>CM070507.1:200100-908145 GCA_036346375.1 Guadua angustifolia | reverse complement strand
ATACAATTATATTTGTTATATAACTCGATTATATATGACTAACTCAAGACCAAGATAATTTAACTCCACCAAAATAAATGGTGGAGATCCTTTCTTTGATATACATACAATTGTATTTGTTATATATGATTAATTTGCATCGTTATAATTTGGCCTCACCAAAATAAGTGGTGGTGATTCTTCCCTTTTTTCTTTTAATTAATGTGATAATTTCTATAATTTAGAATTATTATGGGATTTTCTTGCTCTTAAAACGATGAGGTGTCTTGAATACCACAAGATATTTATATAGAGAGAGAGATTGACGAGAGAAATACTTGTGTCATCTCTGATAAGATTTTGGGAAAAAATATCCGACAAGACTTTGTTAATAGCATAGCATGAAGATATTTCTCCAGCAATAGTTTGGAGAATGGAGGTCAACTTAATGTTTTCTTCTGTTCGTATGTAATTGCAACTCAAATTGATGCCAACAAATGACCACGCGTAATGTGCATGTGGTGTAGCAAGGACAAAGAGTCCAAAAGTTACTCGAATATAATTCCTCTCTTGAATGCATGTCAATTTTCTGTCTGTACACGTCAATTCACAGAACTACATCGATCAACGCGAAGTAAGCAAAAAAGAACGAAACAAGAGTTCAATTTCCTCTGCGCGGCTGCATCGATTAGCAAGGATACAATGCCTGGAGGTGAGGATGCAAGCAAGGCGAGGTCCTCCATGCCCTCGCGTGCAGCCGGAGCGTCTCCCGCGCCCTCTCCCTCGTCCTCTCGCCGCACTGCTCCGACTGCGCTACCAGGCACAGCTTCCTCACCACGCCCGTCTGCGCCATCTCCTGCACCACCGGCGCCGTCGCTGCGTGCTTCGCCACCGACCGCAGCACCCGCACCGCCTTGTCGCTCGCCACGTCCGACACCCGCAGGAGCTTATTGCCAACCACTGCTACGCCCGCGCCGTGCGCCACCAGCTCCGCGCGCCCGTCCGCGCACCCACACAGCCGGTCCAGCACGCCGAGCGCCAGCTCGCATGCGCGCCTCTCCTGCCCGTCCACGAGCATGTCGACGAGCACTGGCACCGCGCCGGCGTCCACCGCCTTGATGCGGTTGCGGCCCCAAGAAGTCGCGCCGACCATCACGTGGAGGGCTGCCTTGGACGCCGGCTTCGAGACCTTGTCCCGTAGCAGCTGTACCACCTCCCTGAAAACCTGCTTCGGGAGAGACATCAGCCTGTTCGGCGGCATGACGGCCGTGACATCCTCAAGAAGCAGCGCCGCGTGCGTCCGGGAAGTGCTGTTGGATCGTTGCAGAGTGGAGACAAGCGCGTCAACGAGTGTCTCGTTCCTCTCGATGATACGCACCAGGCTCTGTTCCGAGCGCTGGAGAGAGCAGATGACATCGAGCGCCTCGTCGCACGCGGCAACATTTTCTGACGTTGTCGCCGACGCGACAAAGACGGCTGCCAATAACTCCACCGCGCCAGGGACGACGGCGACGAGCTTCCTGTTCCGCTCGCTCTCGGCAGCCACGTCCTTGAGCTCGCGCAGCGTGGCGAGGAGTTCTTGCGGCGACGACCTCTTGGTATCAAGCTGGGAGAGCACGGAGGCGACGCGGGCGCGATCGGCGGGTGGCTTCGGCGTGGGTAGGCGCTCGATGCCGTTGTCGGCGTGGAGTGCGCACCAGGACTGGATGAGTCGGCGCAGCGTGTGGTTGGGCGTGGGCTCGCAGTCTGGCGGCACGGGCAGCTTGGTGAGGGGGCATGTGCCGGCCGAGAGGAGCCAGCGCTCGATGCCGTCGCGGTCGTAGGTGATGCCGGTGGGGAGCGTGACAGGGTCGCGCATGATGTGCAAGGAGATGGGGCACAGGAAGTAGGAGGGCACCTCCACCTGCTGCTCCATTGGAATGAGGAAGCGATCGATAAGTAATGGTCGTCTTCTTCGTGTTGATGCTGCTTTCGTGGTGGTGGTGAGCTGAAGAGGAGCTTGGAGACGAGAACAATGGCGGATGGTGTGTGGAGTTGTTGTGGGAGAGTGGAAATATGGCGTTTTTTATATCTGCTGCATCATGCGTGAGAGGATGGATTCAAAGACGTGTGCAAGTCCACACGGCGAAGCTCGAGACGTGCATGAGCTGCCCGGATATTAAAGATCCTTGTCAGTCCACCATGCCCGCTACCTTATTGGTTGTTGCTAGCCTTCTACGAAGGAGACCGGCCAAACTAATTAATTGTGGAAATTGTTTTTTCTTATCATAAAATTTGCTACACTCTGATCCACTTTCTTATACACAATAGTTCCTGGATAGAATAAAGTTTTTGTGAGATAAGATATGAGCATGCACGGTCTCAAGAACGAAGCAGATGAATCTCGTAGAAAGAACCAAAATAATAATATTGAAGTAAACACAATAAGAGTGAAAGATTTGATGAAGCTGACAGCAAATTCTTTAATCACAACCTCAAAATACTACTAGGGATTGTTGCTCTCTCACAATCTCTCGAACGTTTTAGCACCCTCGGATCCTTGCCGTATACAATAATCTAGTGCTAAAGAATAACATAGCATCTAATCTCTCATGTATCTTTTGATATGGATGAGTTGGCTTGTGACTTCTTTGTTGCTTAGATTCCCCATAACCTCCCCTAGGTTTATATAGCCTTTCTAGTTCTTTTCCAAAGTAAATAAAAATTCTACTTCTATTAGTATTAGGAATTTCTCTCGTATTAGGATTTATCTAGCACACTTTTTTAAATACAATATGAGTTATCATATTTAACAATCTCCAACATGATTTTTATCCATTGAATTTATTATGCTCCTTCAAGAACTTGCTCCAAGTTGACTATATTTTTTTCTTCCCACCTTCAAGAGTGTCCCCACTACAAGGGTTTATGTACATCACCGCAATGTGTGTGTTGGTCTTTGGGCTTGGCCTTTCAAATCCTCCACCTGATATCCCTTTCTTTGTGTAATTTGGTTAACCACACCTCCTGTTCCTATAGCCCTATATGCCATAAGTTTGTGCAATCTCCAAGCTCCACCTTCTCGATGGTATTGCGTGGGTGGTCCCGCTACGTCTTCCTTCTTTCAACAACTCGCACATTTACCGTCTATTAGATCTTACAACCGTCTTTACAGTTCCGCATATAACTACAATTAAGATTTGATTATCTACTATTGATGACACGGTTTTCTTCTTCTAATTAGGATTTTTTTAGACCTCCCATTGGTTACCCTTCTTTTAGATTTACCCACCAATTGGTACCCTTTATTGCTCCATATGCTTTTCATGATTATCTGATCTTTGCAAGTAACTTGCATTTTTATAAGTGATACCTTACTGACGAGTACTCATACCATGGGTACCCCTAGCGGCCCGGGACGACGAATAAGCTGCCCCAAGCCCAGCTCTGGCCGAAGGTCCCGCTGGGTCACGAAGGACATTCGTCCCCGACCAAACCAACCAGGGGTGATCCGACCCCCGCCATGGGTCGAGCGCCCCACAAGCTCCGACCAAGCTAAGGCAATCTCCGCCAAAGGTCGGGTGCCAGACCATCACCGGTCGTTGCCCACCTGCCCCACGAACACGACGGCTCAGAGTGACCGTGCGAGGGCAGGTGGCTCCTTCCCAAGGTGGCGAGGAGGTTGCCGAAGTCAAGCACCAATCTCATCGTTCAGTCATGCACAGTAGGAGGATGCGCTCCCTCCCGAGGCAACACCAGAGCCAAGCGCTACGGCGTCAGCACCTGGCAAACGCGCAGAGGGTAGGTGCGCCACTTCCTGGCGAAACATAAAACTATGCCACTCGATGTATCTACCGACCCAGCATGGGGTGAACAGACATAGGTCAGTTGCCAAGACTGAAGACCAGGACTCCCAGGCGTAGGACACCCCATCCTTTCTTTTCCAAATTCCCATGTAACCTGCCCCCTCCGTCTATATAAAGGGAGGCAGACCTCAGGGAAAGGGACGAGCTTTACGAGCGAACAGTTCTTACTCACACACACGGCTCGAACGCTCCTACAGCTTCGAGCCCTTAGCATCTTCAAGCTTTCGAGCTCTCCCACTCGTACGAGGCGCTCAAGGCCAGTCCTTAGCCCTCGCTTGTAACGCCGTGCAGTCATCTGCACCCAAAGCAATACAGATCCACCACACGAACTGGAGTAGAGACATTCGGCCCGAATCATTATACTTCTTGGGCTCCCTGAGTCAGCCACTCAAGGAGAGGGAACGCGCGACCCCTTGACTAAAATTCACTAGCCGGTATTCGAAACACCGACACTTATTACAATCTTCAAGTTCAGATGACATCAAAGATATTATTCTTCTTTATGCCGAGAAAATATCAAACTCCCGTCAATATGCGATGTGCTTCATCATACATATCTAATGTAACTATTCTCACTTTATTAATTGCATACTCCTTGCAATCAGCCAAATGAACAGTTCCATACACCCGACGCAAAGATCTTTGGTTGAACATCTCCCTCATCGAATATATATAGAAGCAACAATTTGAATCTAATATCCATCTATGAGAAGTAACTAGTTAACCGGTGACAAGTATATCCGAATCATCTTTTGCTATCGCCATTGAGCATGCACCTTCATTTGCTTCAAACTTGGATAGTTCTTTATCATATAACCTTCCTCATTACATAGACAGTATACACGTGTGTCCTTACTCCTACCCTTCTTCTTCCTATAACTCTTACTTTTGCATGTAACATCTATTGCAGCTAATGCTTGATCACCTGAGGATGAAGATTCGAATGGTTTTTTCAAGGACTCTGTTCTAATGGATATGCAACTGCCTTGTTGAAGTTGAGAGTGTTTTTCTCGATAAGAATATTATCACCAATTGCTCGCATGATGGTCGTAGAGATGATGCCAGTATGACGACTTCATCGTTCTCATCAATTTTCTCCTCCACACTAATTAGTCAGGTGATATGATTGTTGAAAATATTGAGATAGTCAACGGACCGTGTACCTTCCTCCATACATAACCTATACGGTTGTTATTTCAACATCCGATGGTTTGTCAATAACTTTGCCATATACAATTCTTCTAACTCATTCCGTGATTTCTTCGATGAATTCCCCCGATCACCAAGTACTTTACCTCATCGGAGAGATATAGACGGATTGTACTGACAGCTTTTCGCTCTATTACCTTCTAGTTTTTAGCAGATGTCTTTTCTGATTTGTCCCCCTACAAGAACAATGATTAATTTTTGCTAGACAATGACATCCTTCACCACACATTGCCACACACTGAAATTTTCTCCACCATCAAATTTCTCTACTTGATTCCACATTGTCAAATCAATCTTAATTTTGTGCTACCTGATGCTTTATCGACTTTCTCACAAATCTGATTAATCTGACCTTGACTGTGATACCACTTGTTATATTCTAATACCCTTTCTTATGCGAGCAGCCCCCCGGCCTGATTAGAGTTTTGTGAGATAAGGCACGAGCATGCACGATCTTAAGAATGAAACAGATGAATCTCGTAGAGAACACCAAAATAACAATGTTGAAAGAACTACGATAAGAGAAAAAAGATTTAACGAAAATGACTACAAATTTTTTAAGCACAACCTTAAAAGATTATAAGGGATTGTAACTCTCTCACAATCTCTCGAATCTTTTAGGAACCTTTGATTTTTGCCCTATACATGAATCTAATGCTAAAGAATAACCTGGCCTCTAATACTTTTGTGCACCTTTTGTTTTGGATGAGTTGACTTGTGACTTCTTGGTTGCTTGGGTTCTCCATAATCTCTCTCTAGGTTTATATAGCCTGCTTAGTTCTCCTCTAAAGCAAATAAAAATCTTATCTCTATTAGGATTATGAATTATAATCCTATTAGGATTCATGCAATATACCTTTCTAAATCCTAAAATGCTATATATGCGTTACCATATTTGACAAACTTTTTAGAATGGAAGATTCTGATCAGGAAATTAAATGTAGCGTCTTTTAAAGATAACATCTTCGAAATCATTTTTAGAACATTATACATTGATATAACTGTGTAGTCGTAGTTACAAAAGAATATCAAAAACTTACATTCGAAAATTTTAAATAACTTAAGATGAATCAAGAATGTGGAATTATTAAATGCGTGCATTTAAAAAAAAAAATATATAAGCAGAAACATTATCTATCTTTAGAGTTGATAGCCAAATCATATCATATCGATATTAATAGTGTTTTGTCAATGAAGGCATATGGTAATTAACAATAGACCATGCATATATATTTCTTGGTACCTTTTTTTTACACAAAACAATACTACTATCTAGCTAGCTAACAGCAATTTGTACCAAATTAAGTTTGTTTACTTTGTGTGTGAGGCAGAGAGGTCGAGCGAGAACGACAGATGGAGCTGAAAAGAGTTGACGAAGTGAAATCAAACAATTCGAGAGGAAATGGCCAACGAAGCGAGGTCTCCAATGCCTAGGAGGCCGGTGCTGCTGTTCTAGTTTAATTTGATGTGGATTTTTCAATGCTTTTGGCCGGCTCCCCTTGTTGGAGACGTAAGGTCTGTGCTTGCGGCCGGGGTGAATTACTAGGCAGAAACGGGAAATTTCTTTGCATAGGCAGGCAATCTAATCTCCAGTCACTAACGAGCTAGGCATCTTTGACCACGCCTGTCTCCCTCGATCCATTGTTTTTTTTTCAAAAAAAATATATAGATATACTAGTTAGGATCTAAGCATAGAGAAGACTGCATGTGGCTAGTGTGTATAATGACCTGTGCTGCTGTGCAGTGTATTGTTTTCTTGCTCTAGGTGAACCGAACCAACAGATCTCACAGAATCTCCTCACCCCCTTTGGCCCAAATTAAATCATTTTTATGTGACAGTATAATTATTTGGCATGTAAGTTTGGAGTACTTAATGTTTGTATGGCACACAGGTCTCAGAACATATGAGACGCTAAATCAGTTGAGCGGAGTGGTTTTATGGGCAGACGAAACGATCTGAGCAGAAGAAGGAATATCGTCAAGTGGATGGGACATGTTGTGTTCCGGAGCGAAAGATCGTGAATCGGACACGAGAAAGGCCAAACTTTGGTATACGGTAGGTCTCGGTTTGGGGTGCACTGTGTTCTAACTTGCGGCTAATTAAGTAATATAATGCTACGTTGATTAATCTGTCTTGACTTGCGATCGAGTTGCGAGGGCTCGCTGTCTGTCTCCGTCAAGCCACTCGAGCGTGAGTACGAGCTAAGACAAACGGGAAAGCTAGAAATTTAGAGAAACGAGCAAAAATATACGTACACGCAGATCAGCGTGGATGCAAGTGTAACCCGATACTTCATCGATGTGGAGGTAATAGGTATCCTAAGAGCACGATTTGTTTCTTCCATGCATTTGACTAGCTAGCTAGTTGCTCGTAGAAATTGCGCTACGCATGCCTGTGCCGGTTGGTTATTTTGCTCACGATTACCGCTTTGTTTGTCTTTTCAGCCCGCGCAGATCCATCAGCGAGTGGTGATTCAACGATCCGGTATTTAAAACTGTTGGCTTAGAGTTGGTATCGAGTTCCTTTCACTCCGAACAACATTATCTTTATATATGCTAATGGGAGATCATTCCTAGAACCCTCTACGTTAATCTGAATCTTCTTATATACAAATTGGAGGCCTTTCTAGAAGCTCCCACGTTAATCAGAAAATACTAGAAGTTTTCACGTTAATCTAAAAAAATTACTAGAAAATCCCATATTATTCTAAAAAAGAGAAAATCTTGGTCATCCAATCTCCTTAATTATTTTTATCTACGGCTTATATCTATTTATCTATTCATAAGAGATATAAGGTAAATCAGACGAGTACCATATGGAAGGGAATCGTTGCTTTCCTTATCTACTTGCCGTCTACAATCGCTTAATAAAGGAGCAATAACTTGGAAATAAAAAGGAAGACGAGATGATATTATTTGTAAGAGATATATGGTAAATCAGAGAAGTACTATTTGGAAAAGAAGCTTTGCTTTCTTTATCTACTCGAACCTCTTCAAGCGCTAATAAAGGAGCAATGACCTAAAATAAAAAGAAAGACGAGAAAATAAATATTATTGTATGCATTAGGGATTGGATCTATTTATAGAAATGCATGGGTCGATGACTAGTGTACGAAATCTTCACCGACGAAAGTGATTGAAGTAAATTGATTCCTTGCTTGTACTTAACTAGAAAATGTTCTTATCGATAAGCATGGACAAATAATCTATGGCCAGCGCACTACACTTAAGAAGTCAGATGACCGGATGGATGGGTGAGCTGTGCGCAGGCGCATGCCCTGTGCCGACATCGTATTCTTGCAGCCAACTACGTACCAGTTTTAAACCCAAACGAGACATGGGCTGGCTTGACGTACGCCGACATCGTACTCTTCGATCTATTCCTGATCTTGCCTTTGTTTGACTTACTTTATCACTCGATTTATCCTTGCGTACGTAGCAGATCTCTGACTTCTCCGGCCGATTCGTAACAAGGTGGTGTAAGAAAAACGATAACAAGGTTCCAAACTTTCTGGCTTTTCTTTTCTGAATTACCAGCTGGGATTCAACGTACATTGATAGAGAAGAGAAAATTGAAGGGAAATGCAGCTATCGTGCTTCCTTGCTGAAAATTTTATACGAGCGCATCTGAAAATGAGACTGTCCGGGACGCTTTTCCGATCATGGTGAGAAAAAACGCGTGCGCGCAAGTGGGTGTGGACCGTAATGTTGTTGACACATGACATGGAGCAACAGTAGCCCCTGAGCTGAAATCTCAGACCGATGAAACGGTAGTACTGTAGTAGCATACTAGCTCCATGTCGAAGCATCGATGATTCGATTGCACTGCATTTTCAGCGAGGGAATTCAGCATCGACCGACATTTGGTTGGGATCTGGTCCGTAGGTAATTTTTGTTTGCTTCGCTTCTGGCGGACTCGAAGAAGGTTGCAGGAAGCAGTAATCTCACCTCGATGCGCTCCTCTAACCAAGCAATAACCATCCGATCCGTTGTGACTTCACTTGTGGCACCGGATCTGCTTGAATATAAGTACCTAAGAGATAAGTACTAACTCTTAACAAACTTGATGTCACAACACAAAAAACATTGGCTGCAATTCCAGCAATCGAAATATCGAGATGCACCTCTTCTGGCTCTGGGGGCTCCTCGTTCTAGCTCTAGGATCTCGTCTGCAGGTAATTTAATTTTGTTCGGTTGCGAATTTGACATACTTCATTCAATTTGCGTAACAGTAGATCATCCGTGGTGAGACGGATCTGGCGTGGTGTGCCAGCATCGCCACGGCAACCGGTGTTCCACTGATATGATTCCCATTCTTCCTTCCTTCCTTCCTTACGAGGTAGATGTTGTCCCGGGGGACTCGGGATACCTTCTCACCTAGGTCAGCTTTTGTTGTAAATAACAAGTTGACAAATGACAACTACAGCCATCTGTACGTACTAGCGCACTTCACGCGTACATGAATTGAAACCCTTGATAGCCTGCTGCCGTCGCTCTGTACTACAGGACCATGCACTATAGCGAGCTGCACTATGTCTTGTTATAAATAATACGCAGAAAATATAAAATAGGAGATACGGATTTTTATATGAAAGACATTTGGGGAAAAAAACACAGACACACAAAGACAATCACTATGTGAGGAGATATTTACAATGTAGCTCTTACTCATGCCTTAGACTATAAGATTATATTTATAGTGATGTATAGTAGACTTTATGTATAAAAAGATCTAAGACAGAGGAGAAAACAAATTCGTATACGCTGTCTTCTCTTGCATAGGACCTTTTCTTCCCAAGTCATCGCATTCCTCTAGGGCTGGCCTTCTGCCGGCTTGGCCTCGGAGGCACCGCTTTTTGGATGATTCTCGGAGGAAAGTGCGTAGGGTAGGTGTTGGGCTGATTGGCTACAGAGGCGGCGGTTGGGCTTTGTGCTCCATTTGCATTGCCATTGTTGCTCCATTTGCAAGCAGCGCAAGAACGGGAAAAACGAAAGCCTCCTTCCGTTTTTTGTGAGGGATTTTCAGTTGATGCTTTGCTCATAGCAAAAGTCTTGTTGCGGTAAAAAAAATTTTGCTGCGCCCTGCTGGAGAACGGAGAGATGCAATATCATTATCATGCAATTGCCAGCCGTACCACCGAGAAAACTCACTTATCTAACTTCAGTGATTTTTCTTTTTTACAAAACTAGTACCTTCACACACAAAATCTAGCCCATTTTCCTTACCTCGGAAGACATGCTCCGGAAGCACGGCTGCCAAACGTTAGCGTGGGAGCAAACCAGCCTGCCATAGACATTAGGCGGTCTTCTCCGGTTGGGGAGCGCAAGAGGACCTACCGCGACCGACGTGCACACCTTCCATAACAAGAAGAAGACTAGATTTACAATTTCACTTAAGAAAGTACTAATTTTGCAAAAAAAAAAGTCATAATGATTAGAAAAGCGATCACTTCCACCATGACAGGCTTTCTTTTATCACCTTTCTTTCTGTGCAAACGATTTGATTTGCGTCAGGTTAGTGCTTATGCCTCCTCTCGTACAAATAAAGCTCCGCTTCAAATATATCTTATTAGTTAGATTTTTGGCCATACAAATCTACTTTAGCTTCAAACATAATGTGACTGTAGTCTTCACCTTTAAAACCTTCTACAAAATATTATTCGATAGATAAAAATAAATATGAGATAAAATCTTGCAATCTTTTCTTTTCTTCTCCTAAAGGGGTACCTTGTTGATCTCCAATAAAACATCATCCAAATCGATATATGCAAGATTAGTCCGTATCTTGGCGTGTGACAAAGAAAACACCGTGTCTTGATCTAGTGGCAGAAGATCATACTACAGATTCTCCATGTGAAAGAAATCATGACCCTTCTTGTACAATTTTATGTGTATATAGCAAGATAGTATGAGCCTAATAGTAGCCTTCACTGTGTGAACATAGCAAGATTTTACCAAATGAATCTGATACACTTGCTTAAATAGTAGTACACGAAAAAGAAGAAACGAGATAGATGAATTTTATGTGAAAATCGTTTTTAAAAAGTCAAATGTCACCATGTGAGGATATTGCTCTGCTCTGTCATGTAGGCTACATACATATATTTAAAAGATACTTCAAAAAACTTGTGTAAAACTAGAACTCTGACTTAAAATTTAAAAAAATATAAGTAGTACTCCGAATTTTAGTAGAAAATAAATTGTTACCGCACTCAAACTCAACTGACATACATGATCCATGTCGCTGCCTGCAGCTGCCCCATCATTTCCTTCCCTGTGACCTGACCTCTCTCTCTCAGGCTCACCATGCAGCTACAAGCCGGGTGGTGTCTATGGCTACCTTGCCACAGGTCTTTTTTTCCCAGACTCACTCGTGCATCTCTCGATCCCCCCCTCTGCCATACCATACATACATCACATCGATCTTGCTCGTCACCCTTTCTTTATTTCTTTCTTTTATAATGTTCTTCTAGTACCAGTCACCACCTGTTCTCTAGTCAAGCAAGGAAAGGCCGGCCCTGATGTATGTACAGTACTCTCTACCTGCCGCATGTGTATTACAGTGCATCTTTTCTTTTCAAAGGGAAACAAACTCAAGCACATAAATATGTACGTCAGTGTGTCATCGTCACCGCCGCTGAGCGCCTCCTTTTCCTCATCAATCTTTAATACATGCAACATATATCTAGAGTCCTTTTCACATATTATTTATCTAGTAACAAACGAAATGTCGCAGGCTGTTGTAGGCATATCTGGTAAAAACAAAAAACAAAAAAGATCGAAGCACCCCCGAAAAGCAAACTTTCAAGTAGCATGGAAAACTTGTAGGCATTTTTTTAAACAAGGGGGTACCCCAGCTTCGTTTATTGAAGCTGATGACACACAAATGTTGCAGGCACTTTGTAATGCGGTGTAGATAAAGGGTTGAAAAAGCAAAGGTCAAAACAGTACGTTGCAATGATGGGTGTAAATGACAATGTTTGAACACTCATTCTGCCAACCTTTCGCTGCACACACCCTCAGAGCTGACAGTTCATCACCCCCTTGCCCTTTCTCTCAGAGTGAGAATTCAGCTAATGTTATGGACAAAGCAAAAGCTCTTTTCCCATAATTTGACCAGAGAAACAAAGCAAAGATGGCATAACAGATCGTACAATGGACTGTCGTCTTAGAATCTAAGAGTAATAGATCGAGGAATGTATACACTAAAAAAAAAAGGATTTGAAGGACAGAGACATGCAAAATTCATATGTCTGACAGGCCAGACCTTCATGTACGTAGGTAACCTTCAAGACCTGGAAAACGAGGGCTAAGGCTTGTTGTTGATCAGCTCCCCCTCCCCCTCCGGCCCGATGGAGTTGTGCCGCTCCGACGGGCCAGAAGGCGGGATCAGCTTCGCTCGTGGCAAGTAGCTGAAGAGCCTCCCGGAGCTCGTCGCCGCCGTCGACGTTGAACGCGGCATGACGTAGCTCGCGTGCATGCTTCTTGAGCCGTCGCAGCGTGCGGCCAAGGTGGCGGCGAGGAGGAAGATGAAGAGCGCGAAGGCATTGCATCTGCGGAAGTGACCCATTTTAGGCAGCACAGTGCCACAGTCACGAGAGGTGGAATATAGACAGAGTAGTCTGGTTTGGGATGGGATGGAATGGAAGCGAGAAAGAATGAGCTAGGTGACAATGGAAGAGAACGATGCGCTATCATGTATATAAACAGTATTATATACACACACAAGCTAAGGCAGGGATAAGGTGAAGGTGAAGTCTCTACTCTCTAGGGGTCCTATATTAGTAGGCAGTACCACGGCTTGACGGGACGAGAGAGAGATGTGCGATTTGGGCTGGAGCTAATTGAGTGAGATCTTTTGCCTTGAAAGGTGGAACACATGAGGTGATACAGGCTAACGAACTATCATATGCTGCATAATCTGATTCTGAAGAGGATTAGTCTAGCTTAACCGGTGATGTCAGAGCTAGGAATCCTAACAGAGTTGTGTCAAACAGTTCAACGTGGAGGGGCTATATAGTACGTGTGCTGCTGCTTGAGTGTGCACGCCTCTTAATTACAAAAGGAAGGAGCCTGTCCAAAATTCATCAAGTTTGGAGAAAATTTGTGGCTTATTATCAGCTTACATTGTATTGTGATATTACTTTGTCCAAAATTAGATCGTCAAAAGAAGAAAGACAGACAGACATGCATCGTGATGTTCTCAAGAAAGAAAAAAAGGCACCTCTTCCTGACCTGCCCCTACTGAAGATCTGTTTCTTTTCCTCAAGGGCCCCAGTACACATACGGGCATACCTATACAGTAGGACAAATTAAACCTTCTTGACTGAGTTCATCGGCATGTTAAACTGGAGTTGTGCAATGTGCAGCCTGACCAGTGAAAAGAGAGTGGGTCTGATTTCTGCAACAGCTTTTTGAGTTTTAATTTTGGCAGCACGTCAGTACTACCGTAGGTCAACTTTGGATTCTTTCTCTACGGTTCCCGGAGGACAGGTGTATCCTAAAATTTCAGTGTTTGTGTTGTGTTACCACAATTGGAAACATAGGATGACAAAATACACGCAAAATAGGTTGACAAAATAGCACTTCCAAACTAGTGAGAAGCTAGCATGCAGTCGGTCATGTGATTAAAGATTTTTTTAAAAAATAATATTATTTTTTTTAGAAATTATGACATTAAAACGCGGATTAAAAAATTACAAAAATAATAAATCTTCGCCAAACCATTTGGCGAAGATAGTATTTTCGCCAAACCATATTTTCGCCAAGCGGTTTAGCGAAAATAGGCTGATCACGGTCATTAGGGTTCAAAACGAATATTAATGCCGGATTAAACTATTTTCGCCAAACCGTTTGGCGAAAATAGAATTTTTGCCATACCATTTAGCGAAAACAGCTATTTTAGCTATTTTCGTCAAACCGTTTGGTGAAAATAGAATTTTCGCATTATCATTTGGCGAAAACAACTATTTTCGCTAAACCATTTGGCAAAAATAGTAAAATGCCCGTAACTTTTTATTCTGAACTCCGATTTAGGTGATCTTGGACTCTATGCGAAGCTCTCTAATCGGAGTTCAGAGTAAAAAGTTACGTGTATTTTACTATTTTCGCCAAATGGTGTGGTGAAAATAGCTATTTTCGCCAAATGGTTTGGCGAAAATAGCGAAAATAGCTATTTTCGCCACACCATTTGGCGAAAATATGCTAATCTCGATTATTAGGGTTCAAAACGAGTATTAATGCCAGATTAACCTATTTTCGCCAAACCCTTTGGCGAAAATAGTATTTTCACCGAATAGTTTGGCGAAGATGTATTATTTTTGTAATTTTTTAATCTGCGTATTAATGTCATAATTTCTAAAAAAATAATATTATTTTAAAAAAATCTGTGATGAAAGTTTGAAGGAACACCAGTCCGTGTTAATAGCGAGAGAAGAAACAACTAGTTAATAATAGCATTTGAGCCTGGGCGTTTCAGCTACAAGGCAGCTCCTGGCTATTCAGTTGTATGCACCAGCTAGTTCACTTAGAAGCTTAAACTTTATAAGAAAAGGTGAACAGTTCATTTAACTTCAATACCCCCATCACGTATAGGCTCCTCAGGACTAGGACATGAAATAGAAGTGTGTTGCAATTATTTTTTTTAATTGTGCCAGCTCCCCCTCACGTATAGGCTCCCTCAGACCTAGGGCGTGGAATAGAAGTGGGTTGCAATTATTATTTTTAATCGCGCCAATCGGATTTTGAACTCGAGACCTCTTGGCTTTGATACTATATTAAGTTGCATACATCAGTCAGTTCACTCAAAAGTTTAAACTGATGAGGAAAGGTGTGGGCAATTTACTTATACTTCAATATTGTCCCTCACGTATAGGCTCCCTCAGGCTTAGGACATGGAATAGAAGTGGGTTGCAATTATTATTTTTAATTACACCAACTGGGTCTTGAATTCGAGATCTCTTGGATCTGATACCATATTAAGTTGCATGCACCAGTTAGTTCACCCAAAAGCTTAAGCTGATGAGGAAAGGTGGGTAATTCACTTATGCTTCAACACTCGCCCTCACATACAAACTCCCTCAGTCCTAGGATGTGGAATAGAAGTGGGCTACTATTATTTTTTTAATCGCACCAACTAAGTCTTGAACTTGAGACCTCTTAGTTTTGTTACCATATTAAGTTGCATGCACCAACTAATTCACCCAAAAGTTTAAACTGATAAGGTCACCACTCATGAAGCCTCCACACGCCATCTAGGTGTTGGTAAACACTAAGAGTAATAAGCCAAGCCTTCTAGCTTGAACTTCACCTAGTGTAACACATGCACTTCAATGACCTCCTAAGTGCAATATATATGATCAAGATTTTGAAACAATCATTGGAGTATATGTGTCGGCGTTTCATTTAACCGGCAAGTAGATTTGTAAGTCTAGGGGCCGCGCGCTCCCTCTCCTTGGTGGTTGACTCAGGGAGCCCGAGATTTATACTGGTTCGGGTGAAACGTCCCTACTTCCAGTTCGTGGCGGTGGCATGTATTGCTCTGGGTGCGGCGGACCGCGTCATTAGCCTGGCGAGGTTCGGGACAAGCCCTCAACGCTTCGTCTGAGTGGGAACGAACTTGGGAGCCTCGGAGCTTCAAGCACCGATCGAGTTCTAAGAAAGGAAAAGGTGGAGAGGCCGGGAGAGAGCCCCCTCAAGACCCCGCCTCGTTATATAGGCGGAGGGGGCAGTTACACTAAGACTCGGGAGAGAGGACCGGGTGGCCGCCTGTTCCTGGAGGTCCGGCTGCGATCTTGAGGACTGACGGGTTCCTATTTACCTCATGATGGATTGGCAGGCTCAGCCAGCGGCGCCCTGCCGGTAGACTTGGACGGTGGCGCTTCATTGGGAAGGCGCGTACCTACCCTATGTGTGCCTGTCAGAAGTTGACGCCGCGTGGGCGGCGCCTCTGGTGTTGCCTCGGGAAGGATCGCTTATCTCTGCGCGGCCGTCTTGTTCAGATGGTGGTTGACCAGCTTTGAGGACGATCGATGATGTGGTCGGAGTCGCTGAGATGGCGCTCGCCGGGGCCCCGACCAGCGACTAGGTCAGTGGCTGTGCGCATATCCGACCCTCGGCCCGGTCGGTGCTTTCGGAAGCCCCGACCTAAGGCCAGGTCGGAGGCCGCGGGGGCGTCCGACTCGAGGCCAGGTCGGCGCACCCCTGGAGGTCGCGGTGGAGGCTGGGGGTCCTTTGTGACCCGACTAAGGCCCTCCGATCGGGGCTAGGCCTAAGATGGTCCACTTGGCGCTCTGACCGATATTTAGGGATAATCTCATCTTGTTGTGGGGTGCCCCTCGTATAAGTATTCGTCAGTAGCCCCCGGGGCCGTCCGGAAACGCAGGCGTTCCCGGTCGGACCCTTCGATTTCTGCGACGTGGTTTTTCGCTGGCGGGGCGACGCCTCGGCTCCTTATGTCTTCATTAAACTGGGTCCGTTCGGCTTCCGTTCGCCGAGTGTTTATAAGGCGGCGCGGAAGTAGGGGCCAGAGTAGTCGCTCGCCGTCTAGATCTTTTGGCCCCTTAGGGACGTTCGGCTGCTGCCATGGCTTCCTCTCGATTGTCCTCTTCCGGTCGCGGACGTCTGTCGATGGCGTTCAGCTTAGGGGACGAGGCGTCGCCGGCGCCTACGGACGAAGAGGCCTTCCTTGCGGAGCTTTGGGAGAACTTCGACCTGGCCATGGCGGAACGGGCGAGGCTCGACGCCATCGATCGTGGCGCCGCCGTCACCGTTGACGCGCTGATCGGCGTCATTCCAAAGCTTGCCAAGGCGAGGGCTGCCCCTATCGGAGCGGTCCGGCGCGTGCTTGGCGCCTAGCTCTTTTTGTCTCTTTGTTTGTTTTATGCCCTCCCTTGATTTTTGGGAAGTGGACAGTGGTAGAGAGTTTGCCCATGCTTCGTTCAAATGTTGTTGTTTCTTTACTTGCCCTGGACCTTCTGTCCTTGCGATCCTTTTGGAGGCTCCAGCCACGCCATAGAGCAGCGGGTCCCGTTAGGCAGCGCGGGATCCGACCAACTGGGTCAGCCGGTTTTGTCCGGGTGCGCGCGAGCGCACCCGGTGGGTGTAGCCCCCGAGCCCCCGAGTGGGTTGGAGAGCCGATCGGGGGTTTCATTTGCTGGGTGCCTTTGATCAACTGGGTCGGTGTGAACACCCAAGTGCTCGTTTTACGTCGTAGCTAGACGCGGCCGTGGTCAGCAGGGAGGTCCAGATGCCTTCGCGAGAGGTTCTGGTTCCCGAGTGCTCGTTTTACGTCGTAGCTAGACGCGGCCGTGGTCGGCAGGGAGGTCCAGATGCCTTCGCGAGAGGTTCTGGTTCCCGAGTGCTCATTTTACGTCGTAGCTAGACGCGGCCGTGGTCGGCAGGGAGGTCCAGATGCCTTCGCGAGAGGTTCTGGTTCCCGAGTGCTCGTTTTACGTCGTAGCTAGACGTGGCCGTGGTTGGCAGGGAGGTCCAAATGCCTTCGCGAGAGGTTCTGGTTCCCGAGTGCTTGTTTTACGTCATAGCTAGACGAGTTAGTCGGGCTGGTTTTACGCCGCAGCTAGGCGAGGGGCGTCCGTCCCGAGTCCTCGTCAGGCGAGGCTATCTGCGAGAGGAGAGGCCGCTGTCGGTCCCACGTAGGGCTGGAAATTTGGCTCGCGGCTCGCAGCTCGGCTCGGGCTCGGGCTCGGCCAGTTCTCGGCTCGGCCAATCGGGCTCATGGCTCGAGCGAGCCCGAGCCGAGCCTATTTTTGTGGCTTCGGTTTTATAGCGAGCCGGCTCATCTCATGAGCCACTGTTAACTCGGCCCAATTAGCCCATATGAGCAAAACCCTAAGCGATACCTTCTGAATTTTGAATTCTTGAACCCTTGATGATGCATGCACAACATTATATTGGTATTTTGATAATTGATTTTCTTGCAATGTGCTAAATAGTACTAGATAAGTAGATGATTCTATGTGGTTGATGATTTGTCTAATGTCATTACCATTATTAGTTACTTACATCTAAAGTGTGTATATCTAACCAACCGACAATTATTGATTTCTATCCTTAATAACAAAAATGAACCAATACCTAAGGAAATGAGTGGCCTTGCAATGTTGGAGATACTAGATTTAAGCAATAACAACTTGACTGGGGAAGTTCCACAGAGATAGCATAATTGTAAATTTTGGTCATCATTGAATCTCTCGGCTCGGCGAGTTAACGAGCCGGCTTCATGAGCTGTGGCGAGCCGAGCTAAGCGGCTTCTTCGGCTCGCCGAATAACCGAGCCGAGCCTGGCTCGGCTCGCTCCCTTACCGAGCCCAAGTGAGCCGAGTCGAGCCTGGCTCGGCTCGGCTCATTTCCAGCCCTAGTCCCACGTGTATGCCCCGTCCGCAGGTGTGGGACCTGGAGGGGGTGAGCAAACGCGTGTTTTGCCATACGCCGGCCGAACACCGTGCTCGTGGAGCTACAAACGGGTTATCCGAGTGGGCCCTAGGATCCCTTAAGGGATCCTTAGCGGATCGTCCTCGTCGGGTGTCCGACCACTGGGCGACCCATAAAAACCTTTCTTTACTCGATCTCAGATCGGACCCGAGCCGCTCAGAACTTCGGGCGCAATGGTCCGCTACCCTTATGGGGCTCCGCAGGAGAGTTTGAAGTATGGTCTCGGACGCGAGTTAAGGCGATTGGGTCGTCCGCCAACCCAATTAAAGACCCACCGAGGGTTCGCCTTGAACCCGCCCCTCGCTCTTTTTGCCCGCAGGGGGTCCCTGGGGGTCCACTTGGTGGATTTCGCCCTCGGGACCCGCAGCCAGGTCATCGGTCGCAAGGCACTCAAGCCCTCTCGCCACCTGGAGGCTGCTACGGCCTGGTGGGCTTTTCATACCTGCTTCGGCTTAGTTTGAGCCGGCCCGGAGGCGGGAGTAAGGAAGTCGCAGGGCGTTATGCCCGGGGCGATGTCCTGACGTCCCTTGCTAGTACTTAATGTGTGTGCGGAAATTAAATGTGAAAGGAAAAGATCGGGAGTCGGAGTATCTTCGGCGTGTGGCACGGTGCTCGGCAAGGTTTTGTTCGACGAGGCGACGCCGCCTTGTTGGTGTCTCCGCCTGGCCGATGCTTGGCTCGGATGTCTGTATGCGTCACTGACATACTTTTTGTCGGCGACTCGACCTGTGGGGCCACGGAAGAGTTTTTGTGACGCCGTGGAGGTGCAAAGGCTGGCGGTAGAATGGCGCGACGTGGCGATCGCGCTGCCGGAAATGGTCGTGGGCGAAAGGATCGGCCTCGGAGCTTCTTCGGTGCTTCTATTTCCCTTCTTCTGCCCGGTCGGCCCTTGCGTCATGGTGAGCGTTTTTCACCGGGAGCCGAAAAAAGACAAACGTTTTGCTTTTAGTCATGCGAGGAACTTCATCGTGTAATAGATCGAAGTTCGTTTTATGTTATGGCCAGTCGGGCCACCCTGCCTGTAGGTCTGGCTCTATTTTTCACACTTCCCAGAGGTGATGAACATTCGATGACCATAGCTTTGAAAACCGCGAGGGTTGTACAAGCGTAGGTCAGCACGTTGACCTCTTCGGGGAAGATATGTGTCGGTGTTTCGAGAACCGGCAAGTAAATTTGTAGGTCTAGAGGGGCTACGCGCTTCCGCTCCTTGAATGGTTAGACCAAAAGACAGGAGGTCCAAGAGTTATACTGGTTCGGGCAGAACGTCCCTACTCCAGTTCGTGGGGTGGTCAGATGTTATTGATTCGGGTGTATCCGTCGTATTACAAGCAAGGGCTGAGCTCGGGCTTAGGGCACCTTGTGCGCAGGGGTTGCCCGGAGTGGCTATGGGTGCGATCTGGGAATACTACGTCCGACTGCCTACTTCCCGTTCCCGCGCGCCCCCCTCCGAAGGGCCATGCCTCCCCTTATATAGCCTGGGGAGGCCGGTTACAAGGAGGTTACACGGGAGTGTGAAAAAAGGAAAAGATGGATGGAGCTCCCTACGCCTAGGAATCCGGTCTTTTGCCTCGGTGTCCGTCATTGGACTTGTCCTCCGACGGGTGGTTGGACGCCTCGATGGAGTCGGTGGAGACGCAGGTGACGGCTCGATTCATCCTTCGAAACGGCACCTACCCCTGCGTTGTGTCAGCGCCGACATCGGTGTGTCACCTTCTGAAGCCGCCGGAAGGCGCGCGGACGCCCGGTCTTGGCTTGGCGCGACGACTCATCGCTCGCCTAGGTAGGTGACTAGCGAGAGGCCGGTTTCGGCGATTTGACGCTCGCTTCTTGATGAAAATGGTACGGGCTCGCCGGGCGTTGCCGGGTCGGTTCGCCCGCTGGTCGGCCAATCTCGGTCGCCGCCAGGGGTTCGGGGCGCCGGTCTCAGTAGCGCTTCGGTAGGACCGCTCGGGTTGGCTTGGTCGAGAACCGAACGCCCTCGCGGCCTCCGGCGAGCAGGCTTGTTCGGGCTTAGGCGCGTGACGCCCACATGCTCTCCCCGGGCCGGGGATACCTATGCCCCGGTACTGCGCCAATGGCCCCCGAGCCCCGGCGGGTTAGAGAGCCGGCCGGGGTTCACCTCGCTCAACGGATCTCGGTCGAGCATGCCGCTTGATTCGACCGTCTCCGTGCTTTAGGACCGACCGACCGCTTCGTGATTTCGATGTCCGCCCCGGCCAACTTTGGTCGTTTCGCCGTGCACGCGAAGATCCGGTGGATGGAGTTTCGAGCCCCGAGCGGATCGGAGAGCGGCCGGGTTTACCTTTCGCCAAAGCAGCTCCCTGCAGGATTCGCATTTCCGTAAAAGTCGCCGAGTACCGCAAATGCATCGATTGGGCGGAGGCGGCCTCCTCGATTGCTGGTGTACGACCAAACGGGTTGGTCGCCACGAGAGGCGCCCATTTTGCGTCGTGATCCCGATGTACCTGTAGGGTCGGCGTTGCGCCAGAAATAGATAACGGCGCCCGTCCCGTGCTTTTTGTTGAGCGAGGGCGATGGCGCGAAAAACTCGAGGAGGACTCCGCCAAGCTCATTGCCATGACCGAATCGTCGGCCGAAGATGTTGTTGTTCGCTGACGGTGGGTGGCGCTGCCGAGCGTGTTCTTTCGATTTTTGCCCGATCTTCGCACTGCGTAAGAATCTTGGCGGCCGCAGAGGTGCGGCGATTGGCGGAGGAGCGTGACGCGGCGGTCGCGGGGCGAGGCGGTGGCTTTGGCCGGCGTGGAAAGAGATGGAGGGCGAACGGACGAATCGGTCGCCGAAGTTGGCGACTTCGGGAAGGTCGGCCGTTGCGCGAACCGATTGCTTTCGGCCGTCACGGGCACAAGTCCGCTTACGATCGAAGTTGGCTCGTGTCCGAGCACGCCGAGAAGTTGGTGAAGACGAAGTGCTGCCTCGGGGCCACTTCGCTACCGTTAACGCCATGTCCTTCTACAATGGTATTAACTCGACAATGTTAGCGCTGGATCGCCAGGAACCGGACCGACGAGGAGGTCCATCGCTTCGCGCTCCAAGTCGAGCCCCATGCCCGAATGATCGCTGATCGGATACCGCCGCAGAGCATCCTCCACAGGGACTATGAATAATGTTAGACATTATTATTATTTTTGCAAAATGTAAAGAACCTTGACATGTAACTAATCGGGCTCGCTTTTGTGCCGATTTAATCGGGTTCGTTGTTCATTTACGACTTTTGTGCCGCTTCTTTTCGCTTGGAGACCATAGCCCCGGGAACCGCCGGGATCCTTTCGGCGAGGCGTGTTCGATTGCGAAGGAAGCACGGAGGAGTGCTAACGAACCCCGGATCGAAAAGCGCCTATTCACGCTTTCATGCGGGGAGGAGGGTTCCGATCGACTTAGGCTCGCAAGGCCATGGTAGCTCCTACCGCGAAAGCGCTACTAAACCGTGAGGCCGGGCGAGGTCGAGAGCTTGGCCTGACGGATTATCCGCACGGGAGCCGAGTGGTCGGTCGGCCCACCGGCCCGTATGAGTATGAATGACGTTAGAGAACAAAAGCATTCATTCACGTTTTAGGCAGGAGAGGGGCGTCCCCGACCGACTTGTGGCTCGCGGGCCGCCGAAACCGTGAGCCATCGGGCGAGGCCGCAGCTGATCGACAGTTGCTCCTTACTCACGCCACATGTAGCCTTTACCGCAAAGCGCCACTTCAAACCGTATTACCGGGCGAGGTCGAGTGCTTGGGCCTGACGGTTACCGCACGAAGCCGAGTGGTTTGGCCGGACCGACCGATTCGATAAATGTGAATGACATTGCTCTCGAGCCCTCAGTACGCGCGCACTGTGTCGTGGTCGGGCGCAGTATTGATGGTCCTTCAAGTTAATCGCAAAGGGGACCGAGAGTCAAGAGACTTATCTTTGTGGATCGGTCGTCGAGCGGCTCGCTGGCGCCTGGCGCGGATTTTGAGGTTGTCCGATAGCCCGGAGATCGGCGGTCGCAGCATTTCAGCCGGAGCGGCCTCGCTCGGCCGTAGTCGCTTCGCCGCATTTAATGTGGAGGGATTTAATGCCCGCTGCCGGCCAAGATCGAATCTGGGCGCGGTCAGGGGAGTTTATGGAGCGCCGATGCGATGGCGGTTTTGGTCGCGGAAACCGCCTTATAAATACGCGCAGGTAGTGGTAACTCACATCCGCCCAGACGCTCTGCCCTTCGCTTCTTCATTTTCCAAGCGCCGAGGAGTTTTTGCGAGCAAAGATGGCGAAGCGGTGGCGGTGATTTACAGAGGCCCAAAGAAGCGGGCGGCGGAGGCGAGCCCCGGGGTTCGCCATCCAAGAAGCCTAGGGCGGAGGGGGCTCTCCAACAGCATGTGGAGGGGCGGCTCGCTCGCCTCGCCGAGATTCTTCATCTGGAGCCTCGCTGGTAGGTCCTTTCTAGTTGTTTTGGTGAGATATTGGGGTTGCTGTTGACGTCTGCTGATTTTTGCTCCGCAGGCTGATCGGCCCAAATGGGCGCCGATTAGCGCCACGGGGTAGCTCTAGCATGCCCTGTGCAATGGGAGTGGCTCACGAGGATCGGGCGACAAGCATGGTGGACGCGGCTTAGCTGTCAAGACGCCGACCGGTGTCCTGTGGGTCCTCCGCCTTTGGGGCGCTGGTGACGGCGCCGCAGCGCTGGGTCCAGCCGCCAAGACGAGGCGGTAATTAACCAAGGCAGGCCGAGGTCCGCCGAGGCGGAGATAGTTCAAGGCGCGAGGATTTCGACTCCACGCTGGGTCCTTCTTCATACTCCGCCTCGCCACGAGAGCATGGGCAGGTCGCTGAGGCCCCTAGGGGTGGAGCTGAACGAGCCAGCTCAGCCCACCGTGGCGCAGTACGCCTTTGGCCTCACCCGAGCGGCCGAGGCATTGAGGGCTCGCCTGTTTTCCGGAACGCCCGCCGTGAGGGGCGGAGGGTCGCCGCCCGACGGCGAGTATGTGTCAAGCGTCAAGGCCACGGCGCGTCTTTTGACCCGGCGATCGCCGCCTATATCCGAGGCGATCCGCCGTGGATCGCCAGAGTACGGACGCCGCGGAATGGTGGCGAGCGTCGGCACCGAGGACTCTGGACGACGAGGACGAGGCGAAGCGGAGCTCCGGGCAATGAGGACGACGCCGCCTTTGACCAGATCCTTAGGGGCCCTGACGCGCGGCTTCGAACTCGCTTATGCAAAGTAGGCATCTCCGCCCAGGGGCCGCCTCCGCCTTCTCGCTCAACCCGCTGCTTTGCGCTTTTTTTGTATTCCTTTCGCCCAGAACAGCTTTATGTTGAACGCTTATGTTTCATACCGATGGGACATCTCGCATCTTTTGAAATGTAAAGTATTCCCGCCCAGATTTCTTTCCTTTGCGGGCGCCGCTTGTTGTCGATCGCCAGTGCAGGTCGCGGTCTGCAGTTGAAGCGCCCGACGGGGTGAAGACTTAGCCGTGGAAAACATTTTTTTGTCGATTGTTCGTAGGCCGCCCATGCATAGTCTCGCTTGCTTCATGGACCACCACTTCAATGTCAGAGTCGAAAACTACCGAGTTTTTACAAGACGAGGCCAGAAAGTACGAAAGGAAGCGTCCTTCAAGAGGGAACCTTGATTTGTTTGGGCGATATGCCGTGAGATCACGAGACTAGTAGCCCTCGCGGGTTCAAGCGCCGCCGTCCCAGCAGTTAATAGGAACGTAGGCGGATCGGGAATTAGTTTTTAGGAAAAACCGCCGAGCTTTTCTATGTTCCAAGCGCTTGAAACAACGCTACATCGGGCGCCTCTCGAAGTCGGTAGGTGCCGGGTCGACTACCTCCACGACGGTGAAGGGCCTTCCCATGAGGGCTAAAGTTTATGCCTCGCCAACGTTGATCGAACTTGGCGCGACCAAGTCGCCACGCTGAAGGCTCGGCGGATCCGGGCGACTGGATAGCGCCGAACGCTTGCTCGATATTTGGCCGATCGAGGACAGAACGCCGCGCGTCTTCGCCGAGCCGGGTCGACGGCGCCTTGTTGCGAAGTCGAGCCCCGAGCTTGGTCGGGTTTGTAGCCTTGGAGCGCCAGATTCCGTGTCGGTTGGCAGACAGCCTTCGCCACAACACCGTGAAGAACGGCGGAACCCGGCCGATCGGTCGGGTGGTCCGCAGTTCAAAGGACGGAGGGCAGCTCGGCTGCCCACCGTCCCGCCGACTTCTTCAATTGGTTGAAGATTCGCGGCTTGAGCCCTTGTAGGATCATGCCGTTTGCTCTCTCGGCCTGGCCGTTGGTTTGCGGGTGGGCCACGGATGCCCAGTCGACGCGGATGTTGAAGTCGTCGCAGAATTCGAGAAATTCATTCCCCGTAAACTGCGTACCATTGTCGGTGATGATGGAGTTCGGGACCCCAAATCCAGAGACGATGCCACTGAAGAAGTCTGAGCGCTATGCGCGACGTGATAGTGGTGATCGGCTTCGCTCTATCCACTTAGTGAACTTGTCCACCGCGACGAAGAGGTGCGTGAAGCCCCGTGCCTTTTTTGAAAGGTCCGAGCAGATCGAGCCCCCTGCATCGCGAATGGCCACGGATGGGGATCGTCCGAGGGCTTGGGCCGAAGGTGAGTTTGTCGGCAAAGAATTGGCACCTTCGCAGTGCGTAACAATTTGCTCGGCGCTCGCTACGGCGTTGGCCAATAGAACCCCCGACGAAAAGCCTTACCCACGAGGGACCGTGGGCCAAGCGGATGACCGCACACTCCACCGCGGATGTCGAAAGAACTCCTCCTGCCTTGGCTCGGGCAGATGCACTTCGAGGACCCCGAGGGACTTTCTTGTAAAGGTCTTCGCCGACCAGACAAAGATTTCGCCCCGAGCGAGGCGCCGCCCTTGCCGGTCTGGGAGGGCCCTGCTCGCTGCTTATCGACGAGGGCTTTTCCAACCGATTCGGCCGTGAGGACGCTTCGATCCGAATCGGGTGGCGCCGCGATCCTGCTGATTGGCGGTTGGTTCGCCGAAGCCGGGCGTCTGCCACCGCCGCCATCGGGTCCAAATGGATGGACGGTTGGTGAAGGTCGGGCGAAGATCCCGGTCGAACGGGTCCCTTGCCGAAGCGTAGATTGGCAAGGTAGTCGGCCTCGCCATTGTTGCGCTTGAGTCGTGGTGGAGCTCGAACCCTTGAACTTTTCCTCAAGCTTATGCGACTTCCCAAAGAAGACGCTGCCACGCGGGGTCTGGCCCGAGGCCTTCATGACCCGACGACCACTAGCTTGGAATCGCCAGATACGCAAGTCAGCCAGACGAGGTCGGGCGGCGATCCGGAGACCGCTGATGAGGGCTTCATACTCTCACGACGTTGTTCAGAGCATCAAGAGCAATTGACAAAGATATTGGAGTTTGTTGTCGAAGCGGGAAATGATAACGATTCCAAATACCGGCCCATTCTTCGTAGGACCCATCGGCACATCGCCCAACATTCGGGTCTTCGAGCGCCGGGGTGCCGGGCTTGGTCCATTCAAAGAACGGTCAAGAAGGGCTTGCGATTTGATCGCCGCCCTGGGATTTAACGAAATGTCGTGGGCTATTGAGCTCGAGTGCCCACTTGGCTATCCTTCCCGAGGCGTCATGGCTATGGACGATCTCGCCGAGGGGAGGAAGTCACGACGGAGACGGTGTCGGCAAGTAGTGGATCGCTTTCTTTGCGATTAGCACCGTGATAGAGTAACTTTTGCACTTGCGGATAACGGCTTTTGACTCGAGAGTACTTCGCCGATGAAATAGACCGGTTCTGACCTTGAGGGCGCCTTCTTTCTCGCCTCGCCGACGACGTAGTGCCGCTACCACGACTGGTCGTGGCGGCGGCGTAGAGGAGCGAGGCTCGCGATGGCGCCGTGCGCGTCAGACCGGGCGGCGTCGAAGGCCTTTAGTCGCCAAGGGCTTCTGGCTTTTGCGCCCAACCGGTGGTCGGATTTCTGAGCAATTTTATAGAGTGGCATCCCGCGTCGCCGAGGCAAGACACGAACGGCCAGTGGTCGCGAGGCACCCCGCCGCTTTTGACGCTCTTCAGACGGCAATCGGCCCATTCTCATGATTGCCGAGATCTTAACCGGTTAGCTTCGGCGTCGCTACCGGATATCATGAAGCCGAGAAGCTTCTTGGGGACCCCAAGACGACTTTTCGGTTAAGCTTCATGCGAAACCGCTTGAGATTCGCAAAGTCTTTCGAGGTCGGGCGACGAGGTCACCGCCTTTTCGGCCTTGACGACGATGTCGCCAACATACACCTCGACGCTGCGCCGACTTGGTCGCCAAACAGCGCACATGCACCGCCGTATGTGGCGCCCGCTTTTAAGTCCGAAGGGCATCGTCGTAATGTAATCGAGCCAAAAGGAGTGATGAAAGAAGTCGCGAGCTGGTCGGATTCTTTCATCGGGATCTGGTGATAGCCAGAGTAGGCGTCCAGAAAGGAGAGTGATTCGCACCCGGCGGTGGAATCAATGACCTGGTCGATCCGGAGCAAAGGAAAATGGTCTTTGGGGCATGCCTTGTTCAGGCTCGTGTAATCGACACACATCCTCCATTGCCCGGATTTTTTTACAAGGATAGGCTGGCAAGCCACCTGTGGTGGCGACTTTTATGAACCCCGCCCAAAGTTTGGCTACTCGCTTATGAGCTCCGCTTCTCCTCGTCGAAGCGGCGCAGGCGTTGAGCGACCGGCCTTGCGCGCGTGGGATATTGAGGGTGTGCTCGGCGACCTCCCTTGGGATGCCTGGCATGTCGGAGGTCTTCCATGCGAAGACATCTCGATTCGCTCGAGGAAGTCGACGAGCGCGCTTTCCTATTTGGCGGGAGGGCGGACCCTACCCGCACGGTCTTGGCTAGGTCTTCGGTCGATCACGACCCTCTTCGTGTCTTCTATGGACTCGGGACCCGGCCCCGACTTGTCGGAGGTAGGACGGACCGAGGCCTCCCTTCTAGAAGTCGCCGAGCTCGGGCGGACGCAATGACCGCCGGTTAAGTCGCAATCGCCGCCAGCTTGAAGGCAAGCTGAAGGATGAGGCCACGTGATGATGCCCCGTGGCCCCGAATCTTCACCAGTAAGTATAGTTCGGGATCGCCATGAACTTGGCGTAAC
The DNA here is from genome assembly GCA_036346375.1 of Guadua angustifolia. Classification (NCBI taxonomy): domain Eukaryota; kingdom Viridiplantae; phylum Streptophyta; class Magnoliopsida; order Poales; family Poaceae; genus Guadua; species Guadua angustifolia. The sequence goes on along the minus strand of CM070507.1, from coordinate 880,549 downwards.
ACGGCCTCCCCAGGATGGCATGGTAGGAGCCCGCAAACCCCACAACCTCGAAGGTGAGGTTTTGCGCGAAGTTCTGGCCCCCAAAGGTGACGCGTGTCGATCCGCCTAAGAGGGTAGGCTTGTCGGCCCGATGACGCCATGGAAAGGCGCCTTACTTGGTCGCAGGTTGAGCGGGAATCCCTGTGGCCGAACGCCTCAACAGACATGATGTTGAGACCATCGCCTCCGCCCATGAGGACCTTGAGGCGCCGACCCCACAATGGGGTCGACGACGAGCGGTACCTTCGGGTGCGGATGTGGTCGGGTGGTCTGCCCGATCAAAGGTGATCGGAGACTCACCACCGGAGGTACTTCGACCGCAGGGTCACCGTATGCACTTCGCGTAGGCGAGCCGCCGCTTGTCGGGCGTAGCTCTCCTGCCACCGAAGATCATGAGACATCCGCCGGGTTCCCGAACCTCCGCTCGCTTTCTCTCCTCCCGACCTCCGCCGGGTCGCTTTTTCCTTTACCCCGCTTGTGTGGGGTTTCGAGAGGAAGCACCTCAGACTTCGCAGCCCCGACATTTGTGTTGACGGGTACCCGTGGTGCGGATATCTGCTTCCATCAATTTCGGCGGTCGGCGCCGCCGCGCTTATCGCCGGGGTATGGCGGGTTGCTACCACGTGGTCCTCGCGGGCCTGCTTTCCCTTTCGCCCGCTTGTCGAAGTGGTCTGAAGGGCGGCGGCTCGAGCCGGATTCTCGCTTGGCCTTCCTTTGTCGAATGGCCCCCACGGCCTCCTCGCCGAGGCGTGGTTGGTGGCAATGTCGAGCGCCTTTGGTGGTCCCGGTTTGACGCAACCCACCAGGACTAAGGCTCGCCTACAGTCAGAGATGAATGCCCCCACGACGCTCGGCGTCGCCGATGTCCGGGAGTTCATTGTAACCGCTGGGGAGAAACGCTTGATGTAGTCCCGAGCTGCCTTCTCTCCGCTGCTATGCTTTTTGAGGTCCTCAGAGTTCCTGTGGCGCCAGGTGCCCCGAAATTTCCGACAAAGGCGTTCTTCAAGTCGCCCGCCCTAATAGTCCCGGTAAGGCGTACTGAGCCAGTTCGGCCGAGTCCGCCAGTAAATGGGGAGGTATCAATGATAAAGAGATCACTAGGATTCGCCGCCGACAAAGCGAGCCGCAGATCTTCGAGCCAAACACCGGGTTCGTGGGCCCCGTGTATTTGGCTATAGCACCGCGCCGGACCCAAGTGAAATCATGCGGACGGATTTCGAGAGAATGCCTGAGGTCCCGCCTTCCGGCCGGATCGCGGCTATGACGCCGCCGTCTCGCGACCGCGAACGGGCCTGGGCCCGGCCGACCTCTTGCGAAGGCCGAGGGTGTCGCGATAGTCGTGGCGCGTTCGAGACGCCGCCGCACCGGTGTAGGAGGCCCGGGCCGCCCAATCAACGGTGGCGGCTTTCACCGGCTCGTGGCGAAGTCCGGCTTTGGCGCCCAAATGAGACCTTGATTGATGGGTACCAGGCTCGGCACGCATCAAGACGGCGGCGGTTTCATCAGCTCCCTGAGGTGTCGGTAGGTGGCCCTAGCCTCGTGCTCGTTCGGTTAGGGACGCCATGAGCAACATTGCACCACGCGGTTTTGGCTAGAAGGGAAAACACGGGCGACGATCGATTTTTCGCCAGCTTGTCGCCAGACTCGGCGTAGCGGCTGCACACGCCGGGCGCCTGTGGTGGCGTGAGTTGGCTTGGCCCGACGGTCGACCCTTGCCTTGCTGTTCGCCGCCAAGAACTCCGCCTTCCGCCGCCGAGAAGTTTGCCATGGTGGGTCCGAGGAGACCCATGCCGCCGTGCGACGCCTCGCCCGGCGGCTCGATACGCCGGGCGGCTTCCTGCTCGGGAAGTAGCGCCGATCGATTAGCTACGCCGACCACGCTGCATTCGTGGAGTACGGTCCTCCAAGATAGCTCCGCCGGAGGCAGAGTCGCCGCCGGAGGAGGTCTTCAGATTTCATGGAAGGAGGTCGCGCCAGAGCCGCCCATTGCCACGTAATGCAGCCTACGGAGGCGGTGGCCGCCTCACGGGCGCTGCTGCTGCGGTTCCTCCCGGAATGGCGCCGCCTCAAGTCGAGGTTGTCGAGGCCGCCGGCGACGAGGTCCAGCGCCCTGGGGGCTCGGTCTGGGTGCGGGGAACAAGGACGAAGTTCTCCGCCGCCAGTAGTGGTGAAGTCGAGGAACCGAACCGATCCGCCTCCCAGCGCGAGCGCCATTGTCATATGGCGGAAGCCATCAAGGAGACAAATGGGAATCCGGGATGCCGATGACGCGCGACGCCTTCTACCGGCACGCCAACCGCTTGTTTCGAGAACCGCAAGTAAATTTGTAGGTCTAGAGGGCTACGCTTCCCCGCTTCCTTGAATGGTTAGACCAAAAGACAGAGGTCCAAGAGTTATACCGTGTGTCGCCTTCTGAAGCCGCCGGAAGGCGCGGACGCCCGGTCTTGGCTTGGCAGCGACGCGTCATCGCGCGGCCAGGTAGGTGACTAGCGAGAGGCCGGTTTCGGCGATTTGACGCTCGCTTGATGAAAATGGTACGGGCTCGCCGGGTTGCTGGTTTGCCGCCCGCTGGTCGGGCCAATCTCGGTCGCCGCCGCCAGGTTCGGGCGCCGGTCTCGTAGCGCTTGGCCGACCGCTTCGGGTTGGCTTGGTCGAGAACCGAACGCCTCGCAGGCCTCCGAGCAGGCTTGTTCGGGCTTAGGCGCGTGACGCCCACATGCTCCTCCTGGGCCGCTGGGGATACCTATGCCCTGGGTACTCGTCAATATGAAAAGGATAGGGACCTAAGGGGCGAGAAATTTGCGTGTACTCGGCACGGCGGAGGAGTGTTCCCGACCGACTATTGATCGCACCACGCTGGCGCCCCTTCGCCGCGAAGACACCACTTTGCAACCGTAGTCACGGGTCGAGGGTCAGAAGCGCTTGGGTCGAGAGGGTTGTCATAGTGAGAACCATATAGCCGATCGTCACCGACCCGTGAGTGTAGGAACTTGCGCTCGAGCGGTGCGTGAGGGCTAAGCTCAGGTCGCCACGCAGCCGCTAGAACTCTGAGGAGCGACGGCTTAACGCGAATGAACAAGTTTGAAGTGTAAAGTTTGCCTTAACCTTTTGTTCCGCTGCCGAGGCGCCGTGGGGTTAGGCCTGCCGCCTCGCCAAGGCGAAGCGGATTGGCCTCTTGTAACCTTGTAGGTCACAAATGCTCACACAAACCGCTTTTGTTGCGCTTGCCTCGTTGGTCCGAGAGTCGGCCGAGGGTCGTGGTCGCAGCTTTGCCCGGCGAAGCGCTTGTTGCCGTGACGCACGCCGACGCAGCAGCAGGAGAAATGGAAAGGGCGCGCTGCCGCGCAGGCGCGGAGTTAATGCGCGGCGCGCCTTCGCCTCGACGCGGAGCGCAGCCGCCGCCCGCCTTGCCTCTACAAAGGCCGCGCGGAGCGCCCGAGGGCGGTCATTCCTTGTCGTTTTTTACTACTTCTTCGTCCGCCCGCGCCTTGTGTCAACGCGAGAAGGAAAGGTTGTCGCATCTCGGACGGTAGATGGCGGACAACGGCGACGTCCGAAGGGCCGGGAAGCGGGAGGCGGCCGCGGGCCTCCGACGCCAAGAGGGCTCGTAGCGACGCCGCCTCTCGCCGCCGCGACGAGGATAGGGTCATGTTACCCCGTCGGCCTTCCGTGATAGGATCCTCCGAGGGTAAGTCCTTTGCGGGCCTCGAGATGGCTTCGATTTTGCTTTTGCCGACGGCGGCCGCCTTCTTTTTCTTAGCGCTTCCGGCCGCGCTGCCAGCAGCTATCCGCGCCGCCGTGATGAGGGAAACGGGCGCGGTGGCGCGCTTAACGCCTCCGCCCACTCCGTCACCCCTATTGACGGCGTTCCGGACGACGGATCTGCCACCAGATTAGCGCTACCGAGGCCTCCTTGACGCCCACATTGCGAGGGCCGCTTCCCTCGCGGCGGAGGTGGCGCGGCAGCGGGCCTTTGCCCAGGCCGCCTGGGAGGAGCTCGCCAAGACGTGCGAGGAGGCGCAGTTGCCGCGGGCTCGAGCCGAGGCCGCCAAGGCGGAGCTGGCTGGGCTACACGAAGAGCCCTGGACCTCGCGAGAGGCCCTTCTGTCTATGCTTCGTCAGGCCTTCGAGAGCATAAGGAGGAGCCTGGAGCCGCTCGGGGTGAGGCTGAATGAACCGCTGGACCGCACCCCGTCGGGGTATGCCTTCGGCCTCACCCAGGCGGCCGATGCCCTGGCCGACCTACCCCGCGCCTTGCGCGAGCGCTCCGTTCGTGAGGGGCGGGAAGTTGCTGTTGACGTGGCGGAGCATGTGCTAGCCTGCTGCGCCAGCCGCGATGCCTCCTTCGACCCGATGGCAGCCGTCGCCGAGATCGAAGGAGACGCAAGCCCGGTGCGGGCCAAGGTGCGGGCGGCGGCGGAGAAGGTGGCGGCGCTAGGCGACGTTGTCGCGAGCAGCGGCAGCTCGGATGGTGATAACGCCTCTGGCTAAGGAACCTCCTGGCGGCTCCGCTTTTCTTTTGTTTTCATATGATGCAATGTATTTTGAACATCCTACTTAGCATCTTGCATCCTTCCTTCCTGATTAGCGCCCGCTGAATGACCGTAACCCTTAGGAACCGCAGGGGTAGCTCGAGTGTAGGCCCCAGCTTAGTCCTCGAGGGAAGACGCGGATAGCAACGACGTCGCGCACATGAAGCGTGTTCTCTCGAATCGACCAAGGGCCATCCCGCCAGGGTGCTCTTCTCCGCTGGCACTACTGCAACCGTAGCCGCTGGGCGGGGCCGAGTACTGGGTCGACGGGGGGATTCTACTTGGGAGGTCCGAACGGTCGGTCGAGCACGTGCTCAAGCAGTATACACGCTGCAGCGCTTCGAAGGGCGCAGACAATGGCCGAGGGCGGCCGTTATGCGGCGCTTTGTACTCAGAGGGTTTTAGCAAGATGCGGGAACAATGGAAAAAGCTCTTAAGGATAGAGTTGCCTTAACCTTTCCATATTCCAAGCGACGGATAGGGTGTCACCATCGGGATCTTTAAGTCAGACAGTGCCGGGTCGGGGGTCCTCCGCAGCGGTGAAGGGCTTTCCCCCCGGGGGTCCTTGGCACGGTGCGGTGGCCGCGGACACCCCCACAGATGGCGAGCGAGGGCCACCCTCTTCGGCCCGCTTCGGATGCACTCCCAAAAGGTCCTGGTTTGGCTCTGCGTGAAAAACGCACCATCGTAGGTGGAAGAGGCCACCAAGGAGATGACTGGGTGTCCGGAGACGAAGACGATGACGCGCGAGCCCCTACCTGGCGCGCCAACTGTCGGCGTTTCGTTTAACCGGCAAGTAGATTTGTAAGTCTAGGGGCCGCGCGCTCCCTCTCCTTGGTGGTTGACTCAGGGAGCCCGAGATTTATATCGTTCAAGTGAACGCCCCTACTTCCAGCCAGGGCGGTGGCTTGTATTGCTCGGGTACGGCGGACCGCGTCATTGCCTAAGCGAGGTTCGGACAAGCCCTTAACGCCGTCTGAGGGGAACGAACTTGGGAGCCTCGAGCTTCCAAGCACCGATCGAGTTCTAAGAAAGGAAAAGGTGGAGAGGCCGGGAGAGAGCCCCTCCTCGAAGACCCCGCCTCCTTATATAGGCGAGGGGCAGGTTACACGACTCGTGAGAGAGGACCTTGGTACCGGGCGCATTCCTCGGAGGTCCTGGTCATGATCTTGAGGACCGACGGGTTCCTATTTACCTCATGATGGATTGGCAGCTCAACAATGGCGCCGCCGATAGACTTGACGGTGGCGCTTCATTGGGAAGGCGCAGACCGCCCTCTCTCAGGCGCTCGCCGGTTGCGCCCGGTGTTGCCTCGAAGGATCGCTTATCTCTGCGGGCCGCCTTGTTCAGACGGCGGTTGACCAACTTTGAGGACGATCGATGATGTGGTCTGAGTCGCCGAGATGGCGCTGCTGGGGCCCGACCAGCGACTAGGTCGGTGGTCAGGCGATATCGACCCTCGGCCCGGCCGGTGCTGAAGCCCCGACCTAAGGCCGTGTCGAGGCCACGGGCGTCCCGACCCGAGGCAGGTCGGCGCCTCGAGGTCGCGGTGGAGGTTGGGGGTCCTTTGTGACCCGACTGAGGCCCTCCGATCGGGGCTAGGCCTAAGATGGTCCACTTGGCACTCTAACCGATATTTAGGGATAATCTCATCTTGCTGTCGGGTGCCCCTGGTATAAGTATTCGTCAATATGTAACTTGTGTAGTTATAGTATACTCATGTTAATATAAGATAAACTCAAATGCTATCTAAGATTGATTATATGCATATTGATTCTAAGTTCAATTATTTATATGCACATATTTAATGGAGTTTATTCTATTGTTAATGGTATTAAGAGTATTGATCACTTTCCGCCACTCCATATAAATTGGATCATTATTTTTAGATTTCATCGAATTGAGTATATGAAACTTGTGTAGTTAATATATACTCATGATAATTTAAATTATATTTGGTTACTATTTAGTTAACAAAGAACTAATCATGTATTGATGGTTCACTTTGTTGATCCTAGAATAACCAAAAGTTTTTGAGTTTGTGAAGCATTTGTTGCATTAGTATATTTAAGACACAATTTATTTTTCAATCAATTTGTCTTTGGGTTGTGGTCAATCATCGAAGGAAAAGATCAAAGGATCTCGAGAGCATCCATTATGTGTTAGTGGAGTGCATTGATGATTGAAACATTCATGTATTTTGGGACTAACACTTTCAATGAGTTTGAAATAGGTTAAGTCCAAGGTTGAGATGGATAAAAGGGACAAATACGTTGTCATGTGTTGATGAACATTAAGAGAGTATCCCAAAGTGAAGTGAAGCTAGCGAAGGTTCATCATGTGTTGATGAACAAGAAGAAAGGACCCGACGTGGAGAGGAGAAGATGGAAATCATAAAGCTCCAAGTGGATGTGCTAGAGGCAAAGGTATAGCTAACTAGGGCTAAGGATGTGTTCCTATTCTTTTACCGGTCTCAGTGTTTGGATAAGGGACCGAGTTGCTAGTGCAGGTTGCTATACTATTAAGAGGAGTTGAGTCATTTAGCTTGAGCTTCATCATGAGTTGATGAACTCAATCCGTTTCACTCTAACTCACTCTCCTGGTTGGTTCTTGTGTGAGTTAAGTATTTACATATGTTGCAAGTAAGAGAGCTCATGTGTGCTTCTTATTGAATCTTGATTTGGTTTTCGCATAGAGCTATAGATTTGTATGTGTTGCAAAAGGGAGATAGATTATGTCTCGGAGGGATAAGAAGAGCCTGAAATATCATGTCTAGCTCCGGCTAGCCTCATCAAAGGTCACGCCACAGTCTCTATGATCCTATTCGCATCACAACCTGCACCTATAGCTACGAGAAGAAGTCGAGTAACCCGTAAAAATGCCATCGAAGAACGAGACTCAAACTTATCTAGGTTACCGGACTTCAAGATGAAACACTTGCAACCAAAAACGCGAAAATGAGAAACACCGGCTTTCGCCCATACCTCAACTCATAAGAAGTGCGATGCAAATGTGCTCTCAAGAAAACGCGATTGGAAACATGACAAGCAAGAGCTATAGCCTCACCCAAAACTTCCTAGGAGTATCAGACTATCTAGCATCGTCTCCGCCATCTCAACCAGGGTCCTATTCTTCCTTTCCACTACGCCATTTTGTTGAGGAACGATGGAGAGGAGAACCGATGCTCTAACCCGCACTCCACACGAAACTCTCAAAGTAGGAATTCTTGAACTCGGTGCCATTATCACTGCAGATAGCTCGTAATGCACCCGGGAGCTCAACAGACAACCTACTAACCAATCCCCTAAAGTGAGAAAAGTCTCATCCTTCGAGGCCATGAAAAATACCCAAGAATATCTCGAAAAATCATCAACAATGACAAGGACATACCACTTCCCTCCTCGCCGATCAAGACTCTAGCCGACCAACAAAGGTCCATGTGTAAAAGCCGCTGGTGCATCACCATCACTACGGTGATCGGAGGATGAGAAGTAGTAACCATCTTGCCATGTCGGCAGGAGAGCAAACTAAGTCTTTGACCATCTTGAGTTTGGGCAAACCACTTAATAAGATCGCGATCGCTAACTCGGTCAAATGATCAAAACCAATGTGACCAAGTCTCCTATGCCGAAGGAGAGATCACGGACTCGTAGCAATCAAACACCAAGAGAGTCTCCGAAGAAACAGAAAAATCAGCACGAAAGACCCTCCCAAATCTAGAAATCCTGCAAACTAACTCTCCTGATGAATCGAGGATTCTACAAGCATTGCTCTTAAAGCTTACCTCGAAAGAGTCATCGATAAGCTGAGAAACGGAAAGCAAATTATATTGCAGCTTACTCACTAAGGCAACGCCCTTAAGAATAAAATTTTCATTAATGCGCACGGTACCTTTAGCAATGACTCTACCCAAGAAGCATCCCCAAAAGTGATCAACTCATCAACGGGGCTCGGACTAGGGAAGAGAACCAACGAGAGTCTCCTATCATATGGCGAGAACAACCGAGTCAACAATCCAAACATCTCCTTCCCCATCCGATTTAACCCGATCAAGTCAAAAAGAGAGAGAGACTTAGTATCGATAAAGTGAAGACCAGGGAACCCAATATCAATCACACGACGCCTCAAAGAACCAACCCACAGAGGAAGAAGGCTCGACTCTCACAAGATCGAAGAATCAACTCTAGTAGAAGATGTAGGAGCTGCCACCGGTTTGGCCCGCCCAGGTGCAAAGGCCGACCATCCCAACGAGGTCGCCCAAATCTCCTACCCGAACACCTCACGCCACGATATCTACCTCGATGGGAAAAACGAGGAATATCATGAGGACGGCGGAAAGATCGACCACGAGCAACTCCAGACTAAACTCGATCAACAAAGATGAAAACCGAGTCCTGGACGCTCTCAAAAACAGTGACTCTCGACTGTCTAGTAGCAAGCAGGCGCTTTAGAGCACTCAGAGTCTGGGATGACCTCAATACCTCTAAGAGCAGCAACACGCCACGCCGGTGATCTTGGCGCCTAAAAAGTAAATCTACTAGGTGACCATCCTTCTTACAGAAAGTGCATGAATACTTCGCCTTGCTAGAGGCAGGAGGACAGAGAAGCACCCTTCGCCGAAGTCCCATGGACAACCCCAAGAGACCTAAACACAAGGGTACTCACCCCGAGCTACCACTATCTCTCCACCCTGAGGCACGCATAACAACTGAAGGCGGATGCGCAAGCGTGCTCCAAGTAATCAAATCCTAGACCTTGATTGAATCGCTAATTTTGGACCGGTCTAGAATGAGATTGAGTTTCTTCTTGCCTCCAACAAATTTCTCAAGAGTGCTCATAAGATAACGACACTCTCGAAAAGTGAGGCGATGAAGAACAGGGTGAGAGGAAGAAGAAGAACCAGAAAGAGAAGAAGAGATACCAGCACGTCTATTTTTCTCCCTTAGCATGGCTGCCTCAAGCTTGAGGGACTCACAAGAAACGCACGATGCTTCTCTAATCCTATGGACTTGTTCTTCTAATTTCTTCCTAAACTCTGCGTGGACCTTATCCACGTCATCATTAACCCCAAAGACACAGCAAGCAACCGGTTTGTGATTTAACTAGTAAATCCTTAGCAAGTTGATCACACTTGACATTCAAAGCATCATTGTCAAGTTTTAGTTGCATACAACCCTCACATGAGCTGACTGGGTCCTTAGAAGCATGCATCTCAAGTTCTTCATTTCTAGAGGAAAGCTTTCTAAGGTGTGAGCTCATGGCATCAATCTCAAGAAGCAATTTAGGGCAATTATTACAGAAGCATTTGTGTGGGCATGAGAAAACTAGCATCGCAGGAATATCAATAACAACAGACTAGCATTCTTCAACTTCAGTTTTCAAGATCAACAAGCACACTATCATGCAAAGTCCTTAGGTTCTCCACTCCACAAGCAAAGCATCACAGAGTGTACAAATTGCCGAGTCTCGGAGGAACATGATTTAAGTGAAGCTAACTCCCGAGACAAACGGTCTACCTCCTTCTCTAACTCGTAACACCTCGACCTAGCCTTAGCATGAAACTTGCCTAATTTACGAAGGCATCATTTAACTCGTCAGAGGTGGGTACCTCATCCGTGTCGCCAGACAAACCAAGTCGCCACTTCAATGGCGCCGCCATGAAGCACATGCCGAGAAGTCGCCGCCGCCTTTCTTCTTTCAGGATCATCCTCGCCTTGCCGCTCCATGTCTCGCGGTTTGGAGAGGTTGATGTCGCCGAGGCGGCGAGGACGCAGTGGAAGAGCTTCTTGTTCTTGGAGAAGTTGCGGTACTTCTTCTCGTATACGGCTCACTAACCGGAGGCTTTGTTGCGTTCTTGTCGATGTAGTCGTTTTGCCCAAACCGCCGACATCGTTTTTGCCCTTCTCCGCCTTGAGGTGCTCGTCAATGTGGTTGGGGCCACCACACTCAAGCAGTGATCATGCCACCTCTCTTCCTCTCTCACTCTCTTGTAAATATTGGAAAATTTTCGAGCGACAAGAGCAAGCTCATTTTCTCGAAATTGTTCCAGAATTTCATCGCTACGCTGCAAAGAGCGAGAGAGAAAACCGTAGCAAAGTCAAGAGAAAATCCGAAGAGGACCCAATGGGATCGGTGACCAAAGCCATCGATCGAGATTTCGCCTTCCGAGAGACGACATCAATCTCATGAGTCTTGAGGCGGAATAAAGCCCGCCAAGAGTCGAGTCGACAAATCGCTGGTGTCCTTGATGGTGGTCACCTTCATCTCCCAAACCCGAAGGTCGAAAGCGGTCAAGAAATGCCGAGCATTGTCCGAGTCGTGGTATATACAACCGATCGCTCGAGGTCGCTCAAAATCTTGGTAAACCGACCAAAGCACTCATCGAGACTCTCACCAAGGTTGTTCAAATTTGTTGTACTCGCTTGAATCGGTCTCGCCTCACGGTCTTGATTTGAGTAGTGCCCGCATGGTAAGCATCGAGGGTTACCCAAATCTCGTGGGCGGAGCGAAGGTGAGAAATCCGATCATACTCACTCATGGCCGAGTCCTCAGATGAGAATGTTCTCGCCTTAGCATTTGCCTCAACGTCACCATATTGCCGGCCGTGACGTTTCATCGGCAGAACCTCATATGGGAGCTTCACCTTCTGCCATATCAGAAAGCCCTGGGCAGTGATGTATGACTCCATCCGGGATTTCCAAAAAGGAAAATCAACACCAGAAAAAATTGGAGGCTTGGTGGAATACTTGTCTGTCGCCATGGCTTTCGAGACCGGTCAAGATCTATAGAAGAGCAAAACCGGCTCTGATACCACTTGTAGGATCGGATGGCGACAATCAGAGGGGGGGGTGAATGATTGAGCGGAAGATAAAATCAAAATTTACTTGATTCACAAAACCCCCTAAATTAATTATGAAATATTGCTCTCGGTTTCAACACAAATAGATTAATAGACGTTCATTAAAACTGTAATTACCGAAGATCCAACCGTCGGATTGACGTAAAATTGTAACTGTATAAACTAGATTCAAATCCGAAACTAACGCAATAAGAATCAGGTCGATCGGATCTACGGATCAAAAGTTATTAATCCTGCAAACTTGCTGTGACAGAATATGACGAAAATCAATAGTGACGAGAATAGATCAAACTCTAATTATGAGATTAAACAAAATATATGAGAAATTAACTAATGAAACCTTTCAGATTAATTACTTTATGCCCTAGCAAGATTTTGAGTGGATCAAATCAAAATTATTATAATCAAATTATGAATCAATCTAAAAATAAATAGTTATGCAAGCGAAGAGTGAAAAGGAAAAACCTTCACGTAGTCCTGGATCATGCATGCGCCACCAGGAACTTCAAGCCGCTAAGACTCTCGTCCAAAACTCCTGGATGCATGCAACACAAAAACTTCTAGTCTCCCATGCAAACACGCAATGGCCGCAAGTCTGTACAGCCTCAATTCTATATGCCTGCATGCATGTACAGCCACGGACTTTGATTTGTTTTGTTCCACCACCAATCTGCCAGGAGCTATCCTTACCAAAAATTTCTAGCCGCAAGGAACGAAGGTCACGTAGCAAGACACAAAAATTATCTAGTCGTAATGATTCATGCACAACTTCTAGTCGACAAGTTAGCCGCCGCTCCTGCATGCGTACCGTCCAGCGCCACCGGCGGAAAGGCTTTTAATGTCTTCACGCCACACGGCCGCGAGGACTTTCCGGCCGCCAGACTCCGAAGATCCTTTTTATCGCCAGAAGAGCCAGCCGCCGGGAACACTACACTCGGAATGCCAGCCGCAGGCCGCAAGACTAAAAAACAATAGTCGCATAAAAACGGCTATATCCAGCCGCCGCAAAAGCCACAATTTCATTGATTAGGTTTCCAGGGTTTTTATACAACTCAAAACCCTAACACATGTATGCATATCCACTTGGCCCAATAACACATAGCCCAATATATGCATACAACCCAAAATTCACACATGCATCGCCAGACGCCCGCCGCCGACTCACGTGACTAACCAGCCTTCATGTGCACCGCTTCTAGCCCGAACGTCCCGCATGACATCCTCGACCACCAGACCTCGATTCCTCCTCGAACCTAGTCCCGAACCTCGCCTCCATGAACCTAGTTCCGTCCCGTCATCGACCACGCTCGCCTCGAGCAACACCGCACACCTAATAAACAAACAACGATCCGAGCACAAGTCCACGACTTGACTCAAAGTCAATCCATGCAACCACTCACATGAGTGCATTGCATCAAAAAATCATTAATCAATCATAATTATGCTCAATGGTCCGGTACTACGCCTAGGCCGGTAGCACTAGGAAAAGAAACCAACACTCAAATTGCTTCAATTTGAAGATCCAATTCAAATCAAACTCAATTTCAAATCAATCCAATCTCAAATCTTGTCAATTACTCATCACACACAAGGATAGACCTCCACATGGTCTATCAATCTCCCCCTTGATGAGTATATTGACAAACACATGAAAAGGCATAAGTATTGAGTTTGAATAAAGAGAAGAAAGCAATTTGAATGCAAAGCCAAACTTGATCAAAGAAATAGAAATGAAGAACATGACCAAATTGGCAACTTATGATCTATGAACGATAGCAAAGATTAACAAAGATCATAAGAAAGAAGAATCAAGTGCAAAATGATGCCTTTTCTACGATTTCTCCCCCTTTTGGCAATATAGGCATCAAGGTGATATTTTCTTTTCTCTCCCTTTTTTTGTTGTTTTTATGCAAGTAATGCAGCCTAAGGGAGCTTTGAAGATTATCCATGTGACCAACAAGACAAGTTATGACACCAAGCTAAGTTATGGCAAAAATAGACTAAGCAAAGGCATGTCCAAGTGCAAATAATCATTTTGCTAGGAAGATTAAATTAAAACCATGTCATTTTTAGCATGATTAAACATGAGCAATACTTGTCATTAGTTTCAAAACTAGAAGCAAAGCCATTCAAAGGATCAAATGGAAGACCTAGAGTTCAACCTACTCAACACTTTGGGGAATCTAGAAGTGCATACAAGGTCCTTCGAGCCCCTTTTTTTTATTGTATGCAAATTTGTCTTTGAATCTTGGAAAGACATAGCGGGGTGCAAATGTTTGACATTATTTGCATTCTTTACCCACATATGTTTTGTTTTTTTTTTTTGCATTTTTAAAGCAATTGACTCAAGCCATAATCGATCATCTCAAGAGGGACTCTTAAGAGAATGATCTTGGTCATACACAACACATTCCAAGTTCATCTCAAGTGCAATGAGAAGCCGTCTTGTGAATATGAAGTGTTGAGTCTAATACGCACAAAAAGAGTCAATTTTGCTTCACTTTCATTTTAGCATTTTCATGTTAAGTTAGTGAAGGACTCAAGTATGGATCAAACAAGATTCACCCAAGTTGCTATAGGGACTCTAAAGAATTCCAGAATTTCACAAATCATGGCAAATACACCTAGAGAAGAAACTTAGCAAGTAAACGCAACATGTTTTATCAAGTTTTTCTTTTAACGCTCATTTTTCAATTTTTGTAAGCTTAGCAAGATAAATGAACTTGGACATATCTAAGCAAGTAATTCTCTTCATAATATAGCATGGTGTATAGAATGAAGCATGGATCATGTGCATAATAGACAAAGCTCACAAAATGAAAAGTCAAGTCTATATGCAATGCATGAGATGATTTTTAAACTCCCCTCAACATGTGATTTCATTTAAGCACAAATCTGGTTCAAATTGAGTTATTAGCAAGATTAAGCTCAAGAAAGATCGAAAAGAACTCAATTAAAGCCGTAAACACGTAAAGGAGGGAAAAGTCAAGAAACCGCGAACGGGTGGCTATAGAGTATAGAAAAGATGGTAGAGAACACTATGACTCGACTCGCTCTCATTTTCACAATGATTAACATAGGAAAGCTGCCTCTAGATCCCAAACTAAGGAGTGCACACAGACCTGCCTACCCAGGGGCCCAACACCGCTAGACTTATAAGACCGTGAGGGAACTCAACCTAGAGAGAAGAGAGAATGCCTAATTAAGCATGATAGCAACCTAAAGCACAAGATGAGAGGTCCATGCAAAACATGCCAAGTCTAAGTGAAGTGAACTCATAACTCTAAGGAATAAAACCCATAAGCACCCAGAGCAATACAAAAGGAAAAACTGAAATAAAATATAATACATAATATACAGATCGCTCCCCTCACGTAAGGTCGTAAGGGCACACAACTCCAAGCTCACTCCTCAAGGCAACAAACCTAGAGATATCCAAAGGCTTGGTAAAATATCGCCAACCGGTGGTCACTTCCACAAACTCAAGCACTATGTCTCCTTTCTCCACATGGTCTCTAAGGAAGTGATATCTAATATCAATGTGCTTGGTCCGGAGTGCTTGACGGGTTCTTGGCAATGCAAATAGCGAAGTGTTATCACGTAAAAGTGGAACACTCTCTATCTCCAATCCAAAGTCCCGCAAGGTCGATCTCATCCAGAGCACTGCTACAAAGAATCGGTCAGCAAAGAACATACTCGGCCTCAAAGAAGGGATCAGGCGACTCGGACCGCTTCTTAGATGACCAAGAAACAAGAGAAGTGCCAATGAATTGGCAAGTGCCGAAGTGCTTTTCCTATCTATCCTACACCAAAGAAATCAAGATCGGAAAAGGCTCTAAGGGATAGACAAGAGGAAGAAGAGTACCAAATACCATAATCAATGGTAGCTCAAGGTACTGAAGATGCGCTTCACCGCTCGCGATGAGAGACGCGAGGAGAAGCTCGAAGCGAGCACACATACACACAAAGAAAGTGTATGTCCCCATGAGGCAAGAAGATACAAGAGAGAGCCAATCATGTTCAAACTCCTTTTGATCGCCAGGCTCACCATCCTCATCGGGCTCAAGGACAAGAAGGTGGCCATAGGAGTCATCAAAGGCTTTCCATCGGACATATCAAACCGCCTCAGAGGTCCCGAGTATACTTACCTTGGTGCAGAAAGTACCTCCCGAGATCGCTTGATTTGGAAGCCGAGAAAGTAGCTCAACTCACCCATCATACTCATCTCAAATTCGTGCTCATCACCTCGTAAAAATGAGACACAAGAGACCGAGATGAGCCACCAAAGATAATATCGCCCACATAAATCGATGAGAAGAAAATGAGAATCCCGTGTCCGATGAATAGAGTTTTGTCTACTATACCCATTTTGAAACCATGATCGAGAAGATAGGACTTAAGCCTCTCATACCAAGCTCTAGGGGCTCTTAAGTCCATACAAGGCTTTGGAAAGCTTGTAGACATGGTTCGGTATTTGGGGTTCTCAAACTCGGAGGTTGCTTGACATACACCTCTTCCTCAATGAAGCCATTGAGAAATGCACTCTTGACATCCATTTGATAGAGCTTGAAGCCCTGTGATGCAGAGAATGCAAGCGAGGATTCTAATAGCCTCTAGTCTAGCCACAGGGCAAAGGTCTCCTCAAAGTCAAGACCTCAACCCGAGTGAAGCCTCTGCAACTAGCCTAGCCTTGTTATGAACGATAACCCCATCCTCACTCTGCTTGTTTTTGAACACCCACTTGGTCCCAATGATATTATGACCAGATGGGGTTTCTACAAGTCGCCAAACTTTGTTCCTCTCAAAGTTTTCAAGTTCTCATGCATAGCATTAATCCATGATTCATCGGATAATGCATGAGTAACATCCTTTGGCTCAAAAGAGGCAACAAAGGCAGAGTGAAGGCAGAAGAAGATAAGCTGATTTTGAGCGCAGAACACGCTCAAATAGATCACCAATGATCCGCTCAGTGGATGAGAACGCCGAATGTGTCGTGGAGGACTGAAGCGAGTGGCCTCTACCTCTTGAGGAGAAGAGGTAGGAACAGAGCCACTCACCAAGAAAAGTCCGAAGGCAAGGGTTGGTCTCCCTGAGGTGCAGAAATGGAAACAGGAGGCACCTCAGGTGTAGAAGGAACTGGATCAGGTGGAACACCATCATCTCCATCATCCTCATCCTCTACAAAGATGGTCTCGGAGGGATAAGAAGAGCTCAAATATCGGTCTAGCTCTGGGCTAGCCTCATCAAAGGTCACGCCACGTGTCTCTATGATCCTATTCGCATCACAACCTGCACCCTATAGCTACGAGAAGAAGTCGAGTAACCCGTAAAAATGCCATCGAAGAACGAGACTCAAACTTATCTAGGTTACCAGACTTCAAGATGAAACACTTGCAACCAAAAACGCGAAAATGAGAAACACTGGGCTTTCGCCCATACCTCAACTCATAAGAAGTGCGATGCCAATGTGCTCTCAAGAAAACGCGATTGGAAACATGACAAGCAAGAGCTATAGCCTCATTTCAAAACTTCCTAGGAGTATCAGACTATCTAGCATCGCCCCGCCATCTCAACCAGGGTCCTATTCTTCCTTTCCACTACGCCATTTTGTTGAGGAACGATGGAGAGGAGAACCGATGCTCTAACCCTGACTCCACACGAAACTCTCAAAGTAGGAATTCTTGAACTCGGTGCCATTATCATCGCAGATAGCTCGTAATGCACCGGGAGCTCAACAGACAACCTACTAACCAATCCCCTAAAGTGAGAAAAAGTCTCATCCTTCGAGGCCATGAAAAATACCCAAGAATATCTCGAAAAATCATCAACAATGACAAGGACATACCACTTCCTCCCCGCCGATCAAGACTCTAGCCGACCAACAAAGGTCCATGTGTAAAACTGCCTGGTGCATCACCATCACTACGGTGACTAGAGGATGAGAAGCAAGAACCATCTTGCCATGTCGGCAGGGAGAGCAAACTAAGTCTTTGACCATCTTGAGTTTGGGCAAACCACTTAATAAGATCGCGATCGCTAACTCGTCAAATGATCAAAACCAATGTGACCAAGTCTCCTATGCCGTAGGAGAGATCACGGACTCGTATAATCAAACACCAAGAGAGTCTCCAAGAAATGAAAAATCAGCACGAAAGACCCTCCCAAATCTAGAAATCCTGCAAACTAACTCTCCCGATGAATCGAGGATTCTACAAGCATTGCTCTTAAAGCTTACCTCGAAAGAGTCATCGATAAGTCGAGAAACGGAAAGCAAATTATATTGCGACTTACTCACTAAGGCAACGCCCTTAAGAATAAAATTTTCATTAATGCGCATTTGTACCTTTAGCAATGACTCTACCAAGAAGCATCCCCAAAAGTGATCAACTCATCAACGGGGCTCGGACTAGGAAGAGAACCAACGAGAGTCTCCGGTCATATGGCGAGAACAACCGAGTCAACAATCCAAACATCTCCTTCCCCATCCGATTTAACCCGATCAAGTCAAAAAGAGAGAGAAGACTTAGATCGGGATAAAGTGAAGACTGGGAACCCAATATCAATCACACGACGCCTCAAAGAACCACCCACGAGAGGAAGAAGGCTCGACTCTCACAAGATCAGAAGAATCAACTCTAGTAGAAGATGTAGGAGCTGTCACTGGTTTGGCCCGCTGTGGTGCAAAGGCCGGACCATCCCAACGAGGCTGCCCAAATCTCCTACCCGAAAACACCTCACGCCACTGATATCTACCTCGATGGGAAAAACGAGGAATATCATGAGGACGGCGGAAAGATTGACCACGAGCAACTCCAGGACTAAAACTCGACTCAACAAAGATGAAAACCGAGTCCGGACGCTTCCCAAAAACAGTGACTCTCTCGACTGTCTAGTAGCAAGCAGGCGCTTTAGAGCACTCAGAGTCCGGGATGACCCTCAATACCTCTAAGAGCAAGCAACACGCCACGCCGGTGATCTTGGCGCCTAAAACAGTAAATCTACTAGGTGACCATCCTTCTTCTGAAAGTGCATGAATACTTCGCCTTGCTAGAGGCAGGAGGACAGAGAAGCACCTTCGCTCGAAGTCCCATGGACAACCCCAAAGAGACCTAAACACAGTGGTACTCACCCCGAGCTACCACTATCTCTCCACCCTGAGGCACGCACAACCAAAGGCGGATGCGCCTGCGTGCTCCAAGTAATCAAATCCTAGACCTTGATTGAATCTGCTAATTTTGGACCGGTCTAGAATGAGATTGAGTTTCTTCTTGCCTCCAACAAATTTCTCAAGAGTGCTCATAAGATACCGACACTCTCGGAAAAGTGAGGCGATGAAGAACAGGGTGAGAGGAAGAAGAAGAACCAGAAAGAGAAGAAGAGATACCAAAGACGCCTATTTTTCTCCCTTAGCATGGTCGCCTCAAGCTTGAGGGACTCACAAGAAACGCACGATGCTTCTCTAATCCTATGGACTTGTTCTTCTAATTTCTTCCTAAACTCTGCGTGGACCTTATCCACGCCATCATTAACCCCAAAGACACAAAGAAGCAACCAGTTTGTGATTTAACTAGTAAATCCTTAGCAAGTTGATCACACTTGACATTCAAAGCATCATTGTCAAGTTTTAGTTGCATACAACCCTCACATGAGCTGACTGGGTCCTTAGAAGCATGCATCTCAAGTTCTTCATTTCTAGAGGAAAGCTTTCTAAGGTGTGAGCTCATGGCATCAATCTCAGCAAGCAATTTAGGGCAATTATTACAGAAGCATTTGTGTGGGCATGAGAAAAACTAGCATCGCAGAATATCAATAACAACAGACTAGCATTCTTCAACTTCAGCTTCTCAAGATCAACAAGCACACTATCATGCAAAGTCCTTAGGTTCTCCACTCCACAAGCAAAGCATCACAGAGTGTACAATTGCCGAGTCTCGGGAGGAACATGATTTAAGTGAAGCTAACTCCGAGACAAACGGTCTACCTCCTTCTCTAACTCGTAACACCTCGACCTAGCCTTAGCATGAAACTTGCCTAATTTACGTAAGGCATCATTTAACTCGTCGAGGTGGGTACCTCATCCGTGTCATTTGCAGACAAATGGAGTCGCCACTTCAATGGCGCCGCCATGAAGCACATGCCGAGAAGTCGCCGCCGCTTTCTTCTTCTTGCGGATCATCCTCGCCTTGCCGCTCCATGTCTCCGTGTCGGAGAGGTTGATGTCGTCGAGGGCGGCGAGGACGCGGTGGAAGAGCTTCTTGTTCTTGGAGAAGTTGCGGTACTTCTTCTCGTCTTGTGCCGCTCACGAACCGAGGCTTTGTTGCGTTCTTGTCGATGTAGTCGTTTTGCCCAAACCGCGACATCGTTCTTGCCCTTCTCCAAATTTGAGGTTAGCTCGAATGTGGTTGGGGCCACCACACTCAAGCAGTGATCATGCCACCTCTCTTCCTCTCTCACTCTCTTGTAAATATTGGAAAATTTTCGAGCGACAAGAGCAAGCTCATTTTCTCGAAATTGTTCCGCAATTTCATCGCTACGTTGCAAAGAGCGAGAGAGAAAACCGTAAAAGTCAAGAGAAAATCCGAAGAGGACCCAATGGGATCGGTGACCAAAGCCATCGACCGAGATTTCGTCTTCCGAGAGACGACATCAATCTCATGAGTCTTGAGGCGGAATAAAGCCCGCCAAGAGTCGAGTCGACAAATCGATGGTGTCCTTGATGGTGGTCACCTTCATCTCCCAAACCCGAAGGTCGAAAAGCGGTCAAGAAATGCCGAGCATTGTCCGAGTCGGTATATACAACCGATCGCTTTGAGGTCGCTCAAAATCTTGGTAAACCGACCAAAGCACTCATCGAGACTCTCACCAAGCGTTGTTCAAATTTGTTGTACTCGGGCTTGAATCGTCTCCGCCTCACGGTCTTGATTTGAGTAGTGCCCGCATGGTAAGCATCGAGGGTTACCCAAATCTCGTGGGCGGAGCGAAGGTGAGAAATCGATCATACTCATCGCGGCCGAGTCCTCGTATGAGAATGTTCTCGCCTTAGCATTTGCCTCAACGTCACCATATTGCTTGGTAGTGACGTTCTCATCGGCAGAACCTCATATGGGAGCTTCACCTTCGCCATATCGAAAGCCCCGGCAGTGATGTATGACTCCATCCGGATTTCCAAAAGGAAAATCAACACCAGAAAAATTGGAGGCTTGGTGGAATACTTGTTCATCGCCATGGCTTTCGAGACCGGTCAAGATCTATAGAAGAGCAAAACCGCTCGATACCACTTGTAGGATCGGATGGCGACAATCAGAGGGGGGTGAATGATTGAGCGGAAGATAAAATCAAAATTTACTTGATTCACAAAACCCCTAAATTAATTATGAAATATTGCTCTCGGTTTCAACACAAATAGATTAATAGACGTTCATTAAAACTGTAATTACCGAAGATCCAACCGTCGGATTGACGTAAAATTGTAACTGTATAAACTAGATTCAA
The DNA here is from genome assembly GCA_036346375.1 of Guadua angustifolia. NCBI lineage: Eukaryota > Viridiplantae > Streptophyta > Magnoliopsida > Poales > Poaceae > Guadua > Guadua angustifolia. The sequence goes on along the minus strand of CM070507.1, from coordinate 859,627 downwards.
ATCCGAAACTAACGCAATAAGAATCAGGTCGATCGGATCTACGGATCAAAAGTTATTAATCCTGCAAACTTGCTGTGACAGAATATGACGAAAATCAATAGTGACGAGAATAGATCAAACTCTAATTATGAGATTAAACAAAATATATGAGAAATTAACTAATGAAACCTTTCAGATTAATTACTTTATGCCCTAGCAAGATTTTGAGTGGATCAAATCAAAATTATTATAATCAAATTATGAATCAATCTAAAAATAAATAGTTATGCAAGCGAAGAGTGAAAAGGAAAACCTTCACGTAGTCCTGGATCATGCATGCGCCACCAGGAACTTCAAGCCGCTAAGACTCTCGTCCAAAACTCCTGGATGCATGCAACACAAAAACTTCTAGTCTCCCATGCAAACACGCAATGGCCGCAAGTCTGTACAGCCTCAATTCTATATGCCTGCATGCATGTACAGCCACGGACTTTGATTTGTTTTGTTCCACCACCAATCTGCCAGGAGCTATCCTTACCAAAAATTTCTAGCCGCAAGGAACGAAGGTCACGTAGCAAGACACAAAAATTATCTAGTCGTAATGATTCATGCACAACTTCTAGTCGACAAGTTAGCCGCCGCTCCTTGCATGCGTACCGTCCAGCGCCACCGGCGGAAAGGCTTTTAATGTCTTCACGCCACACGGCCGCGAGGACTTTCCGGCCGCCAGACTCCGAAGATCCTTTTTATCGCCAGAAGAGCCAGCCGCCGGGAACACTACACTCGGAATGCCAGCCGCAGGCCGCAAGACTAAAAAACAATAGTCGCATAAAAACGGCTATATCCAGCCGCCGCAAAAGCCACAATTTCATTGATTAGGTTTCCAGGGTTTTTATACAACTCAAAACCCTAACACATGTATGCATATCCACTTGGCCCAATAACACATAGCCCAATATATGCATACAACCCAAAATTCACACATGCACGCGTACGGCCCGCCTGCCGCACTCACGTGACTAACCAGCCTTCATGTGCACCGTTCTCTAGCCCGAACGTCCCGCATGACATCCTCGACCACCAGACCTCGATTCTCCTCGAACCTAGTCCCAACCTCGGTTCCTCCATGAACCTAGTTCCGGTCCCACATCGACCACGTTAGCCTCGAGCAACACCGCATACGAATAAACAAACAACGATCCGAGCACAAGTCCACGACTTGACTCAAAGTCAATCCATGCAACCACTCACATGAGTGCATTGCATCAAAAAATCATTAATCAATCATAATTATGCTCAATGGTCCGGTACTACGCCCTAGGCCGTAGCACTAGGAAAAGAAACCAACACTCAAATTGCTTCAATTTGAAGATCCAATTCAAATCAAACTCAATTTCAAATCAATCCAATCTCAAATCTTGTCAATTACTCATCACACACAAGGATAGACCTCCACATGGTCTATCACGTTGAATTGTCAAAACCTTAGTTTATCTCTTTTGCATTGATTTTTGTTTAGGTTTTGACGTAGGGATAAATAGGTGAGATTTTAATTAACCGTAGAATAAATTTCTAAAGTCGCCTATTCACCCCCTTCTAGTCGGCATCCTCGATCTTACAGATGCCTCACTCCTTATCGCTATATTTTGCTACCCATCTCAACAATAAGCTTTGCATCCAACAGACATGATGCCAACATTCAGTATACTGGCCATGATCTAGATGTGAAACCTCCTTCTGCCATAATCTACAAGACAGCTCATGCCCGTGGATCCATGCATAGAGGTCATGAGGTGACCATTTCTATGAGCTACCGACGTAGCTTCTATGAACACACCAGTACCACTACGCGAGCTTGTCTCAACGCCAATCATGACCTACCCAAGCGGAGCCATATTTCTCTCCCTACCCCCCCTACGCGTGCTTGTGTTCGAGGAAGGACATCCGCCATGGCTGCAACTCACGTTGAGGTTCTCTTCCATAGAGGCTATAGTTTGAGCACACCACCGCTATGCTTGAGGAGTTTGTCTAATGTGGCTGAAGCTCACGTGGAGCCCTCCCCCTTCCAAGGAGCACCCCTAGATGCGACACTGCCTAAGGTGACCACGACAACTTCCTCACCAGTCATTGGTGGTGCCCTCTACGGCAATGACTCATTGTGATATCAGTAAACCAAAATAAAAGATCGATGGAATTTGTTATGGATGTTGCAACGGGTTGTTGGATTTGTTGTGACTATGTTAACACAATGTTGCAACGATGATTTGAGAACTTTTTGTGTGGACTATTTCGATTTGTTGCAAATATTTTCTCTGATTATTGTATGAGTAACCGTAAAATGTTGCAATCATTCTTTTTAAATGTTGAAATGTTGCGTTATTGTAACTTTCTTTATTTTACAATGTCTAGATCATTTTAAAATCTAGCTATATTCTATAATTATGGTTTCGTCTTTTTTTGTCAACACTCTTATTGTTATCATGTATTTTTATTGCACATGGTAGTTAATGTACGTATTGTTTAAAGATGTTAAGCTGATATATCTCTCATCCGTAGGACATCCTATTGCTAGTCAATTTGTATGTCACGTCCGATGTAACCTACTACCCTTTCCACCTGATACTACCAATCAATATCTTTTCCAGTCTTTGCTTGGGTTTGGAGACGGGCACGAGTGGACTGGAGAGTGAGCGCCTGGTGAAAAGACGTTACACGAGAAGGGGGGAATGGGCAGCCAGGCGAGTGAATCAGTGAATGTGATGGATGAGATGATAAAAAAAAAAAAAAAGGCCAAGTCAGGAGGAGCTACTCTCATGTTTCCGTGCCGTGCAGAAGACGGAGTGGCAGAGCTGCTACTGTAGTGTTTTGGTTGCAGTCCTGCGCTGCGCTGCCGAGGAATGTTGGAACGGAACCTTTGGATTTTTGGGGAGGGCCGGTTACGATGCCTCACCCAAAACCGAGAGGAAAGCGTTTTCTCCGCGCGACAAATGCAAAAGGGGAACAGGGCAGCGCCGGCCGGCTCGGCTCCCATGGCATCGCGCAAGCACCGAATGCTCCCGCGTTTTTAGCCAAAAAGGCGAGCATCCTTGCATTTTTTAGCCAAGAATACAGGGAGTGAGACATCTAGTCAGGGAGAGAACACAGAAATAAGTAACGACGGTACAGCACATTGGGCGGCAAGCTTAGCGATACGCATCGATGGCTTAAATTCCAATTCCGCCTTCCGAAAGATGAGATATGCTACATGTACTAGGTACGCCGTGGTGCCTTCCGCACCAGTTTGGATGTCTAGCTTCATGCAGGTGCATCACTAAACTGTCATTACTCAAGAGACCCGATCGGTTCCCCGCACGTTGTACTTGTCGTACACTTTCTCACGGTTGTCATTCCACCATGATTCCGCTTGATGTTCTGCAAACCTTCTCCGGCTGCAAGCAGTACTTACGTATCAGAATATGTGCTTATTCAAGGGGGAGAGAAGAAGAAAGAAAATAACAGCTCTCTTATGGATTGCGAATCTTGGGTACCTGAACCGCACTCTTTTCAGCTCTTTCGTTCCATCACGAAGAGAAACTAGGGTTAGGTACACACCAGGTTCATACTGTTCTATCCACTCTGCTTCAACCTGATTATTGGGCGAACTGGAACCTCTCATGATCAAACCGTGCAGGTTTATTTGGAACTTTTCTGTTTCCCTCCGATCATGATCTTCTGATCTTGGACAATGCCCCGTCATCCCGCCATTGGTTCTCTGCTGCACTGCTCGAAACTCTTTGGTATTGTTGCAGGTTTCAACCCTGCTCTCTTGAGGAACCATCACAGTATCATTCGGGTCACTTATTTGATGGACTTGGGCAGGCAACCCATTAAACCAAGTAGATGTAACAGAAGTGGGTGTTTGGGGATATTGAATGCTGCCTGATTCATATGGCTTCTGGTTCTCTCGCCCGATTTCAGGAGAAACTGCACCACCAGGTAGACACGTCGGTCGTGTTTGCTTCATGTCACGCGCTCCTGGAGGATGCCTTTCAGCCATTTCTTTTAACTGCAGAAACAGGAGCACTGTTTTCTAGTACTGTCCAAGAGGGGAAAAAAAACAAGTCCAGACAACCCAATTATCTTCTCAATGCATATTATGTGTGATTTGTAGAATTAAAATGGGTCCACATGAACGCAGTTGTCTGTTCAAAGCGAGCAATTTGGTTATTTGCCACTTCAAACATGTGGCTTTGCAAATTTGCCACTGAACCCACATTTCATTGACTCAGATGGTCCCATATGTCATTGGCTCAAGTGGCATCATAATCAAAGGATCAATCTTTGAAGTGGCAAATAACCAATTTTCACGTTCAGGAGCAGCTGTGGCTATTCCAAAAGGAGTAATTAGCATCAAGAATGATGACGAGTTGAAACGTCCGTAAAAACTGAGTAGGCAAACATCCATAACAACTGAATGCAACCCTCCAAGCCCATATATGGATGGACATATCCACACAAAGAAAAGGCACATACAACAGATGCTGGTATAGCCTGCTTCGCAGTCTAACGAGAATCATCGTAAACTTCTGCTTTAACAGAAGAGATAGGTCCTAGCAACTTCATATTGTAAAGCCTAGCCAGATTCCATCCTAAGACGTCCATTTGAATGTTTTGAGGGTAAAACACCGTTGTCAACATGAATACCACGGAACTTCAGAAAATTAGGATTTGCATTGTAATTCTGAGGATGGAAGCAAGTAAAAAGGAAACTAAAGTAGTACTGAGGAGAAAAGTTGCTCTTGATACCAAATGAAATTAACTCTCCAAATTTACCCGTTGATGTCGCTAATTAAGGTTATTCATGCTATGATTTTGATGCATGGTTAATGCAAAAGGGTGCAAAGAAGAGAAAAGAAGAAAGTGGCAACAGAACATGCTGCTAGTAACAACTTCAACATTGATAAGATTATGCAACATTAAGTTTGAAATATCACCTGAGCTGTTAGTGATTTTATAGCTTCTTTTGCAGCCTTCGATTTGGATGCCTCTTCAGCGGCAAGGGTCATGGCCTCATGAGCTTTTGCCTCTGCCTTCTGCAACTCAGCATCTTGCTGTTCACGTTGCTGTCTCAAGCTGTTAACCTGATCCATAGACAAACATAAGGACTCCTTTTCCCTGGTATTTTTAGTTAATACCAAAAAGTTAGAACCAAGCATACCTCTGCCTGTAGTTTTTGAACCTCTTGCTTTAGAAGTTCATTTGCAGCCCTGAGGCTCTCAAAACTTTCTGAGGACAAGGAGCTGGAAGAATTCAGATCTGGCATTCTCAAAAATGGTGAAGTAGACATGGGGTCATTAGCATATCGGTTTGTTACTGTAGAACCTGAGTTCAGGTCAGCTGCGCCAATTAAAGGAATGTCTTTCAGGTGCAAAATTGCAGGGAACTGTGGTGAATAGTCAGACTTCTTTGTTTGCTTTGCTGCCTTCACATCTAAATTATTGATCATATCTGAACTAGTAGCTGATGCAACTCTGTTTGCCTTTGTGTCTGTTCTCTCAGCCTTGGTATCCCCTGGTAAGCGGGGTATAGTGCTCCTGTTATAACTGACACCAGAATCCAAAACTTTACTTAGTTTCAGGTAACACGAATCACATACACGGTATGGCTTTCCAGGATTAGGAGACAATGCTGCTCTTAGAGCTTTTTTTGAACTGCACGAATGACAATGTACTAAGCCACAATTGTAACAGTTGTGCCTCTTTCGAGTGAATCCAAATGGTTGTCTGCATGCGGAGCACTGGGACTGCTCCATCCCGGACACCCATTTATGTTGACAAATTGCAGCTGTAAAGCCTGAACCACAAGAAATGCGTTTTACAGACATATCCCTCAAAGCCTCAACAAGTGTAGGTACCTTACGATCTGCAATATCACCGTGACCCAATCTTCCATTTGCACCCTTACCCCATGTATAAACTTCACCGGTATTTGTCAAGACTGCAACATGATAAGATCCACAAGCAACCTCCACAACACCACCACCCCCAAGCTTTTCTTCAACTAGGCGTGGATACCTTCCATCATTACTGGGATTGCCAAGCTGCCCATACACAGAGCTTCCTACAGTAAATATGTGCCCTGAAGTAGTCAACCCAATTGTAAGAGTATGGCCACATGCAGCCTTATGGAAGTTGTAATCTATCAGTGAAGGCACGCAAGTTGGTTTGAGTTTTGAAGACCTGTCACCATGCCCAAGGCGATATTTGTCTCCATCTCCCCAGGTAAATAGCTTTCCAGATGAAGCATTTGACTGTGTCATGATAACCTCAACTACAGCAGCAGTATGCCACACCCCACATGAAACAGAAATCGTCCTCAAGCCCTTCAAAGACTCCAATTCCTTTGGATACGAGATAGTTTCTCGATTTCCATGACCTAAGACTCCAAATGTGCCATCACCAAATGTGTACAACTGTCCAGAACTAGTTATCAAAGCTGTGTGCCATGTACCACAAGAAACAGTTGACACCTGAAGGCCTTCCAGAGGACCTGAAACTCTTTTGGGGATCCAGTGACTCACGTTACTACCATGACCAAGGAGTCCTGCATTGTGGGTACCATCTCCCCAGGTGTAAAGATCACCAGTTGCAGTAATAGCACAGGTATGGAATTCACCACAAGCAATTATTTCAACATTGCAGATTGATAATGACTCAACAAGACGTGGCTGAAAAATGCTTGTACCAACCCCATGACCAAGCCGCCCACTGCATTCTTCTCCCCATGTAAATACCTCCGCCTGTCTTGTAACAAGCGCAGCATGCTTCACACCACAAGCCACATAACTGACATCAAGCATTACATTTGACTCCAAGGGCTTTGGTACAAGTACATCAGTAGTTGCACCAGGAGAGTACACGTTTTTATCAGACCCTGATCTTGAAGTGGTATCACACATGACTTCCCCCCAGACATAAACATCCCCAAACGATTCAGAATCTTCACCTCCAGAACCATGGCTGGATGTGCTGAGAGCACTAGAAACACTGATTCGAATGTCTGAAGAAGCACTTTTCACTTGCATATCTGAAACATCTGTCCTTTCTGAATATGTAAATTCTCCAGAAGAACGGCCCTTGGTAGAATTGGCTGAGCTCAACTTGTTGTCAAGGGAATCCGTGGTAAATGTAGAGTTACTGCTTAGGCTACTTTCTCTGCCACACTGAAACCAATTCATAGAAAACCGGTCAGAAGTCTAGCATATCATGATGTAAATGTGTGGTTACAGGACTAAAAACTGAAAGATGAACTCAAAACCAGATAAACAGAACATGTGCTTCACAGTTTTGAAAACCACATCAGTGCATTACAGGAAATGTACTAGCAGAAGTAAAAGATTTTCTAAAACTGAAACCTGCAAATGAAGGTTGTATTTAAAAACTTGAGGAATAACTGGTCATGTTAACTCTAACAACTACGATATAGAACTAGATTATGGCTCAAATGATCTCTATGAACTAAGCTAAAACAATATATATCTATGGATATAGAATTCTAGAGCTTAGGTCAAAAGAACATCAAACAAAAAGTGGCAATCAAACAAAGATGCTCCATTGGACAGATTAATTGAAATCGTGGTTCTGCTGTCATGATTATGAGATATTTTTAGACATTATGATAGTTCACACAATGTGATACTGCATTTTAGTACGAGAACAGCATGTTTTGTGCAACAAACGTAAATATAAAGATACTAATGCATAAAAGTTAAATAGCGGCCCGATAGTCGATCACAGCAGCAAAAAAAATGGTAACTTAAATAAGAACTGAGATTGCCAGAAAGACAGTGATAGCTTTGCCAAAAAAGATAAATAATGATTTGTGATCAAGATTATGTAAGTACTAACGAAAAAACAGTGCAGAAAGTGAGCTCGGTTGAAGAGGAAGTTTACATCAAAAGAAAAGCCACTGTTGCGAATTCCATCAATGTGTTGGGGTTGGGATCCATGCTGTCCTGGAGATATCAAGGCGTTAAGGCCTGTAAACCACACCTCTGCCTCAACTTTGTCCTTGCAGATCTTTAAAACAGGATCGGAAATAATTAGATGACACTCAATCAGTAAGGAAGGGAAGCAAGAATGTTAAATTAATTCTCATTGTAATACCAGATCAAGAGACCGCTTCCCATCGTTGTATATGAGTGAGAAGGATAAATGGTCCTTCTCAGGGAGCAGAAAACGTTGAAAAACCAGCTGAAAAGAATAATTGTTGAAAGATCAAAGACTTGAAATAAAATATGACCAAATTGTTTAAAAGGTTGTTACCGTTCTTTGTCCGGAGAGAACTCTGGACACAGAAGATAGTTTCAAACTTTTCTCTCTGTTATTTGAGACCCAAATAAGAGTTGATTCATCCTGTGGAGCATAAAAGAGATATTCATGTGAGTATATATAATAACTGAAAAAGGAAGTTGTATGGCTCTCCATTCTCTTGTTAGTATATTAAAGATTTTACAATGATTTCCATTTTGCAGTTATTTCTGCTCCAATGGTTGTAAGATGAGTAGTTACATGAAAGTTAAGACAGATACATATGTAACAACGAAGAAGAAAGCCATCTGAAACCACGATGGTCTAGTTCAGGCCAAACTTTGCATAGTTCAAAATCATTATTCAGGATCCTGTTTTATTAAACAGGGGGTATGTTGCAGCAATGAACTTACATTTGATAATCTTAAGGGAGTAAATTTTGGCTTCCCTTTGCGACCATATTTAAGCAGTTGGGTGCCTTTCTTTAAAGCAATAAGCGCCTGCCAAATTCATGAGGATGAACAGAATTGTGAAGTGGAGTAATCAGTGCAGATCATTGGTAAAACAGTATAAAAAAAACTATTTCATTGGAATTTACAGCAATTCCTAGAAATGTAGTACTTCACAACCAAAACTTTGATAGCACCAATGCTAATTTGAAAGTTCTGAGTGTCTTCCTGGCCATTTCCCTCAGAACAAACTAATGGGAGTGTTTGCCTGTAGCATTGTTTTCTTCATTGTATTTTTTATATTCTTTGTGCTCACATGGAAAGGTACAGCTACATTACAGAATATAGTTATCCAGAACATCTAAAAGAGTAGGATTCGTTTTAGGTAAGAAGAGATATCTCCTTGGTCATACCGCAACAGGAAAACCATGGGTAGGGTTCATACACAGATAATGAAGATTATTCACAATCTTTTTGTGACCAATAGAGCTTAAGAACATAACCTGGCTACATAATACATAGAATGATGTGACACAGGAGCTAGTCCTAACTCCTAACAAAAGGGCAGAGCTGACTTACTACTAATTTGGTGCTTATCATACAAATGGTGAACATCATCTTAGGCCCTGAAACCAAGTAGTTTAGCAAAACCTTGAAATTCAAGCTCATATATATTTTAACTCGAACAAAAACTAAGCTGGTGCTACAACACCTCCTCCTTCCAAAACATGTTCACGAAATAATTTGAACAGAGCACCACGATGCCTGAAATTCCAATGCCAGAAGCCCGAACTCAATTCACACCCTCCTTGTCTCGTCACAGTATTCCGATCAAGAAATGATCTTGCGTCCTAGCATTTCATTGCAGCGCGCCTCGCTTAGCGTGCTGCAATTGTGCATCCAAATGTGGACTGGAAAAGCGCAGCACCATTCTCGCCTCCCAAATTCTCCCAGCAAAAATTTTCCATTGCAATGAACACAAGGTTCCAGGGATATCCCAGGTGCAATTAAACCATCGGCATTACAGAAGGCGGCAGCAGCATTGCCCATACTCCGGACGCCCACATCGTGATTGTTGGTATGAAACAAGCAATTGTTGTGGGTTGGCATTTCCATCACAACATCCCCCAGAAGCCTCCAGCACCACACCGCTGCAAAACCTCCACCCCTACAACCCACATGAAAAGTCTGACCTTGGCTCGGCCGGATAAATCACACTGCTGGCTCCTACCTTGCCAAAAGAACCTCTACTTCAACAAAAGACGCGCGGGGGTTGGGGGCGAGTAATAAAGGCGAAGAGATGGCGACTGCGGCGGTATAGAAGAGGAGAAGGGGGCCCGGCCCAGCCCTACCTTGCCGGTGTCGACGGGATCTGCCATTCCATTGGCGGCCTCCGGTAGTCATGGACCTCCTCGTCGGGGTCTCATGAAATCCTCCCCTTCACAGGAGCGCAGCACCCCAGCAAGAGGAAAAAACGTTGGGACAAGTGGAGAGGAGAGGATTGGAAATCCCTGGAGGATGGCGTGATCGGTGGCAATGGAGGTAGGTAAGGTGTGTGAGCGATGGAGGTGGTGGCGGGCGGCGACGGGGAGGGTCCGGAGAGGGGGAGGTGGTGGCGGTGGAGACGGAGTGGTGGGGTCGTGCGGGGGTGGAGGAGGGAGGGAAGGGAACCAAACACCTCTTAAATAAATACTGACTAGCTTTTGACGGCTCCACCTCGCCCAAGGATTGACGGCAACTCAACGGGGGAGAAGGCTGCCTGTGGCTGTGGCTGTGGCTGTGGCTTTGCTGTGACCGACCGCGCCGCGCGTGGGAGACGGAGGAGGTGGCTGGCGCCGGTGCGTGCGTGCGTGGTTTTTGGGTTTAGCGTCCTCAAGTGAACGGAAGCGGGTTAAGTTAATTTGGACGAGCACCAGGTACGACTTTTCAAAGCGAGTGAAACAAGGAAAGAGTAAAAACCTCCTCTATCAGAGGAGCAACGCGGCGAGCAGGCAAACTCTGGAATGCCCGTCCACTGCTTCGCCATAGCAAGCTCTGCTCTGCTCTGCTGTTTCAAGACTCGAGAGTAGCGAGTACAGAGAGCACGCACGCTCCATGCACAAGTCGATTGGAGAAGCACCAAAGCTGTCAGTCGACCCGAGAACAGACAATCGGGTGTTTGTTGGGTGTTACCGTGTCGTCTCGTCGCCTAACGGCTCGACTCCATCAGGAGGACCCAAATCGATTGTGTGGTAATTAAGCAGTACATTACTACTAACCAAAACTCCGGCCGGTACCTATTTGAGCTCACCTACCCACCCGGCCGGCTGATAAGAGGTGCTGCGGCGGAAGGGAAAGCTCCAGACAGGGATGGCCCACGGTTCGGTACGGCCAAGCCAAACCAAACCGCGACGCGACACACGTCCCCTCCCCTCTCCTCCTCCGCCTCTGCCTCTACACCTTCAGTCTTGATCTCGCTGCCTGCCTGGATTGTATATAAGCTTGACCAAATATACTACTCAAAATTACGCTGGTATACAGCAATCCGGCAAACGGCGTGCATCTTTTTAGCTATCTATTCTACTCTCGCTCACGTGCTAGCTCTGTCTGTCTAGATCCCATGCCCGGCAACTTCATTTCTTTGCCCTCAAATCTTCGCAACAGCGCGCGCGAAAGAAACACCAAAACCGAATCAGATCCTTCCTGGTTCAGCGACCGATCACGAGTCGCTCTTGTGCATATGCGTTCTTTGCAAAAGGAGCATGCATTGAATTGGATGGCGAGTGCAACTCTGCCAATCAAACGTGTATGCTTGCTAGTGCTTGTTGCTTTTCTGTCTGCCTCTCTCGTTAGCTACTGTGCAAGTACTCCAGAGAGATCAATCGCCATCAGCCGCGGCCTCCCTCGGGATTTCACAGAATTTACCCTGCTGCTGACGCCGCTGCATTCTGTCAGAGGTCGATAGCCCACATGCATGTCGTCCAACGATTCCCAATTTCCGAAATAAACAAGCGTGCACATCCCATCGATCCATTTCGTCCATTAACCCGGCCCCCGCAGCTTGTCGCGTTCTCATCAGCTACAGCACGCTGCAGCAGCAGTAGGCCCGGAGGCTACTACGTGCTCTGATCTAGCTACTAGACTTTTTTAGTGCTCTGGTCTGTAACCCGAGCACATGAAACTCTTGTCTCTTTGGAATATTACATTACAATGTTGCTAAGCTAGCTGCTGGTTTTGTCTCGGTTTTAAGACGGCCGGGGTGCGTGTGCCATTTTTACCCACGATGATACGATATGCATGCATGGGCCACCAACTGATCATCAATTTTAAGACAGATAGGCACTAGTACTACGTACTGATAGGCACTAGTACTACGTACTGCAGGGCGTGTTGGTGTTACTATGATTGTGTTAGTGTCACGTCACCTCTTACACCGCCAGCGGCGAAGCTGCCGGTATAAAAATAAATGATGGATTTCAACCGTCCACCCTAAGTGAAGTGGAGCCTAACCTCCTCACGCCAGCGACGTGGCCTTCCACCTTGGCCTCTCCGCGTCATTAGCACCGTCTATAGGGCTATCGGCAAGATTGAATGGAAGGATAACAAAATATTTATATTTCTACCGATCCGAGCAAAAAATCGTGATATATAGCACTAGCAATTAATGATAGCTACTTGCCCTATTGCTAAATATTCTCACCTATTATTCACCTATTATGACAATACAGCCACTGACTTAATGTTCCTATGGAGCCTAAATGACATTCAGAGAATTACTCACTAATAAATACCCATGCTTAGTTCCTAAAATATAAAATGAGAAGTAAATGCAAAGAAGAAAATATGTAGTGACACACCAGCTCTAGGCTTGGCCTAGAGATCCCGTTCAAGACAACACCGAACGACGAGGACAACTTAGCGCCACTGCCCTAATCCTAGACCGGTGCCACCTCGGTCTTCACTGTGTACACCTCTAGAATGTTGCGACAGCCACGACAAGGTTAGAGGTGAGGCTAACGCCAGTAGCAACATTGCCCGAGGAGGAGACAGTAGCGTCGGAGGGGAGTGCGCGATGAAGCTAGTGATGCAGTGGTTGATGCATGTTGGGAAGTGGTCATCTCGTACGTCATGTAGCTCATCTTGGTGGGGTGTGAGAGCACTGCAGGCGACCTTAACTCCTCCATCTCTCGTCCGATCCTCCATTCCTGGCTCCCCCTCAGCCGACGCTGACGACCCCACCTTGGCCCTCGGTTCCTCATGGTGGAGCTAGCACCCTAGGCGACGATTGGTGGACGCCCCTCCTCTGCTCAGTGGCGCCTCGCTGCCAACCCTCTTTGGCGGCTTTACTCCTCGGCTCATCGTTGCGCTCATCTGTTGCTGACGGCCTATCACCATCTAGGGTTCCTTGTGCTTGCTCTCTTTCGATTGATTGGATTTGGATTAGTGATAGAGCAGCAGGAAAGGGGAACATGTGGTAGTGGTGGGGTGGATGCGAGGCCCTATGGATGGACCTTGTGGGCTTGTCAAAGGCCCATGAAGGCCATGTACTCTTTCCCCGCCCTCTAGTCTCTTTTTTCCTCCTGTGTCTTCTGCAGATCGCCCCCAAGGCCCCAACGTCTATGGAGGCAGTTGAATTACTGAGGCTGACAGAGATTAGGAAGGAGAGGGTTATCGATGCCAACGTAGAGAATAAACTTGAGTATGATGAAGCCTTCCGTTGAACTCACCCTTGTACATCACCAAACAATGATAAGTTCAGACTGATTGACTGATATTGAAAGGATGTATACTTTATATTTTTTGTCGAGTAGTACGTACACATGGTGGTGATTTGATTTAGTAAACGCGCTTGATGATATTCGTGTATCTCCGTAGTCTATGCCCATGGCACGGGTCCCTGATGGCTACCAAACGAAGTTCGTATAAAGCCAAAACGTTCTTGCAGTCTGTAGCTGTGCAAGCTTAATTCTATGATCCATCCTGTTCGTGGGGAGAGAGGATCAAGTGAAATGGCAAAGCGATAAGTAAGATAGGCAAATTAATCAAAATGTTTCCATCTATCTCCTGCTTTGACAGGTCACATATTTTCTTTGCTTTTTTTTTTCAAATGCGCCCTCTCCTAAATGGAATTATAAATATAACTCGTCTCGATTGCAGAACGTCGTATTCATTTGTCGTGGCAGGCTCTCACCCACATTCGCCTGTTGGCTCCCGCTCTCTCTTGGTGTGGCAGATGATAGGTGTAGTTTTTCGTACCTTCCGCGGTAGAGAAGAAAGCTAATTCTGTAACTCCGCTTGGAAGAGGCTAGATTTAGAAAAAAAAAAAAGAAAGGCAAAGTAAGATACTAGAAAAAGTGATTAATTCCCTCCTCTGGAGGCTTGAGCAACCTGGGGCTGACCCTGGGTTATGTGCCGACTGTTGCAAATTGGACCATAGTATCCAGCAGTTCAGGTTACTAGCTAGTGTTGTCTTTTCACAGGAGGGAAAAAAAGCAAATACATACACCTGCTCCTGCTGGAGATAGGAGAGGGACAGAATCGACACCATATCCATAAGCCGGTGCTGTACTCATCGATTGCCTCGCGGGAGTACCGAGCCAGTATCGCAGTCTGCGCACAATGGAATAGCATGGTCGCGTCCTTGGCCGCGCGAGCGCACCGGCGGGTGGTGATTCGTATGCATGCACCGGTGATACGTGTTGCCGTGTGCGTGCTGGTCGGTTGATGGCTCCGGTGTCTCTGTACAGCATGTAGGTAGCTAGCACCATCGTGCGTGAGCATGCATCGCAATTGGTCCGTCGACCGGCCAATCAATTAGTGTGCAGGGGCCGGACCGGAGAGTCTCGTCTCATCACTAGACTAGGGTGCGTCCGTCTTTCCGGAGCAAGCGAGCGACTGCCGTGGACGTGCGTGTCGGCACCGATTGGGCACGCAGCCGCGACTAGCGCCATCCGGCCGTCAGGACGGCGTGGTGCCGATGCAGACGCCGTGCACTGCAATACGTGCGGTGCGGGCATCCCGTCTTGCCACACTTACCATGTCAGCCCCATATTCTCCGTGACTGCACGTCGATCAGTACGTCCGTGCGCGCGCGAGTAACGGGTCAACCGCACCAACGCCTCTTACGTGAACACCTCACCGTCGACGCTGGCCCCCGCATCCGACGAGAGATCGGCAGCGGACCTCGTGTACAGCTTATATTTTTTACAGAAATTTCGTAGAATTGGAATCCTGTAAGAAATTTTCCTATCGAGCCTTTTGAACTATAGGGTTGGCTTTAAAAATTCGTATAACGATCATTCCTTGCCTTCATGTTTTGAAGGATTCCTTTCATCAGTTTTTTTTTGTTCAATTCCATCGTTCCAAATAGATCGCTGCAGTGCTACAATTAAGGTACTTATTGGGTTCTTCACAGGCCGTGCGGTCTGGTACGAGCACATCCTCCCTATATTAAAGCCTGCAAGGTTCCGGCCTAGGCGACGCGCCACGTCACGGGATTTGCGCTAGGCCCCTTCGGCTTTCCGTATTAGCGCGTTTGTCCCTCCGGTTTGGCTTTTTCCGTCGCGCCAGTGCTCTTGCCGTCGCGTCCGTGGCGCCAATGTCTGCTTCGCCGTCTCCGCATGCGGCCTTCAGCTGCGTCGCCTCGGTCTTCCGCCGGCAGCATCGGCGGCAAGCCTTCGGCTTGTGGTGCCGCCGCGCTTCGCTTCGAGTGGACCTGACGCCGGTGTCGCGGTCACCGTAAAGAGCTTGGCCACGGTGAGGAGCATGGCGTTGAGGAGGCGGGAGAGGCCAGCGCGAGAGCGCCAGCCGGCACCGGTGGCGCCGTCTGCGATGATGCGGTCGATGCGGAGGCAAGCGAGTGAGCGCGCGTCGGCGAGCTTGTTGGAGATGACGAGCACGAGCGAGTCTGCCACGCGGTCGAAGTGGTCCTCCCGGTCCGCCTCGGCGAAGTGCTTGGGCACAGACTCCGCTCGCCGCCGGTACCTTCCGGTTTAGCGTTTGCATTTGGTTTTTCGCTGCTTGCCGTCGTTCGCTTAGTAGCCGGCTTGTGCTTTGCTGCGTGTAGTATTCTTTTGGTGTTCGCTGTTCCAAATAGCTACGCTTGCTGTGACGTAGTGTAATACGATAAGATGAGTCGCGCTGCTTTATATAATGATATACGCAGTTTCTGCAGACCTTAGCAACCTGTTTGATATTTACTTTGCCTTACCGTTCGCATCGATGCATTCTCTTATTCCACTAAGAGATTTAAAGGTGCGTACATGTTTGCTTTCCACATGTTAAAAATAGATATGCTAATTGTCCTCCGAGATCACCAGATTACATCATCCCTTTAACACATGCCAAATCGATATTCAAGAGCGCACCATGGATCCGAATCTCATTTCGCCCAACCAAAAATAAGATGCTCGACGAAATTATTTGCGGTAAAGCAAAGCGCATAACTATACCTAATTTCGCACTGTCAAACGCGCTCCTGAACAATACCTATGATTGTTCCAATGGTTTTCACATGTGCTTTTCCGCATACTGTATGTCGAAATTTTGATTTTTCATTTTATGCATTGTTGCTATCAAAGGCGCTCTACAAAAATATCTCGCTATTATTTTACGGCATGCTTTCCCATGTATCTTTCTTTTCTTCTATCATATATTACATAAAGCTATCGATTAAGTGCGCATCTAATTGACTTCTTCATGTTGCCGAAACATAGGAAGTCGCAGAAAATTCACACGCTAAGGCGCAGAAGTTCTGAAATAATAGCTTGTCGTGCAAGTTGCTTATCAGATTATATGGCATCAGCAAAAGAATGTGTAAAAAGACGTCTTGTTAGATACCGAATTTCTGTCTCTCCATCAGAAAATCCTGTGTCAGAAAAAGATACGAGCAGCTAGAGAGCTGACGCCCTACAAGAATTGGATGCGGTGATCTATCCATTAAATATAGATACCTCAGCAACTGATGAACCAAAGAAAAGAAAAGAAAAGAAGCAACCATTCACAAATGTGTGCCGCCGATTATACGCTATGGAACATGCATGGCTTATCTCGCGTCTTATCGCATACTATTTAGCTTCATGATTGGATTTGAATGTGGATTTAGCGCTCCTGTTCTTTGTATTTATAGTTTTGCCTGTGTTTATAGACATAATATGATGAGTATTACAAATATATATGTATGTTTTAATTCAGCCGATGGTTACAAAGCGATCGACTTCTTGCGTGTGATATCGCTAGCGATGTTTTCGTTTTACCACGCTTCTTGCATGTGATATCACTAGCGATCGGCTCCTGTTCTTTGTATTTATAGCATGCTCTATTTATAGTTTTGCCGTGCGCATTGGCTTTCTTTAAGGAACCAAATTCGTCTTTTTAGACATTGCTTTTTTTGATTATCAACGAAACACGCAAATCGGTAGAAAAAATCCAAACGCGATTACTCTGTTTTCTTACATTTACTAGGATCCGCTCACGAAAAATTCGCAATTACGCTAGCTCAGAAAGTCCTTTCCAAACTAGCTAGAGTGATCTAAACACAGTTATACCGTTTTTAAAAAAAAACGGTCTAGATAGAAATTTGCACGGTGCCACACCTGTCAAAAAAAAAGATCAAATTTCCCCTGTAAAAAATATTTTTCTCACCGCGATTGCATCCGATCAACCAATGAAAAAAGATACCCCAGATTTTTCCTGGGAAAAAAAATGGTTCCGGTTTTTCTCGCCGATGCTTTTTTTTAAAAAATTCACCGCCCCTGTGCAAAATCGACAAAATCCTTCTCCAAAAAAATAGATAAGACCGTCCAAACTTAAATACGTTTTTTCCCCGTTTATTTATAGTCTTTGCTCGAAAGATACAGTTTTCCTAAACAAAAAATGTCTTCTCCGAAAAGACTCGAGAGGACCTAAATTGTGTTTCTTGATTTTTCTAAAAGCATTCACGGATAGGGTGGCACATCGCATCGATGTTTACTCAAGAAACTTGCCAACTTTACCATGACTACTAGAAATTTTCCCACGCCGTAGCACGCCGCATGCATCTAGCGAAAGAAACAAAAGGCCCGTACGGCAAAAACCCCGTATTCTAAAGTAAAAGATTCTTTTTAATCTACGTGTGGTTTTATTTCAACTTGAGTATTTCTACGTGCGATTACGTTTATATTCTTTGAAACGTTTTGCATGCTTTCTAAATGTGTTTGTGTAGAGGAGCGGTGACCACGGCGTGGTATGCCACGATTATTCATTCGGTGTGTCTATAAACAACGTGGTGTATGTAGGTAGACGGACTCTAGGAAAAACACGTGGATGGCGGTGCGGACTATTGCTGTAGCAAAGATGGTAGAAATGCCACCTGGAGGGTCGGTCACATCGTGTGGCGCGCGCGGTCTGCTTTGTTGGGTGGTTCAGTGTTTTTTTTAGCGCGTCGGGCCTTAAAAAAATTGGGTAATTATAACGAGGTTTGCCGTACGGGGTTTTTTTAAAAAGAATCTTTTACTTTAGAATACTCAAGTTGAAATAAAACCACACGTAGATTAAACACAAGCGGCTCGCGATCGCAATGATGAGTGCTCTTGCACTACTGCCCATGACTCAAATTCAGTTCCGCTCGCCCACGCGCACACCGCCCTAACCGTCCTTTTCCTTAGCAACACGTAGCGTGGATTAAACACAAACGGATACGCATCGAGATTTTTGCTGTTTAATTTTTAGCACCCTATTTTTTACGACCAGCCACCCAAATTTTTCGAATACCCTTCGAAACCGTCAAATACTATTTTCTCCAGAATAACCAATTTTTTCATGAAGGTTTTTCCAAAACCCCGATAATTCTATAAAATTATGCAATAGTTTGTTTTCCCCTAAAAGACCCCCACCACTTCTTCTATCTAATTTCGGCTTTCTTATCCGCAGACACTCAAATTTTCTCGCATACCCTCCGGATCTTTCAAAAATATTTTTAACACGCCGTTTTATACGAAGAGACACTCTATTTTTTGCGTTCTGGTTTTGCTGCTTCCACGGTTTGTTTAAAACACATCATCCTTAACAAAAAAACTATCCAAAACTTTCATAGATTATGTATTGATCTATTTTCCTTTTGTTGAACTTCCAGAATCACAGAATTTTCACTACTTATCTTGTATTGTCTATCGTATCGTGGCGCGGCGTGCGTCGCGCCCACGTGTCTAGTGAATATTGTGTCGACTGTCGAGTGTCGCGCACCGAGGGGAGGGGAGGGGAGGAGGGAAGACAATCCTGTCTCCCGTGCAATCTGCGTGCTCGCGGGCAGGGACCACGCACGTACCAGTCAGTCCAGCGCCAATGTCAGCATGTAGTCCAGCCGTCCAGGGCAAGTTCTCCCACCCGGCTCCTAATATAGTGCTAGTGCCTTGGATTGTGGTCCGGCGGTGGAGGTGGACCAGCCGTCCCATCGTGTGTGTCGGTGACCGTGACTCCGTGTATGACCAAAAGCCACTTTTGTCGAGTTAGCTTTTTTTTTCCCTTTAGACACGCACTTTTTCGGCAGATGTGTGAACTAAGCTCGCAAAATTAGTCTTATCCTCGATCACATAAGCATCAATAGACGATACATATTACCTGTCATACTTTTGTACCATGATACCTTGCTAGCGCCACGGTAACGCAATTCATCACATACCAAGCTCAGCAGGAGGTGTTGTGGACAGTTGGCTTGGTAGACCCCAAGCCCCCAAGCCTCCAACAGCAAACATTTTCAGCAAAATTAATCACAAAGAGCAATTTTTTGGACTAATAACCAGTCGGTCTCAATCTCCTAGATACTTACATCAAGCTTGATGTAAGAAAGGAAGTTACACATAAGCGATGCGACAATCAAAGATTAAGAAGAGAAGTCATATTGTGCGATGCTTCCCATAAACCTGATCGCCAGTCTTCCATGCAGGGCGTCAAGTGGCTGGCGTTGGATCGGAAATATTGCTCCCCCTCACACAGTCACACCTGTTGCACGACAGACGAAGGGATGAAACGACTCGTCCCAGAGGAAACAGAGATAGCTAGAGAAAGATGAGATTTCATCGGTTTTGTTTGTCGCTCTCTTTCATGCACAAGGACGTCTTCTATACGAATGAGCGTCATTCGAAACCATCTTGCAAAATCTCAGCACTATGAAAATCCAACTACCACGATACATTGCTTCATAAGGGAAGCTCAATAGGAACCTGTCACAGTCCTGCTATGCAGCAAACCACTGGCCCCATCCTGTCATTGTTAGCATCTTGTGGCGGTAGGCCAAATTCGTTTGCATGAGAATTAAATATGCAAAAAGAAAAAATATGTCCGATAAAAACGAATACTTCTCTTTTCTCCGGCCGGCCGGGAGTTCCATCCTATGCTGTATAAGATCAAAGTAATTTCACAGCTATACTATGTGTGTAACGTACGTGGTCCTCTCCTCTTGGCATATTCAGCGACGTGACCCTGACAGACTTCAACTTGTAATAATCACCTCGTCGAAACAGTTCAACAATGTATTTGCATGTCATCCGTTCTGTCACTGAGATACGTGCTCTACAGATATTAATTACTCAGTTCCTAAACACACATTATTCTACCTTTCAAATTTTATGTATAAATAGGTACCATTCTACAATTTCGATATGACCTTTTATTGTTTTTTTTCTTTTAGTTATTTTAATATTATTTATTATTATAGACTAGACTAAGACACTATCAAAGATATAACGAAGGTAAGTAATATATATTTTTTTTCTAATGTAAGTTTTTTTAGCTGTCTAAAGTCTAAACCAAGCCAGTAGTATAAGTCCTGCGTATTCCTCCGGCTCCCCTTCTGATGCTGAAACGATTGATGCACGTACTCTGCAATTTGATCGACGTAAAGTCTCTTGTGAATCCAACTCAAGAATATTCCACCATCATTGTTCTGCTCACAATTATCAACACGAAGGATACTGGTGTCAATTTACGTGTTTGACTGCATCGCGAGTATCAGCGCAAATTTTAATCGACTACTATTTTACGATCTTCCGTTAGGCACGTAGATTGGCGCAAACAAACCACAATCGTACAAGACAAACAAGCTGACCATCCAATCAATCAAAGGCAGGCAGAGCCCTTAGGCTATTTCCAGTGCATAGTTTTATTTTCCAGTTTCTAAGAGTACCACATCAGGTTTTATCTAGATAACCGTGTATCTCAGGTTTCATCTAGATGAAACTCTCTCACCTCCTATGAAACTCTCTTTATCTCTCTCTTCATAATTACCTTGCCATATCACCAAATATGATGATATGTCATGTCACTTAATGAGAATAAAACTCAGTTGAAACTCCCATTGGGAATAGCCTTAGGGCAGTCCCAATGCATATAGTTTCTATAACTTCCATGTCATCTAGACACTACATGTAGAAACTATGCTCCCAATGGATAGTTTCTTCAAAATAAACTCTCATCCAATCTCCTCTTTTCTCTTATTTTCTCACCCAATCCCCTTTTTCCCTTTCTTGGTATTTGTGTAGAAATGGTTTCCTGCATAAGAAATGATTTCCTTCTCTTTCATCATTAACTCTACCTCCACATCACCATTTTGCTTACATGGCAACCTAATTAATGCTATGAAAACTATCCTAGTCATCCCATTGGGATTGCCCGCATAGTTTTATTTCCCAGTTTCTAAGAGTGCCACATCAGCTTTTGTCTAGGTAATCGTGTATTTCAGGTTTCATCTAGATGAAACTCTCTCACCTCCCATGAAACTCTCTCTATCTCTCTCTTCGTAATTACCTTGCCATGTCACCAAATATGATGATGTGTCATGTTATTTAATAAGAATGAAACTCAGTTGAAACTCCCACTGAGAATGGCCTTAGAGGCAGGCGCCATGCCCCAGGCTGAATTCTTGCTCCAATCTCGAGGTCAAATCGCAGGCAAGTGGCTATGCTACCTGTCAGGAACCGTGGAAGACAAGAACTGGGATAGCCGAAGGAGGAAGATGACCGATGCAGTCGGCGGCAACTGGTACCAGTTGATATATTCACTTCAAGGGAATCAACGGCTGGGATTAAAAGATACATTGTGAAGAGAGATCCGATAATAGAATGATATCCACAGTAATTACCGGCAACAGTTAATTTAGTTGTTTACCTTTTTGTCATTAATTCTTTTCAAAACGCTAATACTATAATTTGGTTGTTACGGCTAATGTAAAACTTTGGGTGTAACTCTGGTGATTGGGAAGATACCACCTATCATAGCAGAAGTGATAGAGCAATATCGTGATGTTTTTGCTGACCCCGATGGATTACTACCGAAGAGAGAATGTGATCACATCATACATCTGAAGCTTATCCCCTCCTTCCTTTTCCTCTGCATCTGTGTTTATCCTTTTCCGGATCAGATCAGATCAGTTGTTTTTCAGTTTTTGTATTCTGGTTTTGTTCTGCCGATGCAGTATCGTATTCGGTTTTATTTTCATAGGGTCCTGAGACTCCTGACACTACTACTCCTAGGCAATCCAAACGATGAGCAGCAGCTACCTGCTGAGCGGCATCTTGGCAAATTTGGCCCGTACGTGCTGAGCGGCAGCTACCTGCAGTAGCCCAACGGACAAACAGGCCCCCAAAGTCCAAATCAGATACCTCGACTGCAAAGTGGCACAACTAAATGTGAAGCATTATAAAAACCATCGCCTGGATTAATCTGTCATGGCGCACCATCTCAGTTAGCCAGTTTCTCTCTTCAGAGAAGAGCAGTCCTCATTCCTGTATCATCATCTAATGAGCATACATCCAATCCATCTCACCAGAAAGTAACACATCGGCCAACGAGACTCGCTACGAAAACGACAAATTTTTTTGTACGAACTAATAAAAAACTATGATTTTTTCTCATATTTCATAAAATTACAATTTTTAAAGACCATTTTTTGTACCAGATCTTACAGAGTAAACAGAAAATAGAAACATGTAAGACTACCATATGTGACTGTAGTGTCAAACCCGTTACGAGAAACATTCAATTCTAAAACATATGTTTTTATCATACAAATTCTTCTAATGTCTATCTTTTTGTGAAATAGAAACTAACACATGTAGTTTTCTTGTAGTTTATTCAGGAAACACGTAGTTTTGTGAAATAATCTAAGTTTTAAGATAATCATTGACAGGCTTTACCCGAAGGGCAAAGATGTACTTAGAAAAGTGCACTGATTTATCCGATAGATACTCTACTCAATTAAGTACCCTTTCACATATTCACGTTTAACATACATCATGCAGAATTACACGCCTTCTTTAAAGCATCAAAAACACCTTCAAGCGTCGTATCTTGCACTAGTACAACCTTTTCCCTTGATTTAGAGCCAGAGCCAATAGATACTTCTCTTTTCTTCACTCCAAGTACCTGCATATTTCAAGGAGATTCTCAGAATTAAGATGAGACCTAAAAAAATGTAACACCGAATGTTTTAAGACATTCACAACATCTGTATAAATTATATAGAACCAATGAGTGTAGTCTAACCAAGTGCAGTTTTTTCTTGCACGTTTGATGAATGAACTGATCTTTGGACAAAGCACCTTTCCTTAATCAGGTAGCTGCTATTTTTTATCCACGAATTTAACTCCTTGAATACTACTTTGCCAGTGAATAAGGTCAAAGTTACATAATTGGGCTTCACATAAATATCTGTTAGGATTTTAAACAACATAAAGCGTAGTGCAGATAGGATTATGAGCCGTAACTATCTGCTCAGCAGTCAAACTAACCCTTTTCTTAGCAGAATTTTGCTTTCTCAGATGCTTAGGCAGTTAGGCAGGCTAAAAGGACCACTCGTTGGCTGTGTGCTTATGCAGAGGCCGGAGATAATTCCATTGTCAAAAAAAAAGGACAAACTTGAAATTCCATTGATTCTAGTAAAGAATGAAGTGGAGCGTGTTGTGTTCTTAGATCAAACACAGTTCAAATCCTTAATTTGCACATGTAGCCACATGTATCAAATTGACTACCCATCATCGAGCTTCAATGATGTCTTCCTCCTAGTGAACACCCCAGACAACGGGGACTAAACTATGGATTACATTGGGTAGTCCGAAGTACTAGGACCAAAAGAAGCAAAATTGGCAGGCGAAGTAACACAGGAGATTGTCTAGTCAATTTCAATGCTCAAGAAAAGAGATTTGAAAGTTAAGTATGTCACACACCTTCAAGCTGAACAAGCTATGCCAATCCATGTCCTACACAGTCTGTTTGATATTTGTTTGTTCATTGATTACATGCATCATCATCACTCATAATATGCTAAAAGTTTGAATTTGACAGAGAATATGTCAAGCCATCAGTTTCTAATAATGAAGTGCATCAGCAAAATGATGTCCCTACTTGTATTCCCAATTTCCAGACCAGTACCGGTTAGTAAGATCAAAACTGTAATATAGCTAGCCTACCTCTTAAACTTTGTTACTATATCTGGTTCCTATCGATACCATGGAACAACCAATCATCCGTAAGTGACAATTCGTCTAGATCAAGTGTTTTGTAACCGCGAGGAGCCAGTTAATTACCGAGCTAATGAAGTCGACGAGAGCGGCATTGGCCTCCCCATCTCTCGCCGGCGCGTCGATCTGCACGCCGACAGCCTCCTCCCCGATCTCTGCAAAATCCGGACGCACGCACGCACCTCAGGGTTAGCGCTCGTGTAGGGAGGAGAAGTGAGCGGCCAGGGCGAGAACCGACCGGTGATGGTGGCGACCTTGGAGCCGGGCTTGGCGTGGATGGAGATGGCGACGGTGGACGGCGGCATCAGGCGGAGGCAGCTAGGAAATCCTCCGCCGCCGGATTTCTCTGTGGCTGGCGGCGCCTCCGCTTTGGCCTTGCCTCGCTTCCCCGGAGCCATCAGGCGGGGCGGCGGTGCGGCGAGGCGTCACCCTTGGCGCCGGCGTCCCCGGGATGGAGTGGAAGTGGCAGGGCACGCCAGTGGTCTGCGTCGGTGCCGAGGGCGGCGCCGACGAGGAGGCAGGCGGGTGCGGGCGGCGGCGGTTCGTGTCGACTGGTGGAGGAAATCTGGGTTAGGGATAGCTCACGAAATTGAAGAAGGCTGGATGCTCAGATTACGATCGGATGATTTTTTTTAAATAATATTTTTAATAAAAAATTATAAAAATAATATGTCAAATTAAAAAATAACAAATATACACCACCTCTGACGCCATTCGAATCTAACGGTGACACGGTGTATATTTGTAGTTTTTAATTTGACATATTATTTTTATAATTTTTATTAAAAAATAATTCATGATCGGATGGTGGAAAAATTCGACTGATCAACTGCTACGTAGACGGTCAAAAAAGACGGCCTAACTTGGGCCCAAGTTCAGCCGCAGATTACTCTGGCGTGCTCTAGCTAGGACTTGCTTGGTTTAGGACTAGCTTTGCCATAGCAGATTTTAGGTAAGAGTGATTTGTCACATTTTATGTACAGTAAAGTTAGTAAAAAAATTAGATTTACGATGCTTACGATACAAAGTTAAGAAAATGCGACAAACCATAGTCATAGCAAGAAACCAAAGAATACTTGCTAAAAATCTGTTACAGGTGTGAGGTTAGGCATGTTTGCCTTGTCGGTCATCCCAACACAACACCCAGAACGTCCTCTCCCTCAGCATCCAATCAATGCCTTTAACCCCATCTACTAGCAGAGCAGAATGACCATGGCTTCGAGCTCCGCTTCCAGGAGATGCCCATGGGCGGCGGCGCTGTATGCGGTCGGCGTGCCGCTCCCCGACGAGACGCTCGCGGCGGCGCTGGCCTCGGCCGCCGTCCTCCTCGATGTAATAGGAGTGTGAGTGAGCAGCGATTAAGTAGTAACAGCAGCGAATTGCATTTGGTTGGGTCGGAATTCGTGATGCGCATTTGTGTTTCAGCAATTGGATGTAATGTCTGTGGTTTTCCCGGTGGTTGTAGGTATAAGTGGGATAACAATAAGAAGCACCTCGAGCCGGAGACCGGGCTGCTCCATATATCGGTGCTGGGCTTGGTGTGCTTGCCAATCTGCGGTAGCTACAGTCATTTTCAGTGCAATTCATGTAAGCATTTAGCTTTGTTTAACAGCACTGCTATTCGCAGTTGCATCCGAGTCCATGTATCAAAGGCATCCTGACATGTCTCTTATCTCTACGGATAGTCTCAATTGTTTAAATAAACAACAAGAATACAACCAAATGAATGCATAGCTACAAGAGTTGGGATGAATGAGCTTATTTGTTCCCATTCTTGTGTGGTTATACACTGAATAACAATGCTATCCCGGTCTACCAATGTTACTCAAATGTTCCTTTTGTTGCCACTTTTCTCTTTGGCCTAACACTCTTGTAGTTAGTATAAGCTTCTACTTTGAAGAGACATGTAGCTGAAGGAGTTGACATCATGGTTATTAGAGAGCTTACTGGAGGTAATGTTGACTAAATTACAATTAAACGTGGATGATGATTTCTCATTCATTGCTAATTAAATATTTCTATGTGCATTCTGATGAAACTCGAAACCTTTAATAGTAATTTGTAATTCTGCATTGCAGGAATCTACTTCGGCAAACCTAGGGCTTTTGGAACCAATGACAAGGGGGGAGGACACTGGCTTCAACACTGAAATCTATTCAGTTTCTGAGGTGACTTCACCCTTCTTTAGGCATTCTAGCACCTGTCCTTTAAAAAATATTTCTTGAATGAGTGATAGTCCCTGCTGGTCCCGAAGAGTCGAAGACATAAGCACGGCTAAATCTCTTGATCATTTTGTTTTGCCGTTTCTTTGCTCACAAATGTCAGGATGTGTTTTTCTGTTGGATTATTTGGGCCTAGCCCACTTAATTGAGACAAATAAATCCTAGAAAATCTCAAAGGCCCACTCATGAGGAGGCATGTGTACAAACATTAGTCCCATATTGCTTGTGGAGGTGGAGGATGACCAACTTATAAGGGAGAGTTCTCTCCACCTTCCTAGAAGCATGACAAAGGAGAAGAAGAGAAACACACGCTCGCCTCGCCTCGCCGGGCCGGGCTCCGTTCGTGGCACGTCTTTGAGTCACGTTCGGTTACCAGGCTATCCCTATTATATACTGCGCCCTGCCACCCGTGTAGATAGGTAGAACACATTGAGTTAGGGTTTTGCCACCTCTCGCTGCTGCGCCGCCATCGTAGCCTTTTCCATCCCGAGCGCCGACGTGCATCAGCGATCGGGAGAGCAGGTCTTCGGAACCCTTCGTCTTCGAGATCCTGCACCGGGAGAGGGCGAATAAGGTTTTTGGGATGCTCAAGATTTTCACCACGGCTCGTCTTCCTGCTCCTGCTGCTGGACGTCGTCGTAGCCAGCGGCTCCTGCGACGCGCCATCGCCAACGTCGACCACATCAACACCGCAACTGCACCATCTACGTCGTCTGCATCTTCTTCTTCTGTTCAGTACGTTCGATCTGTCCTAATCTCGTAGTTAATCATGTTTATCAAGATGATCATGATATTCATGTTATCTAATATGTTAAAGAGATACATGCTAGTTTCTGTGATGCTGTTCATGATTTATATTCGAAATTTAATCTGGAAACTGTCTAATTATTCAACAATCCAAAAACTTTATTGTAGACATTTTTCTGGATTAACAATGGTGGCTTTTGCCGACGACCGAGGCCGGAGAAATTCTCGGTGTGCACTTTAAGAGGTGGCAAGTCAAGGTCACGCTCTGCTTACGGCTATGAATGTATTCGGGTTAGTAAAGGCAAGCTGAAGGTGATCTCTCTGCCGAGAAGCGGCGAAGAGTTTCACGGATGCCAATACTCTCTTCGTGGGATGCATTCTTAGCGTTCTTGCCGACCGTCGTGTGATGTGTACATGCACATAACAGACGCGAAGGTCTTGTGGGATACATGAATGCCAAGTTCGATTGCATCGGATGCGTGCGATGAAGCGTATGTCATGGAAAACTTTCATGACTATAAGATGGTCGATAATCGCTCTGTTGTAGAGCAAGCCCATGAGATCTGATGCATTGTCAAGGTACTCGAACTCTGGAATGTATCTTACCCGATCCTTTTGTGGCTGGTTGCATTATTGCAAAACTGCCTCCCTCGTGGAGGAGTTTCGGCACTACTCTAAAACATAAGAGGACAAAGATATCAGTCGAAAATCTAATAGCGTCCCTTGATGTTGAAGAGAAGGCTCGGGCTAAGGACTTCAATGGTAAAGGAGCCGAGGGTCAGTCCAGCGCCAACATGGTTCGGAAGAACTACGGCAAGAATAAAGGGAAAAACAAGCCTAACAAGACTACCAACTTTAAGAAGAAGAAGATGAACAAGGCTGAGTTGCCCTGCTTCACATGTGGTGAGGTCGGGCACTTTTCCAAGGAATGCCCTGATCGTGCAGACCGTCGAGGGAAAAAGGCCAATAATGGACAGGCGTGGACAGGCGTCCAAGGCTGTCAACACGGTGACCGCTAGCAATGCTGGAGACGCAGGGTATGGTAATTTACCTTCTGTATTCTCAGTATTTCAGTCTTCCAGTTGGTGGATTGATACGGGTGCTAATGTTCATGTGTGTTCTGACATTAATATGTTCTCTTCTTATCAGGCCATTCGGGATTCCTCCGTCCTGATGGGGAATAGGTCACATGCTTCTGTTCATGGCACTGGCACAATGGATCTGAAGTTCACTTCGGGAAAGATCATGCGGTGAGAACGCGTCGGCATGTCCCTTCTATCAACAAGAATCTCGTTAGTGGCTCCTTCTATGCGAGATGGGTTTAAGGTAGTGTTAGAGTCCAATAAAGTAGTTGTGTCGAAGCATGGACTATTTATTGGTAAAGGCTATGAGTCACGGAGGCTTGTTCCACTTTTCCTTTCAGATTTCAATAATAAGTCTGTGAACCATATCGTGGTAGTGTTAATGATGATGCGAGTACTTGGCACTCTCGTTTATGCCACATTAATTTTGGTCTTATGAATCGGCTTTTCAAAGATGAGTTTAATTCGAATTTCACTATTGCCAAAGGTTCTAAGTGCCATAGTTGTGTGCAATCGAAACAACCTCGAAAGCCTCACAAGGCGGTGAGGAGAGGAACTTGGCACCTCTAGAACTCATACATTACGATCATGCGAGATGAATGGTGTGTTGACAAAGGGTGGAAAGAGATATTTCATGACATTGATTGATGATGCAACTAGATTTTGCTATGTTTACTTGTTGAAAACTAAGGACGAGACGCTAGACTACTTTAAAATCTATAAAGTGAAGTTGAAAATCAACTAGAGAAAAGATCAAACGTCTTAGGTCGGATCGTGGTGGCGAATATTTTCCCAAAATCTTTGATGATTTCGTGCGAACATGGTATTATTCATGAGAGGACACCTCCTACTCGCCGAATCAAACGGGATTGCCGAGAGGAAAAACCGCCGTTGACTAACTTGGTGAACGCCATGTTAGACATTCTTTGGTTTATCTAAGGCATGGTGGGGAGGCATGTTGACTTCATGTCATGTCTGAATAGAGTTCCTAATGAAACATGGAGAATACCCTTACGAGAAGTGGGTTGGAAGAAAACCATCACTTTCTTACTTGCGCACATGGGGATGCTTGGCGAAAGTCAATGTACCAATTAACAAAAAGCGTAAGCTCGGGCCTAAGACAGTGGATTGTGTCTTTCTAGGATATGCTCAATGAGCATCGCTTATAGATTTTAGTAGTTAAATCGATGTGCACGATATGTATGTTGATACTATTATGGAGTCTCGTGATGCTACATTTTTGAGAATATGTTTCGATGAAAGATATGCATAGCACTTCTAGATTTTCTTCGAGATAATTCACGAGACTATTACACCTATTGAGTCTTCCGAGCAACTACGAGAAAATCCTAGAGGAGGATGACAATGAAGCTCCTAAAAGAGCAAGAGACGAGGATTGAAAAATCATTTGGCAATGATTTCATTGTGTACCTCATGGATGATACTCCCACGTCCATTGCAGAGGCATATGCATCTCCGGATCTGAGATAATTGGAAAGAAGCTGTCGAGAATGAGATGGACTCGATTCTCGCCAATGGGACTTGGGAGGTAATCGAACGGCCATATGGTTGTAAACACGTGGGTTGTAAGTGGGTGTTCAAGAAGAAGCTTAGGCACGATGGTACTATTGAGAAGTACAAGGCTCGGCTTGTGGCTAAGGGTTACACCCAAAAGAAGGCGAAGATTTCTTTGATACTTATTCACTGTTGCTAGAATGACTACCATTCGAGTATTACTTTCCTGGTGCCTCGTATGGTCTTCTCGTTCATCGATGGACGTGAAGACGCTTTTCCTAATGGAGAGCTAGATGAGGAAATCTACATGGAGCGACTGATGGGTATGTAGTAAAGGGTCAAGAGAGCAAGGTGTGTAAATTATTGAAATCTTTGTATGGCTCAAACAAGCACCTAAGCAATGGCATGAGAAGTTCGACACCACTTTGACCTCTGCGAACTTTGTCATTAATGAGGCTGATAGATGTGTATACTATCGCTATGGTGGGGGTGAAAGAGTTATATTGTGCCTTTATGTGGACGATATACTGATCTTTGGCACAAATATTGATGTGATCAATGAGGTCAAGTCTTTTTTGTCAGAGAAATTTGATATGAAAGATCTGGGAGAAGCTAACGTAATTCTGAACATCAAGCTTATTAAGGATGAGAGTGGGATTACTCTTTCGCAATCCCACTATGCGGAGAAGGTCTTGAGCCGGTTTGGCTTTATGGACAACAAGCCCTCCCCACTCCTTATGATCCCGGTGTGACACCGAGAAAGAATAAGAAAATTGGCTTAAACCAATTGAGATATTCTCGATTATCGGTTCGCTCATGTATCTTCTTTGGTGCAAGGAGACTCGACATATCATTTCTTTGTGAGCAAATTGAGTAGGTTCATGTCAAACCCGGTTCGATCATTGGCATGCACTTGAAAGGGTAATGCGCTATTTGAAAGGTACTATGAGTTATGCGATTCACTATTCGGGGCACCCGCTTGAGGATATAGTGACTCGAATCGGATTTCGATGTTGATGAGCTCTATGCTACCGGTGGATATGTGTTTACCATTGGTGGTGGTGCGGTGTCATGGAGGTCTGCAAAGCAGACCATTTTGACAAGGTCAACCATGGGGCGGAGCTCATCGCTTTAGATCTGACCAATTTGTAGAGGTAGATTGGCTGCGTGAGCTCTTGATGGACTTGCCGGTGGTTGAAAAACCAATACCGGCTATCCTTATGAACTGTGATAATCAATCTGTGATTGCTAAAGTGAACAATGCTAAGGATAATGCGAAGTCATCAAGACACGTTAAAAGACGACTGAAGTCTGTCAGGAAATTGAGAAACTCCGGAGTAATAAGTGTGACTTATATTCAAACAGACAAAAACCTGGCAGATCCCTTTACGAAGGGACTATCACGGAATGTGATAGAAGGTGCATCGAGGGAGATGGGTATGAGACCCATATAAGTTGCCATAGTGGTAACCCAGCCTTTGTGATCGGAGATCCCGTGAATAAGGTCCTGGGTAAAACAAGCTATTGGCGAACTGAGGAGAGTAATCTATTACCCTCTCTAAGTGAAGATGCAATACTCTCAAAAGGTCAGAAGGCGGGATGGCGATATGCCTTAATGTGTTTCTATTGGCTTTAACTAGCGAAGATCTTTGTCCTCTGAGCATTCTTGAAAGAACACACCTATATGAGCCCGGCTGTCTAAAGTCGCAGTCTATGAGACTCGGGTGATCTCTAGTAAGCTCATGAAGAGACCATGGAGTACGACTCATATGCTCCACCCGCGGAGAGGCTACTGGCAGCCAAGTATCAGTTATGACTTTGAGTGAAACCTGTTCACACAAAACTTGCAATTCAAGGCATAGTCCATTGTTCAAGTTGTGGATGGGTGTAGCTTGGAGCTCTAGGCAGAAGTTCAACTTAACAGTTTCTGCTGAAACGCTGGTATATTAAACAGTAGTGAGTATTGGCAAAATCTTTAAATGGACTTTGAGATCTGGTGGGGGATTGTTGGATTATTTGGGCCTAGCCCACTTAATTGAGACAAATAAATCCTAGAAAATCTCAAAGGCCCACTCATGAGGAGGCATGTGTGCAAACATTAGTCCCATATTGCTTGTGGAGGTGGAGGATGACCAACTTATAAGGGAGAGTTCTCTCCACCTTCCTAGAAGCATGAAAAGGGAGAAGAAGAGAAACACACGCGCGCGCTCGCCTCGCCTCGCCGGGTCGGGGTGGGCTCGGCACCAGGGCCGGGCGGGCGGGGCGGAGGCGCGGCGCATGGCACCTGCGTGAATGGTCCGCCGAAATCCGGTCCAGAGCCTTGCGCAGACGCGGCCTCCTTTTGCAGTTTATTCTTTTGCTACTCGGAATCGTGGCAGTTGTAATATGAGATAAGGATACTGTAACCGAGTCCGTTTGTGGCACGTCTTCGAGTCATGTTCGGTCACGGTTACCAGGCTATCCCTATATATACTGCGCCCTGCCACCCGTGTAGATAGGTAGAACACATTGAGTTAGGGTTTTGCCACCTCTCGCTGCTGCGCCGCCATCGTAGCCTTTTCCATCCCGAGCGCCGACGTGCATCAACGATCGGGAGAGCAGGTCTCCGGAACCCTTCGTCTTCGAGATCCTGCACCGGGAGAGGGCGGATAAGGTTTTTGGGAAGCGCTTCGCGCGACTGCTCAAGATCTTCACCACGGCTCGTCTTCCTGCTCCTGTTGCTGGACGTCGTCGTAGCCAGCGGCTCCTGCGACGCGCCATCGCCAACGTCCACCACGTCAACACCGCAACTGCACCATCTACGTCGTTTGCATCTTCTTCTTCTGTTCAGTACGTTCGATCTGCCCTAATCTCGTAGTTAATCATGTTTATCAAGATGATCATGATATTCGTGTTATCTAATATGTTAGAGAGATACATGCTAGTTTCTGTGATGATGTTCATGATTTATATTCGGAATTTAATCTGGAAACTGTCTAATTATTCAACAATTTCTTGTTTTGATACCATTTTTATTGAACAGTGGTTTCATCTGTAACAACTTTGATCTTTGGTGTTAATGGAATTATGTGTTTCACTCCCAGATTGATCATTTGAGGTTGCTTGCAAGAGAAGAGAGAGACTCTGCTCAGTTGACAAAGCGAATGTGATTGAGGTAATTTATTCTAGTAACCCCAAACGTCTTTCAAAACTTGTTTTGAAGTATATGTTGTATGGATATGTCCCTTGATCCCTTCCATTTGAATTGAAGCTTGAACCGAGCCATGGAGTTCTATCTGTCATGCACAAATATTTGATGTTTCTATTTTGGACATTTATTTGGATACAGAGATTGTGATCTGTCATTTTGCTGACGCTAGAAAACCTCTTGAAAGGATAAAACTTATATAGTTTTGAACATTTTATTTTGCACATAATTAACACAACCCTTTTGCTCGAATATCATTGTAGGCATCTATGCTTTGGAAAAAAACGGGTAACTGCACTAGCTTCCGAGTTCCCTGACATTGGGCTCTCACACATGTATGTTGATAATGCTGCAATGTAGCTTATTAGGAATCCTAAGTAGGTATGTTTCTTTGTATGTAATTTAATGCACCCTGGGCTAAGCAAAATATGAGAACGTGTTGACCTACTATCATGGCAGTTTGACACCATTGTCAAAAACAACATTTTTTACATGCTTGCACATCATTTTCCAGTCTTGCCAGCCACCAGATTCATGACCGGAATGGCATGGTTAACAGGAGGTCTTATTCCATTGTAATCCATGATGAAGAGGGGCCATGCAGCATCCCCAGTCCAAGTAAAAAATCTTCAATCTGGTTTTCCTCAGTGATCAGGTAGAAGGAAATGCCAGGCCGCTTGGCAAGAAGTTCATTATGATGCAAGAAAAACGTTTCATTATCAGCATCATGCAAGAAGTTCGGAGGGCATATAAATCGTTTCAGCAGAGTCGATAATCCCGGCTTTTGGCTTAAAAAAAACATTTTGGTGACATATTATCTGACAGCATCAATGCTCACAGGAAGCATGGGAATGCTCCCATCTGGCAGTGCTGGTGAATCGGTAATAGATGCCCTTCAATGTTCTCTCAAGTCCTCCGAATTGTTTATAGACGCTGAAAATGATGGAAGTACGAGCGCTGAAGGATCTTTTTCTGTGCAAGGACCAGGTCCTTTTGAGCTTATTCATGGCTCTGCCCTGACATTGCTGGGCAGGTTGAGATGACTTCTAATTTGAAAACAATGGCCTTGGAGAAGAAAATGCTTCAAAGAGAATTGAAGCCGCAGTTACAGAAACGCTGAACAATGGGTTCCAAACTGGGAACATATATTCTCCTGGAACGGTAAGATTATTTTGTTATGGAACCCATCATCAACAAATTCCGTGTTTGCATTTAATATTTGCTAAATTTATGTTGAACAAATGTTCAACTCCTACTAGCTACTTTGTATGTTTTTGCCAAACAAAAAGTTAAATGCTTACTAGCTTCGTATTGTTTCTACTTGAACGCCAAGTACTTGGTGCTCACCTAGACTGATTTTGACACAATATAAGGCGTGAGGTATGCCATGTTTAGATTAATTGTGCTGGGACCAAGATCACTTTGAGCCACTAGTCAATAGCAAATACTATTTGCCCTCTCTTGTTTTCTTTCCTCTGAAACTTATATATCGCTAAAATCTTTCTGAGCAGACGTTGGTTGGATGCAAAGCGAATGGGAGAGGAAGTCTTGAAGACTGGGAGTCACAGTAGGCAGTTGCTGCTGTGAACTGATAGCCCTTGGTACTCTTAAGTCATAATCCTGCGATTTGGGATGGTCCGAAAGCGTTCCAGGATTTGAAGTGGACGAAAATCAAATTGCCCTGTAGCGTGTCATTTTATTTGCTTGCCTTATTTCGTACAGGAACTTAGCGGATGAGTTACCTCTTTTCCCTTTGGTTGCTCATTGGACAGATTTCCTGTGCCTTGAATTTTGTCCGTGATGTGATGTACGGCTTATCCGATGAAAAAGGGGGATGGTTCCCTTTAAAAAGCTGAAAATAACTTAGATTTGTGGCACTGACTGACAGTAGGTGCAGCAGTAGCGAGGAATGTGCAGCGCTACTTTGACGAGCAGGCTCTCTTGGGAACAATTCAGCAGAACACATGACCTCTACGTCGGTCTCAGAGATGTGGTCCTCCGTTGCCACGGAAATCAACAACAAAGAATGAACACCAAGATTCAGTTTGATGTAATAATTTAAATAAAATAAACCATTGGACCATACAAACTGATGAATCTCTCTCTACATAGCTACTCCTAGTTTTTATTGGAGAGAGAAAAACGCTGAACCCAAAAGTTTGGTAAAAAGTCGAAAAGAAAAATAAAAATCCGACCTGCCGGATTCGAACCAGCGACCTAAGGATTCAACCTGCATACACTACAGTCCTCCGCTCTACCAACTGAGCTAAGGTCGGTTTCTGACACAAGAAATGAAGGAGAAGAAATACCTTCGGTAGCAGGAAAGTTCGCTATACACCCCTGATGCATAGATGATTCGAGCTAGTAGCACGTAGTTCGGTAAAAGTGAAAGCTATTCAGCGAACATTGTTAGTGAGCAATAGTCCTGGCAAGAGCACGCGCCATTTTCAAACCTGTGGAACCTATTCGTGTCTCTCACAACCAACATCCTCCTCACCACCACACGATCGAGACAATCCTTTCAAGAACTCATGGCAGTCGCGTCGCCGCACACCGGCAGGTTCTAGCTTGTACATGCTGATCACCTCCTCCTCGCCGCCCTTGTGCAACAGCCACAGCTCGACGGCGAGCCTCTCGCTGTGCACCCTTAGGATCTCCGCGCGTCGGAGATGTACCCCAGCTGCTCCCTAATCCTCCTCTCCACGTCCCGCCAGACGCGGTGGATGCCACCGTCCGGCCTGTGCGTATCGTCGCCGCCGTAGAAGAAGTGCACCTCCTTTCCGATCTCCACCCATCTGCAACCGTCTTGTTCCTTGAGCCCCTTGCACCTCATGGCCGCGTCCCTTAAACTGTGGCATTAGAGCCACTCGCCCGCCTCGGCGAAGATGTTCACAGAATGACGTACTTCATCGGGATTCGGGTCGTCCACGTCGATGGCCAGAAGGATGTCGCGTTAAATATGACGAGTTTTTTTTAGTATTTAGAAATACGTGCTATATGAATTCTAATAGAAGTAAGATTCATAATCCTAGCAGAGGTAGGATTTTCTATTTGTTTTAAAAACAATGCTTCAATGCTTTTTTTTTCAATACAAGTTG
Organism: Guadua angustifolia; assembly: GCA_036346375.1. Lineage (NCBI taxonomy): Eukaryota > Viridiplantae > Streptophyta > Magnoliopsida > Poales > Poaceae > Guadua > Guadua angustifolia. The sequence goes on along the minus strand of CM070507.1, from coordinate 823,590 downwards.
CACAAATTTTAAAACAAAAAAAGACATAAATAATCACTATAAGCCACAAATCAAATCATCAAAAGTTAGAGATGCAAAGACTAGATTATTCTTTAGTACTAATCCAAATATCTTAAAGGATTGTGAGAGAGACAAACTACTCTTTTGAGGTTGTGCATAAAAAATTTGCGGTCGGCTCCACCAAATCTTTTTCTCTAGTTGTTGTTGCTTCAATGTTGTTATTTTGATTTTCTTTATGAGATTCATCTTCATTGATCTTGAGGCTAAGGTTCAAAATTCCGCTGAAATTTTGGAAATTTCGGTCGAGATTTCTGATTTCGTTCGGGACAAGATTCCAAATCCCGTTTGAATAAAAAAAATTTAAACTGCTACAATACTTTTAAAATTTTCAACAAATTTCACCGAGATTTTGGCCTTTAGGATCGAAATTGCTACACAAAAATGGCCGCATTTAATATCTTTAGGACCTAAGCACATGTGAACTAGCTGGTTAGGATGATTGGCTTTTACACGAGAGACCCGACAGATAGTCAAATTTTTTATATAGGATAGATGTGCTCATAATATTGTTATACATAATGTTACAACATGTGGATCGAGTCGTGGTAATGGCATTTTTTTTACCACAACCTAAAAAATAATGCTGGACCTAACGGGAAGTAAGAGGACTACGAATCTACCATAGCTCCTTAGACCAACTAAGTGGTCTCAGCTTCGTGCCAAGTGAGAGGTACGGAAAATATTTTTAGCCTTTAGAGATCATTTCGCAGGGGTTAAAATGGAATGAAATTTTGGTTTTGTCACTCTAAAAATGCCGGATTTCAAATTTGGTTTTTAGACTTTGTCTGAAATACCGAGATTTCGCCGAAATTTTGGTTTTCGGCCACCTCCAATAGGAGATTCAAAAATAAAATTTCAAACCATGCTAGAGGCTGTGCACCCATGTTTTATCTCACAAAACTCTTGTCCGATCTGGAGCACAACATGTCAACCGCCTCCCTGCCCACGGCAACGTCCTTTTGCACCCTGCAGGCGATCAGGAGCGTCTGCCATATGCCAACGGTTGGCTCAATTGGCATTGTCATGATGAGGTCCTTGGCCTCGCTGAGCTCTCCGGCACGGCCGAGGAGATCAACCATTCAAGCTTAGTGCTCTGCTCTCGGCCTCATCCTCCGATCTTGACGGATTCTTGAAAAGTACCGGCGGCGTTCTTCGACGAGGCCGGAGTAGCCATGCACGCCGACAGCAACGCCAGGTTGGCCACCTCGTCTTGCTCGACGCCTGCCGCTCGCATCTTCCTCTACCCGCAGTTGAGGTACGTGTCGACCAAAGAGTTGGCCACTGAAACGTCGAATCGGGCCGGGTTTTTGACAGTGTAGCAGTGCACTTGCCTCCCCTGCTCGATCAGAGCAAAATCCGGCCGACCACACTAGACAGAACATGCCCGTCGGCTCGGACGCCGGAGCTCCAGAACCGTCGGAACAGCTCCATTGCTTCCTTCACATGCCCCTCCTGCGCGTGGCCGACGATCACCGTCGTCCACTGGATGGCATTCTTCCTCTCCAGCCGATCGAACACCTGCATCGCTACCGGCAGGCACCGGCATTTGACGTACACGTCGAGGAGCGTACCGGCGAGGATAACATTGGACTCCGGGGAGACCCCTCTAGTTGTTATGGCTGCATGAACATGCGCGCCCTCGCGAGCCGCTGCAGGCTTTCAGTAAGCTGGCAAAGGTGAACTCGTCGGGCTGCTCCTAGCGCCGTCGCTGCATCTCCCGGAAGACAAGCAGCGAGTCCCTGCCGTGCCCGGCGGGGGCGTAGCCGGAGATCATGGCGTTCCAAGTGACAAGGTTCCTGAACGAAGTGCCGTCGAAGACCCGCCGTGCGTGGCCGATCCTTCCAGCCTTGGAGTACATGAGAACCAGCGTGTTGGCGACGGCGTGGTGTCCCTCAAACCCTGTCCTGACGCAGACTCCATGGATCCGAACGCCGGTGCTCGTGTCGCCGACGACGCCGCACGCCTTCAAGCTAACCGAAAGCGTGAACTCATTCGGCACGGCCTCCGATAAGCGCATTTCGCCGAACAGCCTGAGGCACTCCTAGGCCTCCCCGTGCTGCGGGAAGCCCACCATGAACGCCGTCAAGGACACCACGTTCCTTCCAGGCATACCGTCGAACATCTCGCCGGCCATGTCAAGATTCCCGAAGCGTACAATAACACGCCTATCAGGTTGTTGTTCAGCATGGTATCTGATCCGAACCAGAGCTGGACGCCGCCGCACATGGCCGAGCCTTTTGCACTTGGCCCGAGGAGAACCGCGATCATCTTCCGCCTCTCCATTGGAAGCGTACGGAGCGTAGGAAACGGCACTGGTCATGCAGATAGCGCTGGGTACTAGTTTCAGGCTAAAAATCTCAAAGCCAAAGATGCTTGCAAACGTAATAGTGGGTGAGGCTGCGTACGAGACACGCTTGAACGGGGTCTTGGAGTAGGGTGGTTAAATCGGAGAGGGAAACAACAAGGACCATTGGGTCAGGTTTGAAATTTCATTTTCCAATCATTTCTTAAAGTAAATTGAAATTCAAAATTTTGGACAAAATCTAGTTAAAATTTTAAAAGTAAAATTCAAATCCGGAATTTTTGGATCGAGATTTTGGCCGAAATTGTTGAAATCTTGGCAAATTTGAACTGAATGAAAAAAAGTTCAAACTATATTAGAAAATCTCTACTAATATAAATTTGCAGTTGGTGGCAGCGGTCTGTCGTTCTTCCTAGCCCCCCTCCCGGTCATATCTTCAATAATGGTAGGTCATTATAGCTAATTATTCTTTCTCGATTCTGACCACCATATCTCTCTAAATATGGTGATTATTATAGCAAAATCACGATTATTCTTTGGCAATTAATAATGGCTAATCATTTCTTTTGTACTCTATATATCTTTGTCTGTTTTCATAGAATCAATCAAGGAATTCATTCAAGATCTCCCATGTCGTCTTCTTGCGTAATGAACTCGACGAACTGATTAATAAGTGACGGACCGACGTACATGGCCGTGAGGTGCAAGAGGCCAAGCGCCATGGTCAGTAGTAACTGCGGCCAGAAGAACAGCTAGAGCGCGACGCCCACGGGTGCCGCGATCCCAACGCGGGCCAGTTGGATGTGAACAAAGCGTACAACGCTTCGGCGCGGTTGTCCGGCGACACCGGTGGGACGTCGTCGGCAGTGAGAGAGTCATTGGCATACCCCTTAGAGATAAACGGGTTGATCCAGCTGAACGTCGCGAGAGAGGGGAACGACGCGGCGGTGCATGGCGTGGAGGGCGTCTCGGCGCTGGTGTTTTCTGGTTCACCTTCATGGGCTCCGGCATCATGGCTGGTGAAACCAGTGATGGCTAGGTACGCTAGAGACATAGAGACGAGTAGGGCGGCAAAAGCGAGAGGGTTATCTGGGAAGAGTAGCGAACCATCGGCGCAGCGGACCACCGCTAAAGCGGAGAAGAGCACGGCACCAAGGGCGATGGCGATCCAGAAGACGCGAAGGTGCAAAGGCTGGGTGACGGCGGTGGTCTCTTTCTCCGAGGCGACTGACCATGCGGCCATGGCACGCGCTACGAAGTGGGTGGCGAGGAAGGCAAACTTCACAGCGTGCGCTGCGGGCATGGCGAGAGAGGAACGCGATCTAGTAATATAAATTGCAAAAGGGGATAAAAATGATTGATTGATTTTTGAGATTGGTAATATATATTGCTACGTATAAGTTTTAATTCGTACCGAAGAAAAAAACCATAAAAACTTTTGTAATTGAGAGAAATAGATGTTTGATCTTGTAGCACAATTTTCTTTTATTGCTTGATCTTTATATTTCGTTACCAATTTTATTTTTCGTAGCAACGCACGGGCATTGATCTAGTTTTAAAAAATTTTGTGGATGGTTCTGACGCATCACTAATATTCTCATAAAATTTTTAGATGATGATCAAGCCTGATGAATTTTTAAAAATCCAGATAGTGCTACAGTCCTAATAAAACCGACAAAATTGAATAGAATGAAAAATTGTTCAAACCATATTAATAAATTTTGAATTTTTTTGTGGATGGTCCTAATGTATCACTAATGTTCCCATAAATTTTTCAAATGATGATCAATCTTGTGAAATTTTCAAAAATTCTGATAGTGCTACTATCCTGATAAAAGCATTACCTGCAAATTTCAACTAAATAAAAATTTGTTTAGACCATGTTAGAAAAATTTTAAATTTGTTGTGGATGATCCTAAAGCATCACTAATATTGCCATAAAATTTTCAAATAATGATCAAACCTGAGAAATTTTAAAAAAATTCTAAAAGTGCTACTATTCTGATAAAAGCCTGGCTGAGTACATGTATTGCTTCCATGTATTTGATTGAGCAACCAAAAAATATTTAGAATTTTTGAAAATTTTAGAGAAAATTTATGAGACAATGCTTAAACTCTCATAAAAATTTTGGATGATGATCACATTCGAGCGAATTTATAAAATTCTAATAATGTTACTGTCTCATTTATATTCCTTCTGTTTTTGATTTTTTTTAAAGATAACAAATGAAGTTCAATTCTTTTGAAAATTTTTCTATATAATCCTAGACTGTTAAATATGGTAAAATGAAAAATTCAAGCCTATACATTTCTATAAAAATCTAATAGTGTTTTTATTATTTTTATAAAACATCTTAAAAATTCAGTTTTTTTTCAAATATTTTCATGGAAGATGATATCCTTAAGGGGCACTGATCCAAATCCGGTCCAAAAAAAAAGTTAATATCCGGTCAAACTTACTGTAGCAATTGATCGACTGGGATTTGAAATCTCATCCCAGTCGAAATCAAAAATCTCGACCGAAATTTCCAAAATTTCACCGGGATTTTGAACCTTGATTGGGGCACAGCGAATAGTGTACATCACAGTGCTCACATTTTTCTGTACAGTATTTGAAGCAATTCAAGTACAACAAATAAGTCAACCAATCCTAAGCTTCAGATGATATTTGCTGAGCTCCCATATCCTCTTCGGTCGTCAGTATGGCATTTATACTCTGAGGAAGCTGTGGTTGAAGAATTCTTGGAAGGACAGCCTTTTCACTGAAAACATGTGCGGAAATGTTAGCTATGACATCAGATTTTCAGCATTTTGGGTGAGCGAGAGGTATTATAACCAGCGACATACCTGGATTAGTATGCAGTAGTCTGGTGCATATGTCAATGGAATCAGGATGCACGCTGGACACAACAGGTTTCGAGAATGGGAGAGATGTGGTTCTCTCTATGCATCGAAGCAGCTGGAGAAAGCAAGCAAACTGTGAATGAGGACTGCTGTGAATTCAGATGAGAAGTTGACGAGCGATTGAGCGAAAGAGTAGCCACCTGTACATTGCTTCTACCACGGAATGGCGGATAGCCATTCAAGAGCTCGAAGAGGATTGCACCGATGCTCCATAAATCTACCTGCACAAAATAGATGTTCAGGTTTCTGCTATTTACAGAAATACAGCGGAGAAAAAGAATCAGCCGCAAGCCAGGTGCGCACATAGGGCATACCTTATCATCGTACTTCTGAAATAGCATGACTTCTGGGGCCATGTACAAACAAGTGCCACAAGCTGTGTCTGCGTACTCCCCAGGACGAAGAACCCTGGCAAAAAAACAGCAAGTAGCAACATATCTGAATCTCTCCTTGTTCAAAAGTTTAGTTGCCCCATGAGCCTATGACTTCGCATCTACACCACCAGCAAGATGGGCGTCGTGGTGAATATTTGCTACTGCTGTGTTGCTAAGGTTAGAGGACCTGTAGAATGCGTGAGTTGCTACAATGGAAAGCAAAAAAATTGTTTGGCCATCGTGGTATGACTTTGTATTATTCAAATTTTGATTCGCGGGGTGCCTGCCATTAGTCAGTCTATTACAAGTAGAGTTTGAAATGTACCTTGACAGGCCAAAATCAGATATCTTGAGGATTGCATCACTGCCAGGAGAAGAGAGTAGGATATTCTGCAACGTTGGGAAAGCTCTGTCAGTTAACATTGATAACTCAACGTAGTTAGAAACACGGACGAAAGAATTCAGTCCCTGGACCTCAGGTTTCAAGTCCCGGTGGACGACATGGTGCGTGCGGAGCACTTGTAAACCAACTCCTGCCACAAGGGGCGAGCGCCATTTCTTATATTTTGTCGTAACACGCGATAGATAGTGGCAGCAATATGCTACTAGAGCTAAATTTGACGAACAATCCGAAGGCTAATCGATCAATTACCGATTTGTTTAATGAAATTTCTGGCCACGCGCTCCTCTACCCTCCCGTTCCGCTCGATGTAGGCCGCTAGGTCCCCTCCCTCGCACAGCTCCAGGACGAGGTACAGGCAACTCTGGGTCTGAGAGAAATCAGAAATTAGATTGGTAAGCAAGAGAAGATAAGGCAGGGCTGGGTTGGGTTGGGGCTGGACCTGGATGACATCGAGTAGGCGGATGATGTTGGGGTGGGTGACGGCGGCGAGGAAGCGGACCTCGCAGTCGAGGCTGTCGCGGAGGCGGCCGGGTAGGCCGGCAAGCCGCACCTGCTTCACCGCCACAGAGGCGCCCGACGACCGCTGGACCGCGCGCCACACCACCGTGGCCGGCGGGTGGCCCCCCAGGCGCTCACGCAGCTCGTAGCCGCCCACCGCCGTCGGCGCCTCGCTCTCCGGGCTCGCCATCGCCAAAGGAAAGACAGGAACGAAAAGGGTACACGATCCCATTTATTTTCTTCTCCTTGGAATTAGTACAAATTAATCTCCACTACCAGAAAATGAAGATCCCAAGCAATGCCAATTGGGCCAGGCCCAGCTCCATTAGCCAGGGGTCCAGCCCAATTTACCTACGAGTATCTCGCAGTGTTCCTCGCGTCGCAATTCACAAGCCCTTATGTTGGCTTTGAACAGTTCTCAAGCTTCAGATATTCCTCACATGGCGTGCAGTGGATTCAGCAACTAATAAATCTCTTGCCAAACGGACTTATAGTACAAGTGTACAAGTACAACAACCAAAATGGACACATTCATCTGAAGCTCTTGCAAGACGTACAAGAGCCAGAATGCAAAGGGTGGAAACACACAAAACTATATTATAGCACTACTATTATGCAGCAAGACAGCATGCATGTCCTACTAATGTCTTCACTGCCTTGTTCAGCATTGTAACTTGCATTTCTTCGGACGTATTTTAAGAGAACGTAAAATCGTACCAATCGGGCATTAGGTTGAACAATAATATACATGCAAGCACCAGATGTATATACCAACGTTCTACGCTATCGAGCTAGCAACCAACCGTAGCCTGATCATTTCAAAGAAAACCTCTCTAAGCTGTTTCATATGCATGGTCATGAGGAATCCCTGTATTCTATCGCTGTGATTTCTTTTGTATCTTAGCTTTAGAATGTCGATGGGCTCCCTTGGAGTTGGAGGCCTACAAAAAAACATGTGCAGCTTTCATCACAGCATCATCTCAAACACGAAGCAAAATAATTAATTTTATACAAAGATCAGCAAAATTACCTGAACATGCCGTAAGATATCTTCCAGTTCTGTAGTAATCTCCGAGAACATGGGTCGTGCATGAGGATTTTCATCCCAACACCGTTGAATCAATTTAGACAATCTTGGATGCACGCTCGAGGGGATCTCCAAGCGACATCCCTAACAAACAAGGAGCAATGCTTACTGCAGTCCCTTCATTCTTGAGCATCAGCATCCGTTATTAGCAGCTGACTGCTCAATATCCAAAATGTGATTTAACTAGGAGCTTACTGGCATCAAATGCATACCTGCCTTACTGATAATGCAGCTTGCAAGGGTGTCAGGTTTTCATACGGGATCTATACAGCAGAAGTAAGCTAGGCTGTCACCTTGAACCAAAGTTTACTGATGTTCAAATGACTCAAGAGTAAAAGCTGGACACAACACTTTTACCTTTGAAGTGGCCAACTCCCATAGAACAATAGCAAAGCTGAAGACATCTGCCTTATGATCATAAGGTTTATGGTTTATTACCTGGTAAGACAAGCAACAGTAATAAGCACATTGCGCATATACAGTGTATCAGATTGCATAGAAGAACTGTCTTTTAACCATAGTTTTTGCACGCTGTACACAATATCACAGCTTGCATAGAAAGAACTGTCTTCTAATGTGTATACCCTTCAGGTCATTTTACACTTTGTTGCTCCATGATATGGACCTATAGCAACTTCACCCTGAACTACAAAACTGTCCAAACTGTTATGGACCTATCGTGAAATTGGACTTCCGTTATAGCTGAGGGGTGTAATATGAACTTAATCCTTATTTTTACATGCACAGTAAAAAAGCAAGGACACCATTGTCTGTGCATATGTGCATGTTTCTACGCCTGGTTAGATGGGCATGTAAGACTCAAATTATCATGAGCAAAACTAAAAGGATGTCCGAGAGGTTTGGTGTTGCAGCACATGGTCGAGCAATTATAGGATATCTGACATTTCCAAAAGAAAAAAGGACCACAGAGGACAGACAACAAAGACATCAACACACCTCAGGTGCCATCCACCTATAGGTACCAGTTTCAGCAGTCATTTCTCCCTCTTCAGATCGGTGCCGAGAGACACCAAAGTCTGCAATCTTCACAACCTAGTTTCAAAAACCAATCAACACTTTAACAACCATGAATTGATAACTACGCAACTTTAAAACAATATGCATACTTGACCAGAGCCAATTAGCAAATTGGCAGTCTTCAGGTCCCTATGGATGACGTTATTCTGGTGCAAATAATCCATCCCTTTTGAGATACCAATAGAAATCCTAAGAATCATGGGAAGCTCCAAAGTTTTGTTTTGCTTGTGAAGGAAGTCATACAGATTACCTCTAGGCATGTACTCTGAAAGAAACAATAACAAGAGCAAAATATGATCCCATGAATACTAGTCGACGGGAAATAATGAATTCCCTGACAATAAGAACTTATAGACAGAGGAAACTACTGTAAATGGTCTTAATCAATAAAAAAAATGAAAGCACATAAGCAGACAATACATGGCACAGAGGCCCTTTTGGGGTTTAAAACAAGAACATAACAGTAGCAAAAGTGCTTGGAACCAGTGCACACAGAAATAACCACACGGCTAAAATGAGAACTTAAACTCAGGTAGTTGGCTCTTGGTCTCATGCAAGTACCAATTGCTAATGCATAGCATCACTCTTGATGGATTCAACCATGTCACTTCCAGTATGAGCAGCTACTGTGTGAAAGGACTGTTGCCGCCTACATCCTACACTAACATGGCGCAACAGAGGAACAGAATGTTGGTAGTGTGTATGGCTATATTGCTCTCCACTCAGTTCTAGTCATCTTCCAAGTAAAGACAAGGTTGCATGAAATATTTGAACTAGAAAAGCCTAACATGATGGTTCATAAATGAAAATAGGTAAAAACATTATTTTTGGACAACTGATGAGTTTACACAAATTAATTTATAATAAAATGGTAACTAATGGCCCCCAAAAAAGGCTCTTGGAAACATCTAAATATCTAATTTAAAAGCAAGATAGGAGAACCCATTTTCTTCTACTGCTCATCGACCATGCAGTTAGCAGCAAACTGAAGAAACTAACATCAAGTTAAAACATGGCAGTGGTATATATCTTATAAAGTCCAATATTAATACAGTACCACCATTTCATTAAAAACAATATAGGATTTGTTCATCGTGAACCAAAGAATTCCAGCTAGGGGACCCAACTTTCATCACACTTCAATATAACCATAGCAAAATGTATTCAAGATACAGCACAAGCAGAAAAGTTAAGCTCATTAAACTACATAACACTTTCGCTTTTTACAGTGAAATTTTACATAATTATGGGAAACAAACAAAGACTTATTTCACACGCATGAAATAGTAACTAGCAAATCAGAAGCTAATTTAAGGATGGGTAGAGACCTGTCAATCCGATAGAAACAGAGCAGCAAGAACAATCACAACTTCCCTCTAGACTTAGCTACTCTTGAAGTTCCTAACAAAATGCATAAGGGACAGGAGTTATCCCCGTCTTTCAAGCTCTATTTTTTCAGTTCCTCTAAATGAGGCTCATTAAAATGCAAAATCTAAAAATGTTTAATCAACAGTTATTTACATTAGATGTCAAGGGGACTGACAATGAATGACCAAGCACATGTTGGTTAAACTTAAGCTTGAGCTCCAACTTTTAAACACCGATGTTACCAACAGTACAAATATACCCAAGAGCAAGAGCACTGTTAACTGAGTCTGTAGCAACAAGGATACTGATTCATATCCAAAAAGCAGCAAGCAAGATTATCAGCAATATTGGTCACCTGTTACAATGAGATACTTTTGATGCTTTGTGCATGCCCCGTAAAATCGAACAACATTATCATGATCAACACTCCTGGACATGATCTAATTGTGTTAGAATTACCTGGAATTAAATGATTCGATGTGTCTTATGTGTCCAAGTGATTCAATAAGAAAGCTTACCTTAGAATCATTATTTCTTGCAAAAACTCCACTTTTGAAGAATCATTAACATGATCAGTTCTAAGGAACTTTATTGCAACACACACATCAAGATAAGTTCCTCGATATCTGCAGAAGACAACACAGATGAGACCTATTGGTTACTGAGCTCTCCTGAGTTCTAGCCTAGAGCATTGAAAATATAGGTCAATGCACACAGCAAGATGTCTCCACAAGTCACAGTACAGCTGGTTTCTTTTTCCTTTTTTGAACGGGATACAGCTGGTTTCTTGACTATGTTTGTTGATAGTGTAACCTCGTGAAGCCATTTCCTTGTTAAACGATGCAAGAAAAGGGCATGCAATCCACACTAGCAGTTGAGTGGTAGCTGCCTAGCTGTCGTCCTAAATAATTAACTCCATGTTTTTCCTAGTATTCCTAACTGAGTGTTATACAGTTCTTACAAGTCACCAGAAGATCCAGATGCAATCTTTTCCCCAATTTGCAGCAAACTCCTGTCGAATTCAGAATCTCCAATCTTTTCCTGCAGCTCTTGTATTCTCTCCAAGGCTGACGAAGTTGTTGGATTATACAACGAAGGCTACATACCACAAGAAATTTACGGCAGTAAGGAAAAGGTTAGGTATGATGTGTTAAACTTGTAATGCTGACTGAAAGTATGTACAACACTTTATTTACTGTGAAAAGGCAAATTACAAGCATCTAGACATCCTAACCAGGAAGACCCAGCAAATGTTAGGTATTCATGTAAGTCGAACAGAGGAAAAGAAAGCAGCGTACATGGCTGCGTGCTGCTGTCTCCTTAAGCCTCTGCAGCAAACCATCTGTTTCCTGCATATAGCATTGGGCAATGTTTTTGACTCAAGAAAATCCTCTAAAGCAAAAGTATGTAACATAGCCCACTGATGCTTCACTATTCATAAGAATCTACAGGGTACACAGATAACCAAATAGCTAGGTACGGGTGTACAGCAGTTAAGATGCCAATCGACAGGTTTAAAGTCAAAATGACTTTGGTTACTTCATCTTACAAAGCAGGCACTCCAAATCCATGGATAAATTCCAGCGTCCAGTTCTAGGTTTTATAAATTTGTCATAAATTAAATCTACTCTGCAGATTTGGATAACTATCAGCTAAGACAGGATCCATGCCTTTTTTATATATAATATATAGCAATTAGAAATAAGATGCCTTATCCTGATTAGTATGAAGGATGCATCTTGTCGACAACAGCTAGGGGAAACAAAAATAGTTGGTACTTTTTTTGCCAACTCACGTTATAAATGTAAGTTGTACAGTTTCAGAAATGTTCTGACAAAACAAACTAGCTAAACATGCTCTAAGTTTACCTCTGTATCCCAGCCATCAACAACGAATACATCCAAACAAAAGCCATCTGTTGTCGAGAACACATGAGCTTCACGAATGTTCAATCCAACTTCAGATAGCAATGCAGATAGCTGTAAAACAACAGTTTGCAATAGTTTTTTTTTAAAAAAAAAAACACAAGCAATGAAAAGGGATGGTATTCATACGGGAGTCTTAAATAGATATCACACAGCACATGGACTGGTACTCTTCAAGTCTTACCTGACAAAGGAGCTTTGGCTTGTCAATAGAAGAAAAAATAATTTCATGAAGACGGAGAATTTCCAAATCTCTCCTGTGGAAGATTTGAATTTCAATTTCAACATAGTTTTCATGATCCAGACAATTAAAGATAATCGCTCAAGCAATTTAAGAAATGATGGGCCAAAATAAAGCACAAAATACTGCACTTGCCAAACTAGTCCGAAAGAGCGCACAAGAAATAAATATAACAATGCGTGAAGAAGACACAACCAATCATTTCAAAGAATTATGTTAAATTGCCAGGGTCTAACGTAGAGAGCAAAAAAGGTGTATCCACAAAATTCAACCATCAGAACATGGCATCACTAGCGTGATTACATATCACTGCACTAATACTGAGTTTCTGACTACAAAGAGTACCCTTTTCACATAAAAAATAAGCCCACAACAATTACTCTTATGCTCCAACCTATGGTCACTGATAGCTCTATTCACAAATAAAAACATGATAATACCTTTCTATCAAGTTACCACCACCATTCGTACACATAATCCAAAATTTAGAAATCAAAATGGAGGCACGATACCACTGTTCTAAAAAATGGCCGTTAAAAAGGTAAAGATCCCCTGTCTGTTACATTTATGGACATTTCAAGGTTTGTCCGTTTTATCGGCCCGTTTAATCGGTTTAATAGCTGTTAACGTTTAATAGATCTGCTTTATCATGGGCCGGCCCAACTAATAAAAAAAGGATTACCCTATTCCATGTAGCCACGATCCCCATAAAAGCACAATCTAGTCTCTCTAGGGTTTAGTTGATATGGCCATAGGAGTAGAAGAGACTTTGCAACCAAGAAGAAGTACCAGACGCACTCCAAATATGGGAACGGGATCTTCTTCAGCAGTGAAAGCCCTAGATGAGATTGAGTTCGACTCCAATGGAAGTGAAGAGGAAGACATGATGCTTGATGATGATGCTTCAAATGGTGTTGGCACTTGGCAGTGATTAGAACTAATAGAAGTTAGCAAGTTGACATCTATAAGTTTTGTTGTTTTTGTGCTTAGTACTAAGCTAGCTAGCTACATATTAGATGTCAATACTTAGTCTAAATTAGAACTTATAGCTCTTAGTTTTTGAGGAGGGGTTCAGTGACAACTGGTAAGACATTGAGTCACTAACCTTTCTAGGTGCACCGTTGCCTCTTTTTGTTATATGGTGCACACATAGTACTAGCATGTACACTGTAACACTATGGGTAAAGTTTTAGTCATCCTTTTGTGTAAAGTTGCAAGATTGTCATATAACATAGAACATTACGATATACATAAGATAAATGCTAGTTTTACTTTTCATTGCCACTTGAGCTGTTCATTCTTTAATTACATTCACATCATCTTTTTTATTCATGTCACCACTGTTGACAATTATTGATAGCCTGGTAATTCTATTCTATATGCATGAAAGAAGATGAATTAGATGCTTGTTTTGTTACTGCAAACACGTGTATATATTTATTTGAATTTTAAATAGTAAAACCGTTTATAAGGCCGCTTACTGTATAAACACTAAAAAGTGGAGTGACTGTTCATTAACAGTTTAGCATTATTTAGAACATTGCACGATACAGCCTATCTGTCAAGTTACCAGCACAGCAGCACCATTCTGGCATATAATCCATAATATATAAATCATACCGAAAGCATTAGAGTTGTAGTCTTGTAGATTTCGGATTGAGACATATGACTGAAACTAAAAAGATCACAACAGAACGCAACATTTCAACTGCATTATTATGATATTGCAGGTATGTGTAATAACTTTGAGCTAGAGCTACCTTGAAGAAATGGCCTCAAAGTCATCGACACCTTTTCTTCTCTCTAAACTCAGGTCTTCCATCATCCTTTCGTATGGCTCAAATTCTCTGAATTCGCCATCTCTGTCCAACATACACAAATCTACTCTTAACAAGCAAGATATGGCACCTCGATATATTTAGAAGAGGTCCAATTAATTTTTGTTTTAAAAAATACCGTGTGAAAATTAAGACAGATTGACTCCACTCGAACCATAGGTGAGATGAGATCATCAACGGGCAAACTATGTATTGCAAAGTGGGCGGGTTATAAACCTATACCTCAAATTCGAAGGGAGAGAGTCCCCACCATTACCGTTTTCTATCGGAGCAGAGCCAGCGCCTTGAGGCTTGTCGTCCTGAATGCACTGCTCATCGGGACAGAGCACAGTAAGCAAACTGCCAGCATTCGAAAACTGTAACTCTCTCACTCTGCGAGCGCGCGTGCCAGCGAGCTAATTTTTCCTGAGAGGTACCGCACAGCAACAGGCTTGAGAGAGAGGAGGTGCGCTTACCCTTAAGAAGCGGGCATGGAAGACTGGTCGCTTGTCAGGGTCGGCGCACTCGGCGAGGATCCTCCGGTGCAGCAGCACGTCCTCCGCCTTGTCGACATGCAACAAATCTATGGAATAGCTGCACCCGCATGGCATGATCCACAAACACAGCACTAAGTCAGATAAAGAAACAACTCCAAATTCCACCGCAAGAAACAAACGTAGATAGATGCTGACCTCGCCGGCAACCGCTCAAAGTGCTGGTCGAGCAGTTTGCGGGAGGAGGAGGGCTCGGAGATGGCCTCCTCGTTGCCATGCTCCCCGAGGCGGTCGTGGATCTCCTTCTTGACGTCAGTTAACCCATGCGCGCCGCCGCCACCACAGGAGACGAGCCCGGCGGCGGCGGCCGCCCCCGGACGGGAGCCACTGGGCGGCCACGAGCTCTCGCCCACGCCTTCCTCCATGTCATTGTCCATCTCCGCGGCGGGCATACGGCATACCAACGTCCACTAGGGTTTAGGGCGGAGCGGCGAGAGGGAGGGAGAGTTGGGATTGATGGCGGGCGAATGGGCGGGCGGGGGAATCCCAGGGGATCTTTTAGCGGTTGCGCAAGAACCTTCTAGAGGAAGGCGCCGGTCGGGTATTTATAGCTTAGGGCAGTCCCAACCCTCTATCTCAGCTGGTGTCTATATAATTAATTACGCTGCCAACTAAGCAAAAATCTGATGTGGCATAGGAATTAAGGAAGGGAGAGAAGGAAAAACAAAGAAACCATGTCTCATGCAAGAAACTGAGTCGGTGCAGGTACCAAGACACAAGAAACTAGCAAAATTAGGGTTGAACGTTTCTGCACACTAACCAAGCTGTGTTTTTGGTGCATGCATTGGTTTATTGCCCTCTCTCTCCTCTAGACACTGTTTATGGAAACTATAGGTTGGGAAACTATGTATTGGTTTCATTGTTCTCTCTCTTCTAGATATTGCTTATAGAAATTATGGGTTAGGACTGCCCTTAAAGACCAAACGAGCCAGAGGGGCAGTCTGGTACTTTTCCCGGAGAAACCAAGCCGCCGGCGAGAGGAGAGAGACAAGCTCCAATCCAAATGGCGGAGACGAGACCAACCAACCACAGAAGAGGGGAATTTCCTCGTGTAGCTGTAAAACGACACACCAACAAGCTTCACACTGTTTCATTAAATTCCAGCCAGGATAATGTTAAAAAAAGTTCTTGTTTCATTGGGTTTCACACAATTTAAAAAGTTTCTAGAAGATTTTAAGCCAAAAGTTTCGACTATTGTCATGTTCCGAACCTCAAGTTTCAGCTGATGTGTTTGCACCAAGCTTCAGAAAGTTTTAATCTAAAGTTTCAATGAGTTTCAATAGGTTTCATCAATTTTCAGCTAAAGTTTTGATAAACTTCATCATAAAAAAACAACGTAAAAAAAAGAAAAACATTCCAACATGCTCACCAGGCGAGGATTGTGAGATCTAACAAATCTCACTACCGATGACCAGATACAAGGATCTCATTACCGTGACGAAGAAGACGATCAGATCTGGCTCATTTGACGAGGAAGACAAGCGGATCGAGTACACTTGCTTGTGACTTTTTGAAATCCATTGTCTGCTATATGAACCTGTAGCCTATTGCTGTCCAGCGCTACCGCACAAGTCTACGGCTATCTCGCAGCTGCCCGGTTGCTCATAGTTATAGTGCCGACTCGCCTGCTTATTGTAGTGTAGATTCCCAGGCACAAAGAGAAGAGCCAAATAGAACAGGGGAATTACGGATGAATTCAGTCTGAAAGGCTTCACGATCGGTTTTGTTGTAAATTCATTATCCCGTCGATTTGCTAGAGACATGTTCTCTAGTTTTTTTTTTCTTTGGCGACAGGCGCCTGCTACTTGTTCGTGGTGCAGGAGGAGGATCCTCTGCGCCGGCGTGCCACAGAAGTTTCCTCGCGCGTGTCCAGTAAGGCTTGGACGCGTGGCTCTGGATGCGGATACTTATCCGATTGGACAACAACTCTCCGGCTCGCCTGGACGGAGGGGATGCGTCCTTGGCGAATCGGACGGCTGGAATCTGTTGCCTTTCTGCGAGTAGCGGAGATTGGACGGCACAGGAGAAGGCGGATTCTTCAGTAGGACCGTTCGCATGTATACGGCTTGCTGTCCGGTGGGCCCTCCGTACTTTCCCTCTCGTTGTCTGCTGACTCCACCGTCAGTGATTTGGTTGGAGAATATAGATGCCGAACTGACTGCTGTTCGTGTTCACAGGGCCGGTCCTGGCATTTTAGGGGTCCGGGGCGAAAACTTATATGGAGGCCCCTTCCACCTCCTCATATATATATGTCTATGTATATATATAGTCTTATAAGCACACATCATTGAAGAAATTAATATTCAATTAATGCACAAAAAATACTTCTACAGAACAATTTAAAATACTTCTACAGAACAAAAATACTTCTCAGAGCCACTTACATTGTTATCATCGACGTTGATGTCAGCATTTTCTTCTTCTTCAGAATTCCCATTAGTTGGTTCCGCTTCCTCCACGGCAACTATCGCCAACTCATTATTTGGGTTCGTCGAAGCACTAGTATTACTCTTGAGAAACTTTTCAAAAGCTCCTCTCTGTGATTCTATGAAGTCATCCGCATGTTTTTTCCTCTTCCTTTTTTCGCTACCGGATAGATACCTTCTTGATGACATGGTAACAGAACACAAAGCTAGCGCTGAAAATAAATAAAAAAATGCATCAAAAGTTGAATATACTAATAAATTACTAATAAGGATTAGGCTTTAGGGAATAAATTACTCTGGGAGACGGAAGAAATTGCCGGTGGAAGGCGACGACGTTTTGGCGGCCGTCGAATTTGCGTTTTGGCGACGACGTTGTGGAAGAAACTCGGGAGACCAGGAGGCGGCGACTGGAATTTGCGATCAGGATCAGGGCTTCAGAATTTAGGGCGTCACCGCGTGTCCCGTGTCCGCGTCAGTCACGGGCTCACGGCAATTCGATTCCACGCACGTCTCCTCACGCGTCACGGCGTCGGTCTCTTGCGTGCGTGCATGCAACACTGCAACGACAACACATGCGTGGGCCGGCCAAACGCCCAAACCACAAGTGACAAGCCTTAGCCCATACGGGAAACGGCAGGCAAATAATCGAACATTACCGAAGAACTCTACAAGCGGTTAACTGGTCAAGGCGTCAAGCAAAGTACTCACGTACGTATGGGGGGCCCATGACTTCGTGGGGGCCCTGGGCGGGCGCCCACCCTGCCCCCCCCCAGGGCCGGGCCTGACACCGTGTTCAAAGAAAGAAGAAAATATCTTCTTCTTCCTCGGTGCATGTCGGGGGCGGCGGCGGTAGCAGCAGCAGGATTGATAGCCTTTCTAGTCGGTTTGTCCTCGTTTTTTTAATAAATTTGCCTCTTTTTTAAATAGAATTGTAAATTTAGCATCGGTCTCCCAACGAAAACGCCTTCCATCGTAGCAGCATGTCTCTCGTGCTCTCTGCTCATGAGCGGTTGGGGACAGATTTCACCTGACACATCTTCTGTAATAAAGAAAATAACTAGATTTGTAGATAATGTCGACAAAAGACCAGATTTTTTTTTAAAAAAATAAAGTAAAAGGCAAGAAAAATAGTCAATTCGCAGCAGCTCGGCCACGGGTTGTGGGCCCTCGCCTCTAGGCATCAGCGAGCGTAAGACTATCTCCAACCGTTTCCCAGCATTTCATTCCCTTCCCCACCCTTGAAGGGAATCCCTTCCCATATTCCATTCCCTTTCCAGAAAAACACTCCAACAAAGATTCCCTTCCCATTCTCTTCCCACATTAAAAATACTTATTTTATCATCCTCTTCTAACTACCAACTACCAATTTCAACACCAACCTATATCTTGCATCTTGTGCATCCTCGATCATCAAAGTGAAGAAAGGCAAAACACGGTGGTTTTCTACCAATCCATACCTTGCATTGAAAAACAATAACCAAAGGCAAAGCATCCGATTACCCCATGCACTTTCATTCTTGTTTGAAGGTCAATATCCTTCTTGACATTGAGCAACCAAATAAACATCTTTCTTCTGATGGCTCTTAACTTAAAATCATCTTAATGAACAACAAGTCGGCAACCAATAAACAAATTAAACACAAGAAATAAGGTAGGTCACAGTTCTTAAAAGAGATCTCTAATGGCGATTAACTCGTAATCCTTCACAACAAATGACATGCAACAAAACCACGGATCCTTTTTCTCTTCTGCAGCCTCTTCAAATGTCTCTCGGGACAAGCTATAAGTTAAAACTAGTGATTCATACATCACTCATCTACAATAGACAACACATTCATGAATTGGGGATACACATTCATAGCATAAGTTAAAACTAGTGATTCATACATCACTCATCTACAATAGACAACACATTCAATAAACTCCTTCTCAAATCCGGATATCTTCTCTCTATCAAGCTCAGAACAAACGCCAAAACCTCAACTCTTGGAGCAGGTCATCATCCACCACATTGTATATTTTCACGGAAATGAGATTGAAATCAACGATCGGCCTCCACAGTATCCCCAATTTCGTGGGTCTAGTAAGAAAAAAGTTTATAAAATATGACTAAGAACCAAAATACTAACAGTACATGAAATTGAGGTTTATGTTTGCTGATATCCTTCCGTGCAACTAGACCTTGAATGAAATGAAGCTATTTTGGAGGGAAAGAGGCGAAGGAAGTTGTATCTGTAGACCAAAGCAAGCTTCAGAATATACAATGCAGTCGATGCTCATGCTGGCCAGGACAGCACTGCAAAAATCAACAAAGATCATTAGCAGACTGAAACAAATACCAGGCCGTCCATACAGATCGTTCTGATGATCAAAGTAACAAAACACACATTATCAGACAAGCACAGCAAGTTTCTGATGAAATGGAGTGTCCAAGTAACAAGTGAATTCTGAGGTGTTTCTCAGGTCTTTCCAGCACCGACATCTGAAGAGACAAAATATTGCCTGTGACCAAGAAATACTTGCTACCTTAAACAGAGGAAATAAACAGGAGCATGCTCGCATTCCCTAACAGAGTAAATAACAGTACTCAAAGGAATATCATCAGCAAGTATGAATACCAGATAATAAAATAAACGGTGCCCAACACACTAACTAATGTATTGAACTGAATGATATTGCGCATCATCTGTTTCGACAAGTAATCATGGTCACAATTAAAATGGTTAGGCATTTACAAGCCAGGCAATTCGTAAAGATCAGACTAGCTAGGTATCACTCACGGGGTAAATGCATTCTGGGCCAAATAATCTTCTGCCAATGCATCTTTACCAACAAGCTGGAAATTTGGTCTGAGAAGCAATTCAAAGTGCATTCAAAAACATACCAAGAATTCCAGACCCGAATATTTGCGTATAATCTAGCTAACTAACCTTTCTTGTTTTTGAATCAACATCTGAAGGAATCCATGTAAGTCTGAAACTAGTGACTCATAAACTGTTTCTTTTTGTCATGATTACGCACAACTTCACCGATTAAGTTGGCATGTTTTTCCTTAAGTGCATCTTGAGGCACTAATGCACGAGAGTCACGAAATCTTGCCAAAAATAGAAGGTTAGCATTTCGTAACATATGCACCATCAAAACAATTTCGGTAACATATGCTCAGAATATGTACCGGTTCCATGCGGACCAGATCATCATAACTGAAAAGTAAGTACATTTGGCATGTCAATGGTGCAAATTGATGTTTTTAACCGGCATGAATAAGAGGAACGGCGGATACTCAATCAAACATTTGCTCAACTCTCAATAACTCAAAAGATCATTATCTCTGAAGGACACTAGACAATTGATTCTTTGTGTGTTTATATCCGATGTCCAACATTCAAAGTGAATTCTCAGGTGTTTCTCATCTAACAACCTCAGCATTTCATGCATCCTAATTCCTAAGTCATGTCATAAGTGATAACATGCTGATTTAAGCCCAACCAAATTTACACTTGCATTTTTCTTAGCTTTCCACATCCACGTGCAGTTGTATCAGTTCTAGTCCCACATCACAGAATAATTCCAGGTTTCGGCACTAGTTCCTCAATACGAACCCTAAATCAGTTGTATCAGATCTAGGCTACATGAGCTGTCGTACTAGTTCCTCAATACGAAGCATAAATCGACATTTCCAGGTTTCGGCACCCAAATCGGAACCCTAAATCCAAACCCTAGATCGTGGTTTCTGCCCCCCAATCGAGCAAACAAGCCGTTCCTGGGAGTGCGGATGGACATACCAAATCAATCAACGTGCACCGGGAGTACCTTGATGATGAGATGTCGATCCGGGTCGCGGCGTCTTCGTCGGCCGGCGCTGGAGCAGAACGGACCGGACGCCGGAGCCCTCGCCTCACCACTTCCCCAGCCGCACCGACGCTCTTCGGATCCGAGCGGACGCGCGAAGTCGAGGCCGTTGCTCCACCGAACCGCGCGAGAGGGCGAAGGGAACGAGGAGGGATCCGTGCCAGAGATTCTCTCTCCTTTCTCTTCGTCGCCCGTGGAGAGAGCCCGTTGGGCCTTGCTTTCGGTGGTGTCTCGGTCGTTTTCCCATCGCGAGGGGAACGGGACTCCGGACGGGAGGGCGTTGGAGACAGTCTAATGGACTGAGTTTCTAGGGATGCCTCCCTCTGATCCTCAATTTCTACCGCAGTACTACTTACCGATGCTGTCACAATTCTCTCTGGCGGTCAAAGGGACAGGGTAGGTCAAAGAGAGGTCCAGCCATGAATCCATGATGCTATTGCTAGCTATAGGCTACAATTATCATCTCTTCGCTTCTGCGTGACACTCGTATCACCAACTTTTTGAGGACCAAAGGAGCTAGGTCTATTCTATATAGTAGGATATAAATTTGATAAATATTTTTTATAGATATTGAAAGATTATATTTACTTAAAATA
The DNA here is from genome assembly GCA_036346375.1 of Guadua angustifolia. Lineage (NCBI taxonomy): Eukaryota > Viridiplantae > Streptophyta > Magnoliopsida > Poales > Poaceae > Guadua > Guadua angustifolia. The sequence continues at coordinate 802,145 of CM070507.1, read as the reverse complement.
ATAGAACTTAATGGCATCAGATCATCCTATCTTATTCAACCTTATTCCACCGATCAAACACACCCTAAGTAAACTAACCTTCGCATCAATGTCAAATCTTCGTTTACAACAGCAAGGTCCCAAATCTTCCAGTATTAGACCAGCAACATCATTGACAATGACATCAAGATCAGTAACTAAGCAATGGTGTTACCACGGCAGCAAACAGCAAAGTCCAAATCTTAATTTGGAAGTATACTCGAGATTCTGAGCTACTAGATCCAAGATACCACCGCGCTTGAACAAATCTTAGGGCATCTCCAATGGTGTCACTTCAGCTAATTATAAGGATGTCATCTCAGCATTTTGCTTAGGTGGAAGGGAAAAAATAAGGAAAGAGATATAGACCGGCTACTAATGTATAGCCAGGCTATAACTGATTCCAAGACACTTATTATCTATTACATGTGGGCCAATATTTAATTTTATAGACAATACTATAGCTAATTCATTAGAGATGTTGTCTATATGCTATCTATAGATGACATGGACACTTCTTATAGCTAGTATCATTGGAGATGCTCTTAGGGCAGTCCCAATGCATATAGTTTCTATAATTTCCATGTCATCTAGACACTACATGTAGAAACTATGCTCCCAATGGATAATTTCTTCAAAATATACTCTCATCCAATCTCCTCTTTTCTCTTATTTTCTCACCAAATCCCCTTTTCCCCTTTCTTGGTACTTGTGTAGAAATGGTTTCCTGCATGAGAAATGATTTCCTTCTCTTTCATCATTAACTCTACCTCCACATCACCATTTTGCTTACATGGCAACCTAATTAATGCTATAAAAATTATTCTAGTCATCTCATTAGGATTGCCCTTATGTGTGTATATATGTGTACGAAGCAAGGTGTAGTGAATGCTGATGAGCGTGAATGACGGACGAGTTGTGCCACCGACAGCTAATTAAATTCTATTCTAAAGTTGCAGTGACACGGACATTAATTGTTCTTCGAGGGACAAAACAAAGTAAGGTCGCCAGTGTGCTGCAAGCACTCGAACAAAACGCATCAAGTAGGAATAAATAAATTCAGCGAAACTTCCTTGAGTTGGAATACAATGTATCCTATTTATTTGGTAGAGACCAAAGGCCTGTTTGGTCTAACAAAGCTAACTTTATCATATCTAAACTTAGATATGCTATAGATTCTTACTAAGATATTTCGTTCGTTATCATATTTGTGGTTTGTCATACTTCCTTAGCACATATCTCACACCTCATAGGCTCGGTTCTTTAACAGACTTAGTCACATTTGTAGCACTGAATTTTGCTGTCACAAGACGTATAGAAAACCACACTTGTTTAAGGTTAATTATGGCAAAATTAGCTTCAAATTAAACATGCCCTAAACGTTCATCCAGGTTTATAAGACCTATTTCTTTTTGGCACATTCACATAGACCAAGAAAATATTAAAAATAATTAGATTATCCCTAATTATTATTATTAAACACTATATTTAATGGATACATATAGAAAATATAAAGTAAAGGTGGATATTTGTTAGGATATAAAGGGAACATCACGCTAATTTTGTATTAACATATGAAATATTCCTATATTTATATGCAAGATCATTCAAAGAAAAAAATGGTTTATAAAGTTGAACGGACAGCGTAGAATATAGCACACTAACTGCATAGAATTATTGCATCGTCACGAAGCACAGCCTTTGTTACCACCACCAAGAAAGCATCTAATGAAAAAAAAAATCAATGTCACTGCCAAACTACACGACAGAGCAGTATAGACGTAAAGAAAGTAGGTAGCAGTAATATTGAGAAAAAAAAAATCGTATAAATCACCTACTTTTTAAATTTGCCCTCTACATATAATTACCTCTTACTTTACCCCATAAATTAAGTTGGTGTGTAAATAACTCCTCAAGCCGTATGTTAGCACTATTTCACATGGTTTTTATCATATTTGTCCCCTGTTTCAGTGATGTTAGCACTTATTTCATATATTAATATTTATTTTAATTAGTTGGGTGATTTCAGCACTTGTGATACACCTTTTCATTGATATTGTTTCATTACTAAATTTTGATTAATCGGCCGCATTGCGATTAATCGCTTAGCGATACCACATCCGTCCGTCGAGCGTATACCGTTTTTCATAACAATGATATTTAGAGACAAAATGAAAAGGCTAAAACAACCTACACTGTAAACGGAGGAAGTATTACAAATAACAAAATCACTCGAATTATTCAAACAAGGAGTATTTGATAAGAACTATTCCCTATAATCATAAATAATTATCGTTTTGGACATTGATACGGTTTCCAAAACACATCTTTGATCACTATTTTTTATGATAATATATTTATAAAGCCCAATAAATTATAATATGATGAAAGTATTTTTCGAGACCGATCTACAAATATAATTTTTCATGTATCCAATTAAAATATTTTAAAAAATATTGATAGTCAAAGTTTTAAAAGTTTGACTACACCTATCTTCAAAACGATTACTATTTGTGGCTAGAAAGAGTAAAATCGTTAAAACAAGAGTCATGGATAATTAAAACCACGAGAAAACAATACGAACATTCGATTAAGGGGGGTGTTTTCAAGCCAACTTAATTTATGGATGATAAATTAAATAAAAACGAGACATGGGAGGCAAATTAAAAAAGCAGATGACTAGACTTATGGAGGTGTCTGTCGATTTTTCCCTAATAACAACAGGGAGTTTCGGCCTTTGGTGACTTGAATCGTCGCGTCGCAGGGACTACGACCCACGTAAACCGGGCGTGGTAGCGACACGAAGAGCTTGATTCGTCAGGCCGAAAAGTAGCTGTAAAAGTAGCAAACTCTCTTAATCGACAAGACAAATAATACTACCAATGTATAGCAGATTAGACCAATCCAAGATTAGATAAGAGGAGCACGGAATCAAGTGGCTAAATCGGACAGCAGCAGCTGGTCAAAAGAATCCACTGCCGAATGTATGTATGTGTACTACCTTTATTATAGTTCATAGAATTCCTCTTTTGACGACGACGCCACATGTCAGCACTACGTTAAAGCTCCTCCAAAAAATATAATTACGTCTAGATCCTTTCGACAGTTTTTTACGGAAAGAACCTTTTAGTGTAAAATCACAAATCTCTCGTGAAGGGACCCTAAATAAATGCCGAAGAAAAATTAGTAATTACGTTTAGCTCCTTTTAACGGCTTTTTACGAGAAGGACTTTTTGGTTCAGTAAAATCGCGAGTTTTTCGTGAAAGGACCCTAAATAAATGCCAAAAAATTGTAATTATATTTAGATCATTCTAGCTATTTTTCGCAAAAAGAACATTTCGGTTTCGCGCAATCACGGCCGATTTAAAAGAACCCCCCCCCCCAAAAGGTGAAGTTGTATTTTTTGCAGAAAGAATTCGGGTCAAGTTTTTTTTACGGGCGCAGCATCGCGCGCCTTATGTCCTCCCTTTTCGAGCGCCCCTAAAAAAATGTAGTTACATGTAGGTCTTTTCGGCAGTTTTTTATGAAAAAGACTTTTTGGTTTAGCAAAATCACGGAGCTTTTGTGAGAGAACTTGAAATAAATGTAAAAAAATGCGTAATTATGTTTAGATTATTTTAACTATTTTTCACGAAAAGAACCTTTCGTTTTAGCGCAATCGCGGACGCACGCAGCGTGGCACGTCGCGACAACATTCTAATTCTATATTATAGCACTAGAGATTGGCGAGGCAGGAACAGTGCCACGTCACCGAGCTCGCAAGAAGGTCCTCCAGAAAATTAGAAATTACGTTTAGGTACTTTCGTTGGTTTTTTTAATAAAATAGACCTAGAAAATATCAAAATTACGTTTAGATCCCTCTGCGGTTTATATTTAGGTCCTCCTGGTGGTTTTTAGCAGAACAGACCCCGGGAAAAAATAGATTACTTTAAATCTCTTTACAGTTTACGTTTGGCTCCTGTCAACGATTTTCAAAGAAGCGGACTCAAAAACAAGAATACGTCTCGACAAAAAAAAACACAGATTCATCAAAAGTTTATAGCAGCTTATGGATTCACCGGCGTGGCCTAGCGGCCTTTTTTTTAAAAAAAATACAAAAACCAAGAATACATAAAAGAAAGTCAGCCGCAATTTTCTAAACACTAGATCAATGCCCGTGCGTTGCTATGAAAAATAAAATTGATAACGAAACATAAAGGTCAAGCAATCAAAAAAAAATTATGTACAAGATCAAACATCTATTTTCCCGATTACAGAACTTTTTATGGTTTCTTCTCCGGAATGAATTAAAACCAAATATATTGCACGTAGCAATGTATATTACCAATCTCAAAAATCAATCAATCATTTTTATCTCTTTTTGCAATTTATATTACCAGCTCGCGTTCCTCTTCATCTCGCCATGCCTGCAGCGCGTGCTCCTCGGCACCGTCGACTTCGTTTTCCTCATCGCCTCGCTCATCCTCGTCATCCACCGCCTTCACAGGGGCGACACGGGGGCTTCCCCCAAACACAAGGCGTTGCTGCTGAAGCCACCGCCATTCCGGACGTTGGTCGCTATGCGGTCGCGCTCGGGGCATCCGTCGTCTTCGCCGTGGCATCCGCCGTCCTCCTCGCGCTCGCGTTCTTCCTCCTACCGAGTAAGCCATGGCGCGCTGTGGAGTCCGCCTTCCTCGCCGCCCACTTCGTCGCGTATGCCATGGCCGCGTGGTCAGTTGCCTCGGAGAAAGGGTCCACTGTCGCCACCCAGTCTTTGCACCTCCACGTCTTTTGGATCGTCACCGCCCTCGGCGCCGCGCTCTTCTCCATTTCGGCGGTGGTCCGCTGTGCCAACGGTTCGCTGCTCTTCCCAGATGACCTTCTCGCTTTTACTGGTCTACTTGTCTCCATGCCTCTAGCGTACCTAGCCATCACTGGCTTCACTGGCCATGACACCGGGAGAAAATTGATATTATGCCACTCTCAAGAGTGGTGCGAGCCAAATTGCCACTCTCGTCATTGCCTTCGTTAAAATGCCACTCTTCTCGTGCCCTCCTCGCTAAAATGCCATTTTCGCTTTTTTAAAATGAATTTCGCAGTTTTAGCCACTGGAAATGACCATCCTGCCCCCGAGAGCACTACTGTGTTGTTACACTAGTATTTAACAGTCAGTACGTTATAAATTTTGAGCATGATGTTGGTGGGTGTTTCTACCATATTAGCTCGTGACAAATCATATGTTGATTACTTTATCATGCTGGTTCTAGATTAAACCAGGATGGTTTAATACTAAGTTTTTTGGACAAATCAGTATTTATTGTCCACTGGGCATCGGTGCGACTTGCGACGGATAGGATATGCTTGTCAGTACCGCAAAATGTACTGTACAGTGTGCCAGTCATAAACTTATATAGCACTATATCGGGCGTTGCTTATAACAACACAGTAGTGCTCTCGAGGGCAGGATGGTCATTTCCGGTGGCTAAAACTGCGAAATTCATTTTAAAAAAGCGAAAATGGTATTTTGGTGAGGAGGGCATGAGAAGAGTGGCATTTTAACGAAGGCAACGACGAGAGTGGCATAATATCAATTTTCCCTGACGCCGGAGCCCATGAAGGTGAACCAGAAAACACCAGCGCTGAGGCACCCCCACGCCATGCGCCGCCGCGACGTTCCTCTCTCTCGTGACGTTCAACTGGATCAACCCGTTTATCTTTAAGGGGTGTGCCAATGACTCTCTCACCGCCGATGATGTCCCACCGGTGTCGCCGGGCAACCGTGCTGAAACATTGTACGCTTTGTTCACGTCCAACTGGCTGGCACTGGGGTCACGGCACCCGGTAGGCGTCGCGCTCTGGCTGTCCTTCTGGCCGCAGTTACTAACGATCGCGACGCTCGGCCTCTTATGCCTCATGGCCATGTACGTCGATCCGTCACTTATTGATCAGTTCGTCGAATTCATTCGCCGCAACAGCACGACATGGGAGATCTTGAATGAATTCCCTTGATTAATTCTGTGAAAACTGTACAGCATATATAGAGTACAAAAGGAATGATTGGGCGCTATTAATTACCAGTAATAATCAGGGATTTTGCTATAATAATCATCCATATTTAGAGAGATATGGCTAGCTATAAATCAGAAAAGAATAATTAGCTATAATGACCGGCCATTATTGGAGATATAGCGCGGGTTAGGAAGAACGGACCGCTACCACCAGCTGCAACTTTATATTTTCTAAAAATAACACAGATTCGTCGAATGTTTATAGCAGCTCTTGGATTCGCTAACGGGTCCTAACCGCGGTTTTCTCAAAAAAATAAATACAGATTCGTCGAAGGTTTATAGCAGCCCATAGATTCACTGATGGGTCCTAACGACCTTTTTTTTTAAAAAAAAATACGAAAACCGAAAATACGATCAAATTTCCCAAAATACGTAAAAAAATAACTGTGGTTTTCTAAAAAAAAGGAGATTCATCGAAAGTTTATAATAACCTATAGATTCGTCGACGGATCCTAACCGCGTTTTTCAAAAAAATAAACATAGATTCATCAGAGGTTTATAATAACCCATAGATTCGGCGACGGGTCCTAACGATTCTTTTTTTAAAAAAAAATATGAAAACCGAAAATACGACCAAATTTCTCAAATTTTAAATATTATATTCTCGTGCGCGACAGCGTAGCACGTTATTCTGACTAGTCATTTTGATTAGCATATACACACCTGCATTTTGCACACAAACTGCACCTATCCATCCAAACTCCAGAGCTCACCATTGAGGGGGAGGTTCACAATAATACCACCCCAAACATTGCCCTTCGCTAAAATACCACTCGGGCCCATTGTCATAGACACAGAAGGTCCCACATGTCATTGAGAGAGGAGTGGCATTTTAGCGAGGGCCAATCTTAGGGGTGGCATTTTCACAATTTTTCAATTTTAATTTTAATACTGCAAGTCGACACTGAGATTAATAAGCATTAAGATATACTCCATCCCTTTCGGTGTACGTGTCATTTTAACTTTTAAATTTTATTTCTAAATACTTTCTCCATCTAAGTTTATAAACCATATTTTTTTAATGGTCTTATCTATAAATATATGATGTATTTCATATTCTAATACAAAATTAGAATGATATTCTGTATATACCCTTAATAAATATTCATCTTTACTTCATATTCTCTACATGTATCATGTATGCATTGATTATAATGTTTAGTGATAATAATTAGAGATAATCTAAGTCATTGTTAATATCTTCTTGATCTATGTGTCAATAAGAAATACGTCTTATAAACTTGTACAGATGGGGTGCTCCCTCTGTTCCTTAATACATACCATTCTACTCCCTCTGTTCACAAATAGTTGTCGTTTTGGATATAGATATAGCTAAACTTTCAAAACTTTGATTGTCAATTTCTTTTTAAATATTTAAATTTGATATATGAAAATCATATGTGTAGATTTGTCTCAAAAAGTACTTTCATAATACTATAGTTTTATTAGGTTTAAGAAATATATTATATTAAAAATTAGTGGTTAAAGCTATATTTTGAAGACCGTGCTCAAAGCGACAACTATTTATAACCGAAATGGGTAACTTTCAAATTTTATTCATAAATGCATGTTATTCTACAATTTTGATATGACTTTTTACCATTTTTTCCATCGGTATCCCTTATCTTTAGCTATTTTCAATATCATTTACCTCTGTATCCTCGAGTAAGGCACACCATCTAAATATATAATGAAGAGGGGAAATATAGTCTTTTGCAAATGTGACTTTTCAGAAGTGCAATAACTTAGAATGACATCTATTCAAGAACAAAGGTAGTACATATCTCTACTAATTCTAATTAAGAGTTGGTGATGGCACACGTCCGTCCTCCACCCTTCACCTCTCCCATCACCCACCCCGTCATCCCCTAACCACATCCCTCACGTTCGACCGCCTCGTCTATCCTTGCCCCTCAAGCCCTTCGCCCCCGCTTGCGGAGTTGCTGGCACTCATGCCACTCCACACGCGGTGCTCCTCCTATCACGAACTGTCCGTGCGAGGGTTTTGTCCTTCACCCCACCCTCCCCTCGTGTTCCCATCTACGCGATTCGCCTAATAAAAACTATCTTGATCTCCTCACATCAAGGATAGAAATTTTGGATTTCATAATCTTGGTGAAATAAACAAATTAAATTACTACAGTAATTGCGAAAATTTTGGTTGCTGCGACCGAACTTGCCACAAAAATGAGCCAGATATGAGTTTTGAAGACCGAATATTACCAACTAGCTTGCGTAGCTCATTCCCCAAATTTTTTTTTGATAGCTTTGGTTCGATCCCTCCCTTCCCTTGGCTGTTCGCGAACGTTACCCGAGATTCGTTGCACGAGGCCGCGGAGGTTCCGCTGTCTCTGACTGTGGTACTTTCCATGTCGACGAGAGCGGTTGATGAGGCGAGGCCTGCAATGGTGAAGATCATCCGAGCAATTCTCACAGGCGGCGGCGGCGGCTCAGGGGGTTTTCACTGAACGCAGACTTGGAAACAGGGTAGGTCGCTCGTGCAAAGTAGAGAGAAAATGATCCTAATATCTATTTTATACTGGAGATGAGCGATCGTTCCTGTATTTGATATCTGTAACATTTTTTTCACAACTGATATCTATAGCATGTACTTACGGCGACTGAGAAGTAGTTCATTTAGTTACTTCACCGTCAGAAGAACATGTCAATTCATGGAGAAATATATGTGTCCCTGCAGAAACATCGAGTGTTTTCGTTTATACATTTGCATGTATCCAAAAAAATCAACCTAAACATTTTGATTTTTGGTTATGAGATTCATAGAAATATACTGCCAGATATAGTTTGTCCAAAACTGAACTTTCTAGTAACTCGGTCAAAGTCGTCTGAACCGTGTAGCACCGTCACAATTTTTAAAATTTCTCAAGCTTGATCATCATTTGAAAATTTTATAGTAATATTAGTGATGCATAAAGACTATTCACAAAAAAAAAATCAAAATTTTCTAACATGGTTTGAACAGTTTTCATTAAGTTGAAATTTGTCGGTTAGCCTTTAGTTGTACTGTCTGAATTTTTAAAAATTCATGAAGCTTGATCATTATATTAAAATTTTATTAGAATATTAATGATTCATCATAATCATGCACAAAAAATTTCAAAATTTTCTAACGTGGTTTGTACCATTTTTCATTCGGTTCAAATTTGCCGGTCAGTGTTTTATCAGGACAGTAGCGATGTTTGAATTTTTAAAAATTTCTCAGACTTGATAATCATCTGAAATTTTTATGAAAGCATCATTGATATATCAGGACTCTCCATAAAAAATTTCAAATTTTTTTGACATTGTTTGGTCCACTTTTTATCCGTGCAAAACTACCAAAATTTTGGCTATTTCACCCAAAATTTCGGGTCAACCAGCCGAAATTCGGTTTTTTTATTCCAAATGGACCGTATTTGAATTTTTATTTTTTAATTTCAGCCGAGATTTGTCCGAAATACCCATATTTCGATGCCAGACGAGATTTTATCAAAAACAAATTTGAATCCTTGCCTCACATCGGTGTTGGCTCTCCTCCCACAGCGACGAAGTGGGCACGTCGTCGTCGGCCGCCGTGCTAGAGGACCTCAGCCTCATGGTGGCGAGGTCGTCACCGAGGTGGCCAAGAAGCTCTGGATGGATGTCGCCGCCGCCTCTGACCTCGGGCGTGCCTGCAACAACAAGGACCTTCGGCCGTGGGTCACTGTCGCTCTGCTCCTCCTTTGGGAGTCCGAGCGTAGTGCAGACTAGCCGTGGGTGCCCTACCTCATCATCCTCCCGCGCTAGACCGACTCCAACGTCTTCTGGTGAGTGAGGTGACGTTGATTGCTCTTCATGTGTTTGATGAAATGCTCTTTGTTGCTTTGGTTGGTAGTTCTTCACGACCTCACGTCGCGCCGTGCTGATGCTTTTGAGTGGTTGTTTTGTGCCTCCATTGTAGGTCAGAAGATGAGCTCTTGGAGATACAAGGTGAGCGTGAAATGCAAAAAATGCATGCCTTTTCTTCGAAATTTGAATCCTTTATTAGATTAGTTGCTTGCTTAAGTAACTTTGTATGCGTCTGTCCCTTCCGAGAACTCAGTTGTTGAGCACAACAAGGCATAAGTATAACAACTGAGTTCAATGAGTTTATGTGAATAAGCTAGGCATAAGTATAACAATTAGGCATAAGTATAATATTGCCATTGCCTTTCTCCACAAACAAATTCAACGAGTTTCATGTGAATAGGCTAGATTTGTGCTTACTTATAAATGAATGGTGCTTTGACAGATTTATGTTCAGTATGACCTGGATAAGAGATGCTGAATTAGCACATGAATATGGGTTCACTGAATCCAACTCATCAAGGGATGCATATAGTATGACACTAGAGATCCCTGAATCTGACCCATTTTATGGAGACAAGCTCGACATTGCAAAGTTAAATGGGCTGGGGGAGACTGCATATTTCGATGCTGTCCTCAATGAACCACTTCCACCTCAAATGCTTCCTTACCTGTAATTACTTTGTCTTGGGGGAACATATGCATCTCTCCTGTCAGCTCTCTTTAGAAATACAAATTGGGATCACCTTGAGCTGCCTGTTAGCCCTAACAATGTTAAATCAATATGTCAAGTCATCCGAAATGCCTGCAAATCTGACATTGCTGCCTACCACACCACAATTGAAGAGGTCTGACTATTAAAATGAAGCATGTTATTCATTTGTTTTGTTTTGTTGGTTAAGACCTAATTAATCTAATAAAACATTCATAAATTATTCAGGATGAAGAACTATTGAAAAGAGGAGATTTGCAATCAAGACATCAAGTTGCCATTGGAGTGAAGGCTGGTGAAAAGAAAGTACTACAGCAAATTGATGATATTTTTAGCTAGAGAGAGCAAGAAAGAACTAGATGGCATTGAGTACTACCAGGAAGGAGGCTCAAGGATCTTGGTTTTGTTGGCCACACTGGGAATCCCAGAGACAGTTTGCAGAAGGACCCAACCCCTTCAAAGGTGATTTGTTTGTCATTGTTGGGTCCATGCTTTTATGCCGTCAACAATGTTAGCGAGGTAACAAGCAACTACACTTACTCTGATTAATGAGAAGTTGAGAACTTCGTTTTTCTTTAGTCTCCTTGTTATCTGGACCAGATCCTTGTTAGCAACAGCTTGATTTACTATTGCTACTATTTTCATGTGCTGATCAGATGAGCATGCGTGTTCTTTGAGAAATGATTGTCAATTTGTCATTATTGTAATTTTAGCCTCATCGTCTTAATTCCTTAGCCATAAAATAAAAATAAATATATGAAAAAACTGCATAGAATTTTGGTAACAACATTCTTAGGAGTATTTTGTCAAGAAAAGTAACAGAAACGAGATTATGACGATGTTACGTGTATTTACTTCTGCTATTGTTTACCCTATGCTAATGAAATGCCAGTTAGTTTAATGCCTTGATTTTTTTTAAGATTTAAATTTACTATCTTCTAACAATGTAATAGTATTTTATCTTTTCAAATTTGCTCCATGTGACAGAAGTAAAGGAAATTTAAGGAAATTATATTGTAGCTGTGGTGAATATGGATATACTCTCCCTAGGTGCCCTAAAACCATTTAAAACGATAATTCTCATATATTCATCTTATATATCTCTGGTTTCAGTACTGTATACTTTCCAATGGTATAATCCTTATCTTCATAGTATTGTATGCTCTTTGACCAAAATTTCTTACTTGTCTAGCAAGCAATGCCATGTTAAGCTCATTTGGGACAATGAATTTTATAGAATTCTTTTGGGAATTACATTGTTTCATATGAAAAAAAATCATGCATTTCAAATGACATATTTTTATATAACATTGTCTATTATTAGATGTGTTTGTATATAAGAAGTACTTATGTGCATATAAAATTTGCAAAATATTGTCTAACATAAGGGCCTTCATATTGCAAAATTAAAGACAATTTTAGGCTTGAGTTTGTAAACAGGTGTTTAAAATTTGTATGCTTCGATGAATTGATTTAAACATTCAACAGTTGTATATTTAGAATGAATAGTATCATTCAGTCGGGGTTAGTACTCTTTGCAAAGAAATTTTTTATTGCAAATTGAACTTCTATTGCAACGCACGGACACATAACTAGTCATTCTACAATTTTAAGATAACTTTTAACTGTTTTTCCTTGACATATCCCTACTATTTATCATTCACAATGTTATTATTGATGTAGAATAAAGTAACACACCATCCAAGAGTGAGCTAACGAAGAAGGACGATTTAGTCATGTTTATATTTGTTTTGATTGAAATGCAAAGTCTTAAAATATCATCTATTCAAAAACGAATGAGTAGTTAAAGTGTGATACCACTATATAATTGTCTCCGGTTAGGCAGTGTCAAGGATACACCATGTAACCAAACAAACCACGCGGCCAGCAAGCCAGAAAGTTTTAAATAATAATCAGTCGTGTGAAACCTGTACATGTACTCAACATACAAGGATTACAAAAATACATTTTGTTGAACCAGAATAGTGCTATGCTAGACAATAAAAACAACAAAAACGCACGCACAGGCGCACACAGTGACACAAGGACACAAACAAAAGTCACTCATTCTAACTACTACCAACCTAAGCTGCAAGAGCCTCGTGTATCCAGCCCACCAAACTCGAAATATAGAACTAAATTACTTCAATGAAACAAAGTGAACAGCATTTTCCATCGTTTTTATTATTGTTGTTTCCTTTTTACCTTTCTACAAAAGATCCCATTCTGATCCATTAATAAGACGCTACAACAGGAACATTAAGTTTTTGTTCTTGAAAAAAGAGAGAGAGAGAAGGTTCAGTTTTCTGACCTTACTACTGTATTGCTTTGGTTCGAGAAAGTCAAGCATGTCACATAAAAAAATATTCAACTGATACAGCATCGTGTTAGCAACACATAATAACTTTGAAACGTTGTTTGCTTACATATTTTTGCATGTTGCCATTAATTGCACAAAAATCGAATAGTGCTTACATAGTTCAGTGTTGATTTTTGTAATGTATATATTTAAGAGTAAATAAAATAGGAACCGAATGAATGGAAGAACTAATCTTTGCATTGATCAATGTATATATTTATACATGTGAAAGGATGCAATGAACAGGTGCCTTATCCAAAGAAGCAACTGCTCATGCATCTATTGTCAAAGGACACACCCTTTGATTATGAGATTAACTACCTAATCTAAGTCTTAATGAGATCACTAAAAAGGTGTCTTCATGAGAAGACATTGGTTCATAACACCCCCCTTGATCGAATCTTTCTTGAGATCAATGCGTTATTGATTGTTCTAAGAACCCTGTGGGAATAATCTGAGAATTATATTGATATTTCATCAAAAACTCCTTTAAATCCGGTGGAAAAATAAGGAGAAAATACGACATATATAAATGTGATTAATAAATCACTATGTCTTTGGTAGCTCCTCTAAAAACCCCTGTGGGGAAAAATTGGAGATACAACAGCCCTGTTTGGGAGAGCTCTAGCTCCCAGTTCCATCTCAGATCTGACACTTATAGGCTAAAATAAAGTAAATTAAGTTTATATTTTTAGTCTAAAATGTAAACAAGATGATCTACCTAAACACTGTTAATGTACCCACAGCTCCAGCTCCATAAATTTCTGGAGCTAGAAATACCCTACTCCACCAACTCCACAGATTTTGGTGGAGCTGGAGCTGTCCCAAACACCCCCAACATAATATATTAAACTCCTCTAAAAACCTTGTAGGAAAAATATGAGGAGAAGATATGTTGATATACTGTTGAAAACTCCTATAAAACCCAATGGGAAGATTTAGGAGAAAACTGATACAGTGTATTTAAGTGATTGTCTCTAGTGAACTCGTATGAGAAAACCTATTATAGGGAAAAACTCACAAACGAGTTTGAGGACAATGCATGTCATTGATGTTTCCTTAAAAACCCCAATAGGGAAAACAGAAAACATGACATATACTCGTGTTTGATATTACCTCATTAAAAACTTTTCATGAGAAACCTTGTGAGGAAAAACTCATAAAAAGAAAAGAGTGTAATATTTGTTAGGACAGGTTAATAGTTAAGAGATATCTCCCCCTGATTCTTGCAAATTTCGAAGTCGTCTCATATCAATTCCATGAACACATTTCAAGAATGTAGAAGATGGTAATGACTTGGTGAAAAGATCAGCGAGGTTATCGCATGATTTAGTTTGCAAGATGTTTATCTCCCCACTTTGCTATAACTCATGAGGATAAAACAATTTTGGAGCAATATGCTTTGTTATGTTGCTCTTTATGTAACCTGTCTGCATCTGTGTAACACAAGCAGAATTATCTTCATAGATAATTGTAGGTGATTCAATAGAACCAATACCACATGATTGTTGTATGTGGTTAATCATTCTGCGAAGCTATACACATTCACGTAAAGCTTCATATAGTGCAATAATTTCAGAATGATTAATGGAAGTAGCTACTAGAGTCTGTTTAGAAGACTTCTATGAAATAGTTGTTCCACCATGTAAAAATACAAAGCCTGTTTAAGATCTGGCATTATGGGGATCTGATAAATAGCCAGCATCCGTGTATCCAATCATAGTGGGATCTTGATTTCTTTCGAAATATAATCCAAGGTTCTTTGTACCATTGAGATATTTGAGAATATGCTTTGCACTTGTCCAATGACGTTTGGTTGGTGCAGCGCTATGTCTAGCTAGTAAGTTTACTGCAAATGCAATATCAGGTCTGGTGCAGTTTGCAAGATACATATGCGCTCCAATAGCACTGAGATAAGAAACCTCGGGTCCCAGTACCTCTTCTCCATCATCACATGGTCTGAAATGATCTTTCTCCATATCTAGAGATCGAACAACCATAGGTGTTTTGGATAGATATGATTTGTCCATATTGAATTTCTCCAATATTTTTTGGATATAGGCTGATTGATGCACTAAAATTCCTGAGGGAAGGTACTCCAGTTGTAAACCTAAGCAAAATTTGGTCTTACCCAAATCCTTCATCTCAAATTCCGTCTTTAGGTGATTGCATGCTTCATTTATATCGTTAGAGTTGCCGATATTTAAATTATCAACATATACGGATATAATACAGAATCCTGTTGGAGATTTCTTTATAAAGACACATGGGCAATCATCATTGTTTGTGTATCCCTTCTTTAGAAGGAATTCACTTAGTCGGTTGTAACACATTCTTCCCGACTGTTTCAAGCCATATAGAGATTTGTTGAGTTTTACACAGTACATGTTGCGATTTGCATTTGGATTCGGAATTAGGATTCCATCGGGAACCTTCATGTATATGTCCGAATCAAGTGACCCATAAAGATATGCTGTCACTACATCCATCAACTGCATAGATAGATGATTTTGAACTACCAATGATATTAAGTATCGGAATGTTATTCCACTCATAACTGGAGAATATGTTTAATTGAAATCAATGCCGGGTCTCTGCGTGAACCTTTGTGCTACAAGTCTCGCTTTATATCTCACTACCTCATTGTTTTCATTCCGTTTCCGGATGAAAACCCATTTGAATCCCACAGGGAAGACTTTTAGAGGTGTAGGTATTGCAGATGTGAATACCTCTCTTTTAGTAAGCGAGGCTATCTCAGTTTGAATTGCTTCCTTCCATTGAGTCCAGTCCGAGCGCTTTTTGTACTCTGCCATGGTCTTGGGATCTGGATCATTTAGGAGGTTATTTGCAATTGTTGCGAGAAGTAAGTGTCGACAATTGTAGTCTTTCGGTTATATGATTCTCCAGAATCGATATAATTAGTGGAAATTTCTTGCACCCTTGATGATGGCTCATTATTTTCCAAAACTATGGAGCCAGGGCGTTCCGATGTCCCAGGATTAGCAATAGAGTGCACTTTTGATCTGGGTTGTGGATGTGTATCCACAGGGTGTTTACCAACTTGAGGTTGGCTTGCATTAACTGATTTGGAGGATTTTGTCATCGGTTTTCTTTGTCGCTTACAAGAAGCTACATCTTTAGCCGTGGCCTTACTTCTCCCCCTCTTACTTTGAAGTGGGAGTTGAGTGGTTTTATTTGGTACCTCCACTCTTTTAGGCACATTTCGGGCAAGATAATAGGATTTAGTAACACCTTTAGTATCAGTAAATGCATCTGGCAAGTTATTTGCAATGTGTTACAAATTTATAATTTTCTGAACTTGAAGTTCAGTTTCTTGAGTACGTGGATCTAAGGTGGAGATGTCTACAGCATCCCAATTGATTTCCGGGCATTCTTTTTGGTACTTAAAATCTCCCCCTAATGTCGGGAAATGATCCTCATTAAATATACAATCAGCGTGCCGGGCCGTGAATAGATCCCCAGTAAGGGGCTCAAGGTATTTAACAATCGACAGAGATTGATACCCCACATAGATCCCCAATTTCCTGTGTGGACCCATAGAGGTACGCTTGGGCGGTGAGATCGGTACGTATATAAGCGAAGCCGATTTTTACGCACATAGGAAATATTTGGTATATTTCACGTACTAATTGCAATGGGAAGGTATATGATATGCAGTTGGTCGCAATTGAATTAAGTCAGCAGCGTGTAAGACCGCATGACCCTAACATGAAGTTGGTAAGTTGCAATTTTGTAATAAGGGTCTTGCAATCCACTTAATTCTCTTTATAAGAGATTCTGCTAAACCATTTTGAGTGTGGACATATGTGACAGAATGCTGTACTTGAATTTCTAAAACCATGCAATAATCATTGAATGCATGTGAGGAAAATTCTGCACCATTGTCCAATCGTATTGATTGAATCTGGTGTTCAAGATAGTGTGCTTTAACTTTAATAATTTGAGTAATTATTTTTGCAAAGGCATGGTTACATGTGGATAAAAGACACACATGAGACCATCGAGTAGATGCATCTATAAGAACCATGAAATACCTGAACGGTCCAGACAATGGTTGAATGGGGCCACATATGTCACCTTGAATACGTTCGAGGAATTTGAGTGGCTCATGTTGGAGTTTAAGATGAGAAGGTCTCAAAATCAATTTCCCAGTTGCACATGCAGTGCATATAAAATCTGATGATTTTGGGAATTTGGCAGCATGCAGATCATGACCATTAGAATTGCTGATAATTTTTCTCATCATCCCTATACCAGGATGACCAAGGCGATTATGCCAAGTTTGGAATGCATCAATATTCTGAAAAATTACCTTATATGCAACATGTGGTACAGGTTTAATGTATGTGAAATACAATCCAGACGGTAAAGAGGAAATCTTTTCAAGCGTTTGTCTGCCATATCCGTAATCTTTAGTGATGAGGAGAAATTCCTCATTGAAAGTGCATCTAGACACTAATGTTATTTTGGTGATTAATGACAAACACATATAATGACAATCTATGTAATTGTGTAAATGCTTAACTTAGTGCTTAACAAATGACAAACCTCTAATATGATTATATTGCTATGAGACTAACATGTTCATTGCCAAGTTGAGTATTAGTCTCATCTATTTAGAGGAAAATCAAGTGGATGGTTAAGCAAAGATAAGGTATGCAATCTCGGTATCCCTTCCATATTTGTTATTGCATTCCTTTTGTGCAAATGCATAGTGAACTCCAAGTAGTATGTTGATTGTATATATGCACATTGGTTCATGTCATATTTATTTGTGCATATATGTTCATTTGAGTTCATTATGTGCTTTGCTTTTAGTATGCATGTAATAACTAGAGTTAAACTTCACATTGCTATAAATTGACTTGGTGCATGCATGTTTTGGTTGTGTATCTTTTCATGCACCTCTCCTAGTGGAGTTTAATCTAGAGTTGGATCACATATTTACTCTTGTTCCAAGTATTATTTGCACATGTACAATTCGTGTATATTCTATCATGTGCTTCATTTAAATAAAGACTGTGATCCTTGCCATGATTTAATTGACTCATCATATTGGCAATTATCTCTCTAGTGCATATAGATCAATTACATATTCATCATGATGCACTTAGTAGAGAGTATTTCTTATGTCAAGTGTTTCCTTTTATGTTATGCTTCTTTATATGAAACACTTGTGGTAATCAACTGCTTACAAATATCAATTTATTTATATCTATTGAGCTTTTGGGACTAATGTCTTTCATGAGTGGTTTGGAAAGAATTAGGTCCGTGTGTGTATGATGACCAAGGTATCTTGAAGGATGATCGTTAAGTCGAGGTCAACAAGGCGGCGGTGTCACCAAGAGTTGAGGACTAAGTCAAGATCGACTTGGCGTGGAGATCGTCGGAGAGGATGATCAAGTCAAGGTCGATGGGACGAGAGTCTCATGAGGTGAATCGAGTCAAGTTGGACAAAGCGAAGATGTCATCAATTATATGGTGAAGGTCTTCATGCACCCAGCATTAAGAAAGAAGACTGCAAGTGATTATTTCTAGATTTGTATTATCTTTGATTTAATTTGAGTCTAAGGATTGCCGTACTATTAAGAGGATGCTCCATTGAATGACTTTTAGATGTGTCAAGTGCTCAAGTGATCCATTCTTGTGAAATTTAGAGAGAGTGGTGTTGGTGGTGCTGGGAAAGTGAAAGTTGTAGGTCTCTCTTGGATTCTTGGTGAAATCTGGATTTATCCTTTGAGATTTGGGTAGTGAGACCTTGTTGGTTGTGTAGCCCTTGTTCTTAGCTTTCAATAGAGTCCAAAATCACTTAAATCGAGTCCCAAATCAAAAGTTATGCTCTTTTTCGCTTCGGTCTTGAGTCTAGTCCGAGTATCCGGACTTAAGTTCGAGTATCCGGGTTGGGTCTCTCGGTTAGGTCAATCCGAGTATCCGGTGATTCCGAGTATCCGGACATTTAGTCCGGACACTCGGTAAAATAGTCCTGAGTATCCGGTTTCTGCAGATTCAAACAGACTAGTTTTTTGGGGACTTCTATTTAAAGCCCCTCTTGGGTAGCCGTTGGAGGAGGTTGTGGGTTTGGTTCCTTGGTGCTTTGGGGTGTATTCTTGGTGATCTTAAGCTCCCAAAAGCCCCTCTAACCCTAGATCTTAGTGATCCCTTTTGAGTGAAGGGTTGGGTGTGAGAGCGGGTAGTGCTCGGGTTGAGTGTGATTTGAGTTGTTTGAGCACTTGATTTCATCTCCAAGCTTGTTCTTCGTGAGCATTTGTTACTCTTTGAGGTTGAGGACTCCTAGACGGCTAGGAGGTCTCCTACGAGCCACCGAAGCTTTGTGTGGTTGGCCGTGGGAAGTTTGTGAAGGCCGATTCCGCCTCATAAGGAAGGAATCAAAGAAGTGAAAGCCGTGAGTGCAAGGTGCAACACCCAAGGCTTAGCGGGTTGAAAGAGACCCCGTGTCTTGGGTGGCCAAGCCGCCGAAAGTGCAAAGTGCAACACCGGAGGATAAGGGTTGAAAGAGACCCGGCTTGGTGCCGCCTCAACGGAGACGTGGGATCCTCAAGGATCCGAACTTGGTGAAAAATCATCGTCTCCAAGTTTGCCTCTTACTCTTGTTTTAATATTTGATTTTGAATATTGAAATTGCCCGATCTACTTTTCTATTGAGCTTTCGCTAGATCTCTACTTGTTCAAGTACTGTAGTATTTAGAATTTTTGTGTTCAAGTAGTTTGATTAAAAATTGAAGAGATTAAAAAGGAAAAATTTTCGTCTCGAGGTGCCCAACCCGGAGTATCCGGACATTTAACCCGGAGACTCCAGATAGGTGAAGTTTAATCCAAACCGAAGGGGTTAATCCGGAGACTCCGGACAAAAACCCTGGATAGTCCGGACATCTGAGTATCCGAGTAAAAGTTCGGATAGTCCGGGCTGATACCCTCGGGATTGTTTTATTCCGCTGTGATTTAGTTTTAAATTTATTATTCGCCTATTCACCCCCCCTCTAGGCGACATCCCCTGTCCTTTCACTCATTATTGTCATCATGGGTTTCAACATGGAAACCATTTTTGCGGATATTTCTATAACTTAATAGGGTACGAGTTGAATCATGATACAATAGTGCATCCTCGATTGTGATTTGAGTACCCATAGGAAGCATGATAGTGGCACGACCAGAACCAACTATCATTGCATCGCGTCCAGCGATTGTCAAAACATTTCCTTGCCTCTTAGTAAGAGTTTGGAAATATTTTGTTTCCCTTAGTATAGAGTTAGTAGTACAACTATCTACTAGGCACAATTCTTCCTCCATCAGATCGACTCCCGTAGAAATCTATATATAAATGAAGAATTTAAAATTCTTGGTGAATATATATAGAACACATACAAACTTTATTGACTATCAAACGTAATTATTACATTCATTGGAATATCTAATATGTCAATGTGATGACAATATTATGTAATACAACACTTAGGACATAATTGTGCTTTATTATTACAATAAATGAGGCACTAGACTTAAGATCTAAGAGATTGGGAGCCTAGTCGAGGTCTCCAAACATGTCATTGGAAGCAAATCCCATGATCATATTCTCTATGTTGACTTAATCCTTGTCTTCTAGTACGACGTTGTTGCTTGGTTACTTGGGAACTTGTTGCGAACAACCACCTCTTCCCTGGAGTTGTCAGGTTGAAGGTTGAAATGGGCTTCATACCTCTGTCCCGGGGTATCACGTTCACGTCCCACAGACTTTAGATAAAGATTAACAAGGTGACTTGGGGTACGGCATTTCTTTGTGATGTGGTTATAGCAGCCACATTTCTGACAAATAGACTTGTCATTTCTTTGTTTGGAAATGCCTTTACCCTTATTGGGGATACGTGACTTATTCTTCTTGTTGTTTATGCGTTTGTTTTTACCATGAAAATTTCTTTGATAGTTCTTAGGAGAACTATTAAATTTGGGTTTATTCTGAGCATTGGCATGAACTTCAGGCAATGGGGCAGACCCAAGAGGGCGCTGCTGATTGTTCCACACCATGAGTTCATGGTGTCTTTCACTCAAGTAATGTTTGAATAAGCTCGGAATAAAGCGTGAAATTTTTCTCACTAGTATTGTTGTTGAAGGATTCTTTCAATGGAAGCATTGTAGACAAAGTCTTTTCAATTTTATCCGCATCGGAAAGTTCCTTCTCACAGAACTGCAACTTAGTGCTAATCTTATGAACAACATGGTTATAATCACCAACAGTTTTGAAATCCTGAAGGCGAAGTTGGGCCCATTCAAAATTGGCCTCAGGCAGGATGAGTGCCTTTTGTTGTTCATAGCATTGCTTGAGAGAAAGCCATAGTGCACGCGGATTTTCCTCCAACATGTATTCAGACTTAAGGTCTGGATGTATATGCTGCCTTATAATATATAAAGCCGCATACCTATGTTGATCACCTATTAGTTCAGCACCTTCTGCTTGTTCAAGAAGTACATAATAAAGTCCACGGGTAGCAAGACTGACTTTTATGTCCATAGCCCATGTGAGATAGTTGTGTCTGTCAAGAGCGAGTACATCAAACTCTTTAGCGGCCATAGTTACTACATGAGGCAACCATAAATTTTGTTTAATTTACTATGGGTAAATTAAAATTGCTATGGTGATGTTGTAAAATGCAAAATAAGTTGAAAACAAGAAAATTCTTGTATCATGAGTGTAAGTCTCAAATATGTGATAACAGTTTGGAGGTAGTCACCAAAATGGTGTAGACCTCTTATGGGCATAGTCTGTTGATACAGTAGATGCCTATTGTATTATGCAACTTTGTATTAACACATCTAGGTAATCACTGTAAAAGTGTAGACCTTGTTTAATTCATATTTCGTATTAGGTACGCACGTTGAGGATAATCCCTATGTATTTAAACACAGTGTAGATCCCACAGTAGCAATTATGGTGCTACCTTGTGTATGACCAATACCATGAATTTGTGAACATTGTGTTATACAAAGTGAGGAAAAACACATAAATGATTTTGCATATAAATATATTAAGCACTTAAGGCTTTTAAAGTACATATTCACAGAAATTACTATGACAAGTCAGTACCAAATTACATGAAAACCTAGGGGTTTTATTGCGAATTTGTGACTGAAATATAAAAGAAAATAAATAAAATGGTCTGTGGGCCGAAAAACCACCGAAGTGGTCCATTCGGCCTCAGGCCTGTGCGGGCGGGCCATGGCAAGCCAAGCCGACCTGTTGGGCCGCGTCGGCATTTTGGGCCGCGCCAGCCTGTGTTCGGCCAGGGACGCGCGCGGAATAAAAGAGCTGGCAGATCCCAGCGGTTAGGTTTAGGGTTTCCCTTGCCTAAAACGCCGCCACCTCGAGTCTGCAACACCACACGCTAAGCCTTGCACTGCCATGTACTTATAGCCGCCTCCCTCACATTGAGAGTACTCCATCTCGGGAGATGAAGCCGCCGCCGTCGTTCGAGTTGAGGACCTCGGCGCTCGGGAGGCCGAGGGTCGCCTGATTCCACAAGCCCGGGAGGAGTCCGGGTCGACGGTTTGCCTCTCGAGACCGTCTTGGCGGAGGAAACCACGCGGAGGAGGCATGTGCGATCTGCGGCTTACAGTTAGCCGGTGTTGGAGTTAGAAGTCTCACATCCGCGGCGTTGATGTAATAGGGCGGCGCGCCACGGCGAGCAGCGCGCGCGCCTGCCGGATTGATGAGGATGCCGACACCGGGTGCTTCGACCGCGCTGCCGTCCTCTGGCGCCGAGGTCACGACTTGGGTGAGGCCGGCGCGGTTCATGAAGGTGTTCAGCGTCGCCATCCATCCGTGGATGAGGCACTAATATGGCGCATCCGCCGGCGGGGTCCCTGGATGAGGCGCGTCTCCAGCCACGGTGCTCGGGGGCGCGGCAATGCTTGGACCAGTAGGCACCACCACTGAGGGCGGCAATGACTGGTGGCCGCGAGGACCCATGCGCTCGAAGACGGAGGCGTATAAAGAGGGCTACGCCGTGGCACCCAAAACTCAAGCGTTACTGACTGTTGCCATGGCGACATTTAATCGAGCAATGGCGGGCTCCACCAACTCGGCGAATGGCGTGGAAAAGAACATGCAGAGTGCGAGAAGGTAAGTCGATTCTCGCCATTTTTACTTACCAAGGATGAATGGTAGGTCTTCGTGCCTCCAGAAGATGTCTGTGTTCTTCCGGTGCTTAGTTGGTTAGGAACCGAATGAATGGAAGAACTAATCTTTGCATTGATCAATGTATATATTTATACATGTGAAAGGATGCAATGAACAGGTGCCTTAACCAAAGAAGCAACTGCTCATGCATCTATTGTCAAAGGACACACCCTTTGATTATGACATTAACTACCTAATCTAAGTCTTAATAAGATCACTAAAAAGGTGTCTTCATGAGAAGACATTGGTTCATAACACAAGAGATGTATACTGCTTGAGAGCTTGCTATGCCACATAATCATAATTGCACAAAGAGATGAAATTTCACAATTTAATGTATGCAGAAAACTATTGAGATAATTAAAAGGTCCTAGGGAAGGGCATAAGTTTGTAATAGGCCGGTGTCAATTTATTTAGTTATTTTTTAAAAAAAACAACATGCAAGTTTATACTTTATAGTCAAGGTATTCTCTGCTAAAATGAAAGCAGCATGGTGATTGATGTATAGAGTGTACACTGTACACAATGAACATACAGGTGCCCATTAATCTTATAGAAACTGACAAGGCTTTCTCAGGGCTAACAAATATAAAGAATTTTGCTAATGAATGGACAGTAGAAGCATGTTATTGTTCAGAGCAAACTTAATCTACCAATTTATAGCTTTCAGAGCTGGACAAGCTTTTTTAACATGAAAATTCAGAAACAGCTCAAGGAGGAATGAAAAATGTTGTCTCAAAAAATTCATAGTACTTCTTTGACATTACAGATAACTCAACTCATCAGATAATGGAAATTAAATACTTAGAGAGCAACCAAAAGAAATAGTGCAAAAGTCACAGCTCATAGGCTCTCACACGACTGCATCAAACATGGCAAATTTTGGCTCAATACCATTATCATGGAATTGCAGTTGCACAATCTGAATATCAAACAACAGGTACAAAAAAAATGCAATAGCCCTATAAACCTGCCATATTTCAGGAGTTTCATTTGGATAAGTGATAGGCTTCTAGCATGCCAAATGATGAATAGCATAAAAGTTGGTAAATATTTTTGTATTGAAAGATGTGAATACATCATTCATAACATTGAATATTGTTGATTAAATAAGCAATAGTCCATCATTACCATAAGTCCATAGATGTAATCTATATGGTTTTTGTCTATTAAATAAACAATATAGACACACTGGTGAGCTTAGAATACCAAATAAAAGCCTAAATCGGCAGTAACGCGTCCCAAAAGAAAATACATGCTTGTGTTATATTTTGCTTTAACATCCTACACTATGCTGAATGGTAGTTCACATAGATAGACCAAGAGCACATCTGAATGTTTGAATAAATAGCACATAAGATCCAACAAGCTTGTTTCTCATGTTCAATTTAAAAATAAGGCTGGTAATAACAGCATACCAACTATGCACTAGAAAAACCAAAAGATCAGTTATGCGTAATTGCATACAAAAATGAAAAACTAAAGTTGAAATAGCAGCAACTCAAACTCCCAAACAAGACAGTAAGAATACTATCTCAAACTCCCAACTCATAGTCGGTCAGCCCCTATTGGAACTCCATCAATGTACTGAATAGAGTAAGGGCACAGCTATACTCCTGTTACTTTATAATTAGTGGTTCCCCGATTCATGCAGACAGTAAGAATACTATCTTAATTTTTCCAATCTACTGAGAACTAATACCTAAAAGTTGGGTTTTGAGTATACAAGTTTCCAATAAAAGGCCTTGTGAATCAAATGAAAGTCAGATCAGAGTTGTGAAACAAGACCTAGACGGCACAGAAGCAACGAAAATGCTGATTACAGAACTCCAGGTTGTGCGATGGAATCATTAGTTGAAACCACTCCCAACCCACAAATAAAATAAACATGTCATCACTAGAACCCAGTAATCCAGTGACCCACAGCTTTAGCAATGGCAGTGAGTTCCTTTGCTAAAAGGCAACTGATATCAAAGTTAAACCTGTTACAGTTCCAACCAAACATTTGACGGACAGCATTGATATATCAAGTTATCATGGTAATGTGACCACCTCGCATAAAAACAAGAAGACTAATTACCAGTTTACCACACACTAATATTGTTCCTACAGAAGCAACAGTTATCATCTAAACAAAGAAAGGTCTACAGTGTTTTATTGTCTGAAACAAAGAACAACCAAAATATCTTTGAAACATTTCATTTTAATCAAGTACAACAATTGAAAGTATCTCACGAAGCTAAGAACCAAGTACACTGTAAATAAAATGTTCCCCTGCATGCAATAGAAAGATGCCCTGGATCGATTAAAAACCTTAACTTGAGCGCATTTTGTCACGCACCGGACAGAGGCATGTTTTCCGTCAGCCTCAAGGCATTGCTGTGAAACCACCATCGAACACAAAGCCACGGTATACACCATCGGCGTACCCAGGAACACCATCCACCCAGTCCCAGTTTCCGCCGCTGCTCCCTATCTCGTCCTCCTCCCACATTGCCAGCTTCCCACGCACACGCTTTCCAGCGAACCACACCTTCCCATCACCCCCAAACACCTTCACCTTACTGTTGCCACCCGCGGCGGCGGTGGGCATGGCGTTACCCTGTGCGGCAGCTTCACATAGGCCAGTGAAGCAACGATACATAGTGGGCGGCATGCGCCCAGCTTCATCCCACTCCATAGTGGCCAGATCTAGACGGAGGATGAGCACTGTGGAGCACGGCGCATCTATGGCGAATGAGGACCTGAGGCCGCCGATCATAAGGACGCGGCGGCCGCCGGCCCCAGCAAGGAGTCGGGGGCGCTTCAGGATCTCGAAGACATCGCCCCACGCGGCGTGCTCCACGGGCGCCCAGCCACCGGTGAGCGTAGCAAGCGGGCAGGAGAAGAGCTTCCACTGGCTGCGCCACGGGGTACCCACGTCGCAGAGCGCGAAGACGGCGCCAGCGCCGGAGGCCAGTATGGGGCTCCGCGGTTTGGATGGTAGCGACAGGGGATGCTTCATCCACTTACCGGATCCGGACGGGGTGTAGGACAGCGCGGCGAGCTCCGTGAGGACCAGCACCGCGCCGCCCGGGCCGGCGAGGACGGTGCCGTGGCGTGCCCAAGCGGATCCGAGCGGGGGCAGAAGGCGGTATGTGCCGGCGAAGGGGTTGCAGACAGCGAGCGATTTGGACGGGAGGGCGGTCGAGGACGAGGAGGATGAGGAGGGGAGGGATGGAGGCGGAGGCGAAGGGACGGCCTCGACCCAGAGGTAGAGAAGGGACGGGGAGGATGCGACGGGGGAGAAGGATTGGTGGGGGAGGAAGGAGGTGAAGGGGAGGCGGAGCCAGTGGCGGCGCGAGGGGTCGAAGGCGTGGAGGCATCCGGCACCGTCGGGGCGCGGGTGGCGGAGGAGGAGGAGACGGAGGGTGGGGAGGAGGGCGAGGAACTGTGAGGATAGGGTCTCGTGGAAGAGGCGCGAGACGGGGCGGGAGAGCACGGCGTCGCGCAGCGGGAGGCGGAGCAGGACGTTGTGGAGCGCGTCGGGAGGCAGGAGATGGATCGGCGTGGAGTCGGCGTCGGAGGCGACGGTGTTGACCATGGTGGAGAGGTGGGGAACTGATGAGATGGGGGACGAGGAAGAGGGGACGGAGGTGGTATGGCATTGGAAGGAAACCAGGACGCGGGGGTGTTCCCGTCATTTCGGTCCACCCAAACAGTAGAGATAAAACAGGTGAGGTGGGTCCAAGAAGCTCGTGAGGGCCTGGACCCACTGTCACTGTCGGTAACTTCCGTCCGTCCGTCCTATCAGAGCCGTTGCCTTGGCAAGGGTTTTTTTTTTCTCCCGTAAAGACTGACATGTGGGCCCAGCTGTGTGCGTGCCGATTGGGGCGGAAGTGACCCTGGAAACCGCTTTACCATTGCGCCGAATAATTCGACCGATTCAGCACGGTACAGCCCGCCCCTTGTAATTAAGACCGTTGCGGCCCAAACATTTGTTCGGGGCCTGAAGAGCAACGGCCTAGTTAGCCTAGCCCAACCACAACACCCAACTTGTCCAGTGCTGTATGTCCAGTCCCAGTCCCAGCCCGGGTCGTCTTCACTGTGCATGTGCCTGCCTACGTCCATGGCGAAAATCGGTACGCAGGGTCACCATGAACAAACAGTAAGTAAAACCAGCTGTGATTCGATGGACTGCGAGCATATGCGTTGTATTCCAAAGGTTGCCTCCTTATTTGGCTACGGCGGGGGGACCGAGAGAACCGTATGTGAAAGAGAAATTTTTGCTACTGATACCAAGCACTAGAAATTAGATTCAACTATTGATCTGCTAAGGATGTTTATACTACTCTACTATCGCAGGAAGTATAAATAAAAACAAGCTAATCTGATCATCATTAGATCGAAAAAATCGTAAAATTAATTCGTGTGGTCTGAATAGGCCCTACTCGTACGTGCTCTTGGCAATCGATCATTTGACTGGCTGCTTGAAGAAGCCAAGGGACGAGACTGTAACATGCCAAGTTAGTTAGCACTGACGTCCAATGAGGGCATGAACTTAACGACGGGGGAGGCCAATTTATCAGTAAACAAGCAAGAAAGCGAGGGCACTGCGTAAAGCTGGGGGCAAAAATAAAGAGAGGATAACATAAAGATAGATTAGTATGGTGGCTTTCGTGTGGAGCGCATGCTTATCCCGCACTCCCCTCCAATATTAAATCTCTTCCTCCCGCAAGTGCTCGCTGTTGCGCTCCTTTTCCTCCGTTGCGTCGATCTGCTCTCCAATTCACGAGCCCGGTGCCCGCCGATTCAGCAGCCACTCGTTCGACAACGGCATGCGACACACTCACGCAAATAATTCTTTCTCCATCACCTCACGACTTCACTGGCTATCTCGTTCGACAACGGAATGCAGAATTGCATATGTACTCGCCAGGGCGTCGTATCGGGTCAGACCGACTCGGTACGTATTTATCGTGCTTCGTGTCTGAACCGTATCAGACCGTGACGATCCGCCGTGCCGTGCCAGGCCTAGTCTCGGTCTATTTGCACTATTGTGACGAGAGAAAAAGAATCGGAGATGCATGAAGTTGAGACAGTGAAAAAAATATTTTGAGAAAAAGAACTAAAATTTATTTATTCTTGAACAATTACAGAAAGCGAGAGGGATGTGTTGAATATGAGCGAGAGAGAAGGCAATAAGCGAGAAAGAAAATGAGGGAGACAGGCGAGAGAGAAAGGTGAGAGAGAGCAGCTTGTTGCACTGTCTCTCTCACTCTCTATCAGCTCTCTCCCTTCTTACTCGTCTCTCTCTCAGATGTCGGTGCGCGGGGTGGCGTCCATGACACTGATAATGCTCTACGAATCGGTGACCTTCATGTTAGGCTTTTTCCTCATATCCTGAGTCATCAGACCTGACACGGCCCCCTTGCTACAGTGTCGTACCGGGCCCAGTCTCGACCCATTTACACTATTGCGACGAGAGGAAAGGAGTCAGAGATGCATAAAGCTGAGACAGTGAACACAAATATTTTGAGACAAAGAACTAAAATTTATTTATTTTTAAACAGTTACAAAAAGCAAGAGGAATATGTTGAACACAAACGAGAGAGAAGGCAATGAGCGAGAAAGAGAGTGAGGGAGAAAAACGAGAGAGACAGGTGAGAGAGAGCAGCTTGTTGCACCGTCTCTCTCACTCTCTCTTAGCTCTGTCCTTCTTGCTCGTCTCTCTCAAGTGTTAGCGCATGGGGGTGGCGTCCATGACACTGATCATGCTCTGCGAATCGGCGACCTTTATGCTGGATTTCTTCCTCATACCCTGAGTTATCAGACCCGACACGGCCGCCATGCAGTGGCGGAGCCACCGGGGGGGCGTGATGGGGCCTGGGGCCCCCCGGTCGGCGTTGCTAGCTTGTAAAGATTTTTTTTGGCTAACTCACAATAAAAATTCAATTGCTTACTTCTAGCATATACATACTCCATCGATTAATAATTAATTAATTACCTAATGACTGTGATGATCGAGCGGACTATAAAACAAAGATCTTGAATCGATGCGTTCCAACAAATCACAAGGATAACCAAGAAGAATGTCTCCTAGCATATATTTTTGCTCCATTTCTCATATTAAAGAACCTAGTTTAGATTTGTTGGCGTAAGGGAATATAAGTAGACTAATTTAAGAACATTTGGACCGGTATATATTTGTATTAGAATTTGAGGCTACAAATAGATAGTATGGGATTGTAGATATGTAGGTATATGTATCCTCTGTTTTCTTTGGTTAGAGAAATCTCATATAGAATGTACAGGTTAACGTCGGTGAGATCACACAAGAGTCCAATTCTTAAGTCTGCAGCTTATACCTTCCAAAGCATTTATATATTGTACTTACTATATCAAGTGGTACGTTCCCTAAATCTTTGCAAGCTACAAGTGTTACATATTGTACTTACTATATATTAAACTTTGAATATCAATGAATCAATCATTAGTAGAGGTTTATTTTATTCTTAGGCCCCCTCCTTTAAAAATTTCTGGCTCCGCCACTGCCGCCATGCTACAGTATTGTACCGGTCGTGCCGACCACCGTGCCCGGTTCTCGAGCCCGATACAAACCCGTGCTATAGTGTGATGCTGGCATAGTACAACTCACTTCGTACCAAACTTTAGATTGGATCATATTCATGCGGCCCAGGCCAGCCAAAAAAAGCAGGCCGAGTGCCCACCCCATCACATCGCTCCTGCGATCGTATGTTCGAGTGTACCTAATATGTTGATGTACTTTTCTCTCTCTCTCTCTTTTTGGTTTGCAAAGTTTGGACGCTGTTCTTCTCTTGTCATCTTCTCCCTTCAAAGTTTATGTCTGCTCAAAGCAGTACCTCTCTACTCCTTTTCTTTTTGCTTGGATAAAAAAGAAAACAGTTCCGGCGAGAGTGATATGATGCGTGCAATCAATTCCCAATTTGCATTGCCTGCACTCGGTTTTCTGAAATGAGATATTATATCCTCACATGACTCAGGAGATGCAAGATTTATCGGGTTCT
The DNA here is from genome assembly GCA_036346375.1 of Guadua angustifolia. Taxonomy (NCBI): domain Eukaryota; kingdom Viridiplantae; phylum Streptophyta; class Magnoliopsida; order Poales; family Poaceae; genus Guadua; species Guadua angustifolia. The sequence goes on along the minus strand of CM070507.1, from coordinate 771,945 downwards.
TGACAAGCCACGACGAGGAATGGAGTAGATGGCTAGAATAGATGCCAATATTCCAATTAGCACAAAGGCCTTTTGTTAATTTCTTTTCTTTTTGTCTTCTCAAAGGTGCAATTCCATTTCTAAATTGATTAAGTGGCCGAGTAGCTGAGAGCCTGAGATAATATGGTTTCAGTTTCATCTCTCGATAGGCCGGGAGACCATGTCCTGTCCAAGTTGACTTTACAGGGAAATTTAACACAGTTTTGCTATGTAGCCACACATATGCCATTCTTGCCTAGCTTGCTGTTGCGCTCTTCTTACACTTAGCTAGCGACAAGCTAGATCTGTTACGGCATGCATATATGCTACTTTTCAAGGCATCTGCTAAGAGAGTGCGTGCTAGCTATGGCGCGCGTACTGAAATGTCGCCCAGGGCATGCATGCAGGCCCCTAGCAAGTAAATTTCTCCCATTGACGATATTAATTAGTACACGCGAGTGATCGCTTATGTCGCAACGTACGTACGCACCAAATCTCTGCAGTGTTCTAGCTTCTTTTCTCTTCTGACCATCGATCGAGTCCATATTTTTTTCAAGTTGGAAGCACCAAGTGCTATCTATATACAGCTTGCTAGCATGTAGTATGCACACCGGCGGGTGGATGGATGGATACAATTAATGGGCGTACGTAGCTTGCTTGGCTACCCCTGGATCCAGTCCATGGCGGGTTTTATGTAGCTTGCTATGTACTATCCTGGATGGATGCGTATGGCCGGCGGCCACGAGCAATACCGGAGGAAACAGAACACTTCTGCACTAGAGAAAGAAGCAGTGGCTGTGGCTCCATGCACCCACTAGCTAAGCTAGTTGGACACACGCAACACACCATCACCCCCCTGAAAACCACTATAAAACGACGGTAAAGAGAGTGTGTCCGGCACACTACTGCTGCTGCTGCTGCTCCTCCTCCCCCTCCTTCATCCTCCTCCTTTTCATACACATCTACTGCACCTGTGTCTCGCTCTATTCGGACTTGTGGAGACAAATACCTCGATCGAACGATCCATCTGTGTGCCATGGCCATGAACGACGCGAAGCTCGCCGTGGTCGATGCGGAGAACCCGGCAACCTTGGACGACGAGTCGTTGGACTTCGCCGGGCGTGCCAACTGGCTGCGCGCCGCGGTCCTCGGCGCCAACGACGGCCTCGTGTCGACGGCGTCGCTCATGCTGGGCGTGGGCGCCGTGAAGGCCGACGTCCGCGCCATGGTCATCTCCGGGTTCGCGGGGCTCCTGGCCGGCGCGTGCAGCATGGCCATCGGCGAGTTCGTGTCGGTGTGCTCGCAGCGCGACGTGGAGATCGCGCAGCTGGAGCGCGACGGCAAGCGCGGCGGCGAGGAGGAGAAGAACCTGCCGAGCCCGGTGCATGCGGCGGTGGCGTCGGCGCTGGCCTTCTCGGTGGGCGCGATCGTGCCGCTGCTGGCCGCGGGGTTCATCATGAACTACAGGCTACGGATCGCGGTGGTGATCGCGGTGGCGAGCGCGATGCTGGGCGTGTTCGGGTGCATCGGCGCGGTGCTGGGGCGCGCGCCCGTGGCGCGGTCGTGCGCGCGGGTGGTGACGGGGGGTCTGGCGGCCATGGGCGTCACCTTCGGGCTCATGAGGCTGTTCAGAGCCAGCGGCATATGAGGTTTTCTGGCGTACATATGCATGCATGCTTTTCTTGTGGCCTCCGGCCAATCGTTCGTACGTACGTACGTGCTCCAACTGCGCGCATGTATGACCGACCCGACCCATCATCGACCCCGCCCCCCTCCCCTCCCCTCCCCTCCATTGTCAGTGCATCTGTAACGCCCCGCCCGCCCCTGCTGCAGTACGTCTTAATTTCTTATTCGATCTTTATCTGTCTATCTCTGGTCTTTTGGAGTACCATACCATACCATACCGTGCATGGCTACTGTGATATGATCCATCTTAACCGGCCGGCCTCCGACTATATATAAACTACTACTACTACTACTACATACGCATGCGTGTAACAATATTACTGGCTAGCACTACTAGTACGGACTACGTCATCACGCACTTGATTGGCTAGCTTGTGGAAGTTGGCCAGGTTGTTGCAACGCATGTTTGGTGTGTGCCCTCTCAATCGCGCGCTAGCTTCTCCATGTTGATCTCACTTCTCCTGCAACAGTACTAGTCATAATGACTAAGTTCGATTGCCTCTTCTGAATCAGTACTGTGCCACTGCAGACACAGATGGCATCGGATAATGCCCAGTCGCTACCGCAAAATCCTCACGCAAAGGCATTTTTCTATAGACATTTTGTTTCTTAATTTGTCTCTTAAATTGCCATATCATGCAGGAACATTTTCCGAGACACTCTTTAAATTGATCTTATCTGGTAGATATATTATTTGAGACACTCTATTTGATACTCTAGAGATATCCTTTTAATTAGATGTTTGATGCATGATGTGTACTACTCATAATAATTATAATATAAGTAGGGTTTTGATAAACATCGTCCGGATGTTTTCTTTGCTAAAATCACCCAAATTTGAGAGTCTCTTGCAACATTTTTGTTTAACTCTTGCAACATTTTTTCCCGACGCGTGCAACATTTTTTTTCAACGCTTGCAACATCTGTTTACTGTGCCGCATTTCTACTGTTGTCGAAGGAAAATGTTGCACGCGTTGGAAGAAAATGTTGCATCCGTGGAGGAAAAATGTTGCAACGCGTCGGAAAAAAATGTTACAAGCGTTGAACAAAAATGTTCCAAGAGGCTCCCAAATTTCAGACGAGTTGCAACATTTTTTTCCTACGTGTGCAACATTTTTTTCCAATGCGTGCAACATCCGAAAATTTGGCTGATTTTTTTAAAGAAAACATCCGAGTGATTCCTAGACACACCCAGTAAGTAATTAAGTTGAGTTGGTTAGTGTGACCGTTTGGTTTCCCACATGATCTTGAGATTCGATTATTGGTTTTAACATATATTTAGAATATATATTTTATTTTGCTAGAGGGTTCTACAGGCTATATATTTTTGTTCTGCAAGAGGTTCTATAGGGTATAGAGACATACTCTTTGAAGTCACAAATACGTGTCGTTTTGGAATATGTGCAGTTAAACTTTAAAAAAATTGCCTATCAATATCTTCTTAAATATTTAGTTTGGATACATGAAAATCATATGATAGATTTGTCTCAAAGAGGATAATATTATAATTTTATTGGGTGTTATAACTGTATTACGATATAAATTAGTGGTTAAAATTGTGTTTTGGGTACCGTGCCAATGTCTAAAACAAGATATATTTATGACCAGAGAGAGTACTATAGTGCATTTACAATATATCTTAATATAGAATATAAAGGCATTTTAGTAAGTGTTCCTTGCCATAGCGACAGTGCATGTAGAAGCACCATTGTGGTATTTTAAAAAATATCTTTAAAATCTTATAAAGAATGAAAAATATGTTTCTACTGTGCAATAAAAATACTTCCATATAATGTTTTTCTTCTCGCTAGTCAAGTGACTCCACACCCCACTAAAACTAGATATATGATGTTGTTGCTCGACCACTGACAAAATTAAGCTTTTCGTTGGATGCCTAATCGACAATCATGCATTGCGCCACCAGCTACCTAGCTAGCTAGTGGGAACTGGTATATTATTGGAATCCTCTTGTCGTCTCCTTTTTGTGGATGCCCATGGTACTAGCTACAAGCACAAGCTCAGTGTCAGTCACCAACAAAAAACAACTGATGTCAAGTCCTCGTATATAGCAGAAATTGAACTGCTAAATTGCTAGCTTGTACTATATATGTGCTGTACCCGGTCAGTATGGAAAAGCAACGTCGACTAAGCAGCGCGCGTATGAGAGACACGAAGCACACGTACTACAACAATCTGCGACTGTTATTCACGCACTGCACCTATATATAGCTATGTCGAAAGGTACGTGCAGCATTGGATGCACGTTCGTTTGGTGATCAGTGGCGACTGTTTTGTGCAGTGATTCGCCATGCATGCTGCTTGTGTGTCGATCTGTTCAAACAATCCTAAAGTTCACTTGCTCTTTGTTTCGGCCCGGCCCTCTGAAGAATTAAATTGACACCCATGCCAATGCTTTTGTGTGTGTCTGCAAAAACAATCCTTCAGTTTCAGAATGAGAGAGTTTGTTATATATGTTTTCAGAGCAGAATATATCGTTCTCTTCTCGGAGGAGAGGAGGGGAGAGGACTAGCTAATTCATGCGCGTGTTGCTTGTCAGTTAGTACAAGCAGCGAGCCGACGAACGCCCAGTTGGGCATGAATGAAGAGATTCTGTTGGTTTGTTCAACAGACGTGGTCACGCCATGTTTCTTTTCTTTTATAGACGTGCTAGCAACGACAAGAGTTGAGGAAGGAGAGCATGCATCGATGGCTGGCATACGTGTTGCGGCCGTTGGCTCTGACCCCAGCGATCGATCGACGTACCAAAGCAGGTCGCCGGCGCCACATCCTCTCGCGCTAGCCTACCAACGTCTCAACGACGAGTACTACTTAATTGCCAGATTGAAACCTGTGTTCAAATTTAGTCGCCCAGGCTCTGTTCTCTTTATCGGCAACACAGAGCAGAGACCAGAGAAACAGAGGTCTTCAGAACTTTGTGCTGGTTCCGCTCTTCAGAACTTTCAGCGACAAAGCCACTTCAGGCGTTTCTCTCGGCAGAACACAACGAAGCACAGAGGACTACTTTGGCGAAACAAAGCAACTTGCGCAGATTGCGATTTTTGTGCAGAATTCACTGCTTTTCTCATTGATCTGGCTAATACTTATACCCTTATGCTTACATACATCAAGATTGACTCGGATTGCAATCCGGACTGGAACTCTGAAGAATTACTAACCGATACAAAACAGTCTTACTGAGTTTCCGATTACTATTCTTCTAAATACGGCGGCACGTACACGGACGCTTAACTGGAACAAACAAGCAGACTTGAATAGTTAGACTCGGAAACAAAAACTGAACCTCCGACTCAAACACAAACTACCGCAGACCTGATTTTCTGAACAACAAGATTAACTCAACAACCTGCACCTGATCATATATTATCCCCAGCCACCTCCACGGGTTATGTGGGTCTCGCATCCGTGGGCCACATCTATCTATCAGTGAGAGAGGAAGGGTTGGTCGTCTATCGCGCCATATATAAACCAGTTGCGTGTCGATCCCTCAGCAAGCTCCCTCTGGCCTGCTGCTAGGCATCTGTACGTACGCGCTGATCGACGGCAAGCGGTAACTCAGCTTACATTTTCAGTGCAAAGTGTTATGTGCCAACCTTCGTATAAACATATTAACTTTATACAGGCATTTATGTTTCCAAATCTTCTTCTAAAGAAACCTATTTTTTGACTCTGGATTTTGGATAGTACTGTCTTAACTCCTGCATAAGTTATTCTCCACGTTGGTGACAACGCCTAAGATTTGGGTGGACATTTATTGATCGTTTCTGCAGTCTGCACACATGAGGAAACGATACATGACGTTGCATTTGTGTAGAGCTTGCTTGCTATGAGGAAAGCTTGAATTAAGAATTCTCACAACGATAGGGTTCACTCGATATAGATTATACGTAAATGGAGAGATATTTTACGGCATATTATACTGATAGTATATAATGGTAGTATAAATTAAATCTAACCGTTGATTTGTTAAAGATATTTTTACTACTCTACTACTAGAGAAAATACAATTAAATTCTAATTAATCTAATCCATTAGATCGAAAAGAATGAAGTTCATATTGAATTTAGTGTACCGTAAAATATTTTACTCTAAATGAAACCTTCGGCCAGCCAATAGGATGAGAACTTTTGAACCCCCATCCGGAAGTTCTTGAGTTTGCCTTGTTGTTGCCTAATTATGTTGAACCAATCTGGGAGGTCGATCCAATTTGCCACTAGACTCCAAACCTGTTTGACAAACGGGCCTTCAAGTAGAAGGTACGTTGCAGTTTCAACCTCCTGCTCACGTAAACAACAAAGCTGACTGTGCTGCCAGCCCCTTGTCACCAGTTTGTCAGCTCAGCTGTAAGAAATTTTCCCTTCCAAGGAAATATTTTACATTTATTCTCAGTGGCAGCCTTCCAAATTGCATCCGTGCTGTAACTTGAAAAGTTACTTGGAATCGAATGTTGTTTGCCGACTTCGCTGAGTATTCTCCATTAGTTGACCACCTCCAGCTGATTGTATCATGCCTCTCCTGATTCACCAACATCCGTAGCTTCAGCTACTCTTGGAGTTCAACCGGGGTGTCAATTTTCTTCATGGGTCTTAACCAGCTGTTATTAGGAAGCTCCTCAAACATTGATTTGTTCTTCCTGTGCACCAGCTTAAAAAGGTTTGGAGCCAAGTCTTTTGACGCCTGGTTGTGCAGCCATCTCCTAAAGCAACTGCTGTAGAACCTTCGGACAGGAGGCTATCGGTCTGATCGCTAGGTACCTCTGTACCCATGCAAGGTTTGCCATTGTCCTTCCATTCATTCCATAGCTACCTCAATCGCAAAGCTCTGCCAGATTTACCTAGATCGTTGACTCTGATCCCTCCGACTTTTTTCGGCCTACAAACATTGCTCCACCAGACCCAGCAGTGTCCATCATGACATTGGCCATCACCGTTCCACAAAAATCCTCTCCTGATTTTGTCCATCTTTTTGATGGTCCATTTCCCAGGAGGAAAACTTATGAGATGGTATACCGGCAACGACATGCCCGAGAGAAGTCTGCCGTTCCAACCTGCTAATCTTAGAGCCAAACTTGTCAATAACTGGTTGTATGTCCACCTTTCCGAGTTTCCTGATGTGCAGTGGCGGCACAAGATATTTTCATGGGAAGTTCTTCGCTTGGCCTGGGAATGGACTGACAATATCTCGCAAATCGAGGTCAGTACACCTGATGGGATAAATCTCTGATTTTTCGATGTTGGTGATCAAACCTGGGGCTTGTCCAAAGACATTAAGAATACTAGCTTGTAAGGCCTGTAGTTCTTCTCTGATAGGATTAGCAATTATCGCGGCATCCTCAACATGAAGAGACATGCTTGGTTATTGATCTCGGAACTTGGACGTACGGCTCAGATAATCGGTTTAGATGAACCTGAGTTCGTAATAATATCACTATTGCAAACGGGAAACAAAGCAGGAGACATCAGTGGAAGATTTGTTTTCGTCTGTCGTCGTTTCTTGTTGTCTAGGCGGTATTATCTATGTGATGTGATTAACATAAACAATCGTCCAGCCATCTTGACGATGTGGTGTCATGTCAGGGTTATGACTAGGCCGGGAGAAAGCAAAGTTGGTCGGTGCGACTCGGCTGCCATGCCATAAACGAGCAGAGCACGCCGCAGGCACAGAATATGTACTGGTAGTGGCAGTACAGTACTCTCACAACCACCGCTAAGTAGTAAGTACTAAACGCGGGTCGCTTGGCGTCGCGGCATCAAGATCCTTGACAGCTTTACTCGCAACTTATTAGTACTAGGCATCAAATCACCAAAGAGAGAGGCCTTCAAACTTGTCACGTTGACTGTGGCTGCTGCTGTGTGAGTGTGACAAACACGGTAAGAAAGAAAGACGAGGAGAACGGAGGCGTTTCACTCACTGACAACACTCGCACGTACGTCAATTGACAAAGAACATTCTAAATCACAATGGACAAGTTAGACAAATTACCCCTCGGCCTCCTGCTCTAACAACATTCTTAGCTACCTAGAGATCCGAACTAACCGGCCGGCGACGAGTAAACTAGCTACTACTCTAGTGTATAGACCGCGGAGTAGTGGAGAAGTAGTAGCAGGCTAGGCTAGAGCTAGAAGCAGAGGATGGCGACGGCGGCCGCGACGGAGAAGGCGAAGGTGGTGATGAGGAATGCGAAGTGGATGGCCCAACTGCGCTTGAACTTGCCGAGGTAGCTCTCGGGCGGCTCTTGGTACGGTACCTCCACGTCGGCCGCAGCCACCACATCGCCGCCGGACTTGAGCATGCGCAGCCTGTCGGCGGCCAGCGCCAGAGTCAGCTTGTGGCACCGCCGCTGGTACCTGCAAGAGCAATTGCATTGTTATTAGTCAGTCAATTGCACATTAATTAGATGTGATGGCTGATGGTTACAATTACTTAATCAGGTACCTGAATCCGTTGAGGCAGCGGAGGTGGTGTGCGACGGCGGCGTAGAAGGCAAGGTGCGCGAGGGAGAGGAGGCCGGCGGGTGCCCAGAGGTGGCGGCACTGGAGGCGCGCGGGCGGTGACTGGGCGACTGCGGAGAGGACGAGGGCGAGGAAGAGGAAGAAGGCGACGAAGAGGCGCCAGAGCTCCTGCTTCTGCGCGTCGGCCGCGCGCTTCTTCTCCACCGTCTTCTCGAAGTGGAGCTGCACCACCGTGCCCAGCGCCTGCGCCGCTGCCTCCCGCGTGACCACGCCCCCGCCGCCCGGCCCAATGTAGGCTTCCCCGACCGCCACCGCATTTTCCATCCCCATCCGGTTCCGCGGATCCATCTCGGAGTTGGAGTAGATACGATCCTTGGCCGGTGTCACTCCACTCCACTACAGTCAACTTAGCTCTTTGGGCGTGCCCGCTACGGCCGGAGCTAGCGAAGAATAGCAAGCATGGTTCACTATTTCTAGTGAAGTGAGCAGTAGCGAAAATTGAAGCTGAATGGTTCCGTTCTGTGATGCATGGCGGAAGCTTAGCTGAGCCTGAGATGGATTTCGGTGTGGGAGGTATGTCAATGTCTGGTGCTATACGTGCCGCCGTACGGGGGCGACGCATGCAGTACACGCACTCGTCCTGCACCACTCCGCAGTGCACTCGCTAGGTTCTCTGCCTGCCTTCGTTTCTCTGCTGCTGTCACTGGCTCACTGCTCGCCTGCCTTTCCGCTTTCTCCCTCCCTTGTCCCTTGCTTTTCACCTTTCTCGCCCACCAGGATGATGCGATGCAATATGCAGCCGGCCGGTTCAGTTTCAGTTAACTAACGAGTACATCAACAGTAACTTCGTGACCGATCTCCAAGCTCGGCTAGTTTATTCTTGGATGAGATCTATAATAGATGCTTGGCAACATATCCGGTGCAACCCCTCCAGTAAATATCATGCAATTGAAAAAAATTTTCAAAATTCTGAAAAAATCATGGATATACATCTCAACTTACCCCACCTACATGTAAAATTTCATGATCAAATTCATCCTATACTAGCAGTTACAAAAAAACAAGCAGCAAAATGAATAGTGATGAACAGTAAAAAATCACTGTTCATGCTAAATTTGTCTTTTTGTAACGGCTAGTATAAGATGAATTTGATCATGAAATTTTATATGTAGGTGGGGTAAGTTGAGATGTACATCCATGATTTTTTCAGAATTTTTGAAACTTTTTAGTTCACAGACGCGATTTTACCAAGAGAGGTGATTGCACAGGATATTTTTTCTAGATGCTCGGTGAAACCAACCGTTTGCTAGGGACTAGGGAGCTTCTGTTCTTGCGATGGCAGATCAGCAAGTACATCTTGCTATGCAGTGCATGTGCCATCATACTGCAAGCTAGCATGGGCACGCAATGGTTCTACGAATCCGTCAGTAACTAGCTCGGTTGCATTGGATGCTGCGTCCTTTCAGCTGTGAAGAAAAATAAAAACGAACAAGAACGATCAACAGACAGAAGCTGGCAGGCGACAGAAGGGGCACGTGGTGAGGTATCTCTCCCTACTGAGATATTATGTACGCCTTGTCCCGGGTCAGACCATCACTCACTCAGTACCGTACTATGGTACCACTATCACTATGCATGCGCATCGACCCTGCTACCTCCCCGCATCTCCCGTATACTCTTTTCCCCCCACTTTTCTTTTGCTTTGTCGATCGGTAATGATAATCTTTCAGTTCTGCTAGGCCGCTAGAGTCAGAAACGAGATACCTCGTTTGATCTTCACCCCTAATCTCACGAACTTTTGGACCGTTGACCACGCCTTTCGACAAGGAAATAAATGCAAAGATGCAGAGAGACGAGTAGCACAACCAATTTTTTTACCGTGGCTCCGGAGATTTGACGATCTCCCTTTGTTGAAGCGCTCTGGCAAGAGTATCTCTTTGATTTGAAACCTCGTAAGAAAGTCATTTATTTGTGGTAGTAATTCTATATAGGTAGACTCTGAATTTTCACAATATTCTTGGTGTTTTTCCACAAGCTTCTACTTGCAAGGTCACAGAGAACCACGCTTCCAAGCAGTCTAGTAAACACCGATCTCCAGTGGTAACAATTTAAAACTATCACTTGAACCTAGGTAGGTCAAGCAACTAGAGTAATACACACTAAAGACCTAGACTACCTCTCAAATATCTCAAAATATGCTCTTGAATGTTCTTGAGCACCCTTACTCTTCTTTTAGTACGAGATGAACCCGTAGAGTAGCCAAGAGACCTCACAAAGACGTCCAAGCCAAGCATTTATAGCCCCTTGAGAAAATAGCCGTTGCACTCACTTTTCTATGAAATCAACAGCTTCAAAATCATTCGTAGTCCTTTTGAATCATCCTAAAGCTTGAAGTTTAACGGTCGAAAAACTAGTTGTTACATGCCTAAGGTATCATCTGATAGTTTCTGGATCATCCCTACATCTGGATGACCCTCTCCATTCGGATGTACAAAAATTCCAAACGATGCTGAAAACCAACTCTTTGTCTCACTGATTTCCTTGCTTGCCCGGTAAATATTGGATCATCTAGAAGGTGTAACATTTCAAGTCATTGAAAATTACCACCTTCGGCTCTAATGATCAATTTCCCTGTTCGGTAACTATAGAATTATCTGTAATGTGTAACTTTTCAACACATTAAAAAATATCATATTCGGTTCTAATGATCCTTTCCCTTGTCTGTCAGTTATAGAATCATCCAAAATGTTTAATGTTTTCAACACATTCGTCTTCAATGATCATCTTCCTTGTCCGATAGCTATAGGATAATCCGACATGTATTAAAAATTTTCAAACTAAGTCAATATTGCTCAAACTTTTGATTTTGTTATAATTTCAGCTTTTTAAGAGTTTTTTTATTTATAGATGAGTTAGACAAACCTAGTATGTATCACTACTAGAATATTATCTTTTTCTTAGCGACTATAAACACTAGTTATCAATTTTTATTATATAATATATTTTGAATCCCGATTTATGTATCTGATTAAATTTATTACTTTATTTTTTTCTCGAATTAGCATGTTTCTGTAATTACAATTTTGAATAAAACCAAAATTTCAAGTTTTCACTTACTTTATAGTTAAAAATAATTGATAATTTCCTTTTATTTTTATTCCTAATTTACACATTTTTATTCCACTTCTTACAAACTTTCCTTTTCACTTTTAATTTGGTGTTTGTATGGAAATCAAATTGCTAATTTCCTTTTATTTTTCATTCCAACTTTCTAATATTTGTTATTTAATTTGGAATATCGGTTTTATGTTAGAATTCATATACATATCCAACTGCTAATATTTATCTAATTTTTATTCTAAATTTTAGCTATGAAAGGTTTTAATGGCTAATGTTCTTATATTTTTTATTTCTAATATATGTATTTTTATTGTACTTATTGTGGATTCTTATTTTAATATAAGCCGTTATAATTTAGGTGTGCTAGATGGATGGTTAATTGTTTTTTTAAATAATAATATCCAATGATCGCTATAGTTCCATTTAGTCAAGGTCCACCAGATTAAACACCAATATTTTTTTAAGAAAGAATTTCTAACATATTTCTCTTTTTTTTTTCTTAACAGTTTCAAAAGACATGCGACGAGGTTTTAACATATAATAGATTGGGAGATGCACCGGATGTGACCTGCAAATAAATAAAACGAGCATTGACACTAATCGCTATAGTCAGTGGCGGACCCAGAAAGAAATTATAGGTGGGGCAAACTTGAAGGATATACATGTCTGGGTATAAATTTGTTGGGCTATATCTTATCTATGTATCAAATTTGTTGGGCTATACAGTATATACACACTAGGTATAAGAAGTCTTATAAATTATACGTCGGGCAGCAGCCCAACCTGAGATACTGTTGGGTTCGCTGCTGGCTATAGTCAGTTACTAATTTGTAGTAAAGTAATAAACATAGGGTGTTAAGTGAAGAAATGACACTGCTCTTTTAAGTGTCATTCCAACAGTGATTCCTGGCCTGGGAGCAAAGGCACTTGACCTGTTTGTTCTCTTCTTTCCACCGCCGCCGCGGCTCGCCGTCTCCAAACGCAGGTGATTATTCCTTCGCCGTTCGGGTTTTCTTTACTATCTTAGCTTCCTTTCATCGATCTTAACCTACTGTGATCGATTGTGTGCGCAAGCACGGATCGTGATCTGTCCTGTCATTTCATCGCTGTTACCGATTCGATCTCTTCGTCTGGTTGATGATGATTAAGACGATGTGATTGATCTTTATACCTTGCGGAGACTTGATCTGAGTGTAACTCAGCCGCCCTCCCTCCCCCATTTGCCACCGCCGCCCTGCCGTTCCCCCCACCCTCTCCGCAGGCGGCGGGCCGGCGGCCAGGGTTGTCCTTCCGCCGTTCCCCATCTACACCTCCCAGTTCCTCCACTGTCTCAAGAGGCTGAGTTCTTTTTTCCCCTTAAATCAACCCATCAAATTCTGAAATTTATCCTTGCATGCGTACTTTCGGATTTCTCATCTCATGACTTTGCCGCCCATCTAGGTTTTATTGGCATGCATTGCCATTCGGGGGATTTGAGGTGGAGTATGTATAGATGTGATTTTTTGGCTTCTTTGTGTAGGAGGATGAGTGGGGCGGATACGAGTGCTGCTGACCAGCCGAAGCGCGCCCCTAAACTCAATGAAAGGATCCTGTCCTCCTTGTCAAGGAGATCAGTGGCTGCGCATCCATGGCATGATCTTGAGATCGGTTTGGGACTGTTTTTCTTCTTCTTCTCATTTCCTATATAGCTTACCAAACACCCTGATCAAATAAGCACGCTAATTAAATTTGGTTGCACAGGTCCTGGAGCTCCTTCTGTGTTCAATGTTGTAAGTACCAACTTTACCTTGTCCACGTTGTAGTGAAGCAAATTGAAATTTGTGACATTTGGGGGCGAATGCAGATGGGCCACTAGGGGAGTGGGTTCATGTAGCTATAGGTGTGAACTTGATAGTGCTGCTCACCACTTGGTGTTATTGTTTGTTCTTGGTATGGGATTTCAATCAGATGTAGTTGAGTTTGGAACCCCAATCTGGATGCAGCTGTGTCCTCTTGTATTCAAACTGAGTTTATCGATGCACATGCCAAACAAACTTTTTCTTAACTTGCAGGATATTGCACATAATTATGCCATTAGTGCTCCCCGGCCCTGCGATCCCCGACGGGGGCAACATTTTCCCCGATAAGCCCGTCCCCTAATGGGGGAATTCCCCACGGGGAAACGGGGATCGGGGCCCCATTGCCATCCCTACCCCTGCCGCTTGATTTAAGGATTATTATTGTATTTTCTAGCCTTCAAAGCAAAGAAGAGATGCCTTTAATCTCACCATTTTGTGTTCTATATAAAAGATTTTTGTTGAACATGTTAGCTTTGTCGACCATTTGATTCTTACATGAGCCTACTGGTAATTGCTTGCTTGTCAGTAAAGCAAGTGCATTGAGTGTTATGATGCTTGAAGCTTTATGCGTAGTTGGTTCCTGACAGCGTATGCAACTTTTGAACTTAATGGTTCCTGTATATATCACACCACAGGTTGTTGAGATCACAAAGGGAAGCAAAGTAAAATATGAGCTTGACAAGAAAACCGGACTGATTAAGGTATGTGTTCTGATTGTAAGATTGCTTTCATATCAACCATCACTTTTTTACTTCAAGAGCAACATGGCTTGTTTAATATTTGCTTAGTGCACTTGTGTAAGGAATGAAAAGCACCCACCAACATAATGTACTTTTGTAGTTTTGTTACTGTGCTATATAATTTGACAGCTTGATCGAGTAATGTGCTTGTCATTTGTATGAGTTTATGTTGCTATTTTTGTAGAAGTATATTGTGATTTTGTTATTGTGCTATATAATTTGACAGGGTGATTGAGCCTGTACTCATCAGCTGTAGGAGTTTATTTTGCTATTTTTTAAAAGCATAATGTAATTTTGTTATTGTGCTATATAATTTGACAGGTTGATCGAATCCTATACTCATCAGTTGTATATCCTCATAACTATGGTTTCATTCCGAGGACTCTATGTGAAGACAACGATCCAATGGATGTTTTGGTCCTGATGCAGGTCAGTCTTCCTTGTCCCTTTTTTTTTGAACATGTAGGAATCACAATCCTTGCATTATTAAGTCATGGCGTCTAAGAATAATTAACTTGCTGGTCCTTTGGCATTGACACTCTCAGACTGGTACCAGTAGCTCTTTAACTGCATAAACACCAGTTTCTTGTAGTCGCAGTATTGAATATTATGTAAACTGTGTTGGTATCTAGTGGTAATTGCATATATATTTATATTTTTATCTCCCACAGGAACCTGTTATTCCTGGTTCCTTCCTCCGAGCTAGAGCAATTGGCCTTATGCCCATGATTGACCAGGTATTTCTTGATCCATTCTCTTCGCGGTAAAGAGAAGAAAAACAATGCTTCACCCTTTTTTTACTGAAAATAACGGCTGGCTGTGATCAGGGTGAAAAGGATGACAAGATAATAGCTGTCTGTGCTGATGATCCTGAATACCGTCACTACAATGACATCAGTGAGCTGTCTCCTCACCGCCTCCAAGAGATCAAACGCTTCTTTGAAGACTGTATCCTGCCATAGTTCATTTTATTGTTTTCCTGTCACATGCTATAGAATACTATTTTGGATGATCACAGGTACATTTGTTAGCATCCTTAGCGGTATCTTTTAGACAAGAAGAACGAGAACAAGGAGGTTGCGGTTGATGCATTCTTGCCTGCGAACACTGCTCGTGAGGCCATTCAGTACTCCATGTAAGTTCAGTTTTGCATTGCAGAGTTTAGTCTGTAACAAGATGCAGTTGTGTTCTGTTAGTTAAGGAGTAAGTGTGAAGATTCCTTTTGACTTATATTACTCATTTATCTTGAATTAATCGCAGGGACCTCTATGCGCAATATATTTTGCAAAGCTTGAGGCAGTAGAACGTCAGCCATTATCTAATCGTGAAATCGACTATTTATGTCAACTGTGAAGTTGGAGTCGAGACTTATGTGATATTCATAAATGGAGAACGATGGTACTAGCTGTGATTTGCTTTTGCTTTCCAGTGTACCGACTTGTGTGTCGTTTCCTATTTAAATTATGAATAAGTGAATTTTTATCAGATGTGGTACTTTTTTGTTATGCTTTTTTACCCCTCAAGATTGACGTGAATTAATCATGTTTAGATATATGTCTAATTATTGAATTTGTTTGACATGATTTGAATATCGATTCTTAAGTTACTTCCTCTCAAATAGATATATGTTGTTTGTGCATTCCCATGTGTAGTTTGTCATATTTGTACTTTTGGCATGGGTGTGCTTAACTGCTTATCCTACTGGTGCCAGTTAAATGAATCAGTAATCGTTCCCATTTTTGCCCCCTAAAACAGGGTCATTCTTGGCCTATCATGTACTAGCAAACAAGAATGGAGTAGCGATGGTAGTTTTCCTAAGAATTACTAATAAATTACTGTTTAATTCACTACTCTTTCATTAAATTAGCTGATTTCCCGGTCAATCATGTAATTAGTAAAGAAGTGTTTTTTTCATCAAACTAGTTAATTTCTCGTTCAATGCAACAGTTAGTTCCAAATACAATTTTAATATACAATGTTATGTTTGTTGGGAACGTCTGTTGGAGTTAAGAATTTTATGTGACACAAATTGAGAACGGTGTCACTAGCTGCGACAACCGTTGCCTTTACAGGGCATATACCGACTGCTATGTAAGTGAAGTTATGTTAGATGTGGTGGGAATGTTTTAGTCATACGTATCCATTTGTTGATTTTGTTTTGTCTTTTTTTTTTTTTAATGATTTGGTTTTGTTATATATGATGTGAGTTCTGGTCCTTGTAAACTTTTTACATGAGAAATGTGACAAGAACATAAATTAAGGCTTAATTCTGTTTGCACATGTGGTGCGTACTTTACATCTTCTCAGTCAGTGGCCGACACACGGAGGATGCACGAGGGGGCTAGCGCACCCTCTTTGCCCGTCGCATCCCCCTGAAACCATATAGGATTGTCACCTTTTTTTTTTGCTGCTATGCGGTGGTGGAGCGCTGGCTGCCGGCCACAGACGGGAGGACTGAGGAGGTAGGGCGGCACCTTTGCAAGAAGCTGTAGGGGAGCGGGAGCCGAGCCAGAGAAGGGAGGTTGAAGAAGAGAAGGACCGCGCCCGGCCGTCTATGGTCTGGGTCCTGGTGTGGTTGCACCAGACCACACTAGCCAACTAGACATAGTCTCTCACTTGAACCCAAACTCAAATCAATCCCCATTCCCCAATTCCCTGATCCTCAGATCCCTGATCCATCATCCATTGTCGAGTGAGAGGATTCACTGGGAAGGCGCCGAACTTGGCGTTGCCACACCGTCCGTCGGGTGAAGGAGGGCTGGAGGGGCAATGGGTGGAGAATGGGTGCCAGATCGGTTCTAGGCATCGGGTGGAGGAGGGGCGCCGCGCTGGCCATTAGGTGGAGGAGGTCAGGAGAGGGGCTGGCTCGCCTCACCGCGTTGGGTCTAGGTGTTGTGGCAGGACCGTGAGGCAGTGAAGGGAGGGGTGGCCGGCGGGTGAAGTAGGGGCACCGCGGTGGCCATCGGGTAAAGGAGATCAGGAGGGGGGTTGGCTCGCCTCACCGTGTTGGATCTGGCCGCGCGGGGCAGGGCCATGAGGTAGTGAGGAGAGGGACGGTTCAGCTGGTCGGGCAGGTGAAGGAGGGGCGCCGCGGTGACTGAGAAGATGTAAATGCATGCATGGTCGCACACGAATACACGATAGGAGGAAGCTGCTTCTTCTGTCTGTCTGATAGAAAAAGAAAGGAAAAATTTATGACATACCACTATTCTTTGGTATACCATATGATATTTCTTGAAGTCTCAATAACACGTATGATATTTCTTGAAATGCTAATTAATGGAGTGGTATATCCTAATTCCCCGAAAGAAAAGGTAGCCCTGGCTTCTTTGTTTTTGAGGATAACATTAAAGACCTTCACTGCCCAGCTTTATTGAAGCTAGAAATTACGATTGTTCTGCTTGCGACTCCAGCTTACAAATTAAAGGAAGCACAAAAGCTGGTTACAGCCAACCAAATCCCCATGACATTACAGGCCAACTCTTAAGGAAAGCAAACATTACACGAGAACATTGTTTAGCACGCCACCAGGAAGTTACATCAACTCAAGGCAGAACAGAACAGAAGAGAGAGCCTCTTCAGTTGGCCTACTCCTCCTCCCTTGTCAGCATCTGCATGCTTCAAGTGTCAATTGCCGTAATCTTGCGCGCAATCGGCCCAACGCATCTTCTACCACCTGGCGTGCTCATTGATGACATGGCAGTCTAGTCACACCGACCGACTTGCCTAATCATAACCCTGACTTGACACCACATCGTCAAGATGGATTGTTTGTGGCAACCACGTCACCTCAGATGATACCGTGTACAGAACAACACATAGCAAAGAAAGCTTCCACTGGTATGGGTGTCACGGCGATCCGGTTTATCAATTCGTCTCATACTGTGAAACAAATTTGTTTTATTTCCCTTTCGAAGTCGAGAAATCAAATGACTGAATCAAAGATAAGAACGATATACATTGTCTGTTACAACACCATCTCCTTCCCTGTCGGAGCTTGGCTTAAATTTATCGTCAAACGAACGCTGTAAAAAGAAACAACCGATGCATCGAAGCTTTGGCTCCACCCGAAGTTTTCAACTCCTGAGCCGTGAAAAGTTGTTACTACAAGTTAACCTCCAGTGATCGCAAGCTGCAACCACCATCCGTGTAAAAGCATGACTAAGCAGCCTTGAGCACATTGCAGAGAGAGTTATACGCGTTCACGCAGAGCTTAAACTTTTCTTCAGCCAAGGCCTGCACACATATGTAAAAGAAAATATATACCCTTTGTTACCATAGGCGACTTTGCAAATTGATCTGTGACTGACAATGAAGTACAATGACTGCATCGAGACTGTTGTATGCTGTTGTTTAATCACAACAACTGAACTGGTTACCTGTGAAGAGCCTGGGTGCCTATCAGGATGCCACCTCAGAGCAGATGCCCGGAAACTGCATTTCACAAATAATTCGGGTGAACACTAGTGGGGCAGTACTTATGCATAGATACCCAAACAAAAAGAAGTAATGATAGCAAGGCAACAGCCTGACGAATGATAACAAAGCAAAAACTTACGCAGTTTTAACATCATCTAGAGTTAGTGGACCACATGGTGGTAATCCAAGGGTGACCCTGTGCGCATGTGACCCAATGCTGGTGGCTGTTTCACTAGTGTCATCCTCGCTTTCATCATCGCTCTCGCTTGAAACCCTTTCCCTTCGCGATTCACCTGTCCATCTAAATCTGGACGATGTATCTCTGAAGTGAAAACCCTCCCATGATATATGGGACCAAGTAAAACCATGCTCACCAAAAATGGCTTCAAAAATATTGTCAGGATGCACATGATGGTCCTCATGGAAAAAGTTGTAGAAGCTCGCCTTGTCCTTTTTACCTGCAGAAAGAAAAATGCTTTTCAAAGTGCCATTTGTGATTTACGATCTCGCCAGCTAACCCGAAGTGATCTACCTGGACAATGGTCCAAATCCGCACTGCATAATCAAACTAAAACTCATGGAAGCAAAGTAGGTTTAAACAACTACAAAATGCACTCATATATAATCACATACTTGAGCTATAGCAGATACGCATTCTGGCACCATTTTCATGTTAGTAAATCATATCCCAAACAGAAAAGGTAATAGCATTATAGCAGAACCTGGAAATAACTTAACAGAAAGCCTAAGGGGACCACTAGAGCGACATGCAAACTATGAATGTGCTACAGGTTAGATCATAATTCTCAAATACTAAAACACCACATGAATAGCCCCAAGGCAGCAATGCATTGAAAGAAAACTGTGCCAGAGAAACATACTCTTTCGGTGATTGTGTACTCCTTGTCCAGACTTCCACGAACTATGAGGTCTTTTCCTAAAGGTTTTGAAACGTGGAATATCATGCGAATTAGCAAAGCTGCCCATACTTCCATCCTGGAGGGAACACGGATAAAATGTTCCATGAGGATGGTGGATATTTTTTGCCAACTCTTACCCTTACAGACATAAACTATTGCCTTACAAAATTGTTTGAAGAGTAAAAAGTGATAGTTTATCCCAGTCACAGAAAGAACAGGGCAGTTCAAATGACAAATCAAATAGAAAATTTCACCTGTAAATGAGGTGAGGGCTTTCCATAAAGAAGATAATCTTTAAGGGCCTTCTTTCCTTCTGCTCGTTTATGACGAACAACATACCTATCGTAGTTCTGATTAAAAGTTATTGGTCAGAAGAATCATGTCATTGTAGGCAAAAGATCACAAGAATGGGAAAAAAAATCTTGCATAGGTTAGCTACATTCATAAACATCACCAATGCCGCACATGTAACAGGAGATATGGCGGAGATACTGATATTATTGACGAGACAATGATGAGCCAGCTACTAAATAAACTGTCGAATGTCAAAACCTATAATTACTTTTCCTTTCTACACAATGAATAAAATCTGCTACTAAACGCCCATGGTAAAAAAAAATGCATAATATGCACAGCAAAATATGATAAGTTACATGTTGTAGGTTGGCTCAATTCGTTAGGGGCAAGATCAAATTGTGGTATGCAGATAATAAAACCTTATATGTTACCAAAATTTCAAGAAACCCGTAAATATAACTAAAGGGTCTATTTCGTTGTATGATCATAAAAGTACCCTAAGGGGCAAAAGGTCTGATTGATAAAAATACATCTTAGTCCCATTCCTTGCAGCTCCATGTATTATCATAACAGAGCACTGTTATTGCATATGCTAGTTTTTTCTCACACCAAGCTAATCTGCTAATTTGAGCTCCTGGATGAAATTAACAATGCCCGACTTCTGAAGCTGATAATGATAAAGGGAGGTGTCAATGCATACCTTGGATAGCTTCCGTGCTCCATGTTCATGCTGAATAATGTATTGGCAGCAGGAAATTTATGTTAGAATGAAAGATATACATATAGAACAAAAAGGGAGTAAAGCAATGTTGTAAATCATATGTAACACCCTATCAATATGAATAGGGGGAAAATATATAGGAAAAATATCCTGTGCAATCATCCCTCTCGGTGAAACCACCGTGCAACTGAACTAAAAAAAGTTTCAAAAAATTCTGAAAAAAATCATGGATGTACACCTCAACTTACCCCACCTACATATAAAATTTCATGATCAAATTCATCCTATACTAGCAGTTACAAAAAAGACAAATTCAGCATGAACAGTGATTTTTTACTGTTCATCGCTATTCATTTTTGCTGTTTGTTTTTTCATATCTTGCAAATGCGATTGGGTTTGGTCTTCAAATTTTGCACAATTGTAGAAGCTCACCTCCCCTATATATGGTAATTTTTTGAGAATTTTTTGAAACTTTTTTTAGTTCAGTTGCACGGTGGTTTCACGGAGGGGGGGTTGCACCGGATATGTTGCCAAATATATATAGCTAGTGAACATGGTACAAAAAACAGTGTGAAATTAGCATGTGTTGAGGTACTTCATATGGTGTAGTTACTTGAAATGGTAATTAAAAACATAATATAACATGTTGAATGGATAGGGACAAGCCAGATATGTTATGTGTGGAGGTTCAGTGTTCATATTTAAATTACTGAAAACCATCAACCATAACCAATAGTGATATAGCTGGTTCAAGATTCAACCAGTGTTACATTTGAAATGCGTAGTAATGTTTTTGAGCATCCAGTTCGGATGCTTGATTTGGGAATCCAAAACTCGTGTTGCAGAATAAGCATCCGTGAGCAACAGTTGTTGTATGTAGCAAAACAAAATCCAACTAGTTGGGCATTGCTACAGCCTACAACTGAACAGTTGTACGCACTAGAAAGTTATAGTTGTCGGTTATCATCAAACTGTGCCAACCTAATTTGAACCTTTTTTTGTTTTTGTTGCGGTGATTATACGGTCCAATCCTAGCCGCGGTAGCACATTTGCGCACATGATCATCGAACAAAGCAATTTAATTGTGACTTGCCACATTCTTCCCAGCGCATTCTTATCCTTGCCTAAGAAGAACAGGATTCCCTACAAATAGGCATAGAGAGAAAGGGGGGAGAAAGGGGCAAGAAATACCTTGCAATCCCACTTGTTCTTCCACTTTGCGAGCGCGATGGGCGTTGAGTGGAAGGACGAGGAGGCAGCGAGCCGCGTGGGGTCGCAGAGGTGGCTCCGTAGGACGGGCAGGGTCTTCCCCCATGGGGCGGCCTGCATAGTATAGATCTCCTAGGTCCGGTTCTCCCCGATGGACGAGACGAATCTTCAAGGAAGGAATGGCGAAGGAGGAGGAGGATTAGGTGGTGAAACTAAAGCGTTGGGCGAGGCTGGTCGCCTCCTTGGATAGTATATTCGCCTCCACCACTGAGATTTGTAGCCGCCGCCTCCTATGTCCTCTCCTATTCTCCTAGGCATCGCGCATCTTTCTTCTCGCCGCCGGCCGCCGCCCTTCCTTTTCTTCTTTTAAGCCGATCGGCCAGTCACCGGTGCGTGCGGGTGCGGTGCGGTGCGATGGAATCGAGGATGGTTGGCCGGAAATATACGACGAGCTCTGAATGGGCCGAGGCCCATCTCCAGGCCCGAATTTCCTGTGGACTTGCAGGCCTCGCCTCCTCCTCCTCCTTCCTCGACTATTTTCCTCATATAGATCATAGCGAGGAGAGAGAGGATGCATTGCATGCAATCCACCAAATTTCAGCGCAAGCTCAAAATGCATGGCGCATAGCATACACACACATGCGTCATCATACAAGGAAGAGGAAGATTCTTAATAATTTTTCTCTCTCTATCGAAGGACAAGAAATGGAAAGCAAGCTCAGAATGCCATGAATCCCAGGCTGGCCTCTCTCTTTTCCTCCGCTGGGAATGATTATTTTCCCAAAACCGGACGGAAAAGAATACTGATCAGGTCGAAAGGAATTACGCCAAACCTTGATATATAGCTAACTTATATCACGTGTGAGATCGGCCGGCCGGTGTGATGCCTACCTAACAGAAGGATCGATCAGGATATTATATGTATATATAGAAAGCCTCTTTCCTACTCCCAAAATGCCGTATCTCATAATATATGGAGTATATCGTGCAGTGAAGAGTATGTATACGTAGTATATGAGTATATAAGATCATCTAGATAGTATGTATATTTTTTTCAGAGGTGATATGAACATTTTTTTGAACATACTCTTTTTTATGTGCGAATATAAAGGTATTTATAAAATGGTTCCATACAAGTGGTATAACACATTCGTTTAAATGGTATATTGAATGTAGGAGTATGTACTCCCAGAAGTACGGAAAAGACTCCCCCCCCCCTCTCTCTCTCTCTCTCTATATATATATATAAGAAAAATATTTTTTCTTCCAGGTGTAGTTACTCTCACCTCTGAAATACTACATAAACGAATTTGATATACTCCTTTATCACTTTGGGTACACTCATATACTAATTATAAGATATTCCAATGTGAACCACATGAAACAATTGCAAGGGGGTATATAGTTTTTAGCGTATTTTACAAATACCTTTATATATGGATATAAAAAAGAAGTATGTTCAAAAAAATATACATACCACATCTGAAAAAAAATGTAAATACTATCTAACAAGTGTTATATGCTCGTATACTACATGTATACACTCTCCGTTGCGCGAAATATTCCTTACGTTGTGAGATACAATATAGAAAGTAATTACTCTCTAGAGATACAATATAGAAATAATATATATATATATATAGTATATAAATATATATATATATATATATATATAGACACACACACACACCCCACAAGCCAGACATGTTCACAGTTAAAAGACGACACAGAGAGAGGGGGAGCTTATGGAAGTAGTTACTCTTAACGTATAAATTAAGTATCTCATGTAACGGAAAGTATGCATGCATGCAACATGTAAGTATATAACATTAGCTAACTGGTATGTATATTTTTTAGATATATTCTTTTTACTGTGAATACGAATGTATTTGCAAAACATGCTAAATGCCATATATCTTTTTGCAATTTACATTAGAGCATCTTATATTTATTATATATATAAGTGTAACAAAGTGATAAGGGAGTATTTCAAGTACGTTTAGATTGTTGAAAGGACAGGTGATGTCGTCTAGAGGGGGGTGAATAGGCGAATTAAATTTTTAAAACTTAATTGCAGCGGAAATAAAACAATCCAAGGTTTTCAGTCCGGAGTGTCCGAGGATTTTATCCGGATACTCCGGTATAAATGTCCGGACTATCCGGGGTAATTGTGCGGATACTCCGGATTGGAGGCCTCGGGATGAAATTTGAAATTCCTCCAACTTTTGAGCAATCTACTTAAACACAAAGATTCTAAACACTACCAGGAACCTAGATCAAGTAGTGGTCTAGCGAAAAACTCAATAAGCAAGTAGATCAAGCAAATTCAAGATTCAATATCTAATAATAAAGCAAAAGTAAGAAGCAAACTTGGAGACGAAGATTTTTCACCCGAAGTTCGGATCCTTGAGGGGATCCTACGTCTCCGTTGAGGCGGCTCGGTCACACTTGAGCCGGGGTCTCTTTCAACCCTTTTCCTCCCGGTGTTGCACTTGCACTCATGGCGGCCGCCACACAAGACACGGAGGTCTCTTTCAACCCGCTAGCCGCCGGTGTTGCACCTTGCACTTGCTTCACTTCTTGATTCCTTCCTTGAGGCGGAATCCAACCTTCACAAACTTCCTCTGGCCAACCACACGAAGAACCGGTGGCTCGTAGGTGACCTCCTAGCCGTCTAGGAGTCCTCAACCTCCAAGAGTAACAAATGCTCACGAAGAACAAGCTTGGAGATGAAATCAAGTGCTCAACAACTCAAATCACACTCAACCCGAGCACTACCCTCTCTCACACCCAACCCTTCACTCAAAAGGGGATCACTAAGATCTAGGGTTAGAGAGGCTTTTGGGAGCTTAAGATCACTAAGAATACACCTCAAAGCACCCAGGAACCAGCCCAAAAGCTCTCCTCTAACGGCTACCCAAGAGGGGGCTTTAAATAGTCATCCCCAAAAACTAGCCGTTTGAACTGCGCAAAGTCCGGATACTCCGGACTATTTTTACCCCGGAATGTCCGGACTAAATGTCCGGATACTCCGGAATCACCCGGATACTCCGGATTGACCTAACCGAGAGACCCAACCCGGATACTTCGGACTGGACTCAGCAGCCCGACGAAAAGGAGCATAACTTTTGATTCCGGACTCCGATTTAAGTGATTTTGGACTCTATTGAAAACTAAGAACAAGGGCTACACAACCAACAAGGTCTCACTACCCAAATCTTAAAGGATAAATCCAAATTTCACCAAGAATCCAAGAGAGACCTACAACTTTCACTTTTCGGAACCACCAACACCACTCTCTCTCTAAATTTCACAAGGATGGATCATTTGAGCACTTGACACATCTAAAAGTCATTCAATGGAGCATCCCTCTTAATAGCACGGCAATCCTTAGACTCAAATTCAAACGAGAAATCTAAGTCTTACATTCAATCCGCATGCCGTCTTCTCCGTGGATGCAATGCGCATGATGTCTTTTACCAAATGATTGATGACATCTTCACCTTGTCCAACTTGACTCGATTCACCTCATGAGACTCTCGTCCTATCGACCTTGACTTGATCATCCTCTCCGACGATCTCCACGCCAAGTCGATCTTGACTTAGTCCTCAACTCTTGGTGACACCGCCGTCTTGTTGACCTCGGCTTAATGATCATCCTCCCGGATACCTTGGTCATCATACACATACGGGACCTAATTCTTTCCAAACCACTCATGAAAGACATTAATCCCAAAAGCTCAGTAGATGTGAATAAATTGATATTTGTGAGCAATTAAGTACCACAAGTGTTTCATATAAAGAAGCATAATATAACTGGAAACACTTGACATAAGAGATATTCTCTACTAAGTACATCATGATGAATATGTACTTGATCTATATGCACTAGAGAGATAATTGCGATATGATGAATCAATTTAAATCATGGCAAGGATCACAGTATTTACTTAAATGAAGCACATGATAGAATATACACGAATTGTACATGTGCGACTAATATTTAGAATAAGAGTAAATATGTGATCCAACTCTAGATTAAACTTCACTAAGGGAGCTGCATGAGAAGATATACAACTAAAACATGCATGCACCAAGTCAATCTATAGCAATATGAAGTTTAACTCTAGTTAATACATGCATACTAAAAACAAAGCACATAATGAACTCAAATGAATATATATGCACAAATAAGTATGACATGAACCAATGTGCATATATATAATCAACATGCTACTTGGAGTTCACTATGCATTTGCACAAAAGGAATGCAATAACAAATATAGAAGAGATACCAAAATTGCGTACATTATCTTTGCTTAACCATTCCACTTGATTTTCCTCAAAACAGATGAGACTAATACTCAACTTAGCAATAAACATGTTAGTCTCATAGCAATATAATCATATTAGAGGTTTGTCATTTGTTAAGCACTAAGTTAAGCATTTACTCAATTACATAGATTGTCATTATATGCGTTTGTCATTAATCACCAAAATAACATAAGTGCCTATTAATCACCAAATGCACTTTCAATTGTATTATTGTATATCAGTGGTAGGAGTAACTACACTCGAGAGTAGTTACTGGACGTATATACCATCGAGTAGGTATGCATGATTTGATCGACATGCATATACTGTAGTACTCCCTCTACTACATATACGGATGCATGGCTTGGCTAGCTAGCTCCAACGATACTAGTGCGTGGGTGCAGCGCACGCCGCGCTAGCTGCCACGAGTTCGTAATCTATGTACCTGGATGTAATTCTTGAATTTTCAGGGGCTTCTACCGGGGAAAAAATTCTCACAAAATTTGGATTTTTTAGGTGCCTATTTGCAAAAAACCAGCAAAATCCCTTTTTTAGGGTTTTCGAAAAGAGATTGTCGAAATACGTAATCTATGCAGGCTTTTTTTTTCTAAAAAAACATCGAAATCTCCTCTCTTTTTTTGTCTTTTTCGGAAGAAAAAGACACAAAAAAGCCGACAAAATCCTTTTTTTAAGGGGTTTCGAAAAGAGACCATAGAAATGCGTAATCTACGCAGGGCTTTTTCTAAAAAACATGAAAATCCCTTTTTTTTTATCTTTTCATGAGAAAAGGACCTGTTCATAATTTTTTAGAAATTCTAGGGACCTCACCGAAAAAACGAGCGCCCCGTGGGTTTTTTTGTTCTTTCAGAAGAAAAGGACTTGCTCGTAATTCTTAGAAATAGTAGAGGCCTCTCCAGGAAAAAAAAAATGATGGCCGTGTGGCAAAAAATCCCCCGCCGATGCGCACACACTCAGCCTCGCAGGAGACGCGCTCTAACACCCCGCTACAGCGCGCTATCGCTCAGACATTCCAGCGAAATTATCTAGCCATGCAAACGGCGGAGCAAATGGGCGATGCGGTGCGCCGTAGGACGAACACGTTCGTGAAGAAATGGCGTGGATAGCGCGAGCAGTCGGGAATCCTATGAGATATAATATACAGAGTACGTATACTTGCTGTATTAGTAAAACTATCAGACAGCTCGAAACCTGCAGGATGTGAACCCAATTTCGTGAAACTCTGAGGAGTTAAATAAAAAATTGCTACGATGGGGCCTTTGCCTGTAAACACCCGTGGTTTTTCGCGGGAGCGCGGTGTGATTCCGCAAACCAAAAGGGCTTTTCATATAAAAACGGGCATGAGGCCCTGGGAGGCCGCAAAACCTTTCTGTGTGTGTGTGTCTATATATATATGACATATATATGACGAAATATTAAGTGAAACCACCAATTCTATGAAAACTCCTTGGAAACCACCTGTAGAAGTTTTGAAAAATTCTCAAAAAATTACCATATGTAGGGGAGGTGAACTTCTACAATCCTGCAAAATTTGAAGATGAAACTCAATCGCATTTGAAAAATATGAAAAAGACAAATTCAGCATAAATAGTAATTTTCACTGTTTTAGCACTATTCTTTTTGCTGTTGGTATATATAGGAAGTCTTTTCTGTATATATATAATATATATATATATATTATCACTATTCTTTTTACATACTATATATATATATATAAGATATGACTCATTTCTGTTTCCAGAGCTAGCGCTACTCGCCTACTCCATACTTAAGCTCGCACATCGGCCGATCCAATCTGCCTGATGGAGCATGCATGCCTGAAATTAAGCAGCTGGTTCGACGCATGCATGGATGGAATCGTACGTACGTGTGCTTCTATTCAATTAATTCTCGTCCAGATCTATTATATATGCTACGTACTTGCATTCGGAGTAGTAACGAATGCATGGAAGCGACCATCCATCGATCGATGCCAATTCCATGGGCACGTTCCTTCCATTCAACCGCGCGCCAGCTACATCATACTGTGATCGAGAGAGAGATTTAATTGACGGCACATATTACACATCTTCTGCCGCGCGTAACGGTACGGTTGAGCGCCAGATCGATCTGCGTCCAACGTCACACCACCAAAGGGCAAAAGAGGGAAGGAGCCAGCCTTCTTTGCATGCAGTTGGGCTCTTCGGATTGGTACAACTTACCATCCAATTCGGTCAGGCACCACCGGCCGGTATCTGGTATGGGTTGTCAGTTTCCAATTTGCCATTGCAAGCACGAGATGAAGAGAGAGTATGAGAGAGACATACTGCTACTGTATGCAACTATTGCAAATTATGTGCGGTGCATGTGCATCTTTTCTTTGAGCAAATTAAAGGAAGGGCGGTTATTGGCATCTTTTATAATTTGATATAAAATTATTGTATTTATCATTTAAACAGTAATTTCAAATTCAAACTAACGAGTCACTATCGAGTTAAGTCTCATTATCATTTTTTTGCTCAAAATATACTCACTTCAATTTTAAACTTATTAACTATCGTAACGAAGCAATTTTAATTCATCTCCAGAAAAATAGCGAAGATCTGCCGGCCAGTGCCCGTGATTTTTTTCCCGCAAGAGTTTTCTATGTTAAATCCGTATGATCTCTTGTTCTTTGTGATTTGATCTACTTTATATGTTTTGCGCGTCGATCATCTAACATTCTGGCGGGCCATTACCTCGTTTTGGCAAAGGCGAGGTTCAATCAAAGCTGCTTTTGCTGCGCACCTTGCGCACGCACTTGATGATGCGTCAGTGGTGTCTTCAGCTTGAAATTCGGCAGGCATAGATACTATATATATTTACGAACCTAACCTGACTGCTCTCTCTCTCTATATATATATATATTTACGAACCTGACTTGACTGCTCTTTTGAGAAAGGCAAGAAGCATCCGGGTAAACAGACATACTTACCCTTACGTACAGGCACTTACACATCCATCTTTGTTTCGTACGTACTATAGCTTGCATTTCGTATACACTTAAAATGGGGTATATGTGTACGTAGCCGAGTGAACGATTCCAATTCCGGTACTCAAGGACCAATCGCGGAACACTGTTCATGCACCTATGTATAATGTCCATGTCTTCATACTATTTGATCATTCTCCTACAGTGAAATTGATTGTGTTCCTCGCGGATCGGATCGGATCGGATCCCATTGAAGTAGAAGCTAGCTAGCAGCACTGATTCAACGTGCATGTCATGCGTGTGAAGATACTAATTAAAGCTAGCTTAGCTGCAAAAAGGAATTAACCCGATTGATCTGCTCATGTCAAGCGCATGCACCACGTACAGGAAACACGTACGATAGATGCAACCACTCAACCAGCACTGCAAGGTAAAGGGTGTGAGACAGAGAAAAGGATTTTACTGCTCCTTCGTTTAATTGTCCATGCTTCTTCCCTAAGTATCTGTTTTAACATATTCCTTGATTGAGAAATTTTAGAGTACAGTTGTCGTAATTTTTGCCCTATCTACTTCTACGTAAGCTAATACTTTGAAATAGGTTAAGTGGTTGCGTTATATTATTTAATAGGCATATGCATGTATGATCATTTCTCATTAACTATCTCTTAGATTTAGGGTCTATATATGCATGCGCGTGGTGAAACAGAGTGAGCACGTAGCTAGTGCGGCCTAGTGGGGTGAATATCAAGATGCTAGCCTGCATGGACACAATCGGCTCTTTTCTTTTTATATTGTTTTTTAGGGGAAACGGTAGAGGAGACCTCATTGTGTATATAAATAAAATAATTAAGGAGGGTATTTATAGGCAGGATATGTGCATAAAAAGAAAAGGAAAGAATAAAAAGAAGAAGAAGAGGCTGAAAGTCCATGTGTCCAATCTAGTATTAAGGATTCTTGGTGATGTTCCTTAACCCTGTGCGTAGCCACGGTTATATATATCACTTTTGAAAGCTATATTCCAATCTGGTACCGTCGGTGCAATGTTATTAAAGACCTTGCCATTTCTGTGTTTCTCGATGTTCCAAGCACCAATAATGAAAATTTCCGTGAAGTGTTTATTCCGAGCTGAATAACTTAACTGCTTTCTCAAGTTGAGCCGATCGAAATTGAGACAATGTTACACCAATGCATATCCAGAATAAATATCCAACAGGTATTGCTGAAGATGCACTTGAAAAATAAATGATCAAGAGTTTCTTTCGTCCTTCTGTTGCACGACACACCAAGCATTTCCTGTCACATGGAAGTGTATTCGATGTAGGATATTCTTTATATTTAGTCTATCTAGCAACAGGCCGAGCAAACACTTTTATGTTTCAATGTGCATCTGCATTAACACTATATATTTCAATGTGCATCTCCATTGCAGATCCATTAATTTGAAAGGTAGAGGCACATGCAGGGTTCACAAAATCGATGATTTTTGGTTGTATCGAAGCGGCTTGGCAATAAAAGCTGTTCAGGAAACCGTGGAGTTCAAATACAAATTTAAAAATTTTAGCAAAAAGTGTTTTTTTTTTTTGAAAATTTTTGTGTAAGATCCTGAGGCAATGCTAATGATTTATAAAATTTTTAGATGATTAGCAGATTTGTATATTTTTTTAAAAATGCTAACAGTGATACTGTCAGAATATATGTTCTTCAGTTTTTTATTTTCTAGGGGAAAAAATAAAAATGTTATGCTTTGCTGGGTGCGAATGTACCAATACCCCATATATATGTCCAATGATCACGCATGTCCTCTAGAAGAGAAGATGGGTGCCTTGAATTTCCATATGGATGAGTTCGAATTCCTCAAATGCAGTATCAAATATTTGAATTTGAAATAATCCGGGAATTGTGAAATCTCAGAGGGCTTCTTTAATGGATATATTTTGATTTTTATCTAAAGAGAAAATCGTTGGGTGTTTGAGCTCAAAAATGCATATTTCAGACATCGTTCTATAATAGAATTGAAGTGCCATTACCCACAATGCACATTAATATCCCCCTATAAGTATTTATCAACTCGACAGTATCCTGCCACCAAAAGGATCCACAATCAATTGTTGAACGCAGGATCCGTTCTTCTGTTCAGCGCCAGCTTCAAAAGCAGGTAGATGGAACCTTCATGTACGTAGCATGGAATCTATGGAAGGAGAGGAATAATAGGATTTTCAATAGCCAATACAGAACTATCGATGCCGTTGCGAGTGCCGTGGCCGACGACATCCGTAGTCGACGGGTAGCCTGGCACTCACAAAACTCATAGTTCTGGCCGAGACGTCCCCTACCACGGTTTAGGCTTCTGAGGGTGAAAAGTTAGATGTTGTTCCTAGGCTGTTGTTTGTAAGTTCGGACTTGACTTGAGACCCGTGTTGGCTCTTGGCCGCTTCCTTGTTGTTTGCCTAGCTTTTTCGGTTTCTTCGGTGGTTTTTTCGATTGTTCTTTTCAAACTCTATGTCTCCATGTTGTATCGCTCTCTTTCTTCTTTAATGCAAGGCAGAGCTCCTGCCATTTCCTTCAAAAAAAAAAAAGTTTTACCCATGGAAGAAGATCTTCATGACAACAAAACTTATGTAAGTGTTTGAGCAGAAGGGCATAGTTCTGTACTCTTAAGTTGATTACTCCTAAGCCTCCACTTTTTTTAAGTTTACAAACTAGTTTGGAGGCAGCAAACCATGTACCTTTTGTATTAGTGCTGTATTTCCTCCACAGACAGTGTCGGTGGACTCAATCAATTTGATTGATTACTGTCACTGATAGCTTGAGCGTGCACATATACAAAGTTAGAAGCGCCGATAGGAATGAATTCACAACATTTAATCTTTCAACATCAGAAAGAAATGTGGCACAACTAGCCAGCAGTTTGTCCACTCTGGTGATCATTAGAGGAGTACAAATTTGGTAGTCTTTAGTCTTGTCGTTCTAAGTGGCATGCCCAAATATGTAGAAGGGAAAAATTCCAATTTGACAGCCAAAAACACTAGCCAACCTTTGCATTTTATTTACATGTACATTAACTGGAACTAAGAAGGTTTTTGCATAGTTAACCTTTAACCCTGTTGAGGCGGAGTAGGTTTGCAGGAGGCCTTTCAAAACAAGTAATTCTTCCTCCTTTGCCATGAGTACACTTAGGGTATCATCCGCATATTGATCGTTGGAAAATCCATTCGTTTACTTTAAGATGTGTGTAACTTATATTGAAAGAGAAAATATTGAAGCACTCCGCTTATACTTTTGCAACAATACGTGACCATATACGTGATCCTTTCATTTTGCATGTTTATTTAAATCGATCGCTAATCCTAGTTGTTACTCTTCCATCTCTTTGTAAAGACATCTAAGCGATCAAACGACAATCGTAATTAGGACCCACCGGATTGAGAGGTAGTAGATAGATGTTTCTCTTCTTTTTTTTTTAACAATTTCTTGCATATTTATTTATTTTTTCTGAATACCATCTTATCTCTTTTGTAACGGCATTCGAGTTATCCAACGGCCAGCAATCCTAATCAGGATATGTCGGCGTGTTTCGTCTGATAGTTATTCTTTTAAGATGGAGTCCGGGTTTCGATAGAGGGGGTCTTCGCGGAAGGACATCTACGGGCTCTCCCGAGGGATCCATACAGACAGAAATCCAAGAACACACCGATATTACCCAGGTTCAGGCCTTTGATGTAGGTAACAGCCTTACGTCCTGCTTCTGCTTCTGTTAATGTGTTTTGAGTGTATTACAAACGCTCGATCCTCACTCTATCTCCTTTTCTGCTCTATCTTCTCAGAGCTCTCTCTTCTCTGCTCTTCTCCGTGCTCTCTTTTGTTCGAGTGTCTTCCTTCTTCGTTCGAGTCCCGAGTCCCCTTTCTTCCCACGCACCGAAGCTCCCTTATATAGGTCGGGCTGGCTCGGGTAAGTGGAAAGATAACATCATACTGATTACACTTCATTTATTACACCAATCGCTATAGCCCCATCTCCTGGCCTCATTCTTTGCACCACCGTCCAACTCCGCCTAGTCCGCTCGGGAAGCGACTGGTATGCCACGGGTTAGGTGCAGGACGACAGAGGGATAAGCTATCTTGCCGTCAGTAGAGCCACGCGCATTCAATGGTTCTGACACGGTGTGTCGGGGGAGAAGACTTCGAAGCGAAGCTCCCCCATTCCTTCTGTAGGATCGAAATATACTAATGTAGCAATCAGAGGGGGGGTGAATGATTGCGCGGAAGCTAAAATCAAATTTTTGATCTACTAAAAATTCACCCTAATTCAGACTCAAATAATTGCTTCAGATTCAACAAAAGCAGTATATGCGTCACGGTAAATTGTGAATTCCTGGAGATCTAGCTGTCGGATTGACCTGAAATTTGAACAGAAGAAACTAGATTCCAATACGCATCTAACAAAAAAAGAATCAGGTCTACGGATCAAAAGTTATAAATCCTGCAAGCTTGCTATGACAGAATATGACGAAAATCAAGCAAACCCTAATTTCGTGATTAATCACAATCTACAAAAGATTAACCAACAAAACTTTGAGGAACACTAAATTAATGCTCTAAGAAGGTTTTAGATGGATCAAATCAAAATTAAACTTGTTGAATAAAAAGAACAATGATTCAATCTACTAAACCGAAATTGGGCAAACAGGGTCAGAAATCGGTACCATAGCGCATCATGCGTGAACAGAAATCCGCGATTTACTGTAGCAACGCGGGTACTGTAGCTTCGCGAGTACTGTAGCACCGAAGTTTACGTGCTGCACTCGGACGTCTCCTTCTCCGCCGCCGTCTCGAATTTTACGCCAGGAAGACTTCTAGTTGCCGGGCTCGATCCAGACTTGAAGCCGTTGAGACTTGAGATTGCGGAGAACAAAACTTCTAGCCATGCATCGCCAAGAGTTGCATGCATGCAGTCACGATCGCTAGGGGAGCACGCGTCGCCACAAAAGCAAATCTCCGGCCACAGGAACAAAATCTCTCGCCCAATGCACAGCCGCCGAGAGCTAAGAGGAAATCGCCACACGAAGCTAAGCCGCAACGAACTCAGACGCTCGGATCACGAGAAAGATTTTTATTTCATTGTCTAAAGTACTCCAACACAAGAGTACAAACCCTAATTCCTTACTCTCCAAATAAACAGGAGACACCCCCTCCTATTTATACAGAGCAAACTCACAGAGATTGACTACAACTCCACTTCCAACATGGAAAGAGTTCGTATCTATCTCAACTTGGCCCAACATGGCCAAAACCAAAACCTTGCACGCATGATCAGCCCACCTGCTGCACATACGTGACTAACCAGCCTTCACATGCATGTTCTCTAGCCCGAACGTCCCGCATGACATCCTTGACCACCAAGACCTCGATTCCTCCCTGAATCTAGTCTCGAACCTCAGTTCCTCCATGAACCTAGTTCCGGTCCCGTCATCGACCACGTTCGCCCTCGAGCAACACCTGCACACGAATAAACAAACAACCAGTCCGAGCACAAGTCCACGACTTGACTCAAGGTTAATCCATGCAACTACTCACACGAGTGCATTGCATCAAGCAAAACCATCATGCTATCACCAGCATAATAATCATATCAACATAGCACATGCACAAGCACCACACATGCTATAGCCAATGTCACTTTACAATGCCAATTTCACCATTCAACCAATTTTTCATCACATGATCTCACACCTTCGACGTAGGCCTCCACGCCTGACTGACAGCGGACCCC
The DNA here is from genome assembly GCA_036346375.1 of Guadua angustifolia. Taxonomy (NCBI): domain Eukaryota; kingdom Viridiplantae; phylum Streptophyta; class Magnoliopsida; order Poales; family Poaceae; genus Guadua; species Guadua angustifolia. Next base: position 737,455 of record CM070507.1, on the reverse strand, counting down.
CGAGTACCTTCTGACTCCGTCGGCCGACCACGTGGCCCGATCGCCCGACGTTGGGGCCTGATCGCCCATCTGCTCGCCGGGCTGCCACGCGGCGCGGTCGCCTGGCGTCGGGGCCTGATCGCTAGGCTACCACGCGGCCTGGTCGCCTGGCGTCGAAGCCTGATTGCCCACCTGCTCACCAAGCTATCACGCTTCGGCTCTGGTGGCCCTTCCTGACCATAGCGGAGAGGATATCCCGGTGTAAAGTACGCCGATAGGATATATATACGCCGGGACTAAAAGCTAACAGATGACCACGTGGAGTTTGGTAAAGTGCAAACAGAGCATGGTTGGTCTAGCTAGTTCGTTCGTTCGTTTGTTCTTCACTTGTTTATGTTGGTCAACTCTTAATTTGTACGTCTCTTCCTTTTTCTCGCCATTAATTGTTGGAATTACATTAATTATTATATAGTTTTGCATGTGACGCGAGTTATCATGTACTAGCTAGTGTGTATTGATCGAATTTTTGAGCTGGAACACTTGTTAATTTGTAATAGTACGGGTCTGCGTCTATATATAGAGACATATATAATGGAAGCTAACTTAAATTATCGCATGTGGGCCACTGTACAAAGGTAGAAAAACCCTGATTCTGTGATCCAGGCAAGAGAATTTTTCACTGTTGTAGCCTTTAATTTTTTTTTAGAATTAACTTCTATCGGATTTTTTTTAAAAAAAAATTAGCCTCTAAGTCCGCAAACGCCGTGCATAGAAAGTGTGGCATTCTGGTTTGCAGCGGACGGAGAGCGCGGCATTGCCACGATACGAAATGTGGTATTGCCACACCTCCACTAAGTGAAATGCGAAAAAATATCAATTCAGCAGTACTGTAGCGCAGCATTTCTACAGTACCGCTACATGGTATCGTAGCATAGTGTTTTTTTAATACGCTGAGTAGAGACTAGTTTTGGAAAAAAAAATATTATAAATTTATTAGATTTTAGAAATACATTATAATAGAGAAAAATCGCACGGCTGCTAGTCTAAAAAAATTTGGAGGGCTACAACAGTGAAGAGTTCTACTCTAAATAGAAAGGCATGAAATGACCTCATAAAATAGCTTTGACCATTAATTTCTATTATAATGTATTTATAAAACCTAATAAAAAATATTATTGATGGCCCATAGAATTATTTATGTTAATTGAACTCGTAGATTTATTGATAGTAATTGGGCCCGCAAAATATAGGTCCTCAAATATATTATGTTATATTCTACCCCTATAGAGTATGGGTTCTCAAAATATTTGTGGTGAGACTTACGATTTTCAAAACTAGTTGTCGTATGATTTTTTCAGAATTACCCACATAATTATTTTTTTTAGAACTAGTCGGCGTGCGATATTTTCTATTATAATGTGTTTATAAAACCTAATAAAATTATAATGTTTTTTTTAAGAACTAGTCTCCACTTATCGCATTAAAAAACACTGTGTTATAATACCATGCAACGGTAGTGTAGCGATGCATTGCTACAGTATCATTGCGTTACTATTTTTTTTTGCATTTTGTTGAGGGGTGGCACGGCAATGCCACGTACGTTGTGACATTGCCACACTCTCCGTGTGAGGCGTTTGTAGGTCCAAGGGCCAAATTTAAAAAGAAATCGATAGAAGCAGATTGTTAAAAAAAAATTTAAGAACTACAACAGCCAAAAGTTCCATGCATGAGCACAAGCTACAGCATTTATAAGGTATCTTTAATCCTTCCTTAAGAGGAACGTGAAAAAGAAGGTTAGGGGTTATCTGCACGCATCCTCGTTGGTCAAGAAACAAATGGAGCAAGTGAGCAGATGCCGATGACGAGCATTAGCATTGCTAGTACTAGGCTAGGCTACTAGGTAGGATCAGTGGAGTGCTCTGCTTCGGCTACTTCGTCCTGACCACACAACCTAGTACAGCTCGAGTGGATGCTACTTATTGCTCTTTTATTTGTATGTTTTACTCTAATCTAACCTAACCTATGATGGTAATTATCTTTGTAAATAGTTAAAAGAAAAGGATATATAAGGAGAAAAAAAAGCAAAAGTCATATCGAAATTATAGAATGATATGCATTTTGAAACAAAATTTGAAAACTAGTTTAGAAATGGAGGGAGTAATTTGTGTCAACAATATGTTATATAAATGTTTAGGTTGGTCATGAGAAGTATTTTGTTATAATACTATACTCTATAATATTTTATAAATGTATGTAGTAGTATAAAATTAAGAGTTAAAGTTTAATTTGGAACGGTAAGTACGGTGAGACGAACCCACCACGTAGTACACCATCCTAGGCAGCTGCAGTGAGCTCATACATGTGGGCCCAGCAGAGACGATCGTCGTAGGCCTGCTCTGCTAGCTTTGTAATTCCATCCATGCATTTCGATCGGTAGCCTAGAATTCCATCCATCCGTGCCGTGCCTGCGTCTCTCTCAACTCAATGGTCTCGTCTCCAGTTCTCCACTCCCTTGGCTCACTCTCCTCTCCTCTCCTCTCCTCGCACGCCTGCCCTGCCCTGCCCAGTCCAGCTGCCTATATATACGTACACCAGTCCATCTTCTACCTCCCGTCCCCAACCCCAAACAAGGTGCGATTCGATCCCGGCCTGTTAAGTAACGTACGTACAATGGGGGCCGGCGAGGTGGTGGAGGGGATGAGGCCGGTAGTGGCCATGGTGCTTGTCCAGGTCCTCTTCGCCGGGGTCAACATCTTCTACAAGCTCGCCGTCTGCGACGGCATGGACATGAGGGTGCTCGTCGCTTACCGCTACCTCTTCGCATCCGCCGTCCTCGCGCCGCTCGCCTACTTCGTCGAGAGGTCCGTACCATACGTCCACGTCCCTTCCATTCGAAGCCTCCAGCTACTACGAGTATTCAATTCATTCCTATACGTACGCGCATCGTCGCATGCTTAATGCAAGCTTGCTCCTAGCTCCCTTATTTGTACATGTACTACTCCATTCATCGATCGAGTTGAGTACTCCGATCCGGCCATCATCGTTTTTCTACGGACTAGCTAGTTTACGCACCAGCCCGCCATGCCTTTTTCCTGTTTGCGTTAGAATTAATGCTCCTCCTCTTTCTCTCTCTTTTTCATCATCTTCTTTTGTGTTTTGCGGCCGGTCTGCTTCTCTCAAGAAGCCAATTGTCCGTGCCTTGTTTATTTTCTCCATGCATGTTTCTCTCTGTCGCGTACTCTGCCTGGCCTCCTCTCCTTAATTTGGTGGCAGAAATCTACGGTCTATGTATGTGCGTATCTCTCTCTCTCTCTCACACACACATATGTGTATATATGTTGCTGCCTTCTCGCTCGCTAGCTCATTCTGGAAAAAAGAATGTTCTAGCTAGCTGTTCCGAACCTTTCTTCGCACGGTTTATAGTAATTGATCTGCTTCACCGCACCGCATGCATGCAACTTAATTTCCATCAGTTTATCTTTTTTTTTCCCACAATAATTAATATAACTACAATGTATTTATCTGTATTAGTAAAAACTGCAGTAGTGTTTCTCTCTCTTTTTTCCCCCTTAATTTACTCGAGAGATCATTGAGGCATACACATTAACTCCTGCATATGCATATCTACACTAGCTGTATCTGCCGATTGAGAGGAAGAAAAAACTGAAGAATACGTAGCTCATTAGTATCTGTGAATATATATATATATATCGATGGATATGGACACGCATGTGGAGATGCTTCGCAATAGTAGTTTGCAGTTTCGTAGAGTGATCATTAATTCATTCACTTGACAAGTCTCAGCTGACATAAGTGTATGGGCGGGTTCGTTGCATGGCTGGGTGGGGTGCTTTATTTCAGGAAGAACCGAACAAAGCTGACGTGGAGAGTGGTGATGCTGTCCTTCATCTGCGGCCTGTCCGGGTGGGTAAACTTTTCTTCTCTTTCCCCCATCGACCAGAATGAAATAAATAAAGCTTTTGGCCGGCTTCGTTCCTTGAATTGCCTGCCGGAATTTCGGTGAGGATGCCGCTTTTGCGCAGCAGCGTCGCCTACCCTACCCCCACACACACATATATACGCACACACAGATATGTATGCCCAGCCGATGCTCCTAGCTACCCATCAGTCATCCATATAAATCGATCATAGGTCACGAGGTGCTTATATGTATGCACGTTCCAATTACTGGCCGATCGATTATCGATCGGTCACGAGCTGGTGCTTGCCGGCGGAGAAAACTTTACCATCCATTTTTGCCGTCATACAACCGGCCACTTAGACGTACGTACTCCACAAGTAGGATCGAGCCGGAGGAGGAGGAGATTTACTTTACGTACTTAATTCTGGTATTCGCGCGTGTTGCATATCGTGAATGCGCTCCATCTGCTGCTAGCTAGGCTCTTTCTCCTGCAAGACAAGCTAGCTAGTCTTAATTTTGAGTTCTTTTACGGTACACTAAATTTAATATAGGCCATTCGTTATTTTCGATCCAAAGGATCACATTTGTTAGTATTTATTTACACTTTCTCTGTAATTAAATAATATAAACACCCTTAACAAATAAATGGCTAGATTTGATTTGTACTGTTTATATTCACTACTACAGAATCGACTTTCACAATCGGTCTATTACAAACGGTTAGTTACGTACCGCTTGTGATCTCTGCACCACAAGCGGTTCGTGGGCAACGGACCGAAAGGGGTCTCTAGAAGCGGTTCGTGTCTTGAACCCCTTCTAGAGCTTTAGAAGGGGTTCGGGACACGAACCCCTTCTAGAGGGCTTTAGAATAGCTCTAGAAGCGGTTGGGGACACGAACCCCTTCTAGAGCCGGCTCTAGAAGGGGTTCGTGTCCTCAACCGCTTGTAGAAGTCTAGTTTTCAAAATAATAAAAGGAATGCATGCCCTACTCTATCAGAGAGCACGCGTGGGTGGGTTGGTTAGATGGGTGAGACGTGAGTCACGAGAAGGAGGTCGTGGGTTCGAATCCCAGTTCTCACAATATTATTTGTCTTTTGAAGTGACTTCTACAAGCGGTTATAAAACCGCTTGTGATACTGACGGGAGTATCACTCGCGGTTGCTTACAAGCGGTTCTAAAATCGATTCTAAAAACGGTTTCGAACCGCTTGTGATATTCCCATCTGCAGTTGTGATTATACTATCCGTACAATGCACCGCAAATTTTCTCTTAATTTTTCCGCTATCAGATCAGAATCCCCTGCTTTAGGCTAGCTAGCAATGTCTCCTGGAATTTGTAAACATTAATTGCATTTTCATCGCGCTTGATTTGCCAACTGCAAGCTCAGCTACTTGTTGCACCGACCGATCGAGATGCTGTGCTGCATGCGCGCGCTAATGGACATATATACGGTATATATGCTACGCACGCTCATGCGGTTTTCCAGCTCGATCGATCTGCTAGCTTGTCTCGAAATTGTGACCATGCAGATGTACTGACTGGATGAAGTTAATTTGTGCATGCAATTCGATCGATCGTCAGGTACTGCTTTGCGCATACCTAGGTAGCCTAATATATAATGTGATGTCAGCCTTCCTTACGACTGACTGTGCAGTGCAGCATTCATGGTCACCAGCCGCCTGCATTCGTCAGAGCAATAGTACCTGTCATACGAGTAAGTGGTACGCTTGTGACTCAACTCTAGCTAAAATTTGTTGCCTGCAGCGGCTCGCTGGCCCAGAACCTGTACATCTCCGGCATGAAGCTGACGTCGGCGACCTTCGCGTCCGCCATGACCAACCTCATCCCGGCCATCACCTTCGTCCTGGCCGTGCTCTTCCGCTACGAGAAGCTGGCCATCCGGACGGTGTCGGGGCAGGCCAAGGTCACCGGCACGGTGGTCGGCGTCGGCGGCGCCATGCTGCTCACCTTCTACAAGGGCGCCGAGATCACGCCCTGGGACAGCCGCGTCGACCTCGTCGCCAGGCTGACGCACCACGCCGTGCACCCGGCCGCCGAGTCGAGCAACCATGTGATGGGGTCGCTGCTGGCCATCAGCAGCTGCTTCTTCTACGCGCTGTGGCTCATCCTGCAGGCGAAGCTGAGCCGGGAGTACCCGTTCCACTACTCGAGCACGGCGCTCATCTGCGTGATGAGCACGGTGCAGTCCGTGGCGTTCGCGCTCTGCTTCGACAGGGACGCGGCGCAGTGGCGCCTCGGCTTCGACATCAGGCTCCTCTCCGTCGTATACTCGGTATATATGCATGCATGTAGCTGGTAGTCGATCGAGATGACGAGTACATCAACTGACCAGACCAGATGGTAGTGACAATTAATCAATTAATGCAGGGCGTTCTGGCGTCGGGCGTGATGCTGGTGGTGCTTTCGTGGTGCGTGAAGCGTCGGGGTCCCCTGTTTGCGTCGGTGTTCAACCCGCTGATGCTGGTGGTGGTGGCCGTGCTGAGCTCGCTGCTGCTCGCCGAGAAGCTGCACCTCGGGAGCGTGCTGGGCGCGGTGCTCATCGTGACGGGGCTGTACGCGGTGCTGTGGGGGAAAGGCCGCGAGACGGCGAGCGAGGCGGCCAAGGTCGGCGAGCTGCCCGACGATCAGGAGCAGCCCATCGACGTGGTGGTGCATGTAGCGTCCGCGCAGCAGCTGCGCGCAACAGCAAGCTGCTGAGGCGCCACCTCGGGACAGCACGTACGACGACGACGAGACGAACTGGCCCCGGCCCGGTAGAAATACCGAGATGGGATTGATGTAGCTGCAAGCAGTGCACGGGTGCTTAGTTACTAATCCTAGCTTAGGAGTACTAGTGTAGTTTGAAGAAGAAAGGTCGGTTGGTGTGTTTAGAGTTTGGTTCTGTAGATCGAGAATGGTCAGGACTGGATACATAGGGAGAAGAAAGAAATGAGGAAGGAAATAAGCATCGACAGGACAGATGATCAAACGAATAAGCCACCTTTAGCTTTATTTTTAGATAATACAGAGAATTATACAGACAATATATAGTCATCTCTACTGTTGGCTAGGCTATAGGCTGGATGCTTTTCCGGATCGGAAGCTGCAATCTTACTTTGGTAGGAAATAACAAATCAATTGTTGGCCCAGGTATGTACATTGTTACATTCAGCCCGACTCGAAATTGAATGAATGCAGAAGGCAAGGGTCCAGAATTAAGCCGAAAATAGAGTAACTGTTTTTCTTGGAGACTCTCAAACGAGTAATCTAATATAAGGTCATTCCCAGTGGCAAGTTTTATTTTACGGTTTTCAGGAGTGTCACATCATTTAAAGGTGTTTGGGTTGATGAATGAAACAATGCTTCCCGATGCACAGTTTTATTTCGCAGTTTCATAGGCTAGTCATAGCATTTAATTATTGCATGGTGTTGTGATCAAATATTCTATTTGATGCGGTTTCATTCGGTTCCAGTGCATGGGAATGCGTGGGGATGAAACGATGCGCTCTCAGTGCAGTTTCATTCGGTTTCCAATATGTCAGAAACGGTACTGTGCACCTGGGTTCAACTAGATGAAACTCGTATCCTCTCTCTTCTCATAATTTCTTTGCCATATCACCATTTTTGCTTATGTGCCACCTCATTAAATGATAATGAAACTCCCACTGTGACTGACCTAATATAATGTACTACTCCATTCAGTCACAAATATTTATTATTTTAGATATCGACACGGTCTTCAAAACTCTAACTTTAACCATGAATTTCTATTATAATATATTTAAAAATCTAATAAAACTATAATATTATAAAAGCATATTTCAAGACGAATCTACACGTAGATAAGTTATTGTGAACCGGAGGGAGGGTTTTGTGCATGCATCTCTGGGGTCCTAGTGGCGTACGTACATCAGTGTATGTAGGTTGAAACATGCAACGCCACTAGTAGTACGTAGTAGGGAATATTTGATTTCATATTTGGGTCGCTTTCGACACAGCTTAGCTTGGAGTCGACCTTGACCGCTATCAACCAATTAAACCGAATTAGTAAGCAGCCTACGGCGACACGTATCGTATGATTGATTCATTCATTCAGTGGATGCGCGCGCTGACGAAACCAGCAGCTGCCTCTGCCTGCCTGTCACCCCTTCAATTCCTTCCTTCCTCCGCGGCTCCTCTCCGCTTCAATCCTCTACCCCGTAGCCCGTAGATGCATGGTTGCTGAACAGATACTACTTATTATTTAGGCAAGTACGTCCATTAAGTCATATACACAAAAGACATCATTATTCGATCGCTTATTATTTTTCCATGGTGTGTTACTCTGACCTACAGTAGTAGTTAATGACTTTAAAGAATAGAAATGAAAAGATATATAAGGAAAAGACAGCACACTAGCTATCATGCACCTCAAAATTGTAAAATGATATATATATTTGGAAACAAAATTTGGAAGTTAGGATGATATATGTATTTAGAAATTTAGAAACCGAGGGAGCATACAGCACAAGCGAGGGTATTTCCTTTCGCATGCAGCGGCAGCACCCTGATCGGCCACTTGTTTAGTAGGTATACTAGTATTCTACCCCAGGCATTGCATTCACACTTGACAGGATGAGATTGAGAACATGGATTGGATCGTCCGTCTTCTTCTACCCCATCGTCAATATTGTTGCCACGGCCCTTTCAAAGCCGAAGTAGCGCATGAAGCTAGCGATGGCGATGCGTTAATTTGCCTAGCTTAATTTGTCCCCTTCTCTTTCTTTAGGCCTATTTGTTTCAACTTTGGATTCTTTAAAAGCTAATTCTGGATTATGGTGGTAGAGAAACTGATGCTCTAAAAGCTGAAATTCAAAAGCACCTATAAAGTGGATTCTAGTATATATAGGTGAGCTGGATTGTGATAATTAAACTCTAGAATCAGCTTATTTATTTTTTATTCTGTTTTTAAGATTAGAATCCAAAATCAAAAATTAAAACAACAAGGCCATTTTTTTCCTTTGGAAGAGTCATGTAGTGAAGGCCATTTTTTAATCAGCTTATTTGTTTTATTCTGCTTTTTTATCCTGTTTGTTTTGACCCGGCCGGACGCTTTAATTAATTCTCTTCTTTCAGATAGAGATGGTGGACACCCTTCCCGATTTCTTGTTGCGGAGTACAAATCAAATTAAGGGGATTTATTACAAGGTTCTAGAGATTAGCATCAAAACATTTAGACTCTGTTTGGAAGTATAATTTTTCAAAGCCATGATTTTGATATACTCCATCCGTTCTAAAATATAGGGCATATTAGAATTCAAAAAAGTCAAATTACATAAATTTTGACTAAGAATTAGTCAAATTATATTCATGTTTAATTTACAAAACATGTATCAATTGATTCATATTTCACTTATCTTTCAATTATTGTTGATTCCATAATAATTCATAATATATTATAACAGAAATTAATGGTCAAAGTTTACTTCAAAAAACTTTTTTAAATTCTAATACACCCTATATTTTGGAATGGAGGGAGTACTATGATTTGCAATTGTTTTGTCATGAATACCATAGTTTTACCAAACCCCTTTAAAACCATATGGTATTCCTTGGAACTACCAACGGTTTGGATGCAACATCACAAACCATGGTATTTGAGTGGAAATAAGCAAGAAGCTAGTCAAAACCATAAAAACTTTGGGTTGGAGTGGAGTTTCAAATACTCCAAAAATACTATGGTATCTACCAAACCATAGTATTTAATACAGAGTTTTTGGCATTTGCAATTGTTTTGTCATGAATACCATAGTTTTACCAAACCCCTTTAAAACTATGGTATTCCTTGGAACTACCAACTGTTTGGATGCAACATCACAAACCATGGTATTTGAGTGAAAATAAGCAAAAAGCTAGTCAAAACCATGAAAACTTTGGGTTGGAGTGGAGTTTCAAATACTCCAAAAATACTATGGTATCTATCAAACCATAGTATTTAATATAGAGTTTTTGGCATGATAATCAAACACCTTATGGTATAAAATACCATGGTATTCTTAGAAACTATGAACATACATTGCTTCCAAACAGGGCCTTATTAGCAGATACTAAGTTTGATCGATGCACCAGGGTCGCCGGACTTGATCAGCAAAAGGAGTGCTCTTTTACGGTACACCATACTTTCTCTGGTAATATAGTAGTAAGAATATCCTTTATAGATCAACGGTCAGATTTGATTTTTACTATTCACCGTATACTAATAGTATAATGTACTGTAAAATTTCTAAAAAAAAAAAAATACACAATGGTTTTGACCTGTGAGTTCATTTTATACGGATTTCTCTGCAGACTGCAGATACGCCTAATCGTCATCTGAAAGATCGATACATTTATACGAGTAACATACGTACGTACGTGTGTCTGCAGGTGCTGCTAATATAGAGAGATAACAAGTGGGGGGTAATTTACTACGTATAGTATTGCCAATATGTTCCTGTATATATATATATCAATGCACAAACCAAGTTCAACTGCATGCATGCATGTTTGTTCAACCGGAAGAGTTGAACAACCTTCTTTGTAAAATAATTAAGCTCTAGTGCTGCGGATAAGGATGAAGAGCAGTCGTATTCGAATCTAACGGAAAAGATCACACTATATTTGTTTATCAGCACTACATGTTTTTGCTAGGAGTGGAGTATATATATATGCAGAGGTGAATTATAGTGCCAGGTTAATTGCTTCTTTAATTAATTTGCTGGACGACGTTAGTTAACTCGATCGAAACTACCGTACGTAACACATCCGATCGATCCTAGCTAGTTATGCAATATTTAAGTAAAGACACGATAGATCGATGCTTGTTCCTCTAGCCGGACTAATTAACAATGTTCTCAAACTTAGCTTAGCATTAGATACGCCCGACCGAGAAATAAACAAACAAAAAGGAAACATGTACATGCAGGTGGCGAAATGCTTCCCCAACATAGAGCATATCAGATATTTCTTGGCACTTCGATGTTCGTTCTCTGAGTCTCAGCGCCCCCTCTCATGCTGCTTGATCCAATCACTACACAATTAGATCGATCTTGCTGCTAGTAGTGGGGTGGGATCGATGGGGTATCAATTATCATCAAAATGGCCCACCAACTTCCTCTCTAACTTTTACTCCAAATTGAAGGTGCGCCACTGTTTGAGCACCTGCAACAACTAGCAGCTTTTAAGGTGCAGGTTGCTGTTCCATGAATGCAGTTTTTTTTTTTATTACTCCTATATATCTTGGCGAAGAATTCAGTGCCTGCGCGCATTTGCACAAATTTTTTGAGTGCCGATGAGCATGACAGATTGCGACATTTTGTTAACGTCATCTGCAGCGCCATCTCAACTCTAAATCACTCGTGCGTTCGTCGTGCACCTGCCTCCTTTTCTTCGCAACCTACTCATTTTAGCGTCAAAGAACCGACGCCAATTATATATTACTACTAGTCGTCCGTAACCCGTGCATCCGCATGGGCTAACTTTTTAGATAAAATCATTTGGATCTGCTTGATAGCTGTTATAATCTTGAACTGTTACATGCACGCTAAATCTTTTTTCTTTTCTTTTTTAATGTGAATTTTTTTCATAGTTCATAATTAGTATAGTTAATAGATTATATTATAAATTTTAATAATTTTATAATTTAGTATTATAATTCACATACAAATCAAATTTTTAAGCATCCTTTAATTTATTCCTAATTGTATACTTCTCGATTGTACTTTTGGTGGATTTTTTTTCAATTTATGCTGGAATTCATATAAAAATCCATATTCTATTTTTATTTATTATTACTCAGAATTTTATTTTTAGGTTTATAAAATTGCTAATTTTTATTTCGAATTTTAGTTAATTTGGCTTGTACTTGATATAGACTCGCTTCGTCAAAAAAGTATATGACGTATTTTTAATGGTATTGTGCATAAATATACATTGTATTTTATATTTCAATACAAAATTAGTTTTGTCTCCCCTCTATACCACTAATAAATATTTAACTTTACTTTATATCCTCTACATAGATACATTGAATATAGCATAGCGACTATGGATAATAATTAGTGATTGTGCAATGTCATTGAATGATCATTTGCAATATCATCTTAGTATATGTGCCAAGAGAAAATACAACCTATAAACTTGGACAGGGTCACTAATTATTATTCTGACTTTGTATATTTTTTATTATACCTTGGGTGGATTTTTTAAGTTTTAGGCTAGAATTCATATGAAAATTTATATTTTCATTTATTACTATTTTGAATTTATTTTTAAGGTTTACTTTAGAATTTGTATGGAAATCAAATTATTTATTTTATTTTTATTCCAAATTTTACTTAATTGGCCTTGTACTTGAGATAGACTCATTGTTTTAATTGGCTAATTTTAAGTTATTGTTTTAAATTTTAGTTATTTATCTTGTTCTTAGTGCAAGAGAACCCTATATATAAAGTTGGATTGAGTAATTATTATTCGAGTTTGCATATTTTTTTCATACGTGGAGTGGATTTTTTAAAAATTTAGGTTGTAATTCATATGAAAATTTATATTTTTATTTATTACTATTTTGAATTTATTTTTAGGGTTTACTTTGAAATTTTTACGAAAATCTAATTGATTATTATATTTTATTTTTATTCTGAATTTTACTTAATTTGGCTTGTACTTGAGATAGACTCATTGTTTTAATTTGCTAATTTTATTTAATTATTATTTCAAATTTTTTGATATTTATGTATTTTCTTTGGAAATCGCATGGAAGTCAGATCGCTAATTTTTCTTCATTTTTTTATTCTGAACTTTAGTTTATTTAATTTGGCTTGAACTTAAGATAGACTTATCATTTTAATTTGCTAAATTTATTTAATTGTTATTTTAATTTTTATTTATTTATGTATTTACTTTGAAAATGGTATGGAAGTCAGATTACTAATTTTTTTAATTTTTTATTCTGAATTTGTCTTAATTTATATTTTACTTGACATGGACTCTTTCTTTTAATCTAAACGTAATAACTTAAACCTAACAAATAGATGCCCAGATCTTTCTGGTTAACGTTCTTAATTTATATTATATTTGATATGGACTCTTTCTTTTAATCTAAACCGTTATAATTCGGACCCAACAAATAGATGGTCAGATCTTTCTAGATAACGCGGGAGCTTCCTCGGAGCGCTTGATTAGTATAGATATAGATATATCCTCTGGGTTTGGATTCTTATATCTATCTTTTAATGTACTAATTAGAGGCTCTCTTAGAAACTCCCAGATTAATCAGAAAGTACTAGAAATTTTCACGTTAATCTAAAAAAAGAAAAATCACAAGAAAATCCCACATTATTCTAAAAAAAAGAAAATCTTGGTTGTCCAATATCCTTAATCATTTTCATTCACGGCTTAGATCTATTTATCTATTTATAAGAGATATATGGTAAATCAAAGGAGTATCATATATAAGGTAAGCTTTGATTTCCTTATCTACTCGTCATCTTCAAACGCCTGATAAAAAATCAATGACCTAGAAATAGAAAGGAAGATGAGAAGATATTATTGCATGCATTACGGATTAGATCTATTTATAGAAATTGCTAGCCGTGGCTAGCCGTGCAGGCGTACGGGTCGATAACTAGTTATAATATTAAAGCAGAGACATACCATCGCTGCTGAGAGACATGACATCATACACGATTGTGGAAAAATTCTTCATATTGTCAGATAACGACTAAAGCAAACATTCTAGTATCATAGAAGATAGGAGATTACCGTGTTAGTGAGGAAGCAACATCATTAAGTTGGTCAACATTGAATAAGAGAAACGATCGATATGGAACAAGCGTAAATCAAGTATGTATAATATCTTGCATATGTATATGCATGCATGAATTCGTTTGAATCAAAACAAGTTGCAAAAAACTTATAGTAGATATGGCGCGAGAGCATGGCGGGTGTCCTCAGTAAGGATAAACAATACTTGTACATGTATGCATTGCGTGTTGATGTCGTAACATTCAGCATTAAATAATAATTGGAGAGAAATAAAAAATAGCTATACGATAGATTATTGCATTAAAAGGATAGCAGTTGAGAGCAATCAATAAAAAATTAGGCTTGCTATTGACGGTTAAAGCAGAAAAGTTGTTGGGCGATTAATAAGAGATATAACACATATAGTTTTGCAGGGTAGTTAACGTGTGAGGAAGATACGTTCAAAGTAAATCACCCATGATGTATCAGTGTATACATAAGCAATGTACTCTAATACCATGTAAAATAATCAGCCTATTACTTGTGATTAAATAGAGGTTGATGTGTTGCATATATTTTAAAAAAGAGTTATTAATGGAGAAAGAATAGGGATATATAACTTTATAATCTATACAAGATGAAGAGTTGCTACGCTTCTAAAAACCCCCCAACAACTTATTATTCTCAATGATTTTCTTTCATCAAAACTTTTACTTCAATTACATCCCTTGAGTTGAATTTTTCTTCAAGTTTCTATTGTCATTTCTAATATTTATGTTGTCCTAAAAATCTAAATAGCCTACAAAATACGTTAATGTATTGTCAAGCATATAAGTTATATCATTTTATACTATAAATTTTAAAAAAATCTAGCCGTACAAATGCACGGGTCACCCGACTGGTTTTTCTTATTTGATTTGTTTGTTTCCACGTGATTTGATATGCATATCAGCATATGTGATAGTGCGTGGTGGGCAAGCGAGGTTTTATATAGCCGCACGCAGTTCCCAACATTGACTTCTGCAGTAGACAGACTGGTCTGAGTAAGCTTATGGCTAGTATATGGTAGTATATTGCGTATCAAAATCTCCAAAGATTGAGAGCCTGGTAGTATATCCAAGTAAGAGAGCATGAGGGAGGAAAGGAAGAGGAAAGCTAGCTAGCTACCAACCTGCAAGCAATAACAACAGCAACCGCATTTGTATGGACCATCTGGTTGGATGCAACTGTCAGCAGTTTGATGATGCTTCATGCTTTCATATACAGTGACTTTCATTTGCTTGACCTTACCAGCCTACTAAGATGATCTTTAGCAGCTGATAAAAATCTTCTCTTAAATATCTTCTGATTCAATCTGATTGCAAAACCCATACCGTGCGCTTGTTATCTTAACATCGCCGAACTGAAAAGGCAATCCAATTTTTTTTTTTCATCTGGAAATGGGAACTCCATGAAAGAGAATGTTTAGGTCTATGACAATCTCTTAAGACCTGACTATTTGATCGATAGGCACGAACTCACATCACACTACCAAATGATAGCATCTGAGATAAAAAAAAATCTCGAGATATTTTTATCACACCTTTTCCTCGCATGATGTGGAAAAGGTCTCTGGCGCTATAATGCTCTCTGCTTTCTTATCCCGAACTTTTTGATGGCTACACACACTTAGTCGTGCTTCTGAAATGCCCACTAGGTTCAGGCATTTCTGTCTCTTCTGCTATCTCCGCGTTAGCACTTTAGCAGAGGCAGCAGATGCGAGTAGCCATGATATTTCTGCATACAGATCGACCTGCTAGTGCTCGAGCGTACGAAATGTTTCAGGCTGGTTGCCTGCCTGCTGCATTTCCTTGTGGCTGTCCTTGTCTTTGTGCATCAGACAGTTACACGGCACAACTATGGTAAAAGACGAGGAAATGGAACATAAACAAGTGCTGATAATATCTGAGAAATAATGCTGGTTAGGGTTAGAGATACAAAGAGGGACATGAATGTAACGTGGAAAACCTCACGAAGGAGAAAAAAATCACGTCAGACAAATGTTAGGACACTTCTCTGCAGAAGAGGACCTAAAAGCATTTCCCTCCACCGAATGAATGCAGTTGCTGGTAGGAGTTGTACCAGCCGGATTGCTTGTTTATCCATAACAAACAGACAGTTACGCAGAACCGCCTTCTCTGCTCGCAGTTGCGGCTTGTCGTTGAGGACCGGACCAGGAGTCGTTTCGTCGTGACCCACGGCGTTCAGTGCTGAGCTCCGTACAAGCCCACCCCAAATTTATCTTCCCATTCTCAGCAGCCGAGCTCCGTTCTCAAATATCGAGGAATCAAACACGATGCGCATTTTTTTTCACTTGTCTGGATGCACCGGGCGCGATTCATGCGTGTTCAGCAGCATGAGCCGTGGCCTTTTTTATCCTAGTGCCCTCCACGTAAGATCAGGCTTGGCAAAGTTTATCGTTACAGTGAAAGTTGAATCTGACTCCTTTTTTTTTAAATAAAAAAAAACTTTGCTGTTGCCACAAAAAGTTGCAGGAAATATATAACTAGTCAGAAAAGAAGACTTGCGGAGCAAGAGTCTCCAACTTCAGTCGCATAATATACACACACAACATCGTAAAATATTGGATATCTGCAGGAGAGAAGTGGAGAACTAGAGTTCAAATTTCACCGCTGGGAAGACCGGACTTTGGAGTAGTATATGATCGATGTAGAAGAAATATCAAAGGAGCATTTGGAAAGAGATAGTCGAGGCCCCATGCGAAACCTAATAATAGTCTTGCGATGATAAGCCTGAGAAACCGAAAGAAAACAATAGAGATCCATCCAAAGGGAGGGGAAAAAAGGAAATACCAAAACCAAAGCCAAGGAAAAAGGTGGGCAGAACACGAGACAAGAGAAGGCGGTTTCCATTCGTTTTCTCCGCACATTTTTGTCCTCTCCGTCCTCGCTTCCCCTCCTTTTCCCACATCCCTACTTCCACCTTGGTCTCTTCTTATTAAACCCCATCGCTCGCTCGCTGCATCCCTGCCACGCCTACCTCTCCCGTCCCGACTGACTCCCTTCTTGCGAGCCCACCCACCTCCCCTCCTCACACACTCGCAACTACTGAAGCCCAGCGCCACAGAGTCTCAAACAGCAATTGCAACTTCTTCGCGAGCAATTGCGAGTGTTCTTTCGTTTTTCTCTTCCAAAGTTTCATCTTTTCATGCTCCTTGTGTGCAAAGCCTCATCTTCTTCAAGGCCTTCCAAGGTTTCTGAGGCAAACAGCGGAGCTGGCCAAGATTTGAGCGGAAATCTTGTTTCTCGATTAATGAAATTTCTCGCTAGTTCTTGGCCGTGGTGAAGTTCTGAGGAATTGGCGGTGAAAAGGTGGGGCTCCTTCTTGATTGAACAAGAATTCCGTTTGAAAGTTTTTGGGATCTTGCCTAAGAACTAAGGAGCGGAGAACTGGAGCTTTCCTGAGCTCTGGGTATTGGCCATCAGATTTGGTGTCTATCAGTGGTAAGAAAACTGTGTCCTCCTCCCAATTGCTGGATTGATGCTTTGTGTCCTCACGTTGGATTTCCTTTGCTTGATTTGAGCAAAGCTGTCTCTCCTTTTGATTTGAGGAGAAAAGACCCCCCCTTCACTCCACCGTTTGTTAGATTCCAGCAAAGCCTTCCCTTGAGTTAAAATATGCGTGTACTCATGTTAACACGATGCCTAAACGTACTCGTTAATCCACAACGCGCAAATTAAGGCTTGGGACCAAAAGAAAATGGTTAATTTTGCTGCCATGGATGTTTCTGTAACTTGGTCTAATAAGGTGTTCTGCTGGCCTTTCACTGTCAGAGAAGTTGTGCCTCATTTGGTGATCTTTGTAACAAGTATACGACAAGAAAGACAAATTAAGTGATAGTCCACTGGCCCTAGGCAAAGCTCTAGATTATTCAAGTGGGAATTGTATACTCTCGATTGGGCTTGACTTACATCACACGATTGCAAATGCTCCGCCATTTCACCGGATCATTATTATATCTCAACACGGCATCATATGCTCATACTTGCAAACAATAGCTTTTGAGCATGGTTAATTGTGGGCTATAATTATAGCAGTTTTGACTTTTAGGTTGCCTCCTCTTGTTTCCCATTACATATCTTTCTTATTTACCATTCAGGGTACTACTGTGAATCGGTGATGGTCTGTGTCCCCAATACATCAAGAAGTTTTATCGCCAGATAGGAACAAAATGTAAGAGAATCTATTATGTTATATTGTGTTGTATATTCTTGAGAGCAGTGCCTTTGAGCTTATTTCAGAAGATTTTGATGACTGCGCTACTTGTATATTGCAGTTTGTGCTTTTTTTGCTGGTGTCAAGTGCTGCGGTTGGTTACTTCAAGCTTGCATCACATCTAAAGATGTCTTTTCGAAGAATAGTTCGTGATTTCAGGGAGAGCTTTGGAAATTTATCAAGGCGGGGTTTTGAAGTGAGAATTTCAAGCATCCCAGGCCTTTCGGGCCATCACAGAGGGAAGTCTCTTGGATCTTCCGGTGAGCTTCGGGATAGGCTTATGGTACTTCAGCAAAGCAGATGGGCTAGCCTTCCTCCTGAATTACTTCGTGATGTGATGAAAACTTTGGAGGAAGACGAGAGCAATTGGCCATCCCGCAAGGACGTCGTTGCTTGCGCTTCCGTTTGCAGAACTTGGAGAGAGATGTGCAATGATATAGTGAGAAACCCTGAAATGTGCGGAAAGCTCACCTTTCCGGTATCTCTTAAGCAGGTAATGAGTGAGTTCAATATGAATATTCTATTGGTTTACAAATTTTAGTGAGGGTTAAACCTTGTGCATCGTATGCGCTTTTCAATTTGCCATGCCATTTTTTTCCCTCGTAATAAGAAAACTCTGCATTGAAATGTTCTGTTCAAGTTTGCCCCTATAATTTCATAAAATACCCATCTTTTCTTATTGAGATATGCTATTTCATTATCTCTTAACACTTGGTTGAATTTCTCATGCACAGCCTGGACCTCGAGATGGAGTAATCCAATGTTACATAACTAGGGACAAGTCAAAACTAACTTATCGTCTCTACTTGTGCCTTAGCTCTGGTATGTTTATGTAATTATGTTACACTTTTCCTATTGATATCCTAATCAGCAGTTTTTCATTAAATTATAGCACTCGGTAATTAGATATGACCATTGAATAGACAAATAGGAAAGTACAGAAACTTTCCTGTCATTACCCTTGTAGCTGGTCAAATCTTTGTTTTCACATTTAGAAGAAACAGTTTTTTTTTTGGTTCTTGTGTAAAAACTTCTAGCAGTACTATCAGTTTTAAACATCTAAATTAACGCTTGAATAGAATTTTATTGTCATCATGCGCTACATACGTCACACGGTAATTATTTCCCTCAGGCCAGTCTTCCATGATGTTTCTGCCTGTCCGTTCATTTCTACCATTTTCTAAACAACATACGCTAGCTCTGTTGCCCCCTCGAAGGCGATATGTCTTTATATGAAGATTGCAGTTATTCATTCGTACCTATTCAGGACTACCATTTAATGGTTTGTGCCTGCTACTCTCTGATTGCCATTTTTCCTCTGTCCTGCAGCTACAAGTTATGCTGCTTCAGTCCATTACATACAAAATGATTTTTAAGTTCGACTAGAGGTGTGCCGTGTCATAGTTGTCTGTTTCCCATTGTATAAAGGCCTTCACCACCCACAATGAAATTTTAGAGATGACCTATTACATTTGCAAATCTGCAAGCAAATTTGGTGCAGGGCTTTAAGTAGTATTATTTTACTCCGATAAGAACAAAATACAGATTACACTAGCCATTTTAATTGCATTAATTGCATCTTGCAGCTGTGCTTGATGAGAATGGGAAGTTCCTACTGGCAGCTAAAAGGAGTCGGAGAATGACATACACCGACTACGTCATTTCTATGGATTCTAAAAATATCTCCCGATCAAGTAGTGGCTACTTTGGAAAGTTGAGGTATAAGTTGACAACAATCTTCCTTTGCCCCCATTGTCACTTGGATCACTTTGGTCACAGATGCGTGCATATAATATATCTAACTACGTCATGATATCGCAGGTCAAATTTCCTTGGCACCAAATTTATCATTTATGACACGCAGCCTCCGTACAATGCTGGGAAACTTTGCTCGCGAGAACGGACCAGCCGTCGGTTCTCCTCTAGGAAAATTTCCCCAAAAGCTCCGACCGGTAGCTACCCTATTGCACAGGTGAACTATGAGCTGAATGTGCTCGGCACCCGGGGGCCAAGGCGGATGCAATGCACTATGCACTCCATCCCAGCATCGGCACTAGAGCCTGATGGCACTGTGCCTGGCCAACCTAAAGAGCTCCTCCCGAGGATATTCGAGGAGTCCTTCCGCAGCACAACAACTTCCTTCTCCAAGTGCTCCATTGCAGATCATTCAACAGACTTCAGCAGTTCTCACTTCTCTGAGTTTGCTGGAGGGACCCTGCAAGACGGCGATGACGCAGACAAGGATAAGCCTTTGGTTCTCCGGAACAAAGCACCAAGGTGGCACGAGCAGTTGCAATGCTGGTGCCTCAACTTCCGTGGCCGTGTCACGGTGGCTTCAGTTAAGAACTTCCAGTTGATAGCTGCTGCGCCGCAGCCAACTTCTGGAGCAGCTTCCGAGCCTTCACAACCAACGCAGCCTGCTCAGCAGCAGCAGCAGCAGCAGCCAGAGTCTTCCCAGCCATCCGGTTCTTCTTCATCATCCAACCATGATGCGGTGATCTTGCAATTCGGCAAAGTTGCAAAGAATGTGTTCACTATGGATTACCGGTACCCGTTGTCGGCCTTCCAGGCTTTCGCCATCTGTTTGACAAGCTTCGACACCAAGCTGGCTTGTGAATAAATCGGTAGAATAGCGATCAGAACGGTACTTTATTTTGAGTCTTGAGCTTGAGAGTGTATGTATCAAGTACTGGAGCAAATTTATGTCTGCATGTGCACATGTAGTTGATTCAATCCCAGTGCGCTTATTAAACCCTATAAAAAGGGTTGAGGTGCAGATATTTGCAAGCGACAAGATCAGAAAGCTTCCGTGTGTTGCTGTGCCTTTATGCTGCCTGGGCCAGGGTTCAGTATCGCCTCTAGTTCGGTAGCGATTTTATTAAACACTGAAGGGTTTTAAAGTTAAAATTTTTGAAAAAAAAATCAATCAGTTGATATTCACCGATAACCGGTCGATCGACTAGTTGAACATTTTTTGAGGACGATTTTAATCGAAATTCAAACGATTATCACAGATTTTCAACCGGTTTACGTTGTATAAATTTTTTTCGTTTTTTAATTAGACCGGTTTACCGATCGGTTTCAAATACTAAGCCGATTTGACATAATGAGCCGATTTGACATAGTCGATTATTATCACGATATTTGAGCCGATAATCACAATATTGTTAAACCTGGCCTGGGCTATGCAGATGAGAGGAGTTGAGCCACAGGTTAATTGTTACTGCTAGCTGAATAGGAAATGGCTCTAGTAGCTGTGCGTAAAAGTCTGAATGATGCAGGGGAGGAAATAAAAAAAGCTAAAGAAAAATCTGCATTTTTTGCTTGGTTTGGTTGTCTGGATCTGAATTGGGGGAGAGGGAAACCTTTCAGCATTATATATTATATACCCAGACAACAACGTCTAGTCATTAGACTCATTACTACAGATCTAGCATAGCTAGTGAGATGTCGCCAACCCTTGAGGCCTTTCCTTGAGTAACCAACCAACCAACCAATTGGTCATCAACCTAACAGCCCTTCTAATAATCAATCAACCCAAATCTGTAGCCTGTTTCAAGGGAACCTCTCGCCATCAGCAGCTGCAGCTGTACTTACCCCTGTTGCCTAGCTCGTTGCTTCATGGGTCGTAGTAGAAGAAAGGCCGTGCCTTTATTTATTATAGCCAAGACAGAGGATCCGAATCCCAGATTCGGCCACAGTTTATATTTATAGTAGTGTAACCTGCTGCTCCCCGGCCACGCTCTGGTTGTCCATGCAGCGCCGCCCGTCCGCGGAAGCCGCGCTCTTTGGCTTTGAGAGCCCTTCTCGTGATGAGAAGAAGACAAAATCTACAAAATTGAGTCGAGGAGGGCTAGAAAAAGGACGAACATCCATGGGAAGACTGCACACACAGCATACTGAATCAGGATCAGGAGGCTGTCCCAATCTGAATCTGGCTACCATTTTCTTGCACAGCCTGTGCCTTGTCTCAGGTGGTGGAGTATACTACTCGATCACATTAGTAGTACTCCACTAGCCTAGCTGTCCTGTCTTAGCTGTTACGTTAGTTGATGGATACTAGCATGCAGTATGTATTGTTGGCCTAATCTGCTGCTTGCTTGCTTCATGCTGAAACTGCACCTGGCTAATGCTAACTGATTGATTTGTTTAAGGGCGGGCCAGCAACACCGTACTGGTCGAGCATTATTCGTCGTGGGATTTGGCGACATCGCTGGCTGCAACAGCCGCATTAAAATTGAGAGGCCAAAGCGCTGCTTTTAGCTAGCTCCGCTGAAGTGGCTTGTCGTGTGGGTTAAGTACACAAACCACTCCAGTACTAATGCTGAACGAAACGGCGGCTTGAAGCCAGTGATGAAGGGATTTGATTTGATTTGATTTGATCTGTTCATTTTAGACAGCTCGCAGCGTGCCGTATTCGCTCGCACGAAGGGAAATGGAGTAGGTCCCTTTTTTTGTTCGTTTCTGTGGGTGTGGGGCACACCTGTCAGATGGCGACGACGACGGACCAATCAAACTTGAGATATCAGCCGACGTGGACAATTAATTCTTTTCTTTTGTCCGGTCGAGCTTGAGCTTGAGTTCCTTTGTTGACGGACGCGTGAGCGAGCAGCTAGCTAATTGAGCTCGTGCTCTTGCGCGACCTCCGTGCGGAAACCCAACAAATAGAGAAGAGAAGAACTAGTCAGGTCAGGTGGCTCCTCTAACTCCACTACCACAACGAGATGTCTGGACTGGAGTTCAGCCTCCGAGAGTGACATACTGCTGCTGACTACACATTAAAAATGCATCTCCAATTATATGTCTGCACATGCTGGAGCTGTAATGCTTAAGCTAAGATAAATGCAATCGTTGGATCGCATTTCCCTGTTGGCTGCATACTTTTCAATCCTGCATGTTACGTGGTCAAGTTTGGCTCTGATTTCTCCTCTCTGAGTGCCCTTGCTTGAGCTTCCAACGCCGCATTAAGCTTCGGCATCTCGATTAATTAATTATTATATATAAGTTGTCGGTTAGAGAGGAAGAATCGATTCATGTTCAAAGGGTTGACCTATGTAATTAGTCTCATCGATCTGCTTTTCACAGCTTGATATTATGCTGGCAGCTCTGCAGAGATTTCAAATGGGGTACAAATCTCAAAATTGCCTAAAAACTAGAAGACAAAAAATATATACGAAGTTGCTCTCCCTTATTGTCAATTTGTTTGCACACTCTTAAGTAAACTGAGAGGTCAGAATTTCAACAGGAATGAAAAAGTAGTGGTTTTGTCATTTGTAGACACCACCAGTAGAGCATGCCATAAATATGGAGTTTAGTAGTAGAAGTAGTATTATATTAGGCGCTACTAGCGCCCGGATGTCCGATGGGGATCGGATGCTCCAACGGTTCATCGCAATATTGAAAAGCAAAGTATGCAACATCAGATTGTAACGTACAAAACATTAAAAAAATACATCAAAATTACTCACCATATGCTTTTGATTCCATGAGAAAAACTCCCACCACAACATCATGGATTGTTTCACAAAACATTTTTGTGCAAACCTTGTATGGTTGTTCGACCTTAAGTTAGCACAAAAGATCGTGCATGAGTTCACTTTCTAGACCAATTTCATGGCAAAAATAGGATGAAAGGACCCTAAATCCTATAAAAATCAAGTTTCACTCCCCTAAATCACATCATCGGCCACCACAAATAACTGCAACATCTAAAATTTACATTTGCGACATCCTAAAACACCTGATGCAACATCGAAGAAAACTAATTAAACCAAATCACATGTAATTGCAACATTGAAATTTTACGATCGAAACATCCCAAAGCACCTGATGCAACATCGAAGGAAGCTAATTCAACCAAAATCACATATAGCAACATTTTCAATTAAATGTTGCAACATCCATAATCACCTATTGCAACATCTGAAATCACCACTTGTAACATCGAAAAATCCAAAATCTCCAAAATTACCTACAACTTCGAGAGAGAGGAGGGGGGAGGGAGGGAGGCGCCGCAACACCCTCAATGACTGCTCAAATCACCACCGTACCACTGAGATCGAGCTCCTTAATGCCCGAATCAATGGCATCCTGCTTGAATAGAGCTCCTTGGTGTGGAATTGATGCCCTACCCCTGGATCGAACTCCTTGCATCCTAAATCAATGCGCTACCACAGGTCAGGTGCCATCTTGATTTGGCCATCCTCGTTATGTCCCTCGTGTTAGAACTATCTTGCTGATGGGGCATTGGAGAATTGCAATTGGCGAAAGAGAAGACAGTGGTCGGTGGAGGTCGTCGGGTCGATGGCTAGAGAGCTAGTTTTTGAGGAGAGAAGAAATCTTGGAGCAGAATGGAATGGAGCAGCAGCAACAAAACCAACGAGAAAACTAAAGAACACCGGACGTCAAACCTAGCATCTAAACGGCGTGAATCAGGTCCGACTGAAGCTTTAGCAAGAGTGAGCCCTAATCAACGTTTAAGGGCGTCGTCTAATGTAACTGAAAAATAACAGTGATAGTGTGAAATAGCGTCTGGACGAGTTCGTGGCGTCGGACGCTTAAACATATTATTTTCCTATTATATTATACGAGAGGAGATAGGAGAGAGAGAGAGAGAGAGAGAGAGAGAGGAGAGACAGCAAGCAAAGCAGCATTTGGGCTGGCCCCCCGCCTCGACCATTATTCCTTCCTCGGCGTCCCCAACCCCAAATCTCCAACCCGACCAAGCGCAGCGCAGCGCACTACTCTCTCTCTCTCTCTGCGCATGCGATGCCGGCCACCGACTCCTCATCGCCGGCCGCGCCACCCACCTCCTTCGGCCGCTCCATTCTCTCCCTCCGCCGCGACCAGACCCCCTTCCCACCCGCCGACCACCCCCACTCCTCCGACCACCAGATCGACGCCTTCCAGCGCCACGCCGCCAATCTCCTCCTCGACCTCCTCCCCGACCAATTCCCCTCCGACCGCGCCGCCCCGGAGATCCTCTCCCTCGCCTGGACGCGCCGCCTCCTCGACTCCTTCCTCATCTGCCTCGAGGAGTTCCGCGCCGTCCTCTTCGGCTGCGGGGCATCCGCCGCCGCGCGCCCCCCGCTCGATCGCCTGGTAGCCGACTTCTTCGACCGCGCCGTCAAGGCTCTCGACCTCTGCAACGCCGTCCGCGACGGCCTCGACCTCATCCGCCAGTGGCGCAAGCACCTCGCCATCGCCGCCGCCGCGCTCGCCTCCCCCGACCCCGCCGCGCCGCTCAGGGAGGGCCAGATCCGCCGCGCCCGCAAGGCGCTCACCGATCTGACCATCCTCATGCTCGACGACAAGGACAGCGGCGGTGGCGTCGTGGGCCAGCGCAACCGATCCTTTGGCCGCGCGAACAGGGACGGCCAAGGGCACGGGCACGGGCACCACCGCCGGAGCAGCAGCGGCGGCAGCTCAGGGTCCGGTTCCGGTTCGCATTCCAGGTCGCTCTCGTGGAGCGTGTCCCGGTCGTGGTCAGCTGCGCGCCAGCTGCAGGCAATCGTGGGAGGCCTACCGGTGCCCCGCGCCCACGATATCGCTGCCACGGGAGGCCTCGCTTCCGCCGTGTACACCATGGGCGTTGTGCTCTTTGTCGTCGCCTGGGCACTTGTGGCCGCCATCCCGTGCCAGGACCGCGGTCTGCAGGCGCACTTCTCAGTGCCCAGGACCTTCCCCTGGGCCGGCCCCGTCACAACACTCTACGAGCGCATTCTCGAGGAATCCAGGAAGAAGGAGCGCAAGCACTCGTGTGGGCTTCTCAAGGAGATCCACCAGATTGAGCGGTGTTCGCGGCAGCTCATGGAGATCACTGACGCCTCACAGTTCCCCTTGGCCGAGGAGAAGGATGCGGAGGTGCGGGAGGCCGCGCAGGAGCTGGTGCAGGTGTGTCAATCCCTCAAGGACGGGCTCGACCCGCTTGAGCGGCAGGTGCGGGAGATGTTTCACCGGATTGTGCGCACCCGGACAGATATCCTTGACAGCTTGAGTAGGCCGCACAACACCGAGTGAAGAGGTTGGCGGCTGCTTGTTGTGATGCCGCTTGATTGAACATTGTGTGAAATGCAGCCGCACCACCGATTGAAATGAGGTAGCTTTTCTCTGCTGCATAAGTTAGCAACTACATATACATGTGTCTGCATAAAGGCGTGGCCTTCTGATAAATTGAGTTCTTTATGTTTTTTTATTTGATTTTTTTCCTTTGTAGCTTGTGAATCCTTACTTGGGCAGTGCTTCGTACTAATGGTCTAATATTATTGTTTCATTCTTCTCATCTGGTTTGGTTTGGTAATGTTAAGTACTTAGGTGATTGATTTTTGTTCATAATTAGTCTGCGGAACAGTCTTACAGAATTATGGTGTGATGTTCTGTAATTTATATTTTCCGAAGGTCAGTTTAGGGTTTTTGAGGCAATGCTACTGGTATGATCAGCATTTTGTGCCGAACAATGTATATACCACATAATCTGAAAGAAAGAAAACAGCATTTCATTGATTAATACACATATTTTGGTTGGCTTAGTAAAAAACAATGGTTTCTTTCGTCCATCTTATCTTTTGCTTTTCCCCTGTGTGTATAGATTTGAAATGGACACGTCTAATGCGGGCTTTGTCGATAGTCTGTAATCAACAGTGCAAAAAATAAAAAAGGAAAACCAAATGGAAGGAACGTAACCCCATTTGGGATAATTAGGCAGTACATCCTTAGTGTACAATAAAGTACTTATGCTGCTGCTGTGGCTTCTATCATGGTTTAGATGATCATGATGGCAATGATCTGTTTGGGTCAGCCTTACTTGGTCCTGTATTCAAATTAAATTGTATCTTGCATATATATGCTACTCTTGTATGCACATTATCATTAGAGGAAGTTCTGATTTGTTGGCAATGAATTTGTCTTCCACAGCGCTAGGTGAAAATTTTAGGATTTTACGTGCATTTGATTGGCATACCTCGAAAACTGTAGTACACCTCTATTCTTGGTATAAAGCAATTCTGTTAAGAAGGTTGTTTGTATTAGCCTATTAGGGATAGTAAGCCAGATATAATTTTGGGATGTATTTTCTTGTTTTATATCCCTAGATTCAGATTACCACGATAGCCATTTTGAAAAAGCCCACATTTTCATAGGCCACTGCATGAGATGCTAGGATGCTCCAATTTGAATCTATATAGCTACTGCAACAGACTAATTTGCAATTAGGGAAAGGCAAAAGTAAATAATGCACAGTGGCACTGTTTTGACATGATTAGAAGTGCACCATTAGCAAGAAGGCAATTTTCTGGCACTGTGTTATTGATGTAAATATCTTCATAGACGCTGGTTGTTCGTAATTCAGATACATATGAAGAGATCTCAGTGTATGGTTTTAAGAGGAGAACTAGAGTCTACAATGGTAAAATGAGTAATTTCTGGTAGCAGTTGATAATTGAATTTGATTATCCTTTACCTGAGTGCTTCACTGTATAAAACTATAAGTTACCTGTGGAGATTTCAGGATTCTAGTGTTTTTTATGTGACTTTAAATATTCAAGGGTTCTAGAATGCCTTTACGAAGTCCAGCCAGGTGAGGTGGTCAATGTGCAAGGTGTTTTGTTTGAACGGGGGCCTTGGGTCTTTTTTTCTGGTAAGGCTGGTGGTGCAATACGCACGCTGCAGGTTCTTTGGTCAATAGGCAAAATCTCCTTGTTATCTCCTTTTTTTCCTTTTTCTTTTGTTCTTTTTGGTTCCTTACTTCCTTGTGGCAAGATATCCTTGTTACCTACAGTCAGTAGGCAAACGTTACCATTTTAGCCACTGGTAATGTTTTGGTAGAAAGAAGCCTTGAAGATATATATGACTGAAAGCAGTGTGCTCGAGAGGTCATAACCTGAGTAAAATTGGCTGCATTATGAGTAGAGCTTGCTGAGGTTTTCTGATTCGTGGTCTCAGGCTGTTGCCCATGGCTTGGTTGCAAATCTCTTGATGGTATTTGTACGACAGATTAGCGGTATCGAGGTCAAGGGAAATGCTATGCTGCTGAATGTACTACTGGAACTGGGGTTATTCCCTGGTTCTGTTTGTTGTTTTAGATGCTCAAACAATCAATGGTAGCGTACGCCGTACAAGAATGGGCAATTTGGGTTTTGTGGCGTACTCCACTGTGGTAGGTTAATTACGTGGATGATGAACATGTACTACTGCCGTGTAAAGTGAAGTCGTGCTTGAAGGCGACTACAGAGCCAGCACAACAAGCATATATTCTGAGAGGTGGCCCAAGGCCCATGTATCTACCTACCACCACCACCAGCCTGTTTTAAGTAAGCCTGTCCTATCAATAGTGGCTGAAGCTGGTCATGATCTCGAACTCAAACTGATACCTAGCTGCCTCCATCTCCTCTTCCTTCTACTATGATGTTGTTTCTGTTTGATGATGTTCATCAACTATGAGAATTGTTTAGTGGAGTGATGTTGAACTTTTTGGTAAAAAGTTGTTAATCTTAGCGGAAAAGATGGATGTAGTAGCATTCTTGGCGCTTGGAGTGCTGGTGTGTTACATTAGATGCACAGTATGTCTTTAAACTCCGATTAATATGGTAATTTTTAGCCTTTGAAACTGAACCTGGAGGGTTTTTTTTTCTATTGTTTTGATAGATATCATCTGCACGCACAAATCCAAATATTTTTGTATATAGTGGTGGTCAAAGTTTGAAGAGGTTGACTGTATGCATTCTAAAACGGCAACATCTAAAGAAGAACATATCAAAGTTTTAAAGGGTTGATTTTATGCATTCTAAAGCAACATCTGAAAAAAGAACGGACTGAGAGTAAAAAGAGAAACTTGCAAGGTAAACCATTCACCAGCTTACTTTACAAATTGTAAGTATGGACAAGCTATGCTGATTTCAGCAATCACAGTTTAGCTCTTATTACGTGGAACACAGGAGGACTGATCAAGCTGTAACCATGGAATGAACTCTCTTGCGAAATTTTGTGAGATCTCAGATTTTGGTTAGGGACGGGATACGAAATCCCGACCAGATAAAAAAAATTAAATTACTACAATAATTTCAAAAATTTGGTCTCGGGTTGTATGACCGGATTTGGCTCAATAACCCTTAAGAAAGTCATCTTCCATGAAAATTTGTTGAAAAACCGAATTTTTGAGACATTTTATAGTTTCAAAGAAATGATGTCAAATTTTTATAAAATTGTACAAGATTGATCATACTCTGAAAAAATTATGATACTATTTTTAGCAGTGTAGAATGGTATAGAAAAATTTTCAAATGAATTGAACTTCATTACTATCTTAAAAAAACAAAAATAGAATAAACACAACTGAGACAGTAACCTTGTCAAAATTTTATAAATTTACTTGAGTGTGATCATGATTTAAAATTTTTATGAGAGTTTAAACATTGCCTCAAAACCATACTCTAAAATTTTTAAAAAATTTAAACTTTTTGTTTGCTCAATAAAACCTACGGATGCATATATTGAACTTCATTTGTTATCTTTCAAAAATAAAAAATACAAAGAACACAAATAGTACAATACTATTGTAAGAATTTTATAAATTTATTAGAGTATGATCACGATCCATAATTTTTATGAGAGCTTAAACATTACCTCAGAATCCTTCTCTAAAAGTTTTAAAAAATTTAACCCTTTTTTAGTTGGTTAATCAAATTTATCTATTAATAATCAGGCTTTTTTAGGACAGTAACACTATCATAATATTTGTAAACTCCTAAGGCTTGATTATCATATGAAAATTTTATGAGAATATTAGAGATGCTTTTGGACCATCCATGAAAAATTTCAAATGTGGTTTGAAACATTTTTTATTCGGTTGATATTTATCGGTCAGCCTTCAGTATTACTGCCCTAATTTTTAAAATTTTCTCAGGCTTGATCATCATCTAAAAATTTTATGAAAATATTATCGATTCGTCATGACCATTCACAAAAATTTTAAAATGTTTTAACGTGGTTTGCACTATTTTTCATTTAATTGAAATTTTATTGATTAGCCTTTTATCAGGACAATAGCATTGTCAGAATTTTAAAAGTTCCTTAGACTTTGATCATTATCTAAAATTTTTTATGAGAATATTAGTGATATGTCAAGACTATTCGCAAAAAAAAAAAAGTTTAACATCGCTTTAATTATTTTTTGCCTGGTTGAATTTCTCTGAAAATTAAATTCTGTATTTCACCTACCTCAAAGATATGAACTGAAAATAAAATTTGAATCTGGCTGTAACATAATTAATCGGATGACCCTGCACGTGAACGGTGATCTGAAACAGGCAGAGGCTGAGAATCCCTCGAATTTGATGAGCAGCGGGACCTTGTCGAGTCGTCCCGGTACAGCATTTCAACGAACGATGTAGCTGCCCAGGAATCGAGGTGCATGTACCGGCCGGCCATGCTCTGAATAAGGTCCAACGTGGTAGGCACCGCACTGTCATTTTCCGCGAGTTAGTGTGGACTGTGGAGTGAAAATGCAGCCCGACACAGGGTTTACAAAGCTGATGAAAATCAGCCGAATTTTGCGGAAACCGATTCTACTGAGTCGCTATTAAAAATCAAATAAAAAAATTTGATGCAATTCAAATTTAAATTCAAAAAAATTGAAAAATTTGTACAACGTAAATCCTTCAAAAATCAGTAAAAACATTCAATTTTCGATGAAATTGAGCGAAAATCGCTCAAAAGAGCCGGTTCTAAAAAATATTCAATTGATCTGTTGCCTTTTGATCGGTTTTTCGAGAAAATCAATTGTTTTTATTTAAAAAAATTTATTTTATAACTCTTTGGTTTCAATTTTCAACTCGATTTTTTATTTTCGAATTTTGGTTTTCGATCCAATTTTAAAAACGATTTTGTGAGCGCTGCCCCGACAAGGCAAGGCCCAGCAATTCCGCCAACTCGGAGTATTATTACTGCAGTGCAGGAACGAAACTAGGAAACACAGACGCGCTAATGCCTGTCGACGTACGATACGACGCCGGCCATGGCCTGAAGGCTGGGCCGGTAGTGGGATTGACTTGACTACGTACGGCCGTGCACGCTAACGCACGGCCGCGCATTACCTTCCGTCAATCATTATAGTCCCATCGATCAAGCAGAAGCCGCAAACCCCTCCTCCGAGTCGATGACGTTCTGGCCGTTGCGCCTGAAGCAGCTGCGCCGGATCTCGCCGACGTTCCCTGCGGGCCTCGGCGCGCGGCTGAGCTTGATCATGGACTTGGCGAACTGGGCGAAGAAGGCGTCCTTGCTCTGCGCGAACTGCATCACGATCGGTTTCGTGCTCCGGTCCTTGATCAGCGCCATGTCGGAGGTGAAGACCCCCTGGTTGAAGGTCAGGTCGATGTAGTAGCTGTTGTCAAACAAGTCCGGCGTGCGCACGTCCAGGTTCTGCAGCCTGTTGGGGTCCTTGCTGCAGTTGGCCGCCAGCTTCCTGGAGAAGGTGTCGTCCTGCCGCCCGGACCGGTCCGCGAAGAAGGGGCAGTGCGCCCTCCCGACGGTGTGCGCGCCGGAGAGCGCCACGAGGTCGGCGAGGTCGCGGAGGCCCCTGCTGCCGAAGGCGGACATGAGCTCGGAGACGCTGGCGGTGGCCGGCGAGGGAAGATTGTTGACGTCGTTCTCGGAAGCAGGGGCGAAGCTGTCGAGCTGGCCCTGTGGGACGTCGTAGGATGGTCCCCGGAGGCGACGACGGCGTCGCGGGTGGCGAGGGCGGTGATGTCGGCGCAGGAGACGGTGGGGCCACAGGCGGCGTGCACCTTGGCCCGGATGTCCTCGATGAGCTGCATCGCCCTCGGCTGCAGCGTCGTGTTGGGCCCCATGGTCTGCTCCGTGCTGCTACCCTTGAGGAGGACAGACGCGTCGCAGCCCTGTACGTACAACAGCGCAGCATCGTGTTGGTTCGGTCTATAGTATATGCTAAGGAATCGAGTGAAGATAATTAATTACCTGTGGGAAGCAGTCGTGGAAGAAGATGCGGAGGAGGCCGGCGGCGAGGGCGATCTCCCTCTGAAGAGCGGCCTGCACGGCGGAGCGCACGATGTTCTCCAGCTGCGGGCACGACGCAGCGTGGAAGTCGGGGGAGAGGACGTCGTCGCCAGTGACAGTGAGCAAAGGAAGAGAGAGTGTTGGACTCGGGGAGAGCAGCACGGCGAGGGTGGAAACCAGCAGGATGGCCACTGCGCGAGTAGAGACGCCGCTTCTCGCCATATTTGGTGGTGTGGGCTGGCTAAGCTACCTTGCTTGTGGCTTCCTCACGCACGGCAAGACGTGGCCGTTATTTATAGCCGGCCACCATGCTCCAGTGCAATCCAAAGCTTAGATCACACATGCACAGCAACTGCTCCATGCCAGCACGTGGCCCAAAAAGGCAAAAAAAAGAAGAGATATTTGTTTACGTGTTCCAAGCGCTCGGCATATGCATGCCGGGCAGTGCGCGTCTCTCCGGTCCTCGCGCACCGATCGACTGTGCTGAAAGGCCGCGTGCACTGCTCTCTACGTGCTTCTTTGGACAGTAGTGACGGTGATATCAAGCTCGATCGATCGGAAATCGTCGCTTTTTAGCCTCTTCATAGTTTTTATTTTCCAAATTTGATCTCCTAGAAATGTAATCGTAAAAAATATACTTGTCCTGCCACAATAGAGAGACAACGGTAGTCCTCTTTCGCGGTCAAAGAGCACGGAAGACTGTTGAGGTTGGAGTTAATTTTGTAATTATGTTTAAGAGAGGACCAATTATTTTTTAAAAAAATTATGCATCAAGCTAGAAAAGCGAAGGGTTGATCGAGCCGGCATTTTCGTGGAATTAATCTCAACTTAAAGGGGGCAAGTTGGTCATTTATGGGTTGTTTGGTTGCCGTCTCGTACGAGCTTGGTTACGGGAGTCTGCACCGCCCTAGTCTGGCTCTAGGGAAATGGCCCTGGAGCTCGTTTCCCACGAGTCTGGCTGCGAGTGCTTTGTGCATCATGTTGGTCTGGCTTTGCACTGCGCGCAGGTAATCAAACAGTCATCTTGTATGTGTGGGTACAGACTCACACGATACAACGAACAACCAAATGTTGATTCCCTAACTCCTACGAGTCTAATCGCGTGAAACCGGCAATCAAACTGCCCCTTAAATGTTGGTCATAGTTCATCTTTCGATCCCTCCCTCTCGGTTGACAAAGGACACTGTGGGGTTACTGGGGTAGGGAAGAAAAAGAGTTAGTCTATGCGAACACACACAGCAGCTTTGACGTTCTCTCCCTTATTGGATAATATATTATGTACCAATAACATGTAGGAAAGTTATGTCGGAAAAAAACTCTAAACATTATTGCAGATATATACAGGACTAACTATAAGGGCAACATAACAGATATAACTCATCATCATGCAACCTAGTCGGTTAAGGCACCAAATCAACGTGAAAAAACTTAAAACCAATTCTACATGTGCTTCGCAATTTACTCTATCTACGTACTACAAAATTTGAAGTTTCAATTCATTCCGTGTGAAGAGTAACAAAAATCAAAAAATTCTAACAAATGATAGATTGAAAGAAAAAAAAATGTTACTATCCAAAACAAACTCTTTTTTGTTTGTCAGCACTCTACGAGTTTGAACTTGGATTTTTGAAGAGTGCTTCGTATACGGAGACTACGGGTCTGTTTGGCAGAGATTTAACTTCTCTAGATTCTGAGAATCTGGTGAAGCTGAAAATTTTAGTTTCACCAGATTTATGAAGTTGGAGCTGTGAGTACATTAAGAATGTTTAGATGGATCATCTTGTTTACATTTTAGACCAAAAATATAAATTTAATTCACTTTATTTTAGCCTACAAGTTTCAGACTTTAGGAGAAACTAGAATCTGAAACTCTACCAAACAGGTCCTACATCATCGAAATTTTCTTTTTTAAAAAAAGAACAATGTTATTTTAGAGCCACAACGGAAACAACCACCCCGCGAGGCGGGGGGGTGAATGGCCTGAGATATACTGGCAAGGATAAGAGCGGAGGTGCACATATCCATCATGATATGAGGGGGCAGTCTCGATCGCCAAATTAACTGATATGCACTGCACCTAATAGTACTCCCTCAACTGATTTTTATAAGGCATAGTTAGGTTGTATTTTTATTGAAAATTATAAAGCATGTATGGATCTTTAATGATATTTTCTCTTTTTTGCCTATATTTATTTTTCGCTCTTTTCCATGCATTGTACATAAACTAAGCTATCCTCCTTAGGTTCCATTCGTTTCGGTTTAAATATAGCTTCTGCTTAAAATAAAAACGGATTGTGTGCCGAACAGTAGAACGCAGAAGCCCTTATGCCTGCGACGACTCGTGGGAGACGGAACTCGCAGAATCTGAGTCAGAATCCACAGAATCAGATGGATGACAGCTTCTGATTCTTGGAGATGCAGTTTAGAATCCTACCATTTAGCGCACAATCCGCTTTTATTTTAAACAGAAGTTGTATTTAAGTTAAAACGAAGGACTCGTGGAGACGGAACTCAGAGAATCGAGCGAGAATCCACGAATCGATGGGTGACGACCGATTCTTGGAGATGCAGTTTAGAATCCTACCATTTAGCGCACAATCCGCTTTTATTTTAAATGAAGTTGTATTTAAGTTAAAACGAAGGACTCGTGGGAGACGGAACTCGCAGAATCCGAGCGAAATCCACGAATCGATGGGTGATGACCGATTCTTGGAGATGCAGTTTAGAATCCTACCATTTAGCGCACAATCCGCTTTTATTTTAAACAGAAGTTGTATTTAAGTTAAAACGAAAGGGACTCGTGGGAGACGGAACTCGCAGAATCTGAGCCAGAATCCACAGAATCAGATGGGTGACAGCTTCTGATTCTTGGAGATGCAGTTTAGAATCCTACCATTTAGCGCACAATCCGCTTTTATTTTAAACAGAAGTTGTATTTAAGTTAAAACGAAAGGGACTCGTGGGAGACGGAACTCGCAGAATCGAGTCGAATCCACGAATCGGATGGATGACGACCGATTCTTGGAGATGCAGTTTAGAATCCTACCATTTAGCGCACAATCCGCTTTTATTTTAAACAGAAGTTGTATTTAAGTTAAAACGAAAGGGACCTTAGTGTCTTTTCAATCTTAGATCTTCGTTGAATCTATGTGCCAATGAAAATAGGCCTCCACAACCCAAATCGCCGGAGTTGGTGCGCGCGTGGCTTGCGCAAGAACTACGTGCAGTAGCTACAGGACTTTAGATGGGTTTGCTCGAATTAACAGGACTATATATTAGCACGTATTTATCGCCTCGTTCGTTCGTGAGGCATGATAGTAGTTTGACTCGCGATTCCATCTCCGTGATTCGTGTGGCAACAGGAGACAGAGCTTTAGTTTTCGGGTGTCTTCACTTGGCTACTTGTATTTTTTTAAAAAAAAAACTAGATAGATTGCAACAAGCTATGCATTCACACCAAACACACCCATATAGTACAGTAGCAGTAGTACTTCCTTCTTTTTTTAAGACATCATTTTAAAGTCGATGTTTTACAATTTTGATCACTAATATACACAAAATATTTGGAGTTTTACATGATAATGTTATTATTGGATTCACTGTTAAAAATACTTTTATATCATTGTATTTTTTGTAACTTTAACTAATATTTAATTAGAAAAGCAATAGTTAAATATGTGTATTGAAGATGGTTTCGACATCTAAACATAGTTCAAAATCACGATGAAATCCTTAAATTTTCTTATTTTAGCAGGTGAAAATCCCGACAAAATGCTTATAATTGGAGTGAAGGAAGTAGGCGATTCGAAGGGATGGATGGATTTTTGCCGAGAACCGTCGACGACTTTGCTAGCTTGCACGGGCAAGGCAGCTGGCAGGTGCGTGCTGAAAATCGATGAATGCGCACGCACTTGACTTGGACGAGGCTGAGGTTCGAAGACGACGCACGCACATGGTCCAACCAAAATCCCTGTGCATGCCTGTAGTACGAGTGGACTGTAGAAACACATATCGAGAAACCACACATGCATGATCCGAAGGCGAGTGCTGTAAACTAATTTGGATCACAAGCTTTGTTGGTTTATATATAAAATCAATATATATCTACAATTAAACTATTATGAAAAAAAGAAAACTCTAGTTTGAATTATAGTTCAAACCAGGTTAAACTCAACGTCTGAAAATTTTCAAAAAAAATTCGTACAGAAATACATAGAAAAAGACCTGATTTGGATAACGGTGATCAGACACCGTAGTGTCGTAGGTAATTGTACTCTATATACATACACACACGAGTTGTACTCTAGATATGTGTTAAGAGGCGTCGGCACGACACGGCTTTGGTAGCTAAGAAGTTTGGTCGTCGCTTGGTTGTGGTGGGGAGTTAGCCGAGTGGGGCCTGCCTGCCTAGGACAATGCTCTCCATTCACCACGTGCTTTGGGACCTCGAGTCGAACAAAGAGTGAGTGCCGTGGTAGGGCCACTAGTACTGCTCATATAATGAATTATTCATCGCGTGATGACTGGATAAGAACAGTCTCTTCCCCCACCAACTCGATCGACCTCTTCCGTCCAGTGTAAAGTGGCAGTCGATCCGTTTCAATTCATGCATATCTACTGGAGTAGTAATCACTACAACTCTATTATATAGAGTAGTGGAGTCTCCTTTAGCTAACTTTGCAAAAATATACTAACGGAAGCATGGTTTGGTGCGTATGTAACGAGTATTTCTTGGGAGCATGCATTAATAATGTAAGGGCAGCATAGCATGCACTCGCACTTGGATCATGCACGCGTCGGTTCCTGGATATGTAGTAGTATATACTATTACTCACCTGTACAGGTAGGCACGTTGCTGGGCTGGTTTTTCCTATTGTTGCAGCGCGGCATGCGACGCACGGCACGGCACGGCACGGCACGGGCGCAAGGATTAATTGGACCTCGTGCGTCTGTCTTTGAACGTCCTTCAAACCTCAGCCTGCCTGCCGCGTGCTTCATAATTAAGTATGATTACTCCTACATAGCAGTACTATAAACTACTGCTGCTAAAGATTGAAATGATGCGATGCTGGGTAGCACGTTATGGAGCGCTGTCGTCACCACGTGCTCTCCGAAACCAACCAATTTCTAAGCTGCTAGCCAGTGCTTCCTTGACTCACATGCACAGGTTTCTAAGCTGCTAGGCACGTGGTGAACCCGTGGGCGGTAGTGCCAAACTACAGCAGCATCGGTAAGAGGAGCGGTAGTTTTTTTTTCTACAAATAGATATTCTTTTAGGATTAAATAAAGGGTATTATCGACGTGCTACAACGGTAGTATTAGAGGAGTGGTACTATTAGCCTAAAGGCGTGGTAGTTATTTTCTAGAGTAGGTCGCTATTGGGCTTTAGTAATATCGGCACCACTCATCATGGGAGTGGTAGTACCGATCGAGCGGTACTACCGGTACTAGGTTGGCTGTAGTACTGGTTTTTTAACGAGGTGTGAATTAAATTTTGTTGATTTAATTGCATATATTTGTAAATATTATTATATGATGTGTTTTTTATCTGTGTGGTTGTAGGACTCCGAAATTAGATCATGGTGAGGCAAAAACGAGGCCAGAACTAGACTAAGAGAGTTGATGTCTAGAATGGTTAAGAGACGTCGGAAGATGACTAAGACTGAGAGGTGGTTGTAAACCGGGAAAACAAGCAACCAAAACGTGAAGCGTTGTTAATGAACATGGCGAGCAACGGCGTGGACCGGGACCAGACTTGTCGACGATTCGGGCCAGGGTCCCCCGCCGAGCTTACTTGTTGAATGAGGGATCAACTTAGGGCCCCTTTTTCGCAAGGGGTATAGCGTCTGAGAGTATGCCGAGCAACTTAACGGGTATACAAGACAACCGGAAGGCACAGGTCGTTTTATCCGGTTCGGCCTCTCATGGGAGATAACAACCCTACGTCTAGTGATTGCACTAGCATGCGAAAGTGGATTACAATATGCTTGCTCGGAGGGTCCTTAAACTATCCTAAGGACTACCGTAAGCAAGTGCTGTGAATGAGGGTATGTGCAGTGAGAAAAGCCCCACCCCCAGCCCTTCGCAGGGGGAGGTATTTATAGGGGATTACAGGAGACAAAACATTTATTGTAGGAGGCGTGCTCTCGTGGAGGTCGTCGGCAAGTCAGATGGCCGCGCGCCACCACCGGTACCACGCGACGTACACAATGGCGCAAACCAAGCGGCGCGGACCGTGGCGGCCGAGATCCTGGCGCGATATCTTGAGCATTGCACATTTAATGCCACGTTGTTGTTACGGTCTCCCGAGCGAGCAAGCTTCGGGAAGGGGCAGGCCCGTGAGCCGAGCTACCGAAGGTCGTTCTTCTGTGCGCCCGGTAAAGCAAGGGTATGGTCGGTTGGCACCAGGCTTCGATGGCCGTCCTGGTAGAGGGTATCTAATCCCCGACAAGACTCAAGAAGGAGTTGAGATCCAGAACGGTTAAGAAAGGCAACACCACCATGGTGAAGTGAAAAAGTATACGTGGTGATTACATGACTTAGGCCCGCTTGCAAATGACAACGGTTTCAAGAGGAGTCCAGACGCGTGAGAGTCTTGGCGGCAAGTCATTGGTATTACAAGGAAAGTGCGAAGTATGGCGATGGTTCGAGGAGAAGGAAGACGGTTATTGAGACAAATTGATAATTTGCCCAATATCAACAGTCGAGGTGATTCGAAAAACCGCGACGGTGGACTAAGCGGTTTAGGTCACATCAAAATGGTATTGGACACAAATTCGGACTCGTGTAGTGTATTTGATGTCAATGTAATAATCGTTTTGAGAAACATAATTGTGTGAGTGAAAAACATGTTATGAGTGTTGGGTTTCGGATTAACTTATGTAAATACAAATGGTACCACTTGTAGTATCTAAGTTTAGAGTTAGGGTTGTCTCTGCTATAAAGAGATACAACAGGAGGTAAGGATTTGAAGCCTTAGTCTAACACATCAGGAGGTTTCGGGTTTCCACAAGATTTCGGTTTTCTTGTGTGACGTGTGTGCGTCTTGAGAGTTTTGCTCTCAGGTTTTTTGATCCTTATGATCGTGTAGTGTATTTGATCCTTATGATCTGAAATGAAATCAAATTCGTTCTCAAGTTTTTTTATTAAGTTTCTGAAAGTGCATCTAGGCACTTATGTTATTTTGGTGATTAATGACAAACACATATAATGACAATCTATATAATTGTGTAAATGCTTAACTTAGTGCTTAACAAATGGCAAACCTCTAATATGATTATATTGCTATGAGACTAACATGTTTATTGCTAAGTTGAGTATTAGTCTCATATATTTAGAGGAAAATCAAGTGGAATGGTTAAGCAAAATTAAGGTATGCAATTTTGGTATCTCTTTTATATTTGTTATTGCATTCCTTTTGTGCAAATGCATAGTGAACTCCAAATAGCATGTTGATTATATATATGCACATTGGTTCATGTCATATTTATTTGTGCATATATATTCATTTGAGTTCATTATGTGCTTTGCTTTTAGTATGCATGTAACAACTAGAGTTAAACTTCACATTGCTATAAATTGACTTGGTGCATGCATGTTTTGGTTGTGTATCTTTTCATGCACCTCTCCTAGTGGAGTTTAATCTAGAGTTGGATCACATATTTACTCTTGTTCCAAGTATTATTTGCACATGTACAATTCGTGTATATTCTATCATGTGCTTCATTTAAATAAAGACTGTGATCCTTGCCATGATTTAATTGACTCATCATATTGGCAATTATCTCTCTAGTGCATATAGATCAATTACATATTCATCATGATGCACTTAGTAGAGAATATTTCTTATGTCAAGTGTTTCCATTTATATTATGCTTCTTTATATGAAACACTTGTGGTACTTAATTGCTCACAAATATCAATTTATTCACATCTATCGAGCTTTTGGGACTAATGTCTTTCATGAGTGGTTTGGAAAGAATTAGGTCCCGTGTGTGCATGATGACCAAGGTATCTTGAAGGATGACCGTTAAGCCGAGGTCAACAAGGCGGCGGTGTCACCAAGAGTGAGGACTAAGTCAAGATCGACTTGGCGTGGAGATCGTCGAGAGAGGATGATCAAGTCAAGGTCGATAGGATGAGAGTCTCATGAGGTGAATCGAGTCAAGTTGAACAAGGCGAAGATGTCATCAATCATTTTGGTAAAAGACATCATGCACATTGCATCCACGGAGAAGACGGCATGCGGATTGAATGTAAGACTTAGATTTCTTTGATTTAGTTTGAGTCTAAGGATTGCCGTACTATTAAGAGGATGCAACATTGAATGACTTTTAGATGTGTCAAGTGCTCAAATGATTTATCCTTGTGAAATTTAGAGAGAGAGTGGTATTGGTGGTACAGGAAAGTGAGAATTGTAGGTCACTCTTGGATTCTTGGTGAAATCTGGATTTATCCTTTGAGATTTGGGTAGTGAGACCTTGTTGGTTGTGTAGCCCTTGTTCTTAGCTTTCAATAGAGTCCAAGATCACTTAAATCGAGTCCGAGTCAAAAGTTATGCTCATTTTCGTCGGGTCGCTGAATTCTACTCGGACTATCCGAAGTGCTGCTCGGACTATCCGAAGTGAGTTCGGACTATCCGAACATATTTTCGGATATTCCGAGCTGGGTCTCTCTGTTAGCCATGTCTAATGGGTTCGGACTATCCGAACTTGAGCTCGGACATTCGAATCGAGTCGAACGTTTTGAAAACGGCTAGTTTTTGGAGCCTCTATTTAAACCCCATCCATCCCCATTTGTGGGGGGTGCTACCCTGTGGATTAGAGGTGCCATACCCTTGTTCTTGAGCCCCAATACACCCCTCTACCCTTAGATCTAAGTGATCCCTTTTGTGTGAAGGGTTGGGAAGAGTGTGAGGAGTGAGGTGTTAGGATTGAGTTGGATTTGAGTTTGAGCACTTGATTTCATCTCAAAGTTTGTTCTTTGTGAGTATTTGTTACTCTTGGAGGTTGAGGACTCCTAGACGGCTAGGAGGTCACCTCGAGCCACCGGTTCTTCGTGTGGTTGGCCGTAGGAAGTTTGTGAAGGTTCGATTCCGCCTCAAGGAAGGAATCAAGAAGTGAAGCCATGAGTGCAAGGTGCAACACCCGGCTAAGCGGGTTGAAAGAGACCCCGTGTCTTGTGTGGCCAAGACACCCGCGAGTGCAAGTGCAACACCGGGAGGAAAAGGGTTGAAAGAGACCCCGGCTCAAGTGTGACCGAGCCGCCTCAACGGAGACGTAGGATCCCCTCAAGGATCCGAACTTCGGGTGAAAAATCTTCGTCTCCAAGTTTGATTCTTACTCTTGCTTTAATATTTGATTTTGAACCTTGAAATTGCCCGATCTACTTTTCTAGTGAGTTTTCACTAGATATTTATTTGCCTCAAGTATTCTAGGCTAACTAATTTAATTTGGTGTGTTTAATATTCCCCAAATAGCCTAGATCTAGATTTGCGAGCTGTGTGCTCTGGAACATTCGGAATATCCGAATAGATTTTCGGATTATCCGAATCAGTTCGGAATATCCGAATACAATCTCGGACTATCCAACTATTCGGACAATCCGAGTATTATTCGGACATTCGAAGGTTCTCAGATTCATTGAAATTTAGTTTAAATTTATAATTAGCCTATTCACCCCCTCTAGGCGACATCCCCGTCCTTTCAATTGGTATCGAGCTAGGGCTCTCATTTTATTAGACTTAACCGTCTAGAGAGGTAAAGATGTCGACTAGAGGAGTAGAGCACTCAAATGATCTACTTGTATTAAATGGCTCAAATTATGCTTTATGGAAATCTCTTATGACTATTCATTTTAAATCCATGAGCCCCAAATATGGTGGATTGTAGATGTTGGCTTTTCGTCTCCATTGAACGAAGTTGATCCAACTGAAGGAGAGACGAAATGCCTACATCTCGACGCTCAAGCTACTAACATATTATTTTGGGTTGTGAGCGATGAAATTTTTGATAGCATATGCGAACTCAAGAGCGCCATGAGATGTGGATAAAGCTTCAAGAACTATTTGAACCATCCACGTCTTCAATTGAGGATTGCATTAAG
Organism: Guadua angustifolia; assembly: GCA_036346375.1. Lineage (NCBI taxonomy): Eukaryota > Viridiplantae > Streptophyta > Magnoliopsida > Poales > Poaceae > Guadua > Guadua angustifolia. The sequence continues at coordinate 695,406 of CM070507.1, read as the reverse complement.
GAAGAGATGTCGGGAGATGAAACCACAAGCTCCACCTCAAGCTCAAGCGATGAAGAACCGGCATCTCCATCGACCTCAACCTCCGCCTCAAGTGACGATGAAGATTCACTTCCATCACAAATCCGTTGCTTCATGGCGAAAGGTAAGAATGAGGTAAGTGACGATGATGATGATGAGCTCTCCTATGATGAACTTGTATATATGCTAGAGGAGCTAACTAAGCATCTTGGGAAGGAGAAGAAGAAATTCAAAAATTTGACGAAGGAACATACCTCACTTCAAAATTCTTACAATGATTTAAAAGAAAATCATGAACTTCTCCTTCACAAGGAAACCATTAAGTCTAGAGTGGATGTTGCCATCCAATGTGATTCAGTAGATGAATCGCCATGCTTAAATTCCAATTCTACTTCATGCAATTCATCTAATAATAGCATGTCTATCTCTAGCGATTATTTACCTTGTTGCTCAAATTCTATTGCTACTACTTCCTCTATGCTTGTTGAGACTAACCTTGCAGAGGAAAACAATGAGCTCAAGGCCCAAGTCATTAGATTGGAAAATGACTTGAAAAGGTGCGTAAAGGAAAAGCCATCCTCGGCGAGATCTTGAGCAAGCCAAGGCGCCTCAAGATAAGCGAGACTTCGCTTCTAACTCCAAGAGGAAGAAGAGCAAGAAGAAGCACAATGCAAGAATGAAGACGATTGTGTGCCGGATGCAACAAGAAAGGCCAGTTAGCCTCAGTGTGCCCTAACAAAGTGGAGATCAAGCCACAACCATCAACAATGAGGCAAACCGACAAAAAGCAAGTCAAGAAGAAGAGACGCTCCAAGCCTACTTGCTATCATTGTCGGAAAAGGGCATATCGGTAAGGATTGTCCCAAAGGTAACACTCATAAGCCTATTATTGTCAATGATCATCATTTGCTTAGGAAAGACAAAAATGGTAATATGTTTGCCAAAATTGTCAATTCTTCTAAGTCTCACGCATAATAGTGACAATTATTTGCTTAGGAGAAATAAATCTAGAAATGTGTTTGCTCATAATGCTAGATTTCCTAAGACTATGCAAAATTATGTTGATCATGTGCTTAGGAAAAATAAAAATAGCAAAACATTTACTAGAAATGCTAGATCCTCTAAGCCAATGCATAATTTTAATAATCATATGCTTAGAAGAGATCAAACTAGAAATAGTTTTACAAAATATCATTTCCCTCCTAAGCCTTTTCATAATAATGCAAATCATTTGCCTAGGAGGAATAATTATCGCAAACCTATTTCTAGTTGTGTTAGTCAATTCGATAATATCAAATTTAGGGCCATTTGGGTTCCTAAATCTATTGTGACTAACATTGTTGGACCCAACAAGGATTGGGTACCAAAAACCGCCTAAAAGATTTTTAGGTAATATGAGATGGATTGGATGTTTGGCTTCTTCAAAAGGAAGATGGCTTAATCATTTGCAAAATGAAGCCAAGCATGAGGATGATCACTTCAATCTTGAGCCAATGCCATCTCGGGTAACAAGTATTTAACTTGATTACTATTTAGCTTATAGCCTTGTGTAGGTTATATTGCATTATTTATGAAAATCAATTTAGATTGCTTGTTATATGCTTGCTCATGCTTATTAGTTGTTTTGATTGCAATCTTGAGCAAGTTTGGGATAGTGGCACATTAAGGGGGAGTGCCAAATCATAATCATGTATATCATGTCCCTACACGTGCCCATATTTATATAAGTGCTAATATATATTTTCAAAATCAAACCATTTAGCCAAAAGTCAAAATTTTGTATACTATTAGTATTCTTGTGAAAAACTAGTTGCAAAATGTATACAAATACTTTTGAATTTTTTTCAAAGATTTTGGCTTTGCAAAAACTAATTTCAAAAGAAAATAAGTTTTAGCCCAAAATCTAGTTACTAATATCTTGTTTTGGATTTAAACTTATGATTTTCATAAAATTATATGTAAAATGATTTTGAAAGTAATTCCAAAATGAAAAACCTAGAGTTGGTCATTCTTAGCAATTCTTGTGTTGAAAAGTTTTTCAAAAGACCAACCTAGCAAAAGTTATTTGATTTTGAAACTCACCGAAAAACTATATTTGACCCATAATGGTCATATTATAGCACTTAAGTGAGTTTTGCCAAATGAGTCAAGTTTCATGTTATGAGTTGACTCACAAGGGTATTTGCAACTCATATAAGCTTATGGAAAGACTAAATACCCACTTAAGCTCATTTTGGCAAAACTAGAGAATTTCTTGAAACTTAAAGGTTTTATTGCCAAATTCATCTCTTTAAAAACCCGAATGCCTTCTTTACTTTGAAATTGCTCTAAATGGTGTGTTTGATGTTTATCTTGATCATTTGGAGCATTTCATATTGGTTTCATGAATTTTACCAAGGTTTATTACAAAATGTCTTCTTTGAAGTTCACCAAAATGCTTTGTTTCTTGCCTTCTTTGAGAAGGCGATTCGGACTGTCCGAGTTTTTGTCCGGACTGTCCGACCCGTTCGGAGTATCCGAACTAAAGTTCGGACTATCCGAACTGGGTATCTCTGGTGATTTAACCCTGCGAGGTCATTCCTTCCTCGCCTTCTTGCATAAAGTTGGATTTTGAGAATTGAATGGATTTGATTATGCTAATAGGCTCATAAACATCTCTCTAACTCATATGAAGCCATATAAGTGCACATTTCCATTCAAAACTCATTTGGTTCCATTTTGAGGATTTGGTGAAAATCTTAATTCTTTATGTGATTCAAATGCATCTTTCACCATATCTCTCAAAATAAAATTGATTTATTGAAAATTTTTGTTGGAAAACCTTCTCTCACATATGGAGTTCATATCTGGAAATTCTCAAATTTATTTGAACTCATTTGCGAGATTGTTGACTTTTATTTGACTTAGTGTCAAAACTAAACCTCCAATGCTCTTAATGGCTTATTGTTGATTGGAGGGTGATATCTCGAGAAATTCTTTTATAGAAGTCTCTTGGGCGTCCATGGACTATTTCTGCACAATCTCATGGCTATTTGACTTCATTTGATACTTTTTGGAATAACGTTGAAAATCATATGCATGCATATCCTTCATATGAGCCTCTTTGGTCAAAAAGTCAATTTTTTGTTTAAAAGGCCCATATTTGTGAAAATCTTTATAAAAGTTCTCAAATATGTATTTCAAATGTTTTACAATGCTTTCGGAGTAAAAATTCCTATTTTAGAAACAAAATAGCAAATTTGGCCTCAAATTGATCTTATATGATCTTGTTTTTGGATTAAATGAAATATTTTCATAAGTTAAAATCTATTGAGTTTTTGAAAAAGTGGTCAATACAAAACTCGTAGGGTTGGTCATTTCAAGCATTTCTTTAGTTCAAAATTTTTCCAAACGATCAACCGTTCAAAAGTTATAGCCATTTGAGTTTGGCCAAAATTCTTCATTTGACCCAAAATGATCCATTCTTGCATATTGTGGGTTTTGATATTTGAAGTGGATTTCTTTGTGTATCATAGCTTAAAATAGTATTTTCAACTCATACAAAGCCATGAAAGTTCAAATCTCCATGAAATTCAAATCGGATTGCATTTTGAGCATTTAGTGCAAATTCAACTTGTCTTTATACCTACAAAGCGCATTTTGCCATATCTTTTAAAAGAAAATTCCTTTTGAGGAAATTCTTTTTGAGAAACCTTCTAAATAGTTCAAAGTTTATTTCTGGAAGTTTTCAAATCAATTGGACTTTATTTGAGAAAGTTTTGACTTTTCTTCTCTTTAATTGAAAATCATACCTACAAAGCAAGATTTGACATATCTTTTGATTGGAAACTCCTTTTGGAAAATTCTTTTGGAAAAGTTTCTTATAAGTCCAAAGTATGTTTCTGCACAATTTCAAATATTTTTAACTTCATTTGAAAAAGTTATGGTTTTTTTCTCACTTTGATCAAAAGGCTGAAAATTCAGACTTTTACATGTTTTGAGCTGATTTGTGATTTTGTATCTCCAAATCGGAGCATAATTTGAGGGAAACATCTTTGTAAGATTTGATCCTCTATAGTTGGACTTCATTGTCTAATTTTTTCAGAATTTATGAACTTTGTTTGAATATTCTTTCAGCCCTATCAAAAGGCTTAAATGGAATGTCAAAACTGAATTTTTCAGCACATTGCACTTTTGAAATCTTGCCAACCTTTAAGATGATTTGAGTATTTCCTTGTGATGAAAACTAAGGTAACCCAATGCATGGCTCTATGATTCATTTAAAATTATTTGGGAGCTCATTTGCTCTTGTTTTCATCCTAAGGACCATTTTAAAGCGAGATTTCTTTTCCGAAACCTTCAGTTCAGCATTCACTATTTTCAAGTTTTCGGGTTTTCCTTTGCTCAAATGAATTTTCGGTCTTCACAGCCCTCGAAGAGAATTTCGAGACGGATCTTTTCCACGTTGATGATTTTTGCATTTGAGCGATGGTTTAAAAGCTATAATCGATTTTGTGCTGTTATTTGCATCTTTTGAGATTTTGAGAGTTTTAAATTGGAATCTTGGCAAGCCTTTCAAAATGAAAACTAAGTGAAGTTATTCATTGCTCCAAGCTTCAAAGTGGAGCATATCTATTTAAGTTTTCATTCCAATGAAAGTGCATCTTTTGGCTAAGTTCTTCAGGAAATTGGATTTAATTGTAACTTAGCATCAAAATGTTTCCTCTCTGCATAACTTCGGAGTTTATTACGAAAAAGAGAAAGTTTTCCTTGTAAGTTCAAGAGTGAGTTTGAATGTGTTTTACCCATTGTCTCTCTTACAAGTGGATGTCAAGATTAAATTTGAATAAGTTTCAAATATTTTCATTGTAAATTGATATAATGATATCTTCAATTGGTATCTATCATGCAAATAGTATTATCATGCTTATCATTTTATATCATGCATGTTGTACCTAGACATTATCAAACTAACTTGGGTCAAATTAGAAGATATTTGTTCCGGAAATCGTGTGCTTGTCTATTGATGTTCAAGGAATTGGAAAAGGGTCACCTTCGACGGTGGGATGAAGGAAATGGAGAAGAGCTCCATAGTCCGAGGGATCTAAGGCAGGCGCGTGATCATGACCGATTCGAGCATGCAATGGACAAAAACCGACAAAGGGCGTATTTTGTTTTGACCATATTTAATAATGTCCTTGCATACCATTATGCTCAATTGTCTTATTCTAAATGGTGTTGTTCCTTTTAATTGGTATCATCAATCGGTATATGTAATTAGTTTCAATTGGTATCAATTAATTAGTATTCTTCAAGAGGTATTCTCTAAGTCTGAATTGCTTTTAAAATTGTCATCTAACTTGCATTTGGCATTATCATGAATTAAAAAGATACATATGGGTGACACATTGCAAAGAGGTATACCCTTGATAAATTTATGAAATTCTTGATCATGAAAGTGCATCTTAATTATACAATGTTGATTCATGATCTTGATTGTTATAATTTAATTGGATCATAAGCATGTGCTTAAGATATATAAATTTGCTATATGATCTTAATGTTTAAAGAATGAATATTCTCCATATGAAATCATATTCATATGTCATGATTTAAGCATCACTTACATATTGTGAATCATGACTACATTTAAATTGGTATCATTTCAAAAATCTATTACCTAAATCTTGGATATAATTGGTATCATATTTAGGGGAGCTTAATATTATTGCCCTATTACTAGCTCCCTATTTTTGTTCTCCTAATCTTTTTATTGAGTGTGCAATCAAGGGGAGAATTTATTGAATGAACAATAAGGATCTCTTAAGCACCCTTTTTTGGGATTAATGACAAAAGGGGAGAATTTATGGATTTATCAATTGTCCCTAATCGATCGACAAAAGGGATATTTTGTAAGTATGGTCTCTTATTGTTTATTCATGTTTGTTTTAATGCTAAATATCTTAATATTGTCATTCGAGTAATTGATAAAGGTTTGTCATAAATCACCAAAAGGGGAGATTGAAAGTGCATCTAGGCACTTATGTTATTTTGGTGATTAATGACAAACACATATAATGACAATCTATATAATTGTGTAAATGCTTAACTTAGTGCTTAACAAATGGCAAACCTCTAATATGATTATATTGCTATGAGACTAACATGTTTATTGCTAAGTTGAGTATTAGTCTCATATATTTAGAGGAAAATCAAGTGGAATGGTTAAGCAAAATTAAGGTATGCAATTTTGGTATCTCTTTTATATTTGTTATTGCATTCCTTTTGTGCAAATGCATAGTGAACTCCAAATAGCATGTTGATTATATATATGCACATTGGTTCATGTCATATTTATTTGTGCATATATATTCATTTGAGTTCATTATGTGCTTTGCTTTTAGTATGCATGTAACAACTAGAGTTAAACTTCACATTGCTATAAATTGACTTGGTGCATGCATGTTTTGGTTGTGTATCTTTTCATGCACCTCTCCTAGTGGAGTTTAATCTAGAGTTGGATCACATATTTACTCTTGTTCCAAGTATTATTTGCACATGTACAATTCGTGTATATTCTATCATGTGCTTCATTTAAATAAAGACTGTGATCCTTGCCATGATTTAATTGACTCATCATATTGGCAATTATCTCTCTAGTGCATATAGATCAATTACATATTCATCATGATGCACTTAGTAGAGAATATTTCTTATGTCAAGTGTTTCCATTTATATTATGCTTCTTTATATGAAACACTTGTGGTACTTAATTGCTCACAAATATCAATTTATTCACATCTACTGAGCTTTTGGGACTAATGTCTTTCATGAGTGGTTTGGAAAGAATTAGGTCCCGTGTGTGCATGATGACCAAGGTATCTTGAAGGATGACCGTTAAGCGAGGTCAACAAGACGGCGGTGTCACCAAGAGTGAGGACTAAGTCAAGATCGACTTGGCGTGGAGATCGTCGAGAGAGATGATCAAGTCAAGGTCGATAGGATGAGAGTCTCATGAGGTGAATCGAGTCAAGTTGAACAAAGGCGAAGATGTCATCAATCATTTTGGTAAAAGACATCATGCACATTGCATCCACGGAGAAGACGGCATGCGGATTGAATGTAAGACTTAGATTTCTTTGATTTAGTTTGAGTCTAAGGATTGCCGTACTATTAAGAGGATGCAACATTGAATGACTTTTAGATGTGTCAAGTGCTCAAATGATTTATCCTTGTGAAATTTAGAGAGAGAGTGGTATTGGTGGTACGGAAAGTGAGAATTGTAGGTCACTCTTGGATTCTTGGTGAAATCTGGATTTATCCTTTGAGATTTGGGTAGTGAGACCTTGTTGGTTGTGTAGCCCTTGTTCTTAGCTTTCAATAGAGTCCAAGATCACTTAAATCGAGTCCGGAGTCAAAAGTTATGCTCATTTTCGCTCGGGTCGCTGAATTCTACTCGGACTATCCGAAGTGCTGCTCGGACTATCCGAAGTGAGTTCGGACTATCCGAACATATTTTCGGATATTCCGAGCTGGGTCTCTCTGTTAGCCATGTCTAATGGGTTCGGACTATCCGAACTTGAGCTCGGACATTCGAATCGAGTCGAACGCTTTTGAAAACGGCTAGTTTTTGGAGCTCTATTTAAACCCCATCCATCCCCATTTGTGGGGGCTGCTACCCTGGGATTAGAGGTGCCATACCCTTGTTCTTGAGCCCCAATACACCCCTCTACCCTTAGATCTAAGTGATCCCTTTTGTGTGAAGGGTTGGGAAGAGTGTGAGGAGTGAGGTGTTAGGATTGAGTTGGATTTGAGTTTGAGCACTTGATTTCATCTCAAAGTTTGTTCTTTGTGAGTATTTGTTACTCTTGGAGGTTGAGGACTCCTAGACGGCTAGGAGGTCACCTCGAGCCACCGGTTCTTCGTGTGGTTGGCCGAGGAAGTTTGTGAAGGTTCGATTCCGCCTCATGGGAAGGAATCAAGAAGTGGCCGGCGAGTGCAAGGTGCAACACCCAAGGCTAGCGGGTTGAAAGAGACCCCTGTCTTGTGTGGCCAAGCCGCCGTGAGTGCAAGTGCAACACCGGAGGAAAAGGGTTGAAAGAGACCCGGCTCAAGTGTGACCGAGCCGCCTCAACGGAGACGAGGATCCTCAAGGATCCGAACTTCGTGAAAAATCTTCGTCTCCAAGTTTGATTCTTACTCTTACTTTAATATTTGATTTTGAACCTTGAAATTGCCCGATCTACTTTTCTAGTGAGTTTTCACTAGATATTTATTTGCCTTAAGTATTCTAGGCTAACTAATTTAATTTGGTGTGTTTAATATTCCCCAAATAGCCTAGATCTAGATTTATGAGTGTGTGCTCTAGAACATTCGAATATCCGAATAGATTTTCGGATTATCCGAATCAGTTCGAATATCCGAATACAATCTCGGACTATCCGAACTATTCGACGATCCGGAGTATTATTCGGACATTCAAGGTTCTCAGATTCATTGAAATTTAGTTTAAATTTATAATTCGCCTATTCACCCCCCCTCTAGGCGACATCCCCTGTCCTTTCAGTTTCATCTTCTTTACTCTTGATTTTTCTTATACTTAATCTTGTGCTACTAAGGATGAATAATTGATGGATGTATCCTCTGTAGTTCATCTTCCAATCATCTAGGCAAGTCTTTTCTTGATCATCCATGTTTTTTCAAAAAGAAAACTATTTTTTCATGAGAAAAAAATGATTTAAGGTAGTCCTTGATCTTGGTCTCTTGGGGTAATCTTTTTAGAGTTTATGCTTATTGTGACATGTGAGAGGTCATTTAAGATCATCTTAATCATCAAAACTCCACGAGTAAACTAAGAACAAAATTTATGTTTTTGACCTGGTTTTAGTGCTATCTTCGGTAAATTCAAAAAAGATCATTACTTTCACATCAATTATTATGATTGAAGATTACAATAGGTTCCTGGCATCCATAGGAAGAGGCATACAAAGTTCCACGGGTTTTTGATTATCTGGTCAAAAAGGTAGACCGATTTTTGTTTTTGAAGCCATGATGATTTGCTTGTTTTTACTATTCACCATCACTACCTTTATTGTTTTCTCGTAATTTTTTGAATTGGCACGCTAGTTTTGTAACTTTTTATTGTTTTAACATTATTTAAAAAAGGTCAATGGTTTCATGTCGTCGTTTTGTATCAAACCAGCGGCCCAATAAGATGCTGGAAACAAGGTTGTCATGTGGAAATCAACGGCCCGTGACGAAGTTGGGCCTCCGCTTAGGTGAAGCGTCGTACAACTTGCCAACCAGCTCGGGTTGGTCGTGTCGTGAGGAAGTTCATTAGAACAAGCCCTGGCTGGTTGAGTCCATGGGCCACCCACTAAACCTTCCATCATTCCCGTCTGCGATGCGATGGAGGCACAAAATGCGAAACCCAACTAGGGAGTAGCAATGCTATTGTTTGGTGAGATCTCTTCTTCTGTCAGAAGAAGAATCTTAACTATCTTTAGTAATATTCTTTCATTCCCTTCTCTATATTTATTTTCTTTATTCCTATTATTTTCAGCAGCACTCCCTCGAAGTGTTTTATATAGAGTTAAAAATATTCTCTCTCCAAATCCTTTCCGAAGGGAAATTCGTTGGAGTGCTTAGAATCTGTCTGCGAAGGGATTTAGAGGGTAAAGAGATACCGCTGGAGATAGTCTTACCCTATGTCGTACATTGGCTTTCCTTCCACAACGTAGGCAGCTCCACTCGCTTGCTTCCTTCCCCTGCTTTGATGTGAAGACGAGCGAGCAGGCACTGATTCTGGCCGTTCATGTCCTTGAGCAAAGGCCTGTAGTCGCCTTTCTTGCGCATCTTCGACACCGGGAAGGGAACAAGAAGTACTTGCTCAGGCCAGAAGCACTCGATCGACACTATGCCCAGGGGGCCCCTGGAGCGGCATAGTCCTCCACTTAAACTGTGACGACGTCTCAGGTGTTTTGATTCCACGAACGCCTGGATTTCTTTAAGTACATTCAGGCCCGGTTGCTGATGACCCAAGAGAACAAGATCAGAGTTTATTAATTAGGAGGTCCGAGACGTGCTCCACCCATCACAAAACCCGCTCAAGACAAAGATGCATGCATGCTTGATTAGTGTTCTGTTCGTCTCGTAGCTTCCTTGCAACAGAAATTTGTACTACAGAATTCAGTGCGCCAATTCAGCAGTGCCATTTATAATGCAGATCAGTGGCACACATCAGGATGAATTTGCAATTTAGCAGCTCCTGTTATCTGAGGAGAGACTGTCCTGTTCCAACAGCATTTTTTGATAAACGGAACAGCTGCTGTACCATTGGAAACAGTTCTAACTGTGTATCATAGTTTCGTAGAGCGTCTACACAGTGCGACAAGTTCTATGTAATTTTCGACGATGTAACAAGTTTCACAAGAGTTTTAGGTTTAAAAGGCCAAAGTTTCAAGAAGGTTTCCTCTGTAGCAAAGTAATTACTATCTACCCTTTATTTATGTTTTAATATTTGTGTAATTTTTAAAAAGAGAAGTATAGAAGCATCTCTCGCAAAGCAAAATTTCAAGTAGATTTCAACGGGCTTCACAAATTTGAACAATATTCAAAAGGTGTTGAGGAAGTTTAGAAAATTCAAGCAAAAGTTCCATCATTGTTTTGTCAAGTTTCAATAGGTTTTAGAGAGTTTCCGTGCATTATCAGAGTGTTTCAACGGATTTCAAATAAAACTTGATTGAAAATGAGTTGAATAGTTTAAAAAAAATTCAAAAACAAACTTCAAAGTTACAGAGAGTCACAAAAAATCCGAGCAATCCTCACAAGTTTCAGGTGATTTTCACATTGAAACTACATGATTCGAGTATATTTCAAACGCAAAAGTCACGAACTTCAGGTTTTAATTGTAGCTTCAAAAGAGCATGTTCGCTAGAGCACATCGGAGGTGAGGAGATAGTGGAGTGCAGCCAGCTATTCGATTGACGAATGGATCCGATGATCGAGCGCTATCCCGATATTTTTGGTATCCGACGGTGGTTACCGTCTGTTAGTTTTTCTCTCTGGCAAATCTGTACGCTGCAGCCAGTTAAGCTATTGCTGTGTGAAAGTTGGATCATCCATTTTCAAAACGTCCAAGAAAAGGATGGACAATATGAGTGCAGCGTTTTCAATTTCCTTGAAACTAAAAAGTAATCACGTATACACTGACATCATCAGCGGCGAAGTTGGGATAAAAATAAAGAGAAAGACTCGTTAGCCAAAGCTTCTCAGCCACCCCGTGGAGATGCTATCGATGGATCCACACGTGGCCGACGCCTAAACCATTTGGAGTGGAGGTAGAGATTGGGGAAGACTGGTCCAAAAAAAACGACCATGGAGTAGCAGTGGTAGAGCAGCGAGATTCCCAATCCCAAGTGGGAGGGAGACTCTGGAGAAGGCAAAGGAATTCTGGTGTACACGTAGCCTTTGGCTGCTTGCTTTTGAGGGCGGAGTGCTAGCTAGTATAGTATAGTATAGTATAGTAAAGGGAGGACGAGCTTGACATATGGGTCTTCTCTTCTGAAAGGTTTAAATATGGTTATTTTGAGAGAGAAAAAGATGATGATTTTAAAGGGTAATAGGATGGCTGCTGCCGGTGAGAGTCATCTGATAAATAAAGAAATGGAGTTAAAGAAGAAATGGTGTGGAGGCGGTTTTTGCACGAGCGATAATGAGTAGTATTTTTTAAAAAAAAAAGAGAAAAGCACAAAAGACAAAGAGAATGGATAAGCAAAAAAGACAAAGAGAATGGATGGAATGGAACGGCGATACCTACTTACCAGTAGTAGAGTGGTGGGATTGGATTTGTTGTCTCTTTGCTTTGGTGGTTGGTATTGGGCGCTGGCTGGCAGGCAGGCAGTGATACAAAGCGGGCTGGGCCCACGCTAAGTAAAAGAGCAGAGGAGGAGGAATCTGGACCGTCCGTCCGTCCGTATATCAGACCGCCATCCATCGGTATAAGATTATTACCACCCACGACCCATCCATCCCTTCCCCTGCACCCTTTTTCCTGCCCTTCGCCGCCGCACCTTTTTCTTCTTCGAGAACCCTCTCGCCTCTCTCTTCTTCTTCTTCTTCTTCTTCTTCTCCTCTGTCCTCTCTCGAAAAGAGAGAGAATCCATCAGAGGAAGAAGAGATGGCGTCCGACGGCAGCGGCGTTGTGACCGTGTACGGCGGCAGCAACAACGGCGCGGCGCTCCTGGAGCCTTCCAAGCAGAAGTCGGCAACCTTCTCCGTCAAGGCGGGCCTGGCCCAGATGCTGCGCGGTGGCGTCATCATGGACGTCGTCACCCCCGAGCAGGCGCGCATCGCCGAGGAGTCCGGGGCCTGCGCCGTCATGGCGCTCGAGCGCGTCCCCGCCGACATCCGCGCCCAGGGCGGCGTCGCCCGCATGTCCGACCCAGGCCTCATCCGCGACATCAAGCGCGCTGTCACGATCCCCGTCATGGCCAAGGCCCGCATCGGCCACTTCGTGGAGGCCCAGATCCTGGAGGCCATCGGCGTGGACTACGTCGACGAGAGCGAGGTCCTCCCCCTTGCCGACGACGCCCACCACATCAACAAGCACAGCTTCCGCGTCCCCTTCGTGTGCGGCTGCCGCGACCTTGGCGAGGCCCTCCGCCGCATTCGCGAGGGCGCCGCCATGACCCGCACCAAGGGCGAGGCGGGCACCGGCAACGTCGTGGAGGCCGTCCGCCACGTGCGCTCCGTCATGGGCGACATCCGCGCCCTCCGCGGCATGGACGACGACGAGGTCTTCTCCTACGCCAAGCGCATCGCCGCCCCCTACGACCTGGTCATGCAGACCAAGCAGCTCGGCCGCCTCCCGGTCGTTCAGTTCGCGGCCGGCGGGGTGGCCACCCCCGCCGACGCGGCCCTCATGATGCAGCTGGGGTGCGACGGCGTCTTCGTGGGCTCCGGCATCTTCAAGAGCGGCGACCCGGCGCGCCGCGCGCGCGCCATCGTGCAGGCCGTGACCCACTACAGCGACCCCAACATCCTGGCGGAGGTCAGCTGCGGGCTCGGCGAGGCCATGGTTGGCATCAACCTCTCCGACCCCAAGGTGGAGCGTTTCGCCGCACGCTCTGAGTAGGCGCCCCTGCCCGGCCCGGGTCTCTCCACCTGCATCTGCATCTCCATCTTAATGATAAGGGAACCCTGGCCTGGTCTGGTCTGGTCTGGTCATATGAAAATACGAAATCAATCAATCAATCAATACCGCCCGGTCAGTCTACTTACGAATTCTCGATGATCTAAAAGAAGCAGCAGCAGCACTCTACAGTCTACACCTTTGGTTTCTTTTCATTATATCTGATGAACTCGCTTGTATTCACTACTACGTTACTGTTGCTGCTTGTTTTGGTCCTAGTGTTTGTTGCAGTGGATAATAGTAAGTACTACGTTACTGTCAAGGGAGTATCTTTTGATTCCCTTTTTTGCCTGCCTGCCTGCCTGCCACCTCTCAATTCTTATTCTCCTGTAGAATTCTGATATGCTTAGCAATCGCTGACTCCCTGCTTTTGTTGGATGGCGATGCAAAGATGGGAATGGTACAATACAAATTGTGCATCCAGTGTTGGCATCATGCGGCTGTTTGCGTCGCGTGCCTTTTCTCCTTCCCACCTCGATTAGACCAAGCCACCACATAGATATCATACGACACCTTCAAAGTAACCAACATGCCATCGCCTGCTCATCTCACGGTCTCACCTCAGCCATTTCCACTCCTCCGCCGCCGCCGCCGCCGCAGTGTTCACGTGTTCTTCGTGTACGAGTAGGGTTGGAAATCACCGGTCGTCGTCCTCCTCATCTTCGCCTTCCCATCCGTCCGCTAAGTATGATAGCTAACGAGCTATCTTGAGCTTTCAAACATGCCGAGTCAAGCAACCAATTTCGACTCGTTTGCTTATCAAGCCGAGCTGAGCTGAGACGAGCCACCTCGTTATTCACGTCTACATGCCGTAGTTCATTGTTACTTTTAGTTCAATTTTACTATCATAATTCAAAGTTTTCTCTGGACAGATTAGTGACATGATATTTCCTCGAGTCCTCCGAACTTCACGAAATGCCTGCAGCTTTCCTTGACTATGAACAAGTTTTACATTAGTATTGTTACGTATTTTGTTTAATTTACATTACCAAGGACATAATTGTACGTTTTCGGATTTCTTCCACGCATCTTTGAAGCCTCTTGCAGATTGAATTCGCTTGTGTCCAACAACTTTCTTTTTTTGGCTTATGTTCAAAAACAGCTTAATATTACTCTACTAACAAGGATGCACTTACAAGAACGGTACATTTGGTGAAAAATAGTAGAGCGCCTAACACAATTTTTCGAAGAACACATGTAAATCGATCGATTATCTGGTTCTCTCATGTGCTGCTATTTAGCCTTCGAGGCCACGAGAGCTCTTGGCTGTTATGTAATCTGAATTGTAATGGAAGGATGATGGTTTGTAGGGCCAATGGGGAAAAATCTTGTGCTTCTTCTCCTTGTGGTACGTACTACTTCTCTTACAACGCTAACTGCGTGCTTCTCATGTGTAAAATTTTTAAAAAATTCCAAAATAATTAGAGATGTAGGGGAAGGCATATGCTATACCTATCTAAAATTTCAATATCAAATTTGGAAGTACTACTTTACTTTAAAGGCTGGATCCAACCTTAGCAATTGTGTACTACTCCCTCCGGTCACAAATAATCATCATTTTTAATATCAACATGATCTTCAAATGCAACTCTTAGAAATGGGCTGATGGTGACAGGGAACCAATCGCGTTTAAAACCTAAAATACTTAATATATACATATATCCTCCGCATATATAATATATTGTTGACGAGGACTAAAAAAGCACATGCTCTATTTGGGCTAGCACCAGTTAAAAGCCATACTCTATTTTTGGACCCACAACTCATAAAGAAAAGCCCATAAAAAACGAGACCCACGATCAGTCGTTCAGTTAAGTCTCTGACTAATTTACTAACGTGTCCAATGCATTGCCTCACACTGGTCATCACTGACCGTTTAAATTATCGTCTCGACTAGTACGAACAGTTATCTCTATACACACATTCATGCGGACAGTTATTTTGACAGATACAAATAACTGCCGAACGTTATCCCGAAAAGACACTCTTTGGCAAGAAGACACCTCTTAGCGGGAAGACATCTTTCGGTTGTATGACACCTTTTTGAAGCCCAACTGCCATCTCTTCATGCTATAAAAATAGGGACGCCATTTGCCATCAGAGGGGTACATATACTCTAATCTGAATAACAGATTCTCATTCGCAATACTCTGTAATCAAGTACTTGTACTCTGTTAAGCCGCTTGGCTAATAAGAAGCAATCTCTTGTCCCTCTTTTTCGCAGTTCTTATCTTAGGAGATTCGCAAACAGTTTTTTCATTTATAAGCTCGATCTAAAGACCCTGTGTCTTCATCATCGACAATTGTGTTGATAGTAATAACAAACCAGATCCCTTTAGCCATTTTCAACTCAGGCACACTAGTTTAATATCAAGAAGCGATTGCTATTTTTGACCAGGTTTCATTGCATTCATAGAATGTTGTAGCTTGTATTCTTAAATCGACAGGTAAATGGTTTCAGCACATGCCATACATTTGTGGATTGATCGATAGTATTTACGCAGGGGTGGTTGAGACAAAGCTTTGGCTAATGAGCTCCCCCCTTGGTTTTCATCCTTGCTTCGCCACCGTTGGGTAGCACGGTGCTAAGAAAGCAACCTCCTTATAATCTATGGATTGCTAAGAATTCCAATTAAAAACTCAATCGACACAATAAGAAAAAAAGGCATGAATTTTAAAATAGAAGAGCACAGATTTTCATTGATGTATGCTTCTAACTAAGATCAGCAACCAAGAGAGAGGACAAGGAGAATAGAATGCGGCCATGTAGATGTGGACGACACAGGTAGTGCTGCTTAGCATTTAATCGTGGGACAGACTTAGCAAAAGTTACAGGAGGGTCCAACCAATTCGATCAGCTTTCCTGCCATGTTTTCTATGAGGTACACAAGATCAGCTTTTCCCTCTGTCTCCCATACAACACAACCCCTCCTACTTCTTCTAGACTTTGTTGGAAAAAAAATGCGATATTAAGAGCAAGATTTTATTAATTATTCCAATTAACAATATGAAGAAGATTACATAATTCAATGGAAGCATAATTGACATAACCATAGTGATGAAGCAATTCATAAGACTGATGTCAATTGCTCTATGAATCATGCCTACAAAACCAATATAGTTGATGAATTGTGCTCTCAGATTTTGGGCAAGATTGAAGATTAGATCTTCAATCCAATCACAAATAGGCTAGACAATTAATTAGCAAGTTAGGCCTCAAGCCCTTACCTTCCTAAGCTTGCACAATGATGTATTTATAATTGTTCTAAGATCGGATTATATTCAAATCAGTCTAGATCAGATTATATTCAAATCAGCCTATAGACTGCCAGTGACTAGTTCCAAGTATCAATGTTTAGATCAGTAGATGAATTGAAAAACTAACCGAACCAGCAGATATTATTCAGATCAGCAACAGATCAATGAACTAACCGAATCAGTAGACAGTATTCAGATTAACAACAGATCAATGTACTAACCGAATCAGTAGATAATATTCAGATCAATAACAGATCAAATTACTAACCGAATCAGTAGACAATATTCATATCAGTAATAGATCAAGATGCTAACTGAATCAGCCAATGGAATACAGAGCAGTAGCTAGTAAATGTACCAATCTAATCAACTGAGCTTAGAATAAGTAATAGAATAGCTACAAACAGACAACAGTTCACAGTTATCAAACAATGTAGGCTATAGCAAACATTAATAAGAATCGGTAATCTTTAGCATGCAAGACTAACAGTTCAAGGCCTAACTCGCAAGATTAACCATCATAATCATCAAACGACCCATTATCATTACAGAGCAGCACCAATCTCATTCCCACAGTCAACTAGCAAAGTAATCCGAAATACTCACAGAGGAACAACACTCGAAATTGTTCAAATAGGGGCAAGGCGTGACGGAATATCACTATCCCAGAAATCCTATGCTGCTGCAAGTACCATGGGAGAAAAGGCTAGGATTCGGAGATACAATGCCACTATCATAATTGTGACACTCCAACTGCGATATCTTATTGGATAAATAAACCTTTACAGAAATAGATCTAAAACTATCCTATTTTACATGGATCAGTGTGAGCAAGAATGCAGAACCCTTTCTCCTTGTGTGTACTGTACCCGTGGGTGGGCACTAAGGGCAGTCCCAACCCATGGTTTCCATAAGGAGTGTTTAGAGGAGAGAGAAAGCAAGAAACCAATGCATAGTTTTCCAACCCATAGTTTTCATGAGTAGTGTCTAGAGGAAAGAGAGAGCAATAAACCAATGCATGCACCATAAACACGCCTTGGTCAGCGCGCAGAAATGTCCAATGCATATTTTGCTAGTTTCTTGCGTCTTGGTGCCCGCGTCGATCTAGTTTCTTGCATGAGACACGGTTTCTTCGTTTTTCCTTGTCTCCCTTCCTTAATTCCTATGTCACATCAGATTTTTACTTAGTTAGCAGCGTAATTAATTCTATGGACACTAGCTGCGGTGGAGGGTTAGGACTGCTCTAAGCAGGAGCAGTAACCCCCAAAATCGAGGTCTTCGCCTTCGTCACGGGGAGCCAACGGCCAAACAAAGGGAGCAGCTGCG
The DNA here is from genome assembly GCA_036346375.1 of Guadua angustifolia. Taxonomy (NCBI): domain Eukaryota; kingdom Viridiplantae; phylum Streptophyta; class Magnoliopsida; order Poales; family Poaceae; genus Guadua; species Guadua angustifolia. Next base: position 677,633 of record CM070507.1, on the reverse strand, counting down.
GAAACACAAGAAAACCTTTGTCAGCCCAGCCACCCGAGCTAGCCAAAAAACCCTCTTCTTCAAGCTTCTACCGCTCGCAATCCCCTCCCACGCCTCCAAATGCCGGCGCCGCCCCTCCGCCGCCTTTCCTCTTCCGCTCCACTGATACTCCTACTACTGTCATTCTCCTCCCCTTTCTTCTTCTCCCCCAGCCCCGAAGCAACCGCCGTCGGAGGTCAGTACCCTCACTTCTTTGTTTGCCTCTAGTCCTAGCTTCGGCTTATTTAATATATTATTCATGATCCGTCCGTGGTAGTGTTGGCTTCTTAATTTTTGGGATCAAAATGCGATGATTACTGTAGGAAGCAGGTACTAGAAAGTGGTCCGTTGCGCTTCGTGATTTGAATAGTGGTGATGCCCCGATTTGATCTTCTTATGGATGACCTCAGTAACGATCTTTCTTGTATGCACAATGATCATATAAAAATAGCATCTTTGCACTAAAAACCGCACATTTAAGCTTGTAGGTGAGCTACTAATTGATTTGATGCAGAGTGGAGCCGATCGAGCAATAATTAGGCGTTTACCAATTTTGTACATTTTCTGTAGCTGAGTATTAGGCTTTTACTGAAAGTAGCGCGTCTCTTCAGATCGCCCTTTGGATTTTAGCTGGGCAAACTTCACATTAGCTTCAGCTGCATGCTCTAATCCAAGCCAGCGGGCAGCGTGCTGCCGATACATCAATGCATTTGTTGCCATCTCCATTGCTCGGTACGCGAATGCCACCGGCAGGCTGGGAGTCCCTCCGGCATTCTCTGAGATCTGTCTCAGCTCACTGTCTGAAACCTTCAAGCTACGGGGAATTCCCACCGATGCGGATGTGTTCTGTGGGTTGGGGCCAAAAATAAGGGTTTCATATCAGTGCGCTGGACGGGAAACTGTGCTGGAAATGATGCAGTCCCCGAATTTCAATGATGTCGTCGGAAGCTGCAGGGGCCCTCTATCCTTGGATATCACCTGCAAGACTTGCTTGAATTATGGCATTGTTTACCTCCATCGTCTCATTGGGTCAGATGATAATGTTGCCCTTAGTGTGTGCCGCAACGCAATTTTTGTCACGCTTGCGACTCAAGAAGGTATTCTTTCATACAATGATATTGTCACATGCTTCTTTGGTGTACAAGGAACCACCACCTTTCCAGGTATTGCTATTGCTACACTATAATCATGTATAAAAGATAACCAGTCTGTAATTTTTATCTTACACTGGGGATTGTACCAGGGCCATCATCTGTCACATCGACTCCAGCTTCTTCTCCAAATGTTACTGTTGATGCTCCAGCTCCAAAGATCAAAAGTGTTCCACAGAAACATCGCCAGCCTTACCAGATTACAGTGATTCCAGGGATAGGGATAGGGGTTATATTGCTTGCAGTTCTGATTCAACTTATCCTAGTGGTACTAATTCGTAGAAAGAGCAGGGAATTAAAGAATGCTGGCTTTCCTACTCAGAATCCAGAAAATGCATTTCATCAGAGTCAATCCTGGAGATGCCCAGAAGGTTTGTGCACAACTGCACATACTTCTATTCTTATATCGAACACTATAGTTCCCATTGACAAAGATGCTTTAAGTTACAAACCTGGAATTTGGTTTTGATTTGTTCATGGTCTGACCAATCATGTATATTGTCTGCCTAATACTGCTTAGGTTCTTATGTTTTGTCGTTATGTTGATGTTGCCATGGACATCAGAAGTTTTGCATAATGCCAACTGATTTTGCTCTCTTGCGTCAAGCTTGTTGGCAGAAAGAACAAATGCTTAGAAAAAAAACCTTTTATTTTTGCATTGGCAGTGGTTTTGCTTGGGCTACGATATGATACTAAGAATTGAACATATCATCAGTTGTTCTTTTTCTTTGATCCAAATCACTTAGTTAACCTTGTTCTTCAGGTCAATCACCAATGCTTCAAAGGTATAGCTACAAAGAAACAACGAAGGCAACAAACAATTTCAGCACAGTTATTGGAAAGGGAGGTTTTGGAACAGTCTATAAAGCTCAATTCAGTGATGGCTCTATCACCACGGTAAAAAGGATGGACAAGATTTCAAGACAGGCTGAAGAAGAATTCTGTTGTGAAATGGAGCTCCTGGCTAGGTTGCATCATCGCCATCTTGTAACCCTGAAGGGCTTCTGTATTGAAAGGAAAGAGAGGTAATATCATGTTCTTTGCATCCTAATGTACTATTATTCGTACATAGTGGTCATCTCTTATTTTACTTGTCAGGTTTCTTGTGTACGAGTACATGGCAAACGGGAGCCTAAAAGATCACCTGCACTGTAAGATTTTGTTTATTCCAAATCTTTTATAAATATAAATTATATCTTGAGTTGCTGTTAAGTGTTCCAATTTGAATTGCTACAGCATCTGGAAGGAAGACATTAAGCTGGCGGACTAGACTACAGATTGCGATGGATGTAGCTAATGCTCTGGTAAGTTTACAACACAAATGAAACTGCTTCCTTTGTCTCAACGAATGTTCTTTTTTCTGGGTAGTTTTGTCAAAACATGGGGAAAGCATCATTCAGCAAAGATGCATCAAGTTGTGTCTATCAACTCTACTTTACCATCTGTTGTATTTGACTATTGTTTTATCCTAATGGTTGATCTTTATCTCAAAACAACTTTCTTCACTTTTGTAGCCTAGGATAATGATATTATTGGGTATCAAATCCTATTTGAAAATTGATAAAAGAATTCATCTATTATTATGTGTACAACGTGATAGGATTTTATCCTCTTCTGACTTCTGAGATAGATGGCCCCTGTCTAGAGGTCCTATTTGAAAATTGATTCAACTATTAATGTGTAGAACTTGATAGCATTTTGCCCGCTTCTGGGTTCAATTTCTAGGTGTGCCACTGCAACAATAGTATGCAGGAATGGGGATTGACTATCCTTGTTGCCATGGGAAAATATACTGGTATATATAGACAGGGGACATGCACTTGTACCAGTGTGAGATTGCTGAGCAAATAAATATTTTCTGGCTTATGCCTGTGGTCTTGCCATATATAATTTGCCACTTGGCACTGTTGACCTGTTTTTGGACTATTTGCTACTGCAGTGACTTTTAGCAGGCAGGAATTATGATGCATTGTTCTTTACATTTCCATATATAAGCTTTTGCACTTTCTGCCCTACCAAGGTTCTGAATAATAGGCTTGTGTTGTTGAGAGAGGACAACATTGACAAGTGATACATGTCCAACTCTATTTACTGCAGCCTAGGCTTTCTTAGTCTTTTAGGACTGTAGTTCATTGCTTGGCACTACACTACTAGCTCCCACCATGGTACGGTGTTTCCTGCATCTGTATACTTCCGGCTTGGGCTGGCACTGCTGGTTTACCAGCCAGTTTATTATGCTCTTTGAGAAGAACCAGGTGGAAAATCCTGGATTTTGTGTTCAGGAATAAACTTGAGCTACCTATAATCAGTTTCATTGACATTTCACTTTCATTATATAGATGACTTCCTTTGATACACATCTTAATTTATTATGCTGGATGGTCATGTCTTTTTGTTCTTGCAGGAGTACCTCCATTTCTTTTGTAACCCTCCGCTCTGCCATAGAGACATCAAGTCAAGCAACATTCTTTTAGATGAGAATTTCGTTGCCAAGGTGTGGTCTTGTGATATGCTGGTAACTTCTAGCTCTCATTGTCTGTACTTGCTGAAAAACTTTCCCGAATCTTGTGTTTAGGTTGCTGATTTTGGCCTTGCACACGCATCAAGAACTGGTGCCATCAGCTTTGAAGCTGTCAACACAGATGTACGAGGAACCCCAGGTAAGTAATGAAAATGCCTTTGTTAAGCAATGTTAGATTGCAAGTTTGCAGCATAGATAAAAAAAAGTTGGCACTCCCTGGCCACCCAGTGCTCTGACTTGTAGAACGCATCCATGAAATTTTGTAGACTATCACTGATATGTTTGCTCATCTCTATCTGAATGAATCAACTACAGGGTACATGGATCCTGAATATGTGGTAACTCAGGAGTTGACAGAGAAGAGCGATATATACAGCTACGGTGTGCTGCTACTGGAGCTGGTCACTGGGCGGAGAGCAATCCAAGACAACAACAAGAATTTAGTAGAGTGGGCACAGGAATACTTGTCGTCTGGAGTGATCCCTCCTGAGTTGGTAGACCCAACGATCAGGGAATTGGTTGACATGGATCAGCTGCATTTGGTGGTTGGCATTGTCCAGTGGTGTACCCAGAGAGAAGGGCGTCAAAGGCCATCCATCAGACAAGTGCTCAGGATGCTCTCGGAGGGGCTGGATCCAGGGAATGGCAGCTTTGGTGAGGGCATGGAAGATGCGGAAGGCGGGTTTTATCCTCGGAATAGCAAATGCGGCATCCATCGGAACGAACTGACCCCCCACAGTGGCGGCATGAGGTCACTTCAGTCCTCCTCGAGCACAACAAGATCCTATTGCAGCCGCAGCATGCTGCTTGAAGGTGGCCAGGCTCACTCCCCCTCGGAAACCCTCTGATCAGACTTCACTCCAGTTTTCATATAGCTGCGAAATTTTGTTCTCTCAAAATCTGGAGGTTTCTCTCTCTCATTGTTCCCTAGGCGGCCACCTAGCTCGCTTAGGCGCTAGGCCCCTCCCTCCCGCCTAGCCACCTAGGCTAATTTTCCCCGTCTAGGCATCCACCTAGGCTGCCTAGGCGGCGATTAGGCGCTAGGCTGCTGCCTGCCTAGCGCCTAGGGGAACAATGCTCTCTCTTGACTCTTAGATGCCTGAGCACATGCTTTAGGTGAAGCAACTTGTAGCGTCCAAGTTATAGCAAGAGTGGCCCTTCTTGATGAACGTTGAGTTTTATCAGGCAGCTATTTTTGTGAGAGGAATTGAGGGACCTTGTTATATACTAGATATTTTTTGTTGTGTGTGGCAGTAAAATATTGCAATTTGTATGCTTGGTGAGGCAAAGTCAGAACTCGGAAGCGAAGACTAGCATCATCGGTTAAATCCTGGCACCAAAACCATGCACGTCTGGTGCTGCAGATTGTTTTATTCGGTTTTCTGAAGGCATGATGGTACAGTTTTTATGGAACTGTTCCAGTTACTGTCATTTATGTTTTTTTCCCTCACCCTCCAGAATCCAGACAGACAGGTGTGAGTGTGTTGGCAAATGGTTGTAGTGGGCATATGTGGCTTTGGCCATGTGGAAAGGAAAACAATGTAGATAGACAACCTTGAGATTCCATCCTTGCTGGATGCATGCTGATGATGCTTGTTTGTTTTTGTTGTGGAGAAAGACTCGATGAGATGGTGAGTGCATGCTTTTCTGTTGGCAGCGGTTGGTGCAACACTTTCTCTCGTTTTGGTTGGAGTATTATTTTTGTCAAGTGCTTAATGGTAGTTGGACTCTTAAAACACATATGTTACATGTGGTCGGTGTCCAATCCGTATTTTGACCATGCTCTTCATCCAGTCTAAAATTAATCCAGTCTGCTTTGTGGCCCTGATCTGAAGTGCTGGTAATTGTTATCGGTTTGTGTTTTGGTCAGGTAAGCAGCGTGATGAGTATGCTGTATTAGTACGGTGTACGTTTGGAGCTTGGAAGTAGTGGAATGCATCAGTATTAATTAAGTGGGCTGATGAAACCGTGGCCAAATTAAGAGAAGGCATGCGACGCAAGAGGCAATTAAGCACCGGAAATTAGGCTGGCAAGTAAGGACGCATCGGCCAGTAAATACGTGAGATGGAGAGGCTGATCGGATCGAACAAGTAGGAGAGCGTACAAGCAAAAAGGTGGGGAGGGAGAGAAGGAAGGCAACGAGATGGAGGGGGACAGGACAGGTAGGTTGGCAGAGGTAGCTAGCGAGGGCTGCATGAGCTGGTGGGCATGCCAGCCAGCCAGCCAGCCTCACATGAACACAACCGACGAATCACCCAGTACCACACATGGCCTCCTCTCTGCTTCATGCCGATCCACCAGCTTACGATCGATGCACCTAACGCTTGCTTTACACAGCTCCTCCTCCTGCTACTGGTTGCCTCCGTGCAGCTTCCTTCCCTACACCACTCGCACAGATTCGCTCCCGCGTCCACCGACGAGTTGATTTGATCCAACAAACGCTCGTTCTCTCTCTCTCTCTCTCTCTCTCTCGTTTGTTTAATGTTTAATGAGAGGTCAGGTCGCTGCTGGAATGGGCTTCTTCTTCCATCACTTATTAGTAGGTAGTTAGCGCCCGCTTATTATTTCGCCTTGCCAGCCGCAGGGAGAAGAAAGCGTCTGCTGCCGCCTCCTCTCTCGCTGTGGTCGCCGCTGCGCTCACTACTGCTCTGCTCGCTTAATTTCTTGAGCAAACCGCAGAGGCCAACAAGATGCACGCCAAGACGGACTCCGAGGTCACCAGCCTGGCCGCCTCGTCGCCGCCGCGCTCCCCGACCTCGCGTGGCGGCCGCCCCATGTACTACGTCCAGAGCCCCTCCCGGGACTCGCACGACGGCGAGAAGACGGCCACCTCCGTGCACTCCACCCCCGCGCTCAGCCCCATGGCCTCGCCGCGCCACTCCCACTCCTCCGTCGGCAGGGACTCCTCCTCCAGCCGCTTCTCCGGCCACTCTAAGCGCAAGGCCGCCGACAAGAGCGGCCGCAAGGGCGCCCCGCCAGGCAAGGGCTGGCAGGAGATCGGCGTCATCGAGGAGGAGGGGCTCCTCGACGACGACGAAGAGCCCAGGGGCCTGCCCAAGCGCTGCTACTACTTCTTGGTCTTCGTGCTCGGCTTCGTCGTCCTCTTCTCCTTCTTCGCGCTCGTGCTCTGGGGAGCCAGCAGATCCCAGAAGCCGCAGATCGTCATGAAGGTACGGCGAGCGAGCGAATTCATCCATTGACGCTTCATAATTTATATTTCAGGAAGAGATTGTAGTTTGCAAGATTTGGATCTGAGTCTGGAGGACAACTGCATCCGTTTGACTTGCTGTGCTGGCGTGTGCGTGTGTGTGAGAGCAGAGCATTACGTTCGAGAACTTCATCATCCAGGCCGGCACGGACGCGTCGCTGGTGCCGACGGACATGGCGACGACCAATTCGACGGTGAAGTTCACCTACCGCAACACCGGCACCTTCTTCGGCATCCACGTCACGGCCGACCCCTTCCAGCTCTCGTACAGCCAGCTCACACTGGCATCCGGCGATGTAAGCTAGCCTTCTTCTGTCTCTGAAATCTATGTAGTATTAACGCTTCCAAGGAAAAGAAGACATTTTTTTAGCCCTAACAGCGATCGATGATACTGATGCACGCACAAGTATTAACATACATCGATGTGGCATTGTGCTTCAGCTCAAGAAGTTTTACCAGGCGCGGAGCAGCCGGAGGACGGTGAGCGTGGGGGTGACGGGGAACAAGGTGCCGCTGTACGGCGGTGGGCCGACGCTGACGGCGGCTCCGGCGGGTGCAGGCGGGAAGGCGAGCGGGAGCGTGGCGCCGGTGCCGATAATACTGAGGACGACGGTGCACTCGCGGGCGTACGTGCTGGGCGCGCTGGTGAAGCCGCGCTTCACGCGGACCGTGGAGTGCAAGGTGCTCATGAACCCGGCCAAGCTCAACAAGCCCATCTCCCTCGACAAGGCCTGCCAATATTCCTAAATTAGTTGGTTCATCATCAAGATCTCTTTTGCACTATTTATTCTTCTTCCTCTCTGTATTTTACTCCTCTCCTCTCCTCTCCTCTTCTTCTGTGGATCTAGTATGTAGTACTCCAGTATGCTGTATTAATTGCCATGGCTGAGAAAACAAAATGCCAAGTCAGATTAATTCCTTGGGTATATATAGCGATGATGAATTCTTCGCCCCCGAACAGACATATGAATTCAATCGAACAGTTCATTTTGTGTTGTTGCTTCGATGTGTCATTGTTGATCCATGGACTTACTTGTTCCATCAGCTAGCTAGCTGTTAATTCGGTTTCTCACGCACAGCAAAAAAAATGGAGGACAAGATGGGATGGGTTGAATTACGAACGATCCTGTAGCTGTACGTGTTTGACGGATCCAAGCCCACGGGCTTAGGAAGGGTCTCTGCATTTGGCCGGCCCACTAGGCCTAGAGAACTGGGCCAATACTTGGGCTTGAATGGCCCTGACCTGAGGATTCTCTTCTCTGCCCAGCCCCAGCCCTAGCCCTAGCCCTAGCGGCTCGGCTCTGCTGCGCATCGATTTCACTAACCCTAAAGCGACCTGCATGCTGCCCTCTCTCTGCTACTCCGGCTCCGCCGCGCAAGCGATTACAAATACAATACTACAGGCCACGGCGCCATAGGTGAACACCGAATCGAATCCTCCTAATCCGCTTCGGCTAATGCCATCCGATCCAATTATCTCATCTTGCCGATTTCTAGTTTTGATTCTTTCTATAATGAGCGGTGATGTGGGGTTCTCAGCAGATCGGATGGTGGGGTTTGAAGTAGGGTGTGTCGGTAATTACTGTTGATGTTAAAACGTTGTCGTAAGTATTTTGGGTTATTCTTGTGTTACTTTACCGGGGTGCGAGAGTATATATACAGGTGGGTCAGTAGCCTTGTCCCAAGACTGAAAAGAAAAGAAATGAGATCATCCTGTGATTCCTATCCTGTTTCCTTTTGTTCTTCTGCTTTACTCTTTTTTTTCGCCATTAGAGCATTTTCTCACGCCCGAGATCCTATTGGCGGCAAAGGAAAACAAAGGTACATCACATCGTGGTATCGAGCTAGACCGATCTCATCTTCAACTTGTTAGAGTTGGTCTTTGGTTGCGGCAAGTCTGAGTAATCCTCAATCTGAGATTCGTGATCTAACCTTGAGTGGTAAAATCCCGGAAGAGGGTTGGAGAGCTTGGAATCAAGTAATTGATTCCGAGCATTTCCGCACAATTTTTTTTCCCAAATCTGGTTCACTCGGTTAGAGAAGTCACGGCGCCTCCGAAACCTTCTGTTCAGACCCGGTTTGTGTTGGATGCTATGGGAAACCTCGCAAAGGTGATGAACAACATGCGAGGTTGAAGGAGAGTTTGGATCTCTTGTTTGCTAGGGTGGAAATGATGGATAATACTCAGCAACAATTGATGGTCCGATCGGAACTCATGGCGAAACAATTGGAAGTGACGGCTCAAGCACTATCACGCCTGATTGTTCTGCAGACACTGGAGACGCAAGGACATGGCAACGGTCCTGGCATGGATGGACGGAAGGTCTTGCTTACTCCGGCACCACCGAACGGTTGGGGCGGTGTGGATGATCAGTCGTCGTCGTCCCGCGGGATCCACGCTAAGGGTTCGCCTGGAGTCCACGGTGAAGCTGGTGGTGTTAACCTCAGGTCGTACAAGGAATTTGGGGGACCACCTAAGAGTCCATTGCCGAAGCTGCATTTTCCACAGTTTGATGGGGCTAGTCCGAAGGTATGGCGTGACAAATGTTTGGATTATTTTAATATCTTCAATGTTCCTGAGACATTATGGGTAGCTGCTGCTACGATGCATCTGGAAGGTAATGCAGCTCGTTGGTGGCAATCTCATAAACTGAGGCATGATATTGGTGATTGGGAGCAGTTCATGGAGGCAGTGGATAACAAGTTTGGTGTCTATGATCACCGGCGGCTCTTAGAGGAATTGGTGGCTATGAAGCAACAAGGCACAGTATCTGAATATAAACATCAATTTGATCAACTCAAGTTTGAGATTCTGATGCATAATCCGTATTATGGCGAGGAGTTATTTGTTTCTCAGTTTGTGAAAGGTCCAAATCGAGTTGCGGTGCGCGTTCGATGCCAATTTCCCGACGATGGATCGTCTTTGCATTATTGGCTCAAATTCAGCATGATGTCTGGGATAGAGATAAAAGTTTGAAGGCCAAGGCTGCCAGGCACAAGGAACGAGGCGAGTTGCAGAAACCTGATAACCTGTCTGGTGCTTTTAAATTCGGCAATGGAGAGTTATGGCGCGCCCGACAATTGAAAGATTACAGGAAAGCTAATGGGTTATGTTTTCAGTGTGGAGAAAAGTTTGATAACAATCATCATCTTCAGTGCCGCAAACGATTGCAACCCCAACTTCAGGCAATGACACTTGAAGATTCCACTGAAATATTATCAGATACCATACTGGATGTCTTAGAGGCAGCCGATTTGGAGAAAGATGACACTTGTGATTTGTCGTTGAATGCGTTGAATGGTACAGATCACACGGAGACCATACGGTTGTTGGCTTTAGTCGACAATCAAATCATGTTAATTCTGGTTGATTCGGGTAGCTCTCATAGCTTCATTAATGCTAATTTGTTATAGAAGCTTAATCAGCCAGTTCAGGAGACCAAATCGGTTCAAGTTAAAGTTGCTAATGGGGAAGTTTTGAGTCATGTCGGTGGATTCGAGATTTGCTTGGTGGACTCAAGGACACACCTTCCACAATGATTTTCAGTGTTGGAATTTAGTGCGTATGATGCAATCCTTGGCATGGATTGGTTGCAAGTTCATAGTCCCATGGTGTGTATTTGAAAGCAGAAGATACTTGAATTTAATCATGGGGCAAAACAAAGCGGTGAGAGGTGTTCGGGATCGCTGACACAAATATTCAGCAAGTCACACTTGAGCAATTGAACAAATGGTCTCATGATAATGACATTTGGGCTTTGGCGGTTTGGCTTTGGAAGAAGACCATGATGAACAACCACTGCCAGAGGTGATCAGTCAGGTTCTGGTTGAATTTGAAGATGTGTTTGCCACACCAAGTGGGTTGCCTCCCAAGAGGGAATATGACCATGCGATCACACTTATTCCTGGAGCCGTGCCGGTGAATGCGAGGCCATACCGATATTCCCCAATGCACAAAGATGAAATTGAGAAGCAAGTAAGTGAGATGTTAGCCAGTGGACTTATTACACATAGTGTGAGTCCTTTTGCTTCCCCTGTTTTGCTAGTACAGAAAAAGGATGGTTCATGGTGCTTTTGCATTGATTATCGCCGTTTGAATGAGTTAACCATCAAAAATAAGTTTCCAATGCCGGTCATTGATGAGTTGTTGGATGAGCTAGCTGGTGCTACTTATTTTTCCAAATTGGACCTCCGTGCGGGGTATCATCAAATTTGTATGCGTGAATCGGATGAGGATAAAACAGCCTTCAAGACACATCATGGTCATTATCAGTTCAAGGTGATGCCCTTTGGTCTCACTAATGCACCAGCCACGTTTCAGTGCGTCATGAACTCGATATTGGCTCCATTTCTCTGGAAATTTGTTTTGGTTTTCATGGATGATATCTTAGTTTACAGTTCGAATGTGGATAGTCATGCTGAACACTTGAGGTTGGTATTGCACACACTGCGATCTCATCAATTTTTTGCTAAGAAGTCTAAGTGTTCCTTTGCTCAGAACAAACTTCAGTATTTGGGGCACATTATTTCTAGCCGAGGTGTGGCAGCAGATCCTTCCAAAACCCAAGTCATGTTGCAGTGGCCTCGTCCTACAACATTGACTGACTTGCGTGGGTTTTTGGGCTTGACGGGATACTACCGAAATTTGTTCAAGGTTATGGTTTGTTAGCCAAGCCGCTGACCAATCTCCTCAAAAAGAAAAGTTTCCAGTGGGATGATCAAGCAGAACAAGTATTTTGTCGCCTCAAAGAAGTAATGGCCACAACTCCTGTGTTAGGTCTTCCGGATTTTGATCAGGAATTTCAAATTGAGACTGATGCTTGAGATACGGGTGTAGGTGCTGTTCTGACACAGCAAGGTCATCCTATAGCCTTCTTTAGCAAAGCTTTGAGTACTTCACAAAAGAGCATGTCCATTTATGAAAAACAATTCTTGGCTTTGATGTTAGCTGTGCAAAAATGGCGCCCCTACTTGCAACGCAAAGAATTTGTTATTAAAACTGATCACCGAAGCTTGTGCTATCTTGATGAACAGCAGCTGCAGTCTGACATGCAGCGTAAAACTATGACAAGACTTATGGGATTGAAGTTCCGAATTGTCTACAAGAAAGGGAAGGATAATCAGGTGGCGGATGCTTTGTCCCGAGTTGGACAATTGATGGAACTTCAGGTCCAGTCCTATGTTCAGCCAAAATGGATGCAAGAGGTTGTTAATTCTTATGTAGCGATCTTTCTGCCCAAAGGAAACTAACCGAATTGTCCATACTCGATCAGTTATTCGGAGGGATATGAATTACACCAGGGGATTATCAGGAAACATGGCCGAATTTGGATCGGGCACAACTTTGCTTTGCAGACCAAGGTAATATCGGCCTTACATTCGAGTGCTGTAGGTGGACATTCTGGAATGCATGCCACTTATCACCGCGTCAAAAAACTCTTTTGTTGTCCTGGTCTGAAGCAAGCTGTGGAGGAGTTTGTGAAGCAATGCAAGGATTGTCAATTGGCCAAGTCGGAAAGGATGAAACCAAAGGGCTTTTGCGTACCACTTTCTGTCTGGGAGGCGACTGGCGAGTTGACTATGGACTTCATTGAAGGACTTCCTCTATCTGATGGTGCTAATGTCATTATGGTAGTGGTGGATAGATTCTCTAAGTACGCTCACTTCGTTGCTCTGAAGCATCCTTTTACAGCTCAAGGAGTGGCCAAGTTATTCCTTGATAATGTGGTCCGATTACATGGTGTGCCGACATCCATTACATCCGATCGGGATCGCGTCTTTACCAGCGCGTTTTGGCGTGAAATTTGTTTAAAGCGTACCGCTACCAAACTCAATATAGTCTTGCCTATCACTCCCAAACAGACGGCCAAAGCGAAGCGTGAATCAATGCCTTGAAATGTACTTAAGGTGTCTTGTTAGGGACTCATCAAGAAGTGGAAGCATTGGCTAGCTTTAGCTGAGTTTTGATATAACACCAGCTACCATTCGTCCCTGGGTTGTTCGCCGTTCAGAGCGCTCTACGGCATGGAACCCAATTATGGTGCTCTACCAAGGTTGCCCAGTTCTACCTCTGAAGACGTGAATCAATTCCTCCACAACAGAGAAGAATAGACTGCTCTGCTTAAACAGCATCTCGCGCGGGCACAAAATCGCATGAAGTTCTATGCTGATAAAAACAGGCAAGAACGTGAGTTCCAAGTGGGTGAACAAGTATTGTTGAAATTACAACCGTATGTTCAGAATTCGGTGGTCTCCAGACAGCATCCAAAATTGTCTTCCAAGTTTTATGGACCATTTTCTGTTGTCATTAAAATTGGTCCAGCCGCTTATAAGCTAGCTCTTCCTCAGGATAGTCTGGTGCACCCGGTCTTCCATGTGTCTCAATTGAAGCCTTTTACTCTGAATTACACACCAGTTTTTGCTGAGCTGCCGAAGATCGTCGATTTAGATGTTGCTGACACTGAACCAGAACAAGTCCTTGAACGTCGACTGGTGAAGAAGGGCAGCGCTGCGGTGGTACAAGGATTGGTGAAGTGGACTGGCTTTCCAGCGGAGATGGCGACATGGGAGGATCTGAATGTGCTGAAGCATCGCTTTCCAGTGGCTGTTGCTTGGGGACAAGCAACGAATTCAGGCGGGGAGTAGTGTAATGAGCGGTGATGTGGGGTTCTCAGCAGATCGGATGGTGGGGTTTGAAGTAGGGTGTGTCGGTAATTACTGTTGATGTTCAAACGTTGTCGTAAGTATTTTGGGTTGTTACTGAGTTACTTTACAGGGTGCGAGAGTATATATCTGGTGAAACATGAGCCTTGTCCGCCTGAAAAGAAAAGAAATGAGATCATCCTGTGATTCCTATCCTGTTTCCCTTTTGTTCTTCCTGCTTTACTCTTTTTTCGCCATTAGAGCATTTTCTCACGCCCAGATCCTATTGGCGGCAAAGGGAAAACAGAGGTACATCACACTTTCGCACCTAATTTTATGCCGCTTTGGTTGGTTGATTCCGATCTCATTTCCCCTAGGATCGTTTATTCCCTCGCTGCCCTTGTAGGAAGTACAAAGAAATAGCCTATTTAATCTCCAGAAACAAGAATAAGATGCGCGGCAAATTTTAGATTTGTTTCTTTTACTGCATGCACAGGCGATCCTGTTTTCGTCAGGATTTCTCGAAAAGATCTCCACTTCGGATAGTCGTGCAGAGATGTCTTTGTGTTTCTCAGCTCCGCTTCCAATGCAAACCCTGTGATGGTTTTGCACAATGCTTCCCTTGCAATGCTTATTCTTCCTCCACAGAAATCTTACCAGCATTTTGAGTCACCATTGCAACTTATTCTTATTACCAGAGAAGCCGCCCCACATGGCAACATCCAACGAACAGGCTAACAAGGGGGAAATTTGGCTGTGTGACACTCAATTCGACGACAATTCAAAGATTGATACTCCAATTCATGCGGTTCATAAAATTGACACGAATCGACGAATTTTTTGGCTCAGCGACACTCTCGGTATTTTCCTAGCTTTTCAAGATTTTCAAAATAATTTCCACTGTGTATCGCCGTTTTCCATTGTAGATTATTATTTGGATATTATACGTGGAGATTATTTGAAAAACTTGAAATAATTTCAAGAATTATTTCAAAAATCTTGAAATAATTTCCTTGTGGATTATTATTTCGGTATTATACGGTGGAAATTATTTCAAGTTTTTCAAATAATTTCCTTGTGGATTATTATTTTGGTATTATACGATTGGAAATTATTCGAAAAACTTGAAATAATTTTGAAAATTATTTCAAAATCTTGAAATAATTTCCCTGTGGATTATTATTTGGGTATTATACGATTGGAAATTATTTGAAAATCTTGAAATAATTTCCCTTGTGTATATCTGCTTTTCCGTATATCTCGGTATTATACATAGTGGAAATTATTTCGAAAATCTTGGAAAATACCGAGAGTGTCGCTGAGTCAAAAAATTCGTCGATTCGTGTCAATTTTATAAACCGCGCGAATTGGAGTGTCAATCTGTGAATTGCCGTCGAATTGGGTGTCACACAGCCAAATTTCCCGCTAACAAGGAGTCTGCTGATTTGTAGGGAGAAAATTGATATTATGCCACTCTCAAGAGTGGTGTGAGCCAAAATGCTACTCTCGTCGTTGCCTTCGTTAAAATGCCTCTCTTCTCATGCCCTCCTCGCCAAAATGCCATTTTCGCATTTTTAAAATGAATTTCGCCTCTGTAGCTACTGAAAATGACCATCCTGCCTCCGAGCTCTTGTATGACTCGTCGTGAAGAAAAGTTGACTGAGAGTATGAGCAGTTAACAGCAAGTAGAGTTACCCAAAGCGCTTCTCCCAATCCTCCATCGGTCCGACGACTTGGGAAGCGACCCACCTGCGATGACCAGCACCGGCGGCTACCTCGAACGGCGACGCAAGGATGTCGTCGAGGAAAGGTGAGAATCCTTTCGCATACCAATCTCGAGGCGCTTCTAGGGTTTGATATGTGTACCGTGTTCTTTGTTTTGTGTGAACCCTTAGTTTAGGAACGGCGGTGCTTGCGTGATTGCATTTGTGGTCGGCGGGATGAACCCAGTGGGAAAGGACACGTTGGGGTAAAATATATTTTCTTCATAATTCTTGATGAACCAAAGTGAACGGTAGTGTACCCTAACTGAAGTTTTTTTTGCTTGTGTTCATCAAATCAATGGTTGGTAGACTAATTGAATGGAGGAAAATCTGATGGCCATCTCTCTCAGTGCGATTCGCGCCATGATGTTGTGGGCGCCAGTGATGGTTGTAGAGTTGGAATTGATTGGGATAATATTAGGATTATTGAGTCACAGGATGAGGAAGGTAGGATTGAACAGATCAGTGAGGATCAAATGTACGTGCTTCTGGGTTTAAGGGAGGAGGATGCAACGAGAGCAAATGAGGAGAGGGCAAGTGCAGGGGTACCTTCAGATACATATGATGCTATGGATGATGATGTGGAGGGTGCTGCCCTAGATGTTGATGATGTGGATCCTGATGAAATTTGTATTGATTACGACAAGGATCATCCATCTATGGAGTTAGGCACCTGTACCTGTCAATGAAAGAATTCAGGCTTGCTGTGAGGCAATTTGCAATCAACGAAGAGTTTGATCTGAGAATCAAGAAGACCGATAAGACAAGATATAGGGGTTATTGTAAAGCTGAAGGTTGTCCTTGGAGGATAGTTAGGCACAAGTGAAGTGATATGAGAACCATAATGGTTTTTGCTTTAAATATTTCCTTCCTTTGAATTAAATGCCTTTACTAATGTTTGTTTATCTTTTTTTATCCAGGTGTCCGTGTTGAAAGAGGAGCACACGTGTACATCTAGCAGCCGTGTTGGAGGTACAACTGCAACCTGAGCATGGGTTGCCGAGAGGGCATTGCCTATTCTGAGAGGTAACCCTAATCTTGGTGCCAAGGACTTGCAGAAAAAACTCCAGGACGATTACCACGTTACCGTTGCTTATGACACCATGTGGAAGGGCTTACAGAGAGCTCTAAAAGATATGTATGGTAGTTGGGAAGAAAGCTTCCGGTTACTGTACAGGTGGAAGGCAGAGGTGTTAAGGAGATCCCCTGGGAGTGTTGTAGAAATAGACACAAGATGTGTAGATGACACTGTATACTTCCATATGTTTTTCTGTGCACTTAAGCCATACACTGGCGAGTTTGTTAGTGGGTGTAGACCTTATCTCAGCATTGACAGCACAACCCTAAATGGTAGGTGGAACGGGCATTTGGCAGTTGCTACAGCCTTAGATGGCCATAACTGGATGTACCCAGTGGTGTTTGGATTTTTTACTCTGAAAATGAAGATAACTGGCATTGGTTCATGAGTCAGCTACATAGGGCACTAGGAGATCTCTCTTTGCTAGCCATATGTATAGATGCATGTAAAAGTCTAGAAAATGCAGTTAGCAGAGTTTTCCCTCATGCAGAGAAGAAAGAGTGCTTTAGGCATCTCATGCAAAATTTCATAAAAAATTTCAAGGGGGTACCTTCACTGAATTGTACCCTACAGCAAGGGCCTACAGGGTTGACTTGCATGAGAAGCACATGGCGTCAATTTTTGAGAAATGCCCTAGGGCTTTGGACTACTTGACTAGGTACCATTTGTTGAAGTGGATGAGTATATTTAACCTAGATGTAAAATGCGATTACATAAATAATAATTTAGCAAAGTGTTTCAACAATTGGATTAGAGACATCAAAGATCTACCTGTTGTTGACCTAGCGGACAAAATAAGGGAGAAGATCATGGTGCTATGGGAAAAAAGGAAGAGAATTGGGGAGAGATTGGATGGTAGGATATTGCCTGCGGTCTTGCTTCAAATCAAGGCAAGGACTAGAGGTCTTGGGCACTTGAGAGTTGTCAAAGCTGATAGGCTATGTGCGGAGGTTTGGGACAACACCTGTGGTGATAAGCATGTGGTTAAGGAGCAATCCCATGAATGCACTTGTTTTGAATAGCAACACACGGGCAAGCCATGTGATCATGCTCTGGCTAGTGTCACTACACATAGGACATTTGATATGGCAGATTATGTAAATGAATACTATTCTGTTGCCAGATTTAGGAATACCTATTCAGAAAGAATTGAGCCTATGCCTGACAAAGCACAATGGCCACAAGTTGATTTGCTATATGAAGTCGTAGTACCTTTGGGCAAGAGGCCAGTTGGTAGGCAAAGGAAACTGAGGAGAAAAGGTTTCATGGAAGGTGGGAGTAGCTCTACTCCGAAGGCAAGGCAGAGGAGTAATGTCAAAAAAATGGTCAGAGGCCTATTAAGTGCAAGAGATGTAGGGAGGTTGGTCGTCAACAATCAAGCTACAAATGTCCATTTAATGGCACTAAAAAAAGGTAAGTTATGTGTACTACATGTAATCTGATACTACATGTTTAAATTAAATTTACTGCTTTACTTTTGTAGGAAGAGGAAGTCCAGTAGAAATTTTACAAGCAGCACTGCTGAGACAACAAATGTGCTGGCCACTACTGTGAATGAAAATGTGCAGGCCAGACCTACGGTGCTCACCAGGAGGTTTGACAAAATTTTATATTTCTGGTTTTTTCCATTGCCATCAATTTAATCTTTTGGATGCATTTGCAGCATGCAATAAGGACACTCATCGAAGAAGTTAACTCCTAAGAAGGAGAAGAAGAAGAGTAAGATGACTTGAAGTTGCTAGAAAGCCACTTTTGAAGAGGAAGAAGAGTTGTTTTGAAGTTGCAGTGCCCTCTAGGAAATCTGAACCTAAGCCAAATGAAATCTAGAAATCTGGAAATCAGATTTTCTCAAGATGTCTTCTGCACAATGAATTTCCTTGTCTGTATGAAATCTGGAAATGTATATTATGAAATCTGGAAATCTGAACCTAAGCCAAATGAAATCTAGAAATCAGATTTTATCAAGATGTCTTATGCACAATGAATTTCCTTGTCTTTTACATTGGATGCATATCCTTATCTGGATTCACAATCTTTGAACACAAGCACCAGAATCCACACACTTCATTACACCAACATTTCAATTCCTTGTCATTTCATTTCTATACTCCAGTACAACAACATTTTTTAACAGAAGCACCAGAATCCACACACTTCAAAAATTGCAAAACATGCAGATTTGTAGCATACATTACAAAACACAGAATAAGGGAGAAGCATCACCACATCATTTCATAATTACATATAGAATCAATACTGTTAGCATTCCAGCTATCACTATGTTGCAAACAACCAGGATGCGGCCCATCTTCACTAGCTTTGACACCTCCAATTTTATACCGTAGCACTGGCCTTCCCCTTTTTCAGCTTTAGGGATCACACATTTAGCAGAGACACCACATGAAGTGACAAATTCTTCATATTCCTCACGCCACATGTAGAATACACACCTCCCAGGATTCTGAAAAAAGATCACAATTTAGCCTATGTACAGTAACAGGAACCCTAGACATGAATGAACCCAAAGCAAATTTTCCAAATCAAAAGACACAACTCATATACATCTTGCTCGTTGCGCCAACACTTGAAGAAGGTCCTGCCCGGGTTCTTATTTGACCTCGACACAAGCTTCAGAATTCGGTCACCGCACCTAGGGCATTCCACGAGGGGCAGTCCACTCGGACCGGATTCATGCTTTAGGAAAGGGCGCACACCTGAACGAAGCGAGGAGCTTCTCTGCGACATCCTGAGGCCATCGCTTGGAGTGGCCACCGCTTGTCACTCGTCGCCGTCGCCGGGGAAGGAGGCCACCGCTAGAAGGTTTGGTTTGAGAGGGAGGACGACTGCGAGCTGGCCTGGTGGAACCACATTTGATCGAGACCGATTGGGCTCACATCAACAAAGAGCTCGGGGCAGGATGGTCATTTCCAGTGGCTAAAACTGCACACAGAAGCAAAATTCATTTTAAAAATGCGAAAATGGCATTTTGGCAAGGAGGGCACGAGAAGAATGGCATTTTAACGAAGGCAACGACGAGAGTAGCATTTTGGCTCGCACCACTCTTGAGAGTGGCATAATATCAATTTTCTCGATTTGGAGGAGAAGTTGCAGAGAACAATATATATCCATCACCTCTCCCCTCAGGTTACAAGTGCAGTAATTAAAGCAGCTCTTGCCCAATATGCAAGTGTTGTCAATGTGGAGTTCATTGTGAATTACACAACCCCGTTTGAGATTCCTTCTGCTGCATTGGTGGAATTGGATGATGAAACTCAAGCTAAGGCTGCTGTAGACTTGATGAATGATTTCCCTTTCATAATTGGTGGAATGCCAAGGCCTGTAAGAGCTATCTATGCAAGGCCTGAGATGTTTCGGGATCGCCCTCCTCGCCCTGGCATTAAGAAAGAGTTTTGGTGGGTTAAACAAGGATATTAAGTGCACGAAGGAATGAATAAATTGAAGATCCTTGCAAAGAGGCAAGAAGTAGAAAATATATCACTCATCAAGGTAAAGTTGTTGACATGTGGCTTCTTTATTGTCAAACTATATATTATATCTTCTTCTTGTCTTATCATCTTATGTACTTATGTTGTACCTCCACTACACCTAAAATAGCAAAGTTTTCTGCTTAACTCCCCTAATTTTAAACAACTGGCAAAACAGTTGCTAAGGAGAATATAAGAGAGACTGCTTAATAGGGCATAGGCAATGAGAACCCATAGATGTCAATATAATTATTGGCAGTCATTAATTCTTATGCCTAAACTGGTGCATCAAGTCCGCAAAATTATTCCTAAACTGTCAATTTGGTTGCTCCTCATCAATAATTAAAGGGTTTTACTGGCTTATCTGCTTTTATCATGGTTAACTCGAACTACATAAGTAAGAGTAAATCCCTAGTGTTCACCACTTACTAGCGTCGTAGTGTGAAATAATTTCACATATGAATATAATATTCCGAGTGATGCACGGTTTTGTTAACATGGAGAATTAATGTCTGCAAATGGTATGCTTAAACATTTGACTTGCTTGTGTTCTAAATTCCCGATGGATAGTTGAATGCATATTCTGCATTTATCATGACTGACTATAACTAGAGACTTACATCTAAAAAAAACTATATGTGAGCTTGTCAGTTTGGTGTTTGTCCAAGTACTATGCTTGCACAATTTGGATGAAGCTTAACTGCAATATACATAGTATTTGAGGATCTTGATGTTGTTGTTATTTTTTCCTTTTCTTTTTTCTTTAAAAAATATGATGCTGTTGCTTTGATGCTCAGTTGTATATGAATCAGGAAAGCATTTTGTTCAACTGTGTTCTCTACCTCTCAGAATCTTTTGGAAGGGGAGAAGGAGCTGGCAAAGCAGCAGCAGGAATTACTTGATGGAAACTATAAGAAGTATGAGATCCTTGAGAATGTCATGCAAAATGGAAACATCAAGAACCTCACTTACCATTATGGAGTCAACCTGGCCGATGTTTGATCATTTTTGTCAATCATGAGACTAGTTGGAAGACTCCAATCCACAGGGCAAGTAACATGGTTAATAACCTTTCTTTTTCTGGGCATTGATAAATGGTGTGACCATGTAATAATCCAATAACTAGTTTCATGCAACAAATTAGTTGTGACCTAATAACTGCATCCTCTATGTAAAAATAGTTCCTGTATCATAACAACGGCATCTTTACTGTAGTAGTTGTTCCTGCATTGTGATCCATTAACGGTATGCTTAGTGTAATATTTGCATCTGAAGTTCTAGCATCACATCGAGATGATTCACTCTTGTCTAATACTGTCTCCTATATGTCTCTGCGTAAAACTTCCTTACCATTCGTAGGTTACATTCTTATTCCATAGTATTGCCCTGTCCTGTATTATTTCTTCTGGTTTTCTGCTTCGTTTCTGAGACGCGTTTGCCATCCTGAATAGGTGTCGTTGCTTCAAGTAGGAAGGAACCATTCTTATTTGGTCATCCCAGGAATGGACTCCTTGTCACCTTAGTGTTGCAGAAACGGCTACACGCTATTCCTGAAGATCAATTTTGCTCCATCCCATCGTCTTTCCTTTGGGATTAGCAGGTAGAGTCCATTCCTACCTCATATTATGTTATTACTACTCATAACAATATCCATGTGCACAAACAAAAGCAAAGGAGATGCAAAAGCTTATATCAGTTTTTTTCTTAAAAAAAGCTTAAAAACTTCACAGCGTTATGAAGCCACTAATCAACAATATTTTAAAGGAACAATTGTAACTTTGCGGTTTGTTTTGTTTACATAAGTTTGTGTCCTGTTCCTTTTGCCACTACTATATATGATATGGAATTGCTACGATGAAGATGTCTGTTTCTAGCATTTTCAATAGTACGCTTCTAACATAGGTATGGAATGCTACCAACAACTCGCTTCTTATCCATTTGTGCCTACCCATTCCCAAAAGCCATCCCCTACTCTCTCTCTCTATTGCTCTATCAAACTACACAAGCTATCCACCTGACTACGCGGTACCATGCTGACGCCATCCTCGACACATCCGCCTCGCTGCAACTCCTGAATCACCCTAGCACCTCCTTGTGCAGAGCATTGACGGTGGCGAGGATACAACCCTCATCTCGAAGTTCCTCTTGTTGTCCCTCAGGTCAAGTAGCTTGTTTCGGATATTATCATTAGGATCTCTTCCTCGTGCTCCAAGCGATAGTTGTTCATCAGGTTGGTCAGCTTCTTTGCATATAGGTTGTATGAAACAACCTTGATTAACTAATTATGCAAACAAGATCATCAACACTATTTAAGAATACTCATAATTAAATTGCTCAACAAATTAATCATCAGCTTTATCGATTATCCATAATATCGTACAAATGTATATCACAATGTGCATGTATATTAAAATTCATCAAAAAGAAGATTACAAGAATATCGAAATTTTCCTAAAAGCTAAGCTTCTTTGATCTGCGGCTTTAGTCCCTGAAAGACGCCATTGCAAGCATATAGAACCAAGAGTCCATAAATTACATGGAAAAAGATTAAAAATGTGGAGTTGTTGTCAGACCCGAGTAATTGGTGTTACTCATCAAGATACTGATCATCCAAGGCCAGTCGACACCTCTCGCTAGACTAGGTTTCATCATCCAGCAATTTTATAAATCTGTATTTATCAGATAACCATAGCATTGATTCAATAGTGCCAAAATATCCCATGGTGAAAAGATAAAAGCAGCATGGTAAAAAGATAACGCTACAGTGGAAAGGGAAGGTAAATCCTTCCCCAGGGCACTCCCTCCCTAGGCCAAACACCCTAGGGATAAAACCTCCAAGCCAACCGAGCCACTCCCATCATTCCATACCACAAGCCACCTCAAGCACAAAACTCCTAGGAGACCAAAGTCCCCAAGAGCAAGGCCACAACTAAGAGAAGGCCAAAGAGTCACCAAGGTAGGAGCAAGAAGGCAGCAAGAAAGCCACCAGAAGCTCAAGCAAGGCAGGGAAGAGACAACAAACAGGGGAGCTCAAGCACAAGGCCACACCCCCATATCCTCACTAGCAAGCAGCACCATCCCAAATATTGGGTTGCATGCACCAGCCAGTTCACCCAAAAGCTTATGCTGATGAGGAAAGGCGAGCAATTAACTTATAGTTCAACACCCCTCTCACGTTATAGGTTCCCTCAGGCCTAAGACGTAGAATAGAAGTAAGCTGCATTTATTTTTTTAATTGCTCCAACCTAGTCTTGAACTTGATACCTCTTGACTCTGATACTATATTGGGTTGCATGCACCAGCCAGTTCACTCCAAAGCTTGAGCTGATGAGAAAAGGTGGGTAATTCACTTATACTTCAACACCAAACCCCATCCCATCCTCTCAATATTAAGTAATCAACCACTATTTCCATTAGCCTCAATATAGGAGGTGGAGGACCAGTATAAGCGTTAGTGCCAGTAGAAATACTAGTGGTCCTAGGGTGTAACATTAGAGAGGGGCGGCCTTGCACATGCCTATGGATCATCTTGTACTCCCCAGCATACTATAGAACCACAGGTATTGCTAAAATACTGTCAACCCACTAGCATTCATGCACAAAAATCATCATCGACCATCTTGCACACTTGAATCAGTGCCGGTAGAAATACTAGTGGTCCTAGGGTGTAACATTAAAGAGGGGCGGCCTTGCGCGTGCCTATGGATCATCTTGTACTCCCCAGCATACGATAGAACCACAGGTATTGCTAAAATACCATCAACCCACTAGCATTCATGCACAAAAATCATCATCGACCATCTTGCACACTTGAATTAGGGGCCAAATCATTCATCGACCATCTTGCACACTTGAATCAGGGACCAAATCATCTCCCAAATCATAAAGTAGTAAAGAGGTAGTAGCTCAAAAATAAGGAAAAAGAATAGCATCACAGTGAGTCTCGGAAGCATCCAGTGGAGCCGGTATCCGGGATGGGCCAAGTTAGCCAAGGTAGTAGACCAGGCTGCGGTTGAGCATGTATGGGGGAGCAGGCGGCCGGGAGGCGGCGGCACCAGGCGAGGCCACATGAGTGTGGGCACGGACCAACGCAAGGCCCAGAGGAGCCGAGGGTGACGCGGGAACACGGCCAAGGGGGGAAGGAGAGGCGACCGGTGGTCCACAGCCTGTGGCAGGTGGCCTTGGTAGGAGGGGGCAGGTGGACCAAGCTCAGAAGTGGCGCGGCCCAGTCTGGCGGCTATGTGCGACGGGGTCGGGAGAAGTAGGCCGCAAGGCGGCTAGCTAGCAGGGGGTCACGGTGCACGGGTCGGCACGGGGAGACGTCAACCTAGGGAGGGGAGGTGCGGCCTGGAGCGGAGAGGCCGGTGGCAACGACGGTGAGCTGGCTAGATCCGATCGACAATGGGAGGAACAAGAAGAGAGAGAGAGAGAGGGGGGGGGAAATGAGATGGAAGAGGGAGGTCAAAGAGATAAGGGAGCCGGGTGAACAGAAAAGAAAAAGGGGAAGAAAAGAGAAAGAAAAAGAAAAGGAGAGGAGAAAGAAAATAAAAGAAAAGGAGAAGAAGAAAAGAAAAGAGAGGAAAAAGAAAGAATAAAAAAGGGGAGGAAGTTCCTATCCAAAAATTTGGGATTCATTCTGTCGGTGTTTCGGGAACCGGCAAGTAAATTTGTAGGTCTAGAGGAGCTACGCGCTCCCGCTCCTTGAATGGTTAGACCGAAAGAAAGGAGGTCCAAGATTTATACTGGTTCGGGCAGAACGTCCCTACTCCAGTCCGTGAGGTGGTCGGGTGTTATTGATTCTGGTGTATCCGGTGACATAAGCGAGGGCCGAGCTCAGGCTCGAGCACCTTGTGCATGGGGTTGCCGGGGCGGCCAAGCGAGTGTAGTTCGGGAGTGCTATGTTCGATGCCTACATCCCGCCTGCTCAGAAGGGCCATGCCTCCTTATATAGCTGGGGAGGCCGTTCTGTGAGGTTACAGGGAGTGTGTAAAGGAAAAAAAATGGATGGGGCTCCTCGCCTAGGAGTCCGGTCTTTTGCCTCGGTGTCTAGTTGCTGGACTTGACCTTTGACGGGTAGGTGCACGTCCTGTGTTGGGTTGGTGGAGGCGCAGGGCGACGGCTCGGTCCGCTCCTCCGCTAAACGGCGTACTGCTCTCTGTGATGTCGGTCGTGCCGACGCCGAGGGCGCCCTCCGGAACCGCCTTTGGGAAGGTGCGTGGCGTCCGTCCCTCGCCGATCGTAACGAATCACTGCATCGGCTTTAGGTGACCAGCGGAGGCGGTCTCGACGATTTGACGCTCGCTTCTCGGTGAAGATGATCCGAACTTGTTCGGTTGCCGATCGTCCGACCCATTGGTCGGGCCAACCTGGTCGTCGTTGCCGTAGTTCGTAGGGCACCGGTCCCGTAGCGCTGGTCGGACTCGCTACGGGGTTGGCTTGGTCGGAACCGAGCGCCCTCACGTGGCTGGTTGGTCGGCCTTCCACCGCTTGTGAGTGTTTGCCGAGGGCGTCCGACTTATTCGCGGTTGGGCCCTTCTTCGGGCCGGATTGGTCGAAGTCGTGGGCCTCCGGCGGGGCTTCTGTTTGAGGCTCGGTAGCGGTGGCGGCCGTATGCTTCTCTGGGCCGGGGATACCCATGCCTGGGTATTCGCCAATAGCCCGAGCCCCGAGCGGATCGGAGAGCCGGTCGGGGGTTTACCCTGTTCAACGGATCCTGGTCGAGCATGCCGCTTTGATATGGCCGGATCTCTGCGCCTTAGGGCTGATAGACCGGTTTCTGCGATTTCTGGTGCTCGGCCGGTCAGGTTTGGGCGGTTTTGTCCCGGTCTTGTATGAAGATCCGGTGGATGGAGTTTTCGAGCCCCGAGCGGATCGAGAGCCGGTCGGGGTTTACCCTTCGTCAAGAGGTAGCTCGGTTGGTGGACTTGAGCTCTGGTCAAAGTCGCCTAAAGTACATGCAAGTGCATCGCTTGGACGGAGGTGGCCTCCTCGAGTTCTTTGGTGTCCGACCAAGCGGGTTGGTCGCCAATGCCCGGTGCGCGAAGATCCGGATTTGAACCCCCGAGCCCCGGTCGGGTCGAGAGCTGGTCGGGTTTACCTCGTGTGGAGGCGTCCATTTTGCGTCGTGGTCCCGATGTACCCGCAAGGTCGGCGCGGCGCGAAATAGATAAAGGCGCCGTCCTATGCTTTAGTTGAGCGAGGCGGTGGCGGCGTTTCCCACTTAATCGCCCGTTCGCGGTGTGGGACCCGGAGGGTGAGCTAAGCGTAGCGTTGCCACGCTGCTGACTTGAACGCCGTGCTCGTGCGAAGCTAATAGCCGGTTTGTCCGAGTGGGCCTGGCGGCTTCGAAGGAGAACCGCTTCGGCGGGCGTTATCCGTGGCGGGCATCCACCCTCGGGGCGACCCATGAGAACCTTTTTTACTCGATCCGTCAGCCGGACCCGTGTCGTCGCCGACCTGAGCGCTCGCTGGCCGCCACCCGTCGACGGGCTCCGCGGGTGAGTGTGAAGTATGGTCTCGAACACGATTAAAGGTGATTGGGTCGTCCGCCGACCCAACTAGAGGCCCAGAGAACTCACCTTATCCTCGTCCCTCGCTCGATTTTTCGCTCGGGGCGGCGTGCATCCACTTGGTGGCTGGGCGTTCGGAGCCCACAACACTTGGTCGAGCCCCGAGCATAAGTTGGTGAGCCCTTTCGTGGCTTCCGGGACCGTAGCGGCCTTGGCGTGTTTTTCTTCTGTTGCAAGGCGGCTCTTCAAGTTCGGGAACGAGGCTCGAGGAGCCGTGCGCCACTCTGCCCGATGCGAGGCCTTCTCGCCTGGCTGCTGTCCTGTCAGGAATTAACGCAGGGGCGATCAAGAATCGAGGCGGCGTACCGTTGAACCATCGCGACGGTCGGGGGAGCGAATCGCACGCCGTTTCTCTTCGCGATATCGTCTGTTCGGTCGACGTCTGTCCGGCCGATGGGCGTTGCGCTTCTTATAAAAAAGGGGGGAACCACTGGTCGGATTCCTCCATGTTGTCCTGTTCTTCACTGCGAAAGAAAGAAAGACGAGGGCGACCGTGAGGGAAACCAAAAAACCTAGGAGGGGGATTCATCGCCTCAGCCCTTTTCGCTCGTCGGTCCTGCTCTTTCGGAGATGTCGTGGCCGGAGTGCTCCGCTCTCGATGCTCGTGTGCTTGGCCTGGCGAAGAAGCGGTTCCTTCCCCCGCGCGACGTGTCTCGGTGGAGGGTGCCGACGGGAGCCGCAGCCGGGAGTCGGCGGCGGCGGCGAGATCGTCGTGCCGCGTCCTTCTTTGGCGCTGGTTCGCCTCCCCTCCACTCATTTGTTCGCGGGCTTCTTCACTTTTACAAGGTGGAGGCGCACCATCTGAATCCCCACGGCGTGCTGCACATCGCGATCTTCATCACGCTGTGTGAGGCCTTTCTGGGGATCGAGCCCCATTGGGCCCTCTGGAGGTACTTCTTCCATATCTTGTCACTGAAGGAAAGTTGGCGGCGGGCGACTGTTAGCACCGATCGTGGCGCCGCTTATCCGGCTCCGGTCTAATGGGCGTCGAGTACATCGACATGAAGCTGCCCACGTCGAACCGAGGATGGCACTCCGAATGGTTCTATATTCTGAACGCAGGGGACAACGCCCCGGCCTTCACCGGGAGACGACCTGAGGCGACGCCTGAATGGAACCGGCCGGCAGACGCGAAGGAGAAGAGGAAGATGGAGGTGATCCTCGAGCGACTTTGCGGCTCAAGAGGCAAGGCTCGACGTGACGCTGTCGTCTGTGCGTTCATGGCGAGACGCTGCATAACCCTCATGGATGTGCCTCACCCAATGTTCGAGTATGTGGGAGCATATGACCCCATGAGGATGGAGCGTTCGGACCTCCCTCGTCGGAGGTGGAGGCTCGGGTGACAAACGTGCCCTGGTCGTGAGGGGCCGCGGTGGCGGCGCCCCGAGCCCTTCTCGTGAAGCCCCCAAATTTGGTAATTGGGTGGCTCCCTACTTCTCCTCAAGGCCCTTGTCTTAATTTCTTGCGTCTTGACCCGAATAGAGTTCCCACCTTTTCAGGCCTACTTGAGCATCCTCCCATGCGTACTCTGGGGAGAAGGAGATGAGGCGGTGGCGCCAAAAGGCCGAAGTGCAGAGTCCGCTCGGAAGAGCGCAGGAGAGCAGAGGGAAGGAGAAGAGGGAGACTCGCATGGCCGCCATGGCAAGAGGATGTGTCGAGTCGACCGCCCTCTCTTTGCGGGGTAGCTGGGAATCGTCTTCGGATGTGGCAGAGATCCCGATGATCCATACGGTTTAACGATTTGCCGTTGCCGAGCGACGATCTGCTGGAGGGCGTTGATACGGAAGTCACCGCTAACAGCGCTTCACGCAAGAACACCTCCAGCGGAGGTGCCCCCGGAAGGAGGAAGAGACGGCTCTCCTTCGCCAGGGAGACCAACGAAGAGAGCGCGGTTGTTCAGCACCCGCTCGATGCGGTTAGTTTTGTTTCTTTTGTCATTCGTGCCGATTCCGCTGAGCCGCTTCTCGATCGCTCGTGTTTTAGGGATTTCGCGGGAAAGCTCGACGGAGGTGGCGGAATTGCCATCATCGGGACCGACGCCGCCACTCCCACCGGCGAAGCCGATACGCCATCCGGGCAGGCAAATGGCGAGGCGGCGTTGGTCGTGGCTCGCAGCCGCGACGAACGGCAGCTCGCGCCAATGGTTGTGCCGGAATCGACCGTGGAGTCGGCACGCCACGGCCCGGCGAGCGCCGCCGCTCGCCGCCGAGATCGGGGCCGATGATGGCGAGCGAACCTTGCGCCACGGTCATTGCGGCAGCCGATCTCGGCACTAGAAGTTTTGCCGCCATCGCCACCGAGGGGACGGCTAGGAGAGGAGCCGCAGGCGGCGGTGGTGGTGGTCGCCGATTCGCCGTCGGTGGTGTCAGAGGTCTCGCCGTCGGTGCGGGCTACCGGGACGACCACGAGGGACCCTTCAGTCGCCACCGCCCATCTTAGTCTGGGCGGGCAGCGACCCACCTGTGAGGCATCGTTCACGCTGGATGACAGGGCGGAGCTTGGGGAGTGGGAATCCCTGCAGGAGGGCTCCCAGCGAGCCAAGATTGAGATGGAGAAGATTCAGGCGAGCCTGGGTCAGCTCTCGAGTCCTCCGAGTCAGGTGCCGGACGCCACACGGAGGGTTGACTCGGCCGGCGTGGTAAGTTGTGTTCAAAATTTCCCCGCCCTTTCGAATTTCGTTGGGTCTCGTAGTGATGCTGTAGGGCTGGTTGCGCGTCTCGCGGAGCGCCAGAGGGTAAGTCCGGTTCCTCCATCGCCGCACGCCAAAGGACGGCGGGAGAAGGATCGCGACTAAGCTGGCTCGAGCCGCATGAGGCTCGGGAAGCCATGGTCTTGCGAAAGGCCGGCGGCAGAGGAAGCCCGCCGGGCGATGAACGAGATGGCCGATAGCTTGGAGGAGGAGCGCCGATCGGGTCGGTCCCTGGGGGCGAGGGTATCCGAACTGGAGTCCCTCCTAGCGGAGGCCAATAGCGCCAAGGTCGCTGCCCAGGCGGAAGCAGCGGCGGCGAAAAAGCTCGAGGAGGATGCTCAGGCCAAGCTCACCGCCATGACTGAGTCGTCGGCCGGTAAGATGTTGTTATTCGGGTTGACTTGGGAGGTGCCGTCATCGAGCGCATTTTTAACTTCGCCGATCTTCGTGAGTTGCGTAAGAGATTCAATGAGATTCTTGCGAGGCGCCGTGATTGGCGGTGGAGGAGCGTGATGCGGCGGTCACGGCGGAGGCGGTGGCTTAGTCGACGCGAAAAGAGGTGGAGGGCGACCGGGCCGAACTGGTCGCCGAGTTGGCGGCCTTGGGGAGGGTAGGCCGACGTCTCGCAACCGATTGCTTTCGGGTCATCTGGGGCACAAGTTTGCTTCGCGATCGAAGTTGGCTCGTGTCGAGCACGTCGAGAAGTCGGTGAAGATGAGTGCTGCCCTGGGAGCCACTTCTGCGCTTGTTAACGCCATGTCCTTCTACAATGGTATTAACCTGGACAACGTTAGCGCTGATCGCCAGAACCGGACCGACGAGGAGGTCCAGTAACCAGCCCAAGCCGAGCCCCATGCCCGAAAGTGATCGCTGATCGGATATCGCCGCAGAAAGGCCCTCCACGGGATTACGAATAATGTTAGACATTATTATTTTTGCAAAATGTAAAGAACTTTGATATGTAATGAATCGGGGTTCGTTTTTGTGTTTATTCGCGAGTTTGAGCTGTTCCTTCGCGTTCGGAAACCGTAGCCCTGGAAACCTGTTCCTTCGCGTTCGGAAACAGTAGCCCTGGAAACCGCCGGGGTTTTTCGGGCGTAGGCGTGTTCGATTTTCCGAAGGGAGCGCGAAGGAGGTGCTAACGAACCCTGAGGTCGAAAGGTGTCTATTCATGTTTCATGCGAGGAGGTGGCTCCGTGACTTAACCGCTTGACCGCATGTAGTAACCTTGCAGCGAGTGCTACTTCGAGACCTTAGCCGCTGGGGCGTGGGCCGTAGCGCTTGGGTCGGACGGGTTACCCGCTAGGGAAGTCGAGTGGTCGGTCGGGCCGCCGACCCGTATGAATATGAATGACGTTGGAAAACAAAAGCATTCATTCACGTTTTTAGCGAGAGGACGCCTCGATCGACTTGTGGCTCGCGCCCGCATGGGTAGCCGCTTCGCATGGTTACCACTTTGAAACCGTAGCCGCGGCGTAGGCGCAGCAGCTTGGGTCAGACGAGTTACCCTTACCCGCTAGGGAAGCCGAGTGGTCGGTGGGTCGCCGACCGTATGAATGTGAATGATATTGCTCTGAGCCCCGAGCAATGCGTGGCGACAGGTCGTGGTCGGCGCAGATTCTTCGGTCCTTAAATGTCGTCAAAGGAGACCGAGAGTCAAGAGACTTATCTCTTTGGGTCGGTCGTCGTGCGGCTCGCCGGGCGCTGGTCGCGGTTCCGAGGTTGTCCGTATAGTCGACTCTGCGCGAAAGACCGGGTCGCGTCGCTTCGAAGACTGGCGGCGCCCTTACGCGCTTCCGCGATTCGCCGCGCATTTAATGCGGAGTGGAATTTTAATGCCCGTCGCGTCGGCGCATCGGACGGTGGGCGTATCAGGGGGAGTTCGCGGAGCGCCCGAGGCGATGGCGGTTTTTGGCTGCGTGAATCCGCCCTTATAAATACGGGCGCTGGGGTAGTGGTAACTCACACCCGGCCTTGACGTCTGCGTTCCCTTGCCTTCTTCGTCTTCCAAGCGCTTCTTCGAGGAGCTTCTTGCGAGCGCTATGGCGAGCGGTGGCGGCATTTACGAAGGTCGAAGCAGTGGCGAGCGGACCGGTCCGCCCCCAAAACCTCCGGACGGAGGGGGGGCTCTTCGGTCGGCGGCGAGGTGGGCTCGACACGCCCTCGCCGAGATTCTTCATCTGGAACCCTACTGGGGTAGATCCCTTCTAGTTGTTTTGGTGAGATCTTTGGGGTTGCCGAGTTGGCCTTGGATTTCGATCTTTGCTTGCCTTGAGTCTGATCGGCCGGTCTGGCCGACAAGCGCCGCCGGGTAGCTCGGCACCCCAGAATGTAGCGGAAGTGGCTCTTGAGGGACCGGCGAGCATAGTGGGGTGGGTCACTGATGCGGTCATCTGTCGACACTGGTGTCCAGTGGGGTCCTCTGCCGCCCTTAAGGGGCGCAGGGACTATGGCCTTGGCGTCGAGCCCTTGAAAACCAGGCGGTAGCTCAGCGAGCGCGTCTTTGAGGCAGAGGCGGAGATAGCCGTGGAGGATTTCGACTCCGCAGCGGGGTTCTCCTCTCCATGCTCCGCCACTTCACGAGAGCATGGGCGGGAGCTGAGGCCACTCGGGGTGGGCCAGCAGGCAGTTCAGCCCACCGTGGCCTTGACGCCTCGGGCTCACCGTGCGGCCGAGGCATTGGAGGGCTGCCCGTGCTCTCCGGGAGCCTTCCGCTCGTGAGGCGGAGGGTCGCCGCTCTGGCAATGAGTGCGTCTTTGGCGTCTTGCGCCCGGCCGTCGCAGTTCCTCGAGCAGACGGCTACCGTCTCGCGGATCTGGGTGAGCCCGGCCTAGCGCGAGCTAGGGTGCGGAGGCGGCGGGCGGCTAC
Source organism: Guadua angustifolia (assembly GCA_036346375.1). Lineage (NCBI taxonomy): Eukaryota > Viridiplantae > Streptophyta > Magnoliopsida > Poales > Poaceae > Guadua > Guadua angustifolia. The sequence continues at coordinate 645,641 of CM070507.1, read as the reverse complement.
TGGAGGTTTTCGACGGACAGGCCGAGGCGGCGAGACTCGGGGATGGCGGCGAGGCAGCGCCTTCTTCGCCCCGACCATTAGGAGGTGTTCTTGCGCGCTCGCTCTGAACTTCGCCGTCGCGGCGTGATATCTCGGCGCCGGAAGCCTCCTTCGCCTTCGCGCTCAAACCCGCCGTTTGCGGACTTTTGCACTCTTTCTGCTTTAGGGTTAGCATACTGTGTACCTTTGGTGTTTGCTCATTTGCAATGTACGCCTCGTCCTTTTGATGAAATACAATGCGTCTTTCAGAAGCTTGGTTGCACTCAATATTTCAGCCTTCTTCTTTCCTTGCCGAACGCTTGCTCATTGTTGATCGTCCGCGAAATCCCTTTGTTGACCGTCCGCGGGTTGCCCATATGGAGTCCGCCTCGTCCCGCGGATCACTACTTTGGAGGTCGTAGTCAAGAAAAACTGCCGGAGTTTTTACAGGACGTAGGCCGTAGTATCCGGGTTGAAGTGGTCCCTTCGAGGGGAGGTCCCTTGGTTGGTTTGGGCGCTGCACTTGCGAAATCATGTAGACTAAAGCCCGAACGGAGTTCGCGCTGTTCGGGCTCGGCAGTTAATTGGGACGTCGGCGACGAGAGGTAAGTCTCGAGGAAAAATCGCTGAGTTTTCGATATTCAAGCATTTAAAACAACGTTGCCATCAGTCTTTAGTCGATAGGTGCGGGCGGGATTACCTCCAACACGGTGAAGGGCCTTCCACGGGCGAAAGTTTGTGCTCGCTAGCGTTGGTGGACTTAGCGCCAAAACCAAGTCGCCCTCGTTGAAGGCTCGGCCATGATCTGGCGACTCGATATCGCCGCAGCTGCGTTCTTGATACTGGCCGATCGGAGGATCGGCGACATCGCTAGCTTCGTCGAAATGTGAGTCGACGGCGCCTCTTCTTGAAGTCGAGCCCCGAGCATTGTCGAAGGTTTGCGACCTCGAGCGCCAGACTCTAGGTCGGTCGGCGGGGGCTTGCCGCGCCGAACACCAGGAAGAACGGCGTAAATCCGGTCGACCGGGTTGGTGTGGTGCGAAGACTCCAAAGGACGGAGGGCAGCTCGGCTGCCCATCGTCCCGCAGACTTCTTCAAGCGATTGAAGATTCGTGGCTTGAGCCCCTGGAGGATCATGCCGTTCGCCCTCTCGGCCTGGCCATTGGTCTGCGGGTGGGCCACAGCCGCCCAGTCGACGCGAATGTTGAAGTCGTCGCAGAACTCGAGAAATTCCTTCCCTGTAAACTGCGTACCGTTGTCGGTGATGATGGAGTTCGGGACCCCGAACCGGTAGACGATGCCGCGGAAGAAGTCGGCCGCTTGCGCGGACGTGATGGAGGCGACCGGTTTCGCCTCTATCCACTTGGTAAACTTGTCCACCGCGACAAAGAGGTGTGTGAAGCCCCCGGGCGCCTTTTTGAAAGGTCCGAGCAGATCAAGTCCCCAGACCGCGAACGGCCATGTGATGGGGATCGTCTGGAGGGCTTGGGCTGGAAGGTGTGTCTGTCGGGCAAAGAATTGGCACCCTTCGCAGGTGCGAACAATTTGCTCGGCATCAGCCACGGCGGTCGGCCAGTAGAAACCTTGACGGAAAGCTTTACCCACGAGGGACCGCGGTGCTGCATGATGACCGCACACCCCGCCGTGGATGTCGAGCAGCAATTCCTTGCCTTGATCGGTCAGGATGCACTTCTGGAGGACCCCTGAGAGACTCCTCTTGTAAAGGTCTTCGCCCACCAGGACGAAAGACTTCGCTCAGCGGGCGAGGCGCTGGGCCTCGGTCGGATCTGGGGGGAGCGACCCATTCGTCAAGCGCTCGACGAAGGGCTTCCTCCAGTCGGATTCAGTCGTCATCACGTCTTGGCCTGACCCGAACGCCGTCGCAGCCTGGTTGATCGGTAGTTAGCTCGGGCGAGCCAGCGGGTCGCCGCCGCCGTTCGCCGGGTCGGGCCGGACGGATGGTCGGTGGAGATCGTGGGCAAAGATCCTGGTCGGGACGGTCTCTTCTTGAGCGAGGTTGGCGAGGTAGTCGGCCTCGCCGTTAGAAGCGTCGGTAGCGCGTGGTGGAGCTCAAACCCTTGAACTTCTCTTCAAGCTTGCGCACTTCCGTGATATGTCGCCATGCGATCTCGGCTCTGAGGCCTTCGTGACTGGTCGACCACCGACTTGGAATCGCCAGATCGTAAAGCCGCCGCCGCCGAGGTCGGCGGCGATCCGGAGACCGTTGATGAGGGCCGTGCTCGGCGACGTTATTCAGATGGCGTCGAAGAGCAATCGGACGGCTTATTGGGTTTGTTGCGAGTGGGAAACGATAACGATTCCGCACTCGCCCGTTCTTGGTGTAGGATCCGTCGAAGCACATCGTCAATACTCGGGGTCTTCAAGCACGGGGCGCTGGGCCTCGATCCATTCAAAGAACGAAGTCGACAAGGGCTTGCGACTTAATCGCCGCCCCGGGATTTAGCGAAATGTCGTGGCCATTGAGCTCAAGTGCCCACTTGGCCACCCTTCCCGTGGCGTCATGGTTGCGGATGATCTCGCTTAGCGCGGTTGTTACCACGGAGACGAGAGTCTTGGTGAAGTAGTGGATCGATTTCCTCTTAGATTAGCACCGCGTGAGTAACTTCTGCACTTGTGAATAGCGGGCTTTGGACTCCGAGAGTACTTACCGATGAAGTAGACCGGTCATTTGTACCTTGAGGGCATAGCCTTCTTCCGCCGCTTCGGCGACGAAGCGCCGCGCTCACGACTGTGGCGGCAACGTGAGAGGAGCAGAGGTCGCGATGGCGTATGCGCGGTCAGACCGAAGCGATGTCGAAGGCCTTCGATCGGTCAAGGGCTTCAGAGCTTCTGCCCAACCGGCGTGGTCGGATTTTACGGAGCGGTTTATAGAGCGGCATCCGCGCCGCCAAAGGCGAGACACGAACGGCTCAAAGTCGCGAGGCAACCCGTTAGCTTTTGACGCCCTTTAGATCGGCAATCGGGCCCATCTTCGCGATCGCCGAGATCTTTCACGGGTTGGCTTCGGCGCCGCCAGATATCATGAAGCCGAAAGCTTCCTCTTGGGGACCCCAAGACGCGCTTTCGGGGTTGAGTTTTATCTTGCGAACCGTCGGAGGTTCGCAAAGTCTCGAGGTCGGGCGGCGAGGTCGCCGGCCTTTCCGGTTTTGACGACGATGTCGTCCACGTGAACCTCGATGTTCGGCCGATCGGTCGCCGAAGCAGTGTACATGCACGCCGATATATAGCACCCGCGTTCTTGAGACCAAAGGGCATCGTCATGTAACAAAACGAGCCGAAGGGTGTGATAAAAGAAGTCGCGAGCTGGTCGGACTCTTTCATCGGATCCGGTGATAACCGTAGTAGGCCCGTGAAGGAGAGCGATTCACACCCAAAGATGGAGTCTCGACTGGTCGATCCGGGGCAAAGGAAAATGGTCCTTGGGACACGCCTTATTCAGCCCCCGTAATCAACACACATCCTCCATTGCGGTTCTTCTTTACAAGAACGAGGTGGCAAGCCACTGGGGTGGCGTACCTCTTTTATGAACCCTGCCTCCAAAAGTTTGGCTACCTCCTCCCCTATGAGCCTGCGCTTTTCTTCTTCGGCGGCAAGCAGCGTTAGGCGACCGACCTCGCCGGGTTGGATATTCAGGGTGTGCTCGGCGACTCCTTGGGATGCGGCATGTCGGAGGTCTTCCATGCGAAGACATCCGGCTTTACTGGAGGAAGTCGATGAGCGCTTTCCTATTTGGCGGGAGGGCGGACCCTACCCGACGGTCTTGGTTGGGTCCTCTGGTCGATCATGACCCTCTTCGTCCTCGGCGGACTCAAAGGACCGGGTCTCGACTTGCAGGCGGGGAGGACTCGAGCTTCCTCCCAGAGGGTCGAGTTCGTGACGCAATGACCGCCGGCCAACAGATATCGCCCGCTCGCCAGCTTGAAAGCGAAGCCGGAAGGATGAGGCCACTATAATGACGCATACTGGGCCTGAATCTTCAACTTCGGTAAGTATAGTTGGGGATCGCCATAAACTTAGCGTAACACGGCCTCCCAGATGGCGTGGTAGGATCCTCATGAACCCCACAACCTCAAAAGTGAGGTTTTCGGTCCGGAAATTCTCGGGCCCCCTGAAGGTGGCGGCGGTCGACCGCCTAAGAGGTAAGCTTCGCTGGCACAGGATGACACCGTGGAAAGGTGCCTCGCTTTGGATCGCAGGGTCGAGCGCTGAACTCCAGGCGTCCGAGCGCCTCACCATACATGATGTTGAGACCGCTACCGGCGATCCATGAGCACCTTTGTGAGGCGTCACCCCGCGATGGGATCGACGACGAAGGGTATCTTCCGGGTGCGGGATGTGGTCGGGGTGGTCAGTCCGATCAAAGGTGATCGGAGACTCTGACCACCGGAGGTACTTCGGGACCGCAGGGGTCACCGTGTGCACCTCGCGGTAGGCGAGCTTTTGCCTCCGCTTGTCGGCGTAGCTCTCCGGTCCACCGAAGATCATGAGGCATCCGTCGGCCCGAGAACCCACCGCTCGCTTTTCTTCCCGAACTCGTGGCGGGTCGCGCTTTTTCCTTTACCCGTGGGTCGGGGGTTTTGAGAGAGAACGCCAGACTTCGCAGATCCGATTCATGTTGACGGGTACCCGTGGTGCGGACACGGGCTCTCCATCAACTTTTCGAAGTGGTCGGATGCCCGCGCGCTTTCTTTGCTTGTCGTATCGGTCGTGGCGGCGCATGGTGGTCCTCGGGCTGTTTTCCCTTCCGCCTCCGTTTGTCGGAGTGGTCGGGAGGAGGGCGGGCTCGAACCGGACTCTCGTTTGGCCTTCCCCTTATCGAAGATGGCCCCCACGGCCTCCTCGCCGGGCGTGGTTGAGTAACAATGTCGGCGGCTCCTTGGTAGTCCCGGTTTGATGCGGCCCGACTTGTGGACCAAGGCTCTGCGACGTAGTGTCGAGATGAATGCCCCACGACGTCGGCGTCGCCGATGTCGGGAGTTCATTACTGTTGGGAAAAACGCCGATATAGTCCCGGCGTCTCTCCGGGCTGCCGCTTGCGCTTTTAGGTCCCAGAGTTCCTGTGGCGCTTGTAAGTGCTCGAAATTTCCGACGAAGACGTTCTTGGTCGGCCAGCCTCGATGGTCCCGGCGGCAGATACTCGAGCGAGCTCGAGCCGATCCGCCAGTAAATGGGGAGGTACTGAATGATGAAAAGATCATTGGTAGCTCCTCCGGCTCGGCGAGCCGGTAATCTTCCAGCCAAACACCGGGGTTCGTCGCTCCCGTGTATTTGGAGATGTTAATGTGCTCGGAAGCGGCGAAATCCGCCCGACGGATCTCCCCGCGAGAATGCCCGAGGTCCGGCCTTCCGCTCGGATTGATCATGGGCGCCGGCCGCTATCTGCGACTTCCGCGAAAGCGGCGCATCGGCGACCGCCCTTTTTCGTGCGTCGAGGGTGTCGCGGTAATCGTGGCGCTGCCCGAGGCGCTGACGTGTCGGAGTGTAGGAGGCCTGGGGCGCTCAAGCGCGATGCGGTTTTCTTGCCATGCATGAAGTCTCTCTCGGCGGCTGAATGAGACCTCGGCGTTGAGTGCAGTGGGGCGGCACATCTTTGACTGCACAGTGCTCTACCAGCTCCCGGAGGTGCTAGTAGGTAGCCACGCCTCGCTCGTTCGGCTCGGGATGCCGCGAGTAGCATCATGGCCGCGCGGTTTAACTAGGAAGGGGAAACACGAGGCGCCGACCGGCTCTGCCGCCAGCTTGTTCTTGTACTGGCCTTGTGCACGCCGCCTGGTGCCTGTGGGGGCACGAGCTGGCTCGGCCCCGACGGGTCGACCCTCGCCTTGCCGAGTCTGGCCGCTCGTAACTCTAGCTCCCGTTGCTGGAGAAGCTCGTCATGGTGGGCCTGAAGAGACCCAAGCTGGTCGTGCTGACGCCCCGCCTCTGGCGCTTCGGAGCGCCGGTGGCGGGCTTCTTGGCTCGGGGAAGTAGCTATTCGCGGGGGTACGGTTCCTCCGAAGCCTGCCCCACGTCAGAGCCAGAGTCGCTGTCGGTGGAACTCTCTAATATTCGTGGATGAGGTCGGCGCGAGCAGTCATCGCCATGAAACGCAGTGAACTGTGGGAGGCGGCGCCGCCAAGACAAAGCGCTTATGCGCGCCCCTATGACAATGCAGCCTGGCGATGAATGTCGGTCTTGAAGACAGCGCGGGAGCCTCGAGCCGGAGGTCGTCGAGGGCGTAGGTGGCGAGGTCCAGGCGTCCAGCAAAGGCCTGGTTCTGGGGCGTGGCAGGAGCAAGGCCAAGCTCTCCTGCTGAGGTGGCGACGAAGTCGAGAGAACCGAAACGAATTCGGCTCCCGGGCGCGAGCGCGCTGTCGTCGGTGGAGAAGGCCATCAAGGAGACAAAATGGGAATCCAGAGATGCTGATGACGCGCGAGCCCCTACCTGGTGCGCCAACTGTCGGTGTTTCGGGAACCGGCAAGTAAATTTGTAGGTCTAGAGGGGCTAACGCTCCCGCCTTGAATGGTTAGGCGAAAGAAAGGAGGTCCAAGATTTATATCTTGGTTAAGGCGTAACGTCCCTACTCCATCCGTGAGGTGGTCGGGTGTTATTGATTCGTGTATCCGTCAGACATAAGCGAGCGGCCGAGCTGCCTCGAGCACCTTGTGCATGGGGTTGCCGGGGGCAGCCATGAGTGTAGTTCGGGAGTGCTATGTTCGACCGCTTACATCCTACCCGCCTCGAAGGGCCATGCCTCCTTATATAGCACGGGAGGCCTTTCTGTGAAGTTACACGGAGTGTGTAAAGGGAAAAAAATGGATGGGGCTCTCTCGCCTAGGAGTCCGGCTTTTGCCTCGGTGTCCGTTGCCGGACTTGACCTTTGACGGGTAGGTGCACGCCCCGTGTTGGGTTGGTGGAGGCGCAGGCGACGGCTCGGTCCGTTCCTCCCGGAAGCAGCGCACTGCTCTCTTCTCTCAGATGTCGAGTCTTGACGCCGAGGGCGTCGACCCTCGAACCGCCTTGGGAAGGTGCGTAGCGCCCCGTCCTCGCTGATCGTGACGAATCGCCGCATCGCCGCTTTAGGTGACCAGTGAGGCCGGTCTCTGACGATTTGACGCTCGCTTCTCGGTGAAGATGATCCAAGCTTGTTCGGTCAAGTCGATCGGTCCGACCCATTGGTCTGCCAACCTCGGGTCGTTCTGCCAGTAGTTCGTGGGGCGCCGGTCCTGTGGCGCTTGGTCTGACTGCTTTGGGTTGGCTTGGTGAATCGAGCGCCTCACGTGGGCTGGTTGGTTGGCCTTCAATTCTTTGTGAGTCTTGCCGGAGGCGTCCGACTTATTGTCGGTTGGGCCCTCTTCGGGCTGGATTGGTCGGAAGTCGGGCCTCGAAAGCTTCTTGTTTGAGGCTCAGGTAGCGGTGGCGGCCCGTAAGCTTCTCTGGTCAGCGGGGATACCCATGCCCTGGGTATTCGTCACATTCGTACTAACCAACCTTATGAAAATCTGATAGATTAATAAACCAAATCTATTAGGCATTAAATAAAAGATATTCAACTGAAATATCTCAAAAATTTTAAAGCGTCATTATATGTATATTAAATACTAATAATAAAGATTTTAAAGAGCGGGTTGGACACCGTAAAACATGCAAAAACCTACTAAAATATATTACTGATAGTTTCAGGAATCAATTAGACCAGTGATCGGCAACCCAAAATCTAGGCAAGCAATATCTGATCATTTTAATATTTTTATCAGGCATATTTACTTATATGTGATATCACCTATGCATGAGAAAAACATGTTTAAGAAAACCATAAATCGATGCAGTTGGAAAGATGATTTTGGTGATGAACTGTTGCAGTAGTAATTGGTTATGGATATGTAGTATTGATGATGATTGTTAGGACAATATTTGATATGTATATGTATATGCATGGTGGGTAGAGAGTGCTATAGATGATGAGCTTTGTCGGTGGGCCCCCCTCTACATATGGCTAGAACATAAGATTGAACAAACTACATTGGGACAATGAACCATATAATTTTGTATCAACCATAGTGTGTGAGAAATGGCCATGAAAGGTTGTCCTATGATGGCGTTATGATCTCTACATTGGATATTAGTAGCTGTCAAGGGGTGTGAAGCTGGGTACACTAAGAGTCCCAATGAAGAATACAAACATCAGCTATGTTGATTTATTTTGGTGCTATATTTAAATGCCTGGGTTAATGTGTCGCCGTTGTTAGTCGAGACATAACTAGCAGCGGTGCCAGAGTTGGAGATCTAATACTTGAGTAGTGATAAATATTCTGGGTTCTCAACTGAGTTTGGTTCACTATGGGTAAAGTGGTACAAACCTACGCATGGTAAAATCATGAATTCATGCATGTCTCTTGGATTGGAGGTTATAGAAGCTAAGTTTGCCTCATATATGAGTGCTAGTAGCAATTTTAATAATTAAAATCGGAAAGCCACATGTTTATAATAAAACCCTATTTTTCTAAGAATGAATCTGAGAGAAGGATGGACAAGTGATGGATGATGGTAAAATTCATATGATGCATTTTGTTATTAATACTCACTAAGTACTTCTGTACTCACTCTTGCTAAATCCCCCTTAGCTTAGAGATTGGCTTAGGTGGTCAAGTGGTTGGTTGGGATATGGATCCCAATGAACTCGCCTATGAGGTATGGGATGTGGATCACCCTAGAATCAGGAATACGAGGAGGAGGATTACCAAGAGGGTTAGGATGTTGGTTAGATTGTGCTTCGACTTCATCAATCCTTGGAGTATTAATATTTTTGTATTATATTTTTATTGTACTTGGATCTTATGTATAATTAATATACTAGACCTGTAGCCTACGTGGCAATGAAATGTAATAAGTTTTCATTTTAGTCTCTAATTATTGTTTCTGCTACAACATTCTGAGTATGGTGTATTAGCTGATAAAATAGCAAATGCTTGATATTTTGATTGGTTAGTATGCCGAGATTCGTATAATTATCTCAGTATAATGGTTGTGCTAGTGTCACCCTGGGCTAATTATACGGATCGCCACATTGTAGTACTTTCTGTGGCTTCCAGGGACTCCTCAGTGCTAGGGACCTTGAGGTCAAGATCGTACTTAGGAAGATGAAGAAGCAAAGGAGAAGGTGTTGTGGTCTTCCTTTGGCTCCCAAGATTGAAGGGAGCCCACCGAATCTAGAGGAGATGGGAGTGTAGACAATGAGTGGAAGATGTTGTCCATGTCTAAGATCTAGGTCCCTTAATTGAGATTATGAAAATATGATTGTGAGCTCCTAGTAAACATGATGAGGAAAACGATATATGAGGATTGCTTCTTTATCAGTTCTATACTTATGGTTTTCATTCAATTTTTAGCGATAATTTCATAGTTTCCCTATTTTTTTGAGGATACTGCATTTCTTTTTTGCATTTTGTTGCATATATTGATTATAATTATTGCATGTATTATTTAGTTATGTTGTGCCAATGCATATAGTGGGAATCAGACGTTCCCTATATGATATGCTTTATTAGAATCAATTCACACAGAATTGAGCAGCATAACCAGCTAGGCAACAGCACATCTATTACCCTATCTAGAGTCAGATGATTGACAAATTACATGGAAGTATAGAAGTTCATATAACACTCCGAACTTTAGTCGAAAGTCTATCTAACATCCCGAACTATAAAACCAGTCATTTGACCCTCCAAACTTTACAATCCGATTCCAATAACACCCTAACTAGGGCCCCATTTATCGTTGCCCGACCAACGTATCATCATACGTGGCATGCAAGCAATAACACTATACGAATTTGGGTCAAGGTGTTATTTGGACTGGATTGCAAAGCTCGGGGGATTAAATGGCTGGTTTCATAGTTCGAGATGCTAGACAGACTTTCAAGCATAATTTAGAGTGTTACATGGACTTTTTCCTTTTTTTCAAAGTGAGGAATAGACCAAAATAAAAGAAAATCCTATATATCAAACTAGGAATCTGAGGAAGGATGGAAGGAGGAGGAAGAGGGGAACAAGGAAGGAAGGAAGCCATGGTACGCTTGGCCCTTCCACTTCCATCCCCTGAAATGCAAGCAAGGTTTATCTCGTTGCCTTCGCCCATGCCCGACCTCCCTCTCACGTATTCTTCTTCCTCTCTATCCTTCTGCATGCTGTTATATCTACTACACCCAGACATCGGTTTCCATGCAAAGCAAAACGGCCATATATGCTTAAAGATCGTGTACTAAGTAGGATCTGTGTGCTTTAGGTGTCTCTCTCTTTCTCTCTTCCTCCTTGTTTTGGGATTGGAAGGAAACATATGGGTGTCTCCCAAATAGGTTCTCGGCTGTTGGCTCTGGCCCTCATTTGCTTCTTCTCAGGTACTCGTATTTTCGAAAAGAAAAGGAGCATCATGTATTCATGTTCCTTCACTTTCTCCTGCTAAAAGATCAGGAATGTCCCCTCTTGTTCCTTCTAGCTTTTTTTTTTCTTTTCCCGCGTCAATTGTGTGTCACCAAAAAATCTTTCAGGTTTTCTAACTGGCCATGTGTATTTTTCTTGGAAAATCATCACCATTTTGTCCATGAATAGGACAGCTATTCCTCATTTCTTTCTTGCCAGTTTTTCTTACACTTTGTCCCTGATTTCTTTGAACTCCTGTCAGTTTTTTTTTGATGGATAAAGTGCTGCCAGTTGGTGCCATTGTTCACGATATTGAATGAAGCTAAACAAGTACACTCCTAACACTCGCCATCGCATAAGTTACTTGTAGTTATGTTCATTATGTTATTGCATCAATGCTGTTAAAAGCGGACTAGTGGAGTAGTTTATCAAATTACTAATTACTAGGATGCAAATAATGATAATGGAAGAAGTGTATCCACTATGATTCTGGCACACAAACAAGGGTCACGTATACGTTTTTTTTGGGGTGGATTCCAGGTGCAACGAGGCGCGCCGAGTCGGCCCGCGTTTTCACGATCATCAACCAGTGCAAGACGACCATCTGGCCGGCGGTGACGCCCGGCGAGAGCTTCGGCGGTGGCGGGTTCGCGCTCCGGCCGGGGCAGTCGATGGTGTTCACGGCGCCGGTGGGGTGGGTGGGGCGCATCTGGGGGCGGACGGGCTGCAACTTCGACCAGGCAGGGAACGGGTCGTGCGAGACGGGGTCGTGCGGGCAGTCGCTCAAGTGCGCGGCGGCGGGCGCCCCGCCGGCGAGCCTGGCGGAGTTTACGCTGGCGTCGGTGGACTATTACGACGTGAGCCTGGTGGACGGGTTCAACCTGCCGCTGGTGGTGAAGCCGATGAACGGGCAGGGCAACTGCTCGACGGCTGGGTGCGACAGCGACCTGAGGCAGAACTGCCCGTCGGAGCTGGCGGTGAAGGTGAACGGGCGGACGGTGGCATGCCGGAGCGCGTGCGACGTGTTCGACACGGACCAGTACTGCTGCCGTGGGCAGTTCGCGAACCCGGTGACGTGTCAGCCGACCTTCTACTCCAAGAAGTTCAAGGCCGCCTGCCCCACCGCCTACAGCTACGCCTACGACGACCCAACCAGCATCTTCACCTGCTCCCAGGCAGACTACACTATCTCGTTCTGCTCCACTAGGTAATCAATCTGCTCCTACTATTTCTTACTGCGATGTTGATACAAAATGCTAAATTTAATATAGACCCTTCATTATTCTCAATCCAAAAAATCTGATTAGCTAGTGTTTATTTCTGCTTCTTTGGGTAGCATAGTATTAGAAATACTCTTTAACAATCAATAGTTATATCTAATTTTACTACTCACCATAATACACCGTAAATTTTCTCAAAATGTTAAGTGTTTTTAGTTTCTACAAGAAAAAGAAAACGAACTTTATCCTTGCTCGATGTTTGTAAAGTCTACGCTCGAGACATCCTATTTTTCTAGTTTTGCTCTAAATTCAACGAGGCAAAATCAGCTACACTTAAAATACTGATTCATACGTGAAAGAAGACAAACAAAGTTATCACAAGCGGCAGAGGTATTTTGTCAGCAGCAGATATCATCTGACTCTGACTGGAATCGGAAGGCGAATCAAATAACTATACGTCTCCTGTTTGAGAACTTGGAAGTTTTACACTATTTGGCCTTTGTATACCTTTTTTTCTTTCACTTTTGGCCCCCTTCCGAATGAAATCGTAAAAATAGCTCCATTCTCAATTATAGAAGCACTGACAGACGATATATGCCACCTACTGTGCTCCCCTGCCATGGCAGGTCACCAATACCGCATCCATCGTGGTACTCGAGCTCGCTAGCACAGGGTACCACGGTGCCAAAGCTCGGCAAGTACCTACCGCGGGTATCCGAGCTCGATAGGTACTTGCCGAGATAGGGAAGTTCTGTAGGTAATACATATCGTCTGCTGGTGCTTCTGCGGTCGAGAAGGAGGCGAGATTTGTAATTTCATTCCAAAGTAGGTTAAAAATGGAAAAAAAATGTGTAAGGGACAAATATACGGAGGCTTAGAGAATTGCTAGATTTCTAAGCAATTTTTTTTTCGTATTGATTTGTGAACTCTGCAATTCTTGTCTTTCTGATAAATTAATTCCAAAGCACATGTCCCATTCTACAAGGCCCTGTGTGTAAGCAATGACTACACAAACTGCCAGTTCCTGAACCTTATCCTCTCACCGGCCACTGAAATTTCTCCACAACTGAATATCTTACTGGCAAGGAATCCGATTGTTGACACAATCAAATGCATTGGTGGCCCATCTGCAAGCTGTCCATTGGGGGTGGTGTGTGTGTGTTTGGCAAGATGAAACTGAAACACAAAACAAAAACCGTAGCAGTCATGCTGCAATTTCGCACCGCAAAGCCGTCTGCACTATTGGGGTCCTTGTTTGGTTTCTATGTTCAGAAACTGGGGTTATGATGAACCTCAGAGTTCAGAACTATTAATACTGTTTCTTTGTACCAAGAGGCATTGATGTTCATTTCTGCTATCCTTGCCTGCATTGTGGTATTGTTCTGGAGTGAAGTCTATATAGTCTTTTGGTTGTTCCCACTTTGTTTTTTGCTCAGGTTGCAACGGATTTGACATTTTTCACTTTCTGACAAGTGTAAAAAAAATTTCTTGACAAATTGCATTAGATCACTTGACAGTTCTTTGAATGATACCTAGCTCTTTACTAACGGTGTGTCTTCTGCATTCCATCCTTGGCTTGTTTCAGGAAGCAATCGGCGTGCTCCTACCACAACAACCGGCTTGTGTGCAGTGGTTCCAGGCGATCTTGGCCGATCATGTCTACCCTGATGCTTGTGCTGCTCTCCACCTTCCTGGCTTTGCAGTTTTCAGTGTAAGGATTAAGGAGCAACCGACCTGATTGATATAGTTTCCCCCCTTTTTTTTGCTCCCTCTAGGAACAAAAGTACAGGTGATCCATCAAATTTAGGCACCCTCACATGTGAATCCTATTCTTTAGAGAGACAACATAAGTGGTTGTTTTTTCCTCCTCTGCTTTTTTAATCATCTGTTCCGGTGTAAGTGGAGACAGCACCACTGCATGACATGATTTCTGAAAGCCTGAATCTTTCGGTACACCTTTTAATAGCATTACCTGTAAGCTCTTGGTGTGTAAATAACATATATTCTAGCAACAGTTCTGGTGCAGACTGACTCAATAATGTTGCATAACCCATTGCTCCTATGTTTTCTGTTCTGTTAGTTAGTATGCTCCGACGATGAAGGTCCTCTTGACTTCAGGTCACCACTGTTTTATTAGTATGGTTACTTTCGTTTCAGGCATATGGTTTCATTCATCTGTTCTGAACAGTGGTTTGCTATCATTAGTACCACTATAGCTTGGCCTTAAACAAGCCAAGCCAATTATAGGTTGCAAATTGCAATCTATCACACTTAATTTCATGAAAGCCAACTGCATCTAGAGCTTTCTTGTTCCTTGGAAGTTGGAACCTACTGTACTAGTACCGTCTCCATTCGCCAAATGCCAGCCGGCACCAAATATTGCTATGATCCTATGGCATGCATAACAAGTGAAGTACAATATATCGATTCAGCGAACCGACAGGCCATATTTCAAGGAAAGCATGGAAGAGACCCATAAATACAATAGCACGTGTTCTATATTAGTTTATACTTAATTCATTACAACAAGTAAAAGGCCAGAAATTACTCAGAATAACATGTAACATCATTTTCATTTTCAGATTTAATTGACCTGATGAAGAACGTTATGAGAATTGGTCTAAGATTACCAACAATTTACATAGTGCAAGGAAACAGCAACGTTGCAAAGGGGGAAAGAGAGAATGAGCGGAGATGAGGACGGGTGAATGAGATGAGAGTGAGAGAGAGGTAAAGGGATTTCTCAGCTCAGCAAAAGCTTCATGACTTCAGTGGGAGATCCAGAGGACAGATACGCCTGAAAGACAAGGTCTTGACCAGAAAAATGGAAAGAAATGTTAATTTTGTGGCGTCAAACAAGTTAGAGAAGGTCAAGGAAGAAGCCAGCGTAGGTGAGAGTGAGTGTGTCCATGCATGACCAGGAGCATCATAGCACAGCTAGCAGCAGCGTAACATGCCACATGCATTTGAGTGCACTTGCATCCCATCCTCCACGACCATGGCCGTGATCATGATGATCCATCAGAGCCGGAGCAACCCACATGCATGGAGATGGAATGCATTATTTCTCTCCAAGTGTCACTCTCGCTCATCCTTGAGTTCATATACTGCATATGCTATATGAGATAGCTGTGTTCATCTTTACAAAAGAGTAGTCGATCCTACTATATATGATCAGGGAGGCAGGATTCAGATGGGATTAGGACGTGTATTCGCTGTGCTACTGTCAGGGTGCATGCAGCATCTCGGCTGGAGGAAGAATTCTTGAAATCAGTGTCGACTATTGGTTTTCGAATGGCGATATTACTTAAACGAAGTACTACTAGTATACTGTATAAAGCTTATACTGTAGTACTATAGTTAGTAGTATAATGCATAATGTGTGCGTTTTCCTAGGGTTTACGGCATGCAGCTTGCGTAATGGAGCTATGCTTTGTTTCTTTTAAGAGCGGCATGCAGTCCCTCGTGCTTCCTCCTCTTATTCGACGCCACACTGAAATCTACCACAAACTATACTACGGTGCCATTTGTTCCCAGCAAGCAAGCAAAGGTAGTTTTTTTTTCTTAACTGAGGAATCCGATGGCCAAGGAAGAAAAAGAGACTTGCAAGGAGTTTACATGTACGTAAAGAATGATGAAGCCCACGAAGAATGCATTCTATTGCTCCAGGTCACACAAACAACATCTTGTAATCTGTAGCAAAAGGGGGTGTGAAAAATAGATGCTGGATGCAAAAGCGTGCCTCCTCCTCATCCTCTTTATTCTTTCTTCTTTATTCCCCCGGTTGATACATGGCTTGATGTTTCCTCTGCTGGATTGCATGAGTACTGTAGGTAACACTGTGAGTTAGTGAGGCACATGAGCTGCTTTTGGCAGCAGCAGCAGCAGTAGAGGGGTAAACTGGTAAAGGGAGGGAGGAGGGGTCCTCACCTCTTGAGCTAGGCATAGCGGGACCATAGGGTTTCAGGCTTCCAGCCTTTCTACGGACCCCAAGAAACCTCACTGTCCTCTGAAATCATCGGCACCAACACACACACACACACTTCCCGTGGCCATGACCAATTAACCGTAGCATCTCTCTCTCTCCCCCCCTCCTTTTCTTTCCAGATCCATAGACACCATGCTGCAACCAGGGATGAACTTTTCGTTTGAGAAAAAAATTCGGGACAGGCTGAAATCCGAAATTTCGGCCGAAATTCGGTAATTTCGGCCGGACAAGATTCAAAATTCAAATTTCAAAATTCAAATCCGGTTTGATTTCCACCGAAATTTTCCGAAATTCGCCGAAAATACTCGAATTCGCCGAAATTTGCCGAAATTCGCCCAAATTGGACTGACTGAAAATTGGTTCAAACGACGCCGAAAAATTTTGAATTTTTTTTGTAGGTTCCTGCCACATTAGAGATGTTCTCATAAAATTTCAGGTGATTATCAGATCTGTGCAATTTTAAAAATTCAAATACTGATACTATGTAGATGAAACGTTGATTGGCAAGTTTGAACCGGATGAAAAATAGTACAAACGATGTTAGAAAGTTTTGAAATTTTTGTGAAGATTCCTGACATACTTATGATATATCTGGAAAAATTTCAGATGATGATCAAATGTGAGCAATTTTAAAAATTCAAACACAGAGAGAGTTGAAAACTAGTACTTTGAATGTCAGAATTTTTATAAATTCCTGGAGAAATATTTTGAGCTAAAAATTTTACATAAGAATCCTTAGCTCAAATAAATTTGAAAAACAAAATTTCAAAAATTTATAAAAATATTTGAGTTGCCTGATAAATCCAAAACAGAAAACAGAAATATGTACACAGTACATTGTCAGAATTTTATAAATTCCTGGAACAATATATGGAGCTAAAATTTTAAATAAGGATCATTGCCTGAAATAAACTTGAAAAACAAATTTTCAAAAAGTTTAAAAATATTTGAATTGTCTGATAAATCAAAATCCGAAATCTGAAAACTGTGCAGAGCAGATTGCAATCATATAAGTTCAGTGCTTACTGCATTGATAGATTTTATTGAGCAAACAAAGAAAATTTAAATTTTTGAAAATTTTATAGAATGGTACTGAGCAAATTATTAATATGTCATAAAAATTTCAGATCATGATCACACCGGAGAAAATTTGTAAAAATATAATAAGTTTACTGTCCCAATTATGTCCATTCGGTTTTTATTTTTAAAGATAACAAATGATGTTAAATTATTTTGACAATTTTGTGTATGATCCCAAACTACTAAGAATGGTACCATAATTTTTCACATCATTATCAATCTTTTAAAAATTCTTAAAAATCTGACAAGGTTTCTGCCCAAATTTTAAAAATCTCAAAAATTAGTTTTTCATCAAATTTTCATGGAACAAGACTTTCTTAAGGGTTATTGGACCCATTCCGTTCAAATCCGGCCAAAAAATTTGAAAATCCGGACTCCAAACCCGAAATTTCGGCGAAATTTGACCGAATTTCGCCGAAATTCCGAAATTACTGTAGCAGCACTGTAGCAAAATCAAATTTTTTTAAAATTTTTGAATTTGGCCGGCATATATAAATTCGGAGGGGGCCGAAAACCGAAATTTCGGCGAAATTTCGCCGAAATTCGCCGGTTTTTGGATCCCTGGCTGCAACTGCCCCTGCCATGGCCACTAGTGCACTGCAGAATCAGATGGACAATATATCTTGTCCAACCAACAGACCAGAACTGCGCATGCGCGTCCAATGCAGAATCGTGTGGCGTCGCTGTCGCCTTAGATCGCCGGTTAACCACCCTGGCCGGCTTAATTAATTTTGCCTGTGCATAAGAAAAAGAAAGAAACTTAACTTGTCAAATTTACACAGAGGCTCGTGGTAAAAACGTACGTCTAGATCGGAAACTGAAACTGGCTGGAGATTCAGAATTTTCAGAGGGCAGCTGTATGTGCAGTTTGCAAGGTAGCCGCATTGCATTACTCTGGGAAGAAGACAAGACAAAAGCGTCGGTTTCATCCCACATCCCAGCGATTTGTAGCCCAAGGACCAGCGAGCTGACCACCTGTGCTGGATCAACACAACATATGGACGGACGGTCCAAACAAATTCGTAAATGTTAAGCGCGTGCACTACAGTACTTTTAGTTGCCCGGCCGCTTGAAAACTTGCTCTGCTTTGAGATGTTGGATGCCCTATTGTATTCTCTTACTAGTAAGCAGTACTGTAATGTCATGCAAGAGAGATGCCCTAGACGGGAATTTGGATTCATCAGCACTGGTTCACAGCGCCATTCATGAGGAATATCGGAACATCTCCTCCTGGAGATTTGTATCATAGCATCTGTGTGATGCAGAGTTGAGGGTCAGCAAACAGCATGTATGCCTTCCCTCAATTAGCTCGTTGCTTCGGTTCCAACGCTCAAACGGAGATGACACTCGTGCTGTTTGAACTGAACGGCACAGGATAATATAAATGGCGAGTCTAATTCTAGGGTTGGGAAAACAAGCATGCAGTTAATCAGTCTTCCTAGCTTGACGTACTCTAGGCACAAGAGTAGAGTGTATATCGAAAACATGGTTATTATGCCATGCTGGATAAGCCCATTGTTAACCCAGAAAACTAATCCATCAGCAAACCTTTAGAAGTTCCCTCCCTCCCCCAGAGCATAAAGCAGCAAGAAAGCGAGCCGACCTTGCCATCCATATATCATTCATTCATTCAAAGACAGACCCATCATTCATCCCTCAGACAGGCCACACTCACATCCCAAACAGCAAATCAAAGAGATAGACCAAAGGAAAGGATCTGGGTATCCCAATGGTGGAACCAGGCAGATCAGCAGGGGCAAGGGAGGCCAAGAAAACAGCCACCTCCACGGCCACGAAGAAGAAGCTGATAACCTCCAAGCCGGACAAGGAGAAGGAGAAGAGTAACAGAGAGGAGGAGAGCAGCAAGAAGCAGAGCAGGCATTGCACAGAGCCAGAGAGCCCCTCCTACAGGTTAGCACTCAAGAGCCTCTTCTCCTGCAGAAACAGCCATGGCCACACCCACGCCCACCACCACGCTCCCGACAGCCACAAGTGCAAGAAGCTCGGCTGCTCCGCCTCCATCTGCAAGCTCAAGGACAGCCCCAGAGTGATGCAGAGGCCGGATCAGGATGCCACGGCGGCAGCCGCCCCGCCGGCCGAACCGTGCAAGCGGCGGGCGTCGGTGAGTGCCTGCAACAGCACCAGCGAGCGGTGCGTCAAGAAGCCCCTCAGCGAGGCCAACGCGGTGACCACCGCGCCACCCAAGCACGGGGGCTCGCTGTCGTCGACGTCGTCGTCGTCGTCGACGGGCGGGTCGTTCAGGAGCATGCAGCTGCGGAGGCTGTCAGGGTGCTACGAGTGCCACATGGTGGTGGACCCCATCAGCGGGGTGTTCCGGGACAGCTCCATGAGGGCGACCATCTGCTCCTGCCCCGACTGCGGCGAGATCTTCGTCAGGGCAGAGAGCCTCGAGCTCCATCGGTCCATCAGGCATGCAGGTGAACAACAAATTCAGAACACATGGCATCCATCACCGTTCCTACCTTCTTCTTGTTGATTCTTTAGCTCTGTTCATGCTATATTGTGTACTATTTGACTGCTAGTGATATATTTAGGCTCAGGTTACTTGCTGTTAGTGCTGATCTGTTTCCAGCTTCTACTGTGGTGTGAAAGTGAGATTTGCGCTTTATTCCTGCTGCTTTTCATGCTTTCTATCACTGTAGGGAGCATGCAGCAAAGTGTTTGTAACAGTGATCTAGGCGTATCTTGTGCATTGCTCTATTGTCGAGACTTGACAAGATTGTTGTTCCTTTCGTCATGACTGGTGGAGCAGCAGCAGCAGCAGCAGTAGAGCATTTTCAGGCGCATTCATTTTGACCAGAATACCGTGACTGTTTCTAATTAACTAGTATGACCAGATTAACTAGCCTACATGCATATAGTCAAGTGATCCTAATTACTCATGTAAGGTTAATAGTAGCATTATCGTTGAATATATGGATGGAATGGAATGCAGTGTGCGAGCTGGGCCCTGAGGACACGAGCCGGAACATCATCGAGATCATCTTCCAGTCGAGCTGGCTCAAGAAGCAGAGCCCCGTCTGCAACATCGACCGCATCCTCAAGGTGCACAACACGCCCAAGACGCTCGCCCGCTTCGAGGGGTACCGCGACGCCGTCAAGGCCAAGGCCAGCAACCACCAGCTCGCCAAGAAGCACCCACGTTGCACCGCCGACGGCAACGAGCTGCTCCGCTTCCACTCCGCCACCCTCGCCTGTTCCCTCGGTCTCCACGGCGCCACGCACCTCTGCGACGCCGCCTCCGCAGGTTGCAACGCGTGCGGCATCATCCGAGACGGCTTCAAGACTGCGGCCTCTGGCGGCGACGCGGCGGCCGGCATCCAGACGATGGCGACGAGTGGGCGCGCGCACGACGCCGTGGAGGGCGCCAGCGAGCGCAGGGCGATGCTGGTCTGCCGAGTCATCGCGGGGCGGGTGAAGCGGGCGCAGGAGACGGCGGCGGCGGCGCCGGAGGAGTACGACTCGGTGGCCGGGTCGGCGGGGGTGTACTCCAACCTGGACGAGCTGGAAGTGTTCAACCCCAGGGCTATACTGCCCTGCTTCGTTGTCGTGTACAAGGCTTAGCTTGATTGATGGCTCGCTCAATTGATCCATTCATACCTTACCTTGCATGGATCTTTCTTTTTCTCTTCTTCTTTTTTTTTTCTTGTTTCAATTAATTAGACCGGTGTTTAATTGGCTACTGTGGTAGCTAGTGATGTTACATAGACCGACTAGTAGTAGTCTCGACATGACTTTCTTGTTGTCTTCGATCGGCTTAATTACTTGCTGTAGCCTTCACCTGATCGTTTTGTCTGGAGGTGATCTTACTATAGTCTTTAGTAGCATTAATCAGCTGTGCTATTCAAACTGTTGCATTTTCAGTAACTTGTCTTGTAGGACAGCAGTGGAGCTCATGAAGAGAGTTGGATTCTCACCAACCGTGGTAGCGCGGTTAGATGGCCGTAGTTTTGCGGAGCTTGAACAGGCCATGCCTGTTGGAAATAGAATTGTATCTGCAATAGTTTCCTCTATCCATAGTTCTGAACTTCTATGGCTGAATTCAATTACAGAGAAGTTCAGATGACAGAAAAACAAGAACTAGAATCGGAGAAGAAATCAGATGAAGATGGAAGAGATTTGTGCCTCAAAACCACCTCAGCTTCTCGGGTTTTCTCATTACTCATATATATATTATAGATTACAAGCACTTAGAGATAAATATCTCAACTACCAGATTAAACGGACTCGAATTTAAAACTAAACAGAGTTTGTAACTGGGACGCTACTATAGCACATCCGACATAACAAAACTGAAATTGGCTCAAACCACTTCAGATAAAATGAAACACAACTAATAAACAAACTCTATACGAACAAGCAAGGGCGGATCCACAGTGGAGGGGCCGGGGTCCGGTGACCCCGACGTCTCCGTATTAGTCCCTCATACCTCTCGCTAAATACTGTTAATGACCCCGGTGGCAGATTAGCCTAGACCCCAGCCCAGTGCTCATCCAGTCTGATCAGTCATCCGAAAGCAAACAGCCCATAAGCCGTATATTGGCGATGACACCGGCGAACAATTTTTCTGGATCCGCCCCTGCGAACAAGTTTTGCCAACAATCACCCCCCCCCCCAAAAAAAAACTTGCTGTGCATCTGTTACCTCCCTAACTCCTAACTTGTAACACATTTCAAGAAATCTAACGTGCCTGAGGGACTTGGTCAAAATATCAGCATGCTGTTCTTCCGAGTAGACATGAACTACTTCAATCTTTTTAGCCTCCGCACATTCTCGGATGAATGGTACCTTGTAAAATATGCTTGCTCCTCTCATCATATACTAGATTCTTACATAAAGAAATGGCTAATTTGTCACCCAGATCAGACCATCATGTCCTTCTTCATATTGTTATCATTGATATTCTCTCGCTCCTCCAACTATAAAAGTGTAACACCTTAAAATTCTGTTAGAAATAATTTTCCTAGGTTCAAAATGTTCCAAAGTATTTTTGATTTTTTTCAAAATTTTAGAAATCTATTTGATATTTTCTATAAAACTATTTGTATTTCTGAAATTATTTTAATTTGAAAATAAATGTAAATTCTTCATTCTCCTTTTTGGGCCAAGTGGGCCAAGTTTCTGACAGAATTTCCAACTTCGCTTATACGGAATTTCTGTTTGTCAGAAATAGCTCTCTCGTTTTTGACAAAAAAAATTTCATTTCCGTTTTCATACCGACATTTTCCATTTCTATTTCTGAAAAAAGGCTTCCGTTTCTGTTTTATCTAAAACTGTTAGAAATTCCGTTTCCATTTTCATCCCTACTTGACGGGCATGCCTGTGGATGAGAAAATGATGGGTGCGGACCAGGATACAAATTTCGTTGAATTTCAGTGAATTTTCATCAAAATTTTGAATTTCGGGCCACCACAAAATCTAAACTATCGGCCGAATAAAAAAAATGAAAATTTTCAAATTACTACAATAATTTCTTTTTGGCAAAATTTCATCGAAATTTCATGAGTTTTGGCCTTTTTTTAATGTTTTAGGGCCGGATTTGACTAGATTTAGTCCAATAACTTTTAAGAAAGTCATATTTTATGAAAATTTGTTGAAAAACCAAAATTTTGAGACATTTTAAAATT
The DNA here is from genome assembly GCA_036346375.1 of Guadua angustifolia. Lineage (NCBI taxonomy): Eukaryota > Viridiplantae > Streptophyta > Magnoliopsida > Poales > Poaceae > Guadua > Guadua angustifolia. The sequence goes on along the minus strand of CM070507.1, from coordinate 623,268 downwards.
TTGGTATAAACACTGTCATATTTTTATAAAATTCTACAAGCTTGATAATGACATGAAAAATTTATAGTACTATCTTTTGTAATGTAGGATCATATATAAAAATTTTCAAAATAACTAAACTTCATTATCTATGAAAAATCAAAAACAGAATGAACATAATTGGGATAATAACCTTGTCAAAATTTTATAAATTTTCTCATGTGTGATAATGATCTAAAATTTTTATGAGAGATTAAGAATTGCCCCAGTATCATGTTGTAAAATTTTGAAAATATTTCAGCTTTTTTGTTTGGTTAATGAAATCTATGTAAACATTGAACTTCTTTTGTTATATTATATTTCAAAAATAAAAAAGAGGAAGAACATAAATGGTACTATACCTTGTGAGAATTTTATAAATTCACTGGCGTATGATTGTGATTCAAAATTTTTATGAGACCTTAAGCATTTCCTTATCGCCTTCTATAAAATTGTCAAAAAATTTAAACCTTTTTTGATTGCTAAAGCAAATCTATGTATTGATTATCAGGTTTTTATCAGGATGTAGTATTATCAGAATTTTAAAAAATAATTTAAGCATGATCATCATCTAAAATTTTTATAAAAACATTAATGATACATCAGAACCATCCACAAAAAAGTTTAAAATTTTATAACGTGGTTTGGACTATTTTTTATCTTGTTCAATTTTGTTGGTAAGGCTTTTAACAGGACAGTAGTACTTTCTGAATTTTTAAAAATTAATAATGTTTAATCATCATTTGAAACTTTTATGAGAATATTAGTAATACATCAGAACCATGGAAAAAAGTTTAAAATTTTCTAATATGGTTTGTTCCATTTTTCATTCAGTTTAAACTTGCTGGTCAGCGTTTTATCAGGATAGTAGCAATGTTCGAATTTTAAAAAATTCTTTAGACTTGATAATCATCTAGAATGTTTATGAGAACATCACTGTTGTGTCAGGAATTTCAATTTTTTGACATTGTTTGAACTATTTTTCGTTCTGTTGAAATTTTAGCAATTTTGGGCGAAATTTCGTATTTTTGGCCGGAAATTTCGGTCCAAAAAATTCTAGATTTGAATTTAGCTTTTGAATTTCAACTAGATTTTATTTGAAGTGACAAGATTTCACCTAAATTTTGAATTTTGGTCACGGTGAAATTTTATTCAACACGAAATTTAAATCCTGGTGCGGACAAGCACTGCACTTATCCGCTGTGACCGATTGCAGTCGCGGGGAGAGCAGTGAGGTGAGGCGGCGGCAACGACTATGTTTGCTAGGGATTTATTTAGGCTTGGAAAGATAAGAAACGCGGGAAAAGCACCAAAGCCAACAAACATAGCAGCGTAATTGGGGGCAGGCCCACACGTCGACGCCGCTTCACTTCGTGAGAGGACGTACACATCATTCAACACTCCCTCCTCGGGCTTGTCATTTGTTGATCTGTTATGTTGTGAAAGCCATCCTTTTATTATATAACTAGAAAAATTTTCGCGGCGTATTGCGTGTCGTTTTTTCGTATAAAATATTTCTTTTTTTTTCGACGGCGTTTTTTTAATTGTCGAAATAATGAGCGAAACGGCTGAAAGAACACAAAATTTTTAGCGTGTCGTACGCATGCCGCCGCCAGAGGATTTTTTTTTTAGCGTTTTATTTCCTAAATCGTCGAAATAATGAGCGAAATGGGAAAAAATATAGAGATAAAGTTGTAGAAATATCTCTTTCGACGAATTATTTGGAAAATATTTGAGACCGAGCTGGAAAACCGCAGCGGGGAAAAAGTCTAGAGGAAAAAGAGTGAAAAATTATTAGAGACGACAACTTTCTTTCGCCGAGTCTAACACTCTACGCGTTCACCGAGTAATAATACATGTTTTAAAAAATATTAGAGATCGAGATGGGAAAAAAGGGCGAAAAATTATTAGAGATGACAATCTTCTTTTGCCGAGTCTAACACTCTACGCGTTCACCGAGTAATAATACATGTTTAAAAAATATTAGAGATCGAGATGGGAAAAAAGTCTAGAGATAGAGACACACACATATTTCTGGTGACGAAAACATTTTTTCCGGGAAAAACGGAGAAAGGATCTAGACGTAAGAAATAAGGACCTGAATGTTACGTTTTTGGACTTATCCGCTATCCTGAAAAATTAGAAAAGGGTTTGTTCGCGATTTGAATTTAACGGGAGATTCTTTCCACAAAATGGCGCTCGAGGGACCCGAACACGATTTTAGGAGAAAAAATCTTCCTCTCACAGAAAATCGCGAAGGACCTATTCATAATTTTAAAAAGGATCAAAACGCGAATATTTTTTTGAGCCGAGCCGAGCCGCCGAGCCGAGCCGCCGGCTCGGCTCAAATGTCCAGGAGGCGGCGCTTTCTTGACATTTAGGAAAGGACTTATTTGCTTATTACTTGTTGATGGACGATTGGTACTTGCAAAATCATTCGGAATAACATGCTATGTTCTACCCCTGTTCCTGAATAGATGGCGGTTAAGGGGTTTGCCCTTCGAGCAAGGCAGGGTAGAAATGATCAAATGTCTTTCTTTATTAACTCACTTATTATATAATTTGCTTATTACTTGTTGATGGACGATTGGTACTTGCAAAATCATTCGGAATAACATGCTATGCACTACCCCTGTTTCTGAATACATGGCGGTTTAGGGGTTTACACTTCAAGCAAGGCATGGTAGAAATGATCAAATGTTCTTTTTTTATTAGTTCAGTTATTGTTTTTGGATGATGTGTGCTACTTTATTATATAGTAATATAATAAAGTTGAGAATAATGAACGGTAGAGGTGTGCAAAGGGGAAAACATTTAAAAGTTATCTTGAAATTGTAGAATGATATATATTTAGAAATAAAATTTGAAAGTTAAAATGACATGTATTCAGGAACGGAGACCCTCACGATATTGTAGCCGGCAATTATCTGATCAAATTTCTCAAATGAGTTATTTCAATGCGCACATTTATGTTGGGGACGGCTAGGAGACATGTGGTAGGAAGACCATGTGGGCAGCATAACAGAAAGTGTAGTGGGTCATTTATAGAAATATAATTTAGCCATTGATTTATTGAGGGTATTTCTACAATTTTATTATCAAACAAAGTATAAATAAACACTAATTAACCTAATGATTTATTGGATCAAAAAGAATGAATGCTTCGTGTTAAATTTAGTGTACCGAAGAGCTCTAAATGCAAGGGATAACATCCAAAGTGAGCCCTTTGCTGCACATCATTGCTTCAAATTTTGTTGTTCAGCTCATCAAAGCCCCGGTAGATGTAAAGAAGTTGACGAATTTGGTTTACTTTTTGTGTGGGCCGTGTGAGCCCAGCGACAAAGCACTGACCAAACGTGGCAGCTGGTCTCTACTCACCTTCCCCTGCGCGTTTCATCACTTGCGTTCGTCATCCATGCCCTTTTGTTTCACCGTCTTGATGTTTGTACTACTGGAACATGAACACATGCCAAGAAATCTTACCAAACCCTGTAATTATCACATGTAAATACTCTGTAATTACCAAACCCTGTAATGTTGTGAAAGCCATCCTTTTATTATAATAAGCAAACAAAATCAGCGTGCATTTCGCATGATTAATTGTTCTCATCATTCGTAAGGCACTGCATTTTGCCACATTCGAGATGAGCCTAACCCCACATCGCCATTGTAAAATAAGCAAAAACACGATGCACTTTACTTACATACGCCTCTTCTTAATGAGGGCATATCCAATAGTGGCGTGTCAAGCATGATTAGCTCTTCCATATTAACAAAGTCCTAGATAGAGAAGAGAGAAGAGAAGCCGTTGTCTCCACATCACATGTGACGACTGGTACACATGAATAAGACCAAAGCGATGAGCGAAAGAGATGTTGGAGCTGTGTTGTCCGCTCTCGCTCGATTTGTGTGGGCATGCTGGAGTGAAAGATGCTCGAGTTGGTCAAGAGCAGGACGACGACAACCTTCATGCCCATTGATGACGTCGATCGCGATTACATTGACCTCCACACTCGGAGACGATACCGACTGCGATGACGTTAATCTCCTTGCCCACCGATCGTAGCGAGGTTGATCTAGCCACCAAAACGGCGCTAGCGGGCTGGATCCAGATGCCTCAACGGTGGCAAGCTCGAAGGATGGCAGCAAAGACCGTGAGGTGCGGCCGTGAGGGAGGAGGGAGATGGTGGCGAAGACCATTTGGAGTGCCGGTGGGGAGAGGACGCTGGTGGAGGAGAGGTGGTGGTGGTGTTGATCAAGTATGAGGGGGAAAGAGAGAGGGAGTGTTGGTGGCAAGCATTTAAAATTCGTTTTTGGGCTATATTCCGGAGGCAATTGAAATCCAAAAGTTTGATGGGGTTTTAGAATTTTGAACAAAATCTAGATGAAATTCAAATTTGGAATTTTTTTGACCGAGATTTCTGAGATTTCGATAAAAAAATGCTGAAGTTTTGGCCGATATTTTCGAAATCTTGACAAATTTTAATTGAATGAAAAAGGTTCAAACCACATTAGAAAATTTAAAATTTTTTGTGGATGGTCCTAACACATTACTAATGTTTCCATAATATTTTTAGATGATGATTAAGCCTAAGAAATTTTTAAAAATTCTAACAATGCTACTGTCCTGATAAAAGCTAAGTACATGTATTGCTTGCGTAGATTTGATTGAGCATCCAAAACAGGTTTATAATTTTTGAAACTCTTAGAAAAGGATGTTGAGAGGCAATGATTAAGCTCTCCTAAAAATTTTGGATTATGATCGCACTCGAACGAATTTATAAAATTCTGACAAGGTTACTATTATCTCATTTATGTTCCATTTGTTTTCTGATTTTTCAAAGATAATAAATGAAGTTCATTTTTTTAAAAAAAATTTCTTTATGATCCTAAACTACTAAATACAGTACCATAGAGTATGATTAAACTTGTATATTTTTACAACAATCTGATAGTACTTTTGTTCTTTTTATAAAATATCTCAAAAATTCAGTTTTTAAAAAATTTTCATGGTAGATGATATTTTTGAGATGTATTGTCTCACATCCAGTCCAAAAAAACTTAAAATATGGTCAAAGTACCCAAAATTTCTAAAATCACTATAGCAATTTTGAACATATTTCAATTTTTTTTACTCTGCTGGGATTTGTAATCTCCTTCGTTGCTGAAATCTGAAATCTTCATCGAATTTTCGCAGGGATTTTGAACCTTGGTTGGAGGAGAAGAGTTTATTAAAAATTGACAGGTAGGCCCACTACAAAACAATTAAAAATAGTATTATGGAATGTGTTAGAGACTAGGGTTCACAAAATCATCGAAAATCGCTTGAACCCTATCGAGCGGTTTCGAGATTCAAAATCGGTTGGTAAATCGGTCCAATTAAAAAACACAAAAAAATTATGCAACGTAAACTGGTCGATAATCGGTAAAAATCAAAATGAAAATCGTTCAAAAAATCGGCTCTACAAAACATTCAATTGGTCAGTCAACTGGTTTTTAGTAAAAACCGATCGATTTTTTATTTTTTTGAATTTTTTTCCAAAAAATTATATTCCTTGACCCTTCGGTTCCTGATGTTTTTGGACTCAATATTTCTAATTCTCGAACAGTTTTTTCGAAATCAATATCCTGAACCCTGTTAGTGGCCATGTATCGAAAAAGTTGTCTCCAGTGTAGCTAAGATGGAAATAATAGAGACAACCAAGAATATTATATTGGACATGCCTTGACCCGAGTGGTGGTATCAGATTCAGGCCCTGTTTGGAGAGCTTTATGGTATGTTTGGTAGGGCTTCAACTCTACCAGATCCATAGAGCTGGAGTTGTGAGTAATTAAAAGTATTTTAGATAGATCATCTTGTTTATATTTTAGATCAAAAATATAAACTTAATTCACTTTATTTTTACCTACAAGTTTCAGATCTCAGGTGAAGTTGGGATCTGGAGCTCTACCAAACGAGCCCTTAAACTAGATTCAGCTTTTGAAAAACTAGTAAGCCCCTCAAACAGCTTAACTTTTAAGCAGCTTTTGGCATAATCTAGAACTCATGTATAAAAGCTAAAAACTAAATTGATCATACTTTTATAACTTATTGTTAAAAAAATTAGCTATTTATTAAACGATCTCTTATAAAAAAACTACAATTACTTTTTAACTTAAAAAAAAACTACAACTACTTTTTTTTAACTTTTTTTTAAAAAACTTACCGCTGGCAGCAGTAGCAGTAAAACAAGGAGAGTCGGCGGCAGAGGGGCTGTGTCCTGTGAGAGATTCACACTTGGAGTTGGGAGGGTGACTCTTGGCTGCTCCTTCCCAGACCCAGAGGCGAAGCAGAGCAGAGTCAGAGCAGAGCAAACCCTCGCAAATAAATATTATCGGCCAAATCGCCCTCCGCCTCCGGCGCTCCCGCCGCCTGTCGGACCTCGAATGAACGCGCCGACTGCAGATCTCGCCGGCCTCCCAACTCTGACGAACGGATCGAACCACCACCTCCGCGGAATGGCCCGCCGGATTTAACCGCCGCAACACACCCAACTCTTTTGCGGACACATTCTCCACGATTTCGCCGCCCCACGAGCTCCTCCGCTTTAGGGTTTCATGCAGCCGAGGTCTCGCATTCGCGGCCGCGACCCGCCGCTGCCGCCCTCGGGAGGACGATACCGTCGCCGCTCGCCGTCCCGGGCCTCCCCGCGCCACCACCGCCGCGCCCGCGACCTGCCTCCGCCCCAGCCGCAGAGACGCAGCCCCGAGCGGCCGCGCCGCCAGGAGGAGAAGCCCCCACCCGACGTCATCGGCGGCGGGGCACCAGAGCGCCGGTCGCGCGCCGACATCCTTCTCGAGGCCGGCCGCCTCGCCGCCCACTACCTGGTCGCCCAGGGCGTCCTCCCCGAGCACCTTCTCCAGGCCAGAGAGGAACCAAAGCACAACCCCAGCTCCCGCCCCGAGTCCCCCGCTGCCGCCGGATACGTCAGGAAGCGGGACGACACGTACCATGACGATGACCCGAGGTGGCGGCGGAATAATGGAGGTACTGGAGACTGGGGCCGCGACAAGGGGGACGACGACAGGGTATTCCGGAGGTCGGGCTGGGATAGGAGGAGCCAAAGCTTTGATGGGAGGGGTAAGTCAAATGACGGTGGAGGTGGTGATCGGGGTGGCCACCGGAGCCATGAGCACAATGAGCAAAGGAGAGCGACCCTGCCACGGTCCTATTCACATAACGACCGGCGGGCCTCCAGTGATGGCAGAGGGGATCGAAGGCGGAGAAGTAGGAGCAGGAGCAGAACCAGGACTAGGAGCCATTACTATGACAGCCGGAGGGATTCAAATTGGCGAGCAGGCGTTGCTGATTTGGATCATAGCAAGGTGTCAGAGCTTGGAACTGATCGTGGTGGTGATGGTGATGTGGACTATGGTGATGTTGATCAAGTGCCAAGGGATCTAAAGGCACCTCGTTCGGCGGTGGTTATGCAGGCGAATGATGGTGCCATCCATGAAGATGCGGAGATAGAGTCGGTGGTCATAGGGCTGGATCATGGTCAAGATGTTTGTGGAGACGAGGATGGTGAGGATGCAGTTGCTGGCTTGGAATTGGATGATGCATATATTGGTGAAATAAATATCACCCAACGCCAGCTATCCAATGTGGATGTTGTTCATCCATCAGAGACTGTTGAGGAACCGGTGCATATGCAGTCCCAGCTCAGCGATGTTGAGGGGGACATGGAGGCTGGCATTTCACGCAGGGATGCATGCCTGATTGAACCAATGGCTGAGAAAAATGGTTGCTTTGAAGTTAGGGATGAATTGGAGGCTCCACAAAGTGAAGTTGAAATTGATGTTGGTGATCTTACAAGGGATGAACAAGAGTTGCCAGCTTGGTATGGAATTTTTGACCTCAACGTTGTTGGAACACAGGAGGGCTGTGAAATGTCTGATATTTCTGGTGATCCTCCTGTTTATGATTCTGTGCCTGATTTGGTTGGTCTGATAGGCCAACGAGCAAAATATGATACTTCAGAAACTCAAGGTCAAGATGAACATGCACATGAGAACCACCAGTTGGAGGATAGACAAGTGCTTCTAAATCAGGGTATTGGTACACAGGACTTGAATAAGTATAATCTGAACAATGAGCAAAGGCTTCTAAATCAGAGAGCTGACAAAAACGCACAGGATAATCGCCTGTTGAAGAATGAGCAAATGCATCTAAATCACGGTGTGGCTGTGCATGATTTGGACGATTGCCATCTGAATGATGAAGAAATGCTTCTAAAACAAGATGCAGATGATGAAGAGGATCATAATCACCAGATGGAGAATGAGCAAATGCTTCTAAATCAGAGCACCGCTGTGCAAGTTTTGGACAATTACCATATGAATGGTGAGCAGTTGCTACTTGATCATGGTGCGGATGAACATCCAAACAATAATCACCGGATGGGGAATGAGCAAATGCTTCTACATCATGTTACAGGTGTGCATGATTTAGTTAAGTACGATCTGAACAGTGAGCATATACTTCAAAATAATGGTACAGATAAACCTGCAGCTGGTAGTGGTCAGTTAAAGGATGACCAAATGCTTTTAGATCAGGCTGCAGATGGACAAGCTACACTTCACAATCTGGGCATCAGGCGAATGATTCCTGTAATTAATCTGGAAGATGATTACAAAGAGCAATCTGATACCAAAGAGTTTATAGAATCCAAGTAAGCTTTTTCAGATTCTTTTTGTCATAGTCTCAAGGGGGAGAGGAAAATCCCTCACACTTGAACATGCTCACTATACAGAAGTGACACCTTACACAAACACATGGGTAATGTTCTACCAGAGCATATGTGTTCTCAAGACCTTCAAACCTCGAGTTTTCCTGACCATCCTCATAGTAACATCCCAGCAGCAGTAGCTTCGTCAGTTACACCAATTTTTGGAAATAGGTGGACCGGAAGGGGTGCTGTTAATGCACAGGTGAGATGGCTGTTTAGAAACGAGATACCTGTCATTATTTCATACAATACTCTTCTTGCAGCAAGTAAAGCATCTGGTTTGTAAATTGAATTGTTAGGGGTTCACTTAGTGATCAATGCTAGGAGTTGCACTCCTCGTCAGTGAGCTTCTCATATGCTCAAGGGAGATTGATTTTACCCTTGTTCTTATTGGCATTTTTTAGCAGTTGCATTTTCTGTCGTTATTCTCATTTGGTTGCGATAAGAACCTTGGATTTATGTCTTGTAATCATATTTTTTTTGTTGTATCTTAAGATATTAAAACTAGATTTTTCACATTTCTTCAGGGAATTCCCAGTGATGATGATGTGCTGTATGTTGCATTTGACAAAATACCACTAGGTATGCTTTCCTAATTCTGGAAATGTGCAGGTTTCCTTTCTCAGCTTATGTTTGTTTGTTCAATTTCTTGGATCTTGAACCTGTGACTTATTGTTCTAGTTGAACTTCTTATGTATCACATTCATTTGATCTGGGACATAGATACCGCAATCCCCACTCTATTGATATATTCTGTTCCTAGAACTTAGAAACCCCCTGATGTGCATGTTGAATGAAATAATTGGTGATGAGCCTTATGTATTGATTAAATTACAGAGAGCAAAACAAAATACCTGCATGTAGCCTTCGTATATGTATTTTAGTACGTCTTTATATAGCAGTAGAATAGAGCAGAGGTAATTCTTTGGTCCTTCCAAATAATAATGGTGGTTGCAATATTTACACATTCCTGCTGTAATGCACCGGCCACAATTTATTTACTTTTGATGGGAGTTCTGAGGATTCTATTTAGGCTAAAAAGCCAAGCTTCTTCCTTAGAATCTTACATGTGCCTCTGTATACATGTTGTAAAATGCATACTCTCTGCTGAATCCAACAAACCTTGTACCATCCTCTGGAGCTAGGATGAACAAGTTGACACTTTCTTGAACTCAACACGGTGTAGTTGAAAATGGCCCTTAGGGGGATGCCTTGACACTGCTAGACATGTCAAGTTTTATGCTATGCTACCATTATTGTGTTAGGCACTTGTAATAGTGCAAGCATGAGATGTTTATTTCGAGTTGAGTTTCAGTGTAGTTGAAATACAGATAACAATGGATGTATCGTATGCTCCTAGCCATCTAGCACGATACCGAAATGCTGAAATATGCGTAAATATTAGACAGAATCTCTTCAATTTTCAGCCAGCACTTCCTAGGCACAAGCTCTGCATGGCCACATGATACATGCCAATGCAGTGAACCCTGGGTTGGACATTTAAATGATGCAAATTGCCGGTCATTTCTTGAAACTGGACTGTTTTCCATTAGTTCCTGTTGGTTATTACTGAACATGTGCATTTTGTGCTGGGTTGATGAATATATCTTAATATAAATCATGTCTCCAATTTCTTAAACAAACCAGATATTCTTGCTTCCTTTTCTGCTTAACTGTACCCGTTTTAATACTATTCACATGAATGTAGATAGTTTTTTATGCACCACAGTGGTTGATTTCTCCCATTTGTTGAACTATATTTTTGCACACTCAATGAATAGTCTGTCAATCATCAATCAGTTTTTTTGGTGTACGTATGCTATTATATGCCGTTCAATTATTCAGTCCCCTGCTTGCTTTATTAACTGTAACCTACCTTTTGGATGTGAGAGCAACTTTTACAGTTTTGCTTTGCGAAAACTGCTAGGGTGCTGCAATTACACTATCTGTTATTTTATGGTCAACATCATCACTTAGTTTACTTATTTGTGTTTTTTTGGGGGGGTTCCACAGAAGTTATCAATGTGTGGGACCTGCCATCATCTGAGCTTGGGAAATACTTATGAAGCACGTTGTTTGTGTACTCTGCTCCTACATTTAGCTTCAGCTTACGCCAGACTGAATGCTGAAATTTGTTGATCTGTCACTGTTTTGTATGTTGTGCAGTAGAAACATTTTTAGACTCCTAGGAAGTCACATTTCCATGCTGGTCTCTTACCCAGAAACCAGCTGATATCACTAGTATAGATGTCACGCGGGTATATCTACTAGCTGAATACCAGTTCATTACTCTTTTTTTTTTTCCTTATGATATGGATCTCATTCGTCCGACCATTCTATGGTGCACTTGCGCTCCTGCATTACTCTGTGAAGTGCAAATGGGTAACCAGGATATCATTCGCGTGCAACTCATCAAGCAGAGATGAGATGGGAACCGCCTTGACGAATCTCTGACTGGCTTCTTTGTTTTCGATCCTTCTGCCTATTCTTTTTTTTTTAAAACATCTCTGTTGTATCATCTGGCTGTGTTTCGGACTTGCAATGTCCACCGTTTGTGCTTGCCAGCGCTACGCTGTTGTCGCATCGCATGGAAAGGTTGAAGATCCTTTTAATTCGTACGGGGGGACAAGGGCATGTTGGTTGATCATCCAGTCCAGTCACAATGGGTTGCGATGCCGCTTGATGGTGTCCCCTCGTTTGCTCCATTTGCATGCCATCAATAGGAAGAAACAAATGTGTCTTTCATTGTTTGTTAGAAAAATTAATCAGCTAACAACAAACATCCACTGTAACATATCGAAACAAAAATCCATTACCAGTCTTAGAAACAAAGCTTTGGGGGCGTCCATGTATTTGTACCGTATAAACATGCTCCGAAATACCTTCTCAGTTCTCAAAAACAGTCAGCGCTAAAACGACCCCAGGTTATTCACATTCTCCATACGTACCTAGTTTGGTACTGCCTGAGGGTATGTACATGTAATAAGGCTACCTCAGTTTATTTTTAATATATACATTAGTTTTATCCTATGTGAAAAAGAGAAAAGAGGAAAGGGAAGAGAGCCGGTTCTTACTTAGTAGCAAGCATCACATTGGATATAGGTGCTATCGTCGGCTAAAAGCCAGTATTGGAGTCGGTGCAAACGGTTTTTAGTATTGAAGTTAGTATTTTGCTAATAGCCACAATGATTAAGTTATTGTTGAATGCTCAAATTAAATACTCTAGTGTTTCTCTAGAGACAACCTTTAGAGATGATTATTATACAAGCTGATTTTATTGCTCACTCTAAATGATATGGATAAAAGATAGAGTACGTAGTGAGCTTTGTTCTTATACTTGCTCTAAAAGTTGTTTATTTTTTTTTTGGTACATTGTTAAGAAGTGGAACGATGTGTTTTAATTTTGTTATATTAAAGCTCTGTAAAATGTATTTACCCACCCCAGCATGGGAAAACATCGTCACCACTTCTTTTCCGCTGAGAATTAACTGTGTGCGCAGCTCCCTCAAGGTGAAAGGAAAAGGAGAAATGCTTCACACACGAAACCTGACGTACTCCGCTATTTATTTCCATACGACGACGCGTTTTCCATCTCCGAGCGCTCCCAAGACCAATTTCCCTCCATGAATGAACGAAAGAGATGCTCACAAGTTCGTCTTGTTGTGCTCCTTAAAACAACAATACCTTTACTGAAAACACAATCACCATCACCCAATGACAGCCTACTTGCAGCAACTGATCTTAGTAGTTGTTCATTCCACAAAGACACGGAAAAAAAAATCCTTGTTTGAAAAAGAAGTCAGTAATGAAGATATGTAGGCAATGTTTATGGATAAATTCTCAGGTGCTCTGCCTGAAACTATTAGATTAACAAGTTACATTGTTGCTAGTATATGCTCTTTTTGATGTATATATATAACAGCTAGATTCGGTCACATTTACCTCAAGCACTCGCAGCTCAATCATCCTGTGTAAAAAGAAGTATGCTACAATCGTCCTATTGTTGCGGACGAGCGGCGGGGACTACGCGAGGCAGCCGTGTCAAGAACCGTGGCGACGGCGACGGCGAGAACTGCGGCGAGCGGGAGGATGACGACAAGGTAAGAGGCTGACATCCATCCTGGGCTTGGCCTTGGATCGGATTGCCTTACTTACAGTGGGGTCAGAGACTTGCTGACATTGGGTTGCGTTGAATCCTTCGGCAAATCGCCATAGTGTAAAATTTGAAAGTTAAAAATGATATGTATTTTAGAAATGAAGGAAGTAATTTCCAACTCTGCTGTAATTGTCATAAATTTGCTACGTGATAGCATTCATTTGCCAGGTCCTTCTGCAACATAGCAGGATTATTCCCGAACCCCAAAATTATTGTGTATTGAATTCATTTTCTTGTTTTTTTATTCCTTTCTTTTTGCAAGAGATCATATTGCTTCTTTTCGTGTTGTTGAAAATGTGACTCCCTTTATTTTTCTTAGAAAATGAACAAAATCAGTAAAAGAAGCACGCTGTAGGTTTAATTTGCTGCTTGAGTTGCACATAATTTTGAGGCACATGCATGCTCATCTCTTTTTTTAGACATTAATAAAAGTACAAATACTTATCTCAACTGATGCCAGCCAAAATATGAATGCTCATAAGTACTGAAATTGTGATCGATGGAGGCGTGCCATGCTCATGTAAAAAAGGATATGGTTGATCACATTGTTATTAGTTCATCCCAAAAGCTAATATCTTATTATCATAAGAACTAGAGTACATATTTCAAAGATATGGGCATAAGAATAATAGCAGGCAGTAACTATCTAACTGTAATCAATTTTCTTTTTGGAGAGGAAACTGCAATCATGTTGACGGTATGTCAACCAACCAAACAAACAAAAAAAAGCTAGCTAATCCATTGGTTCTGCTAAATATGTATAGCTCAATAATCATCTTACGTACGTACATTTTTTATGTAAGACAGTAAAAATCTCAAATCTAGATTTCTATTGAAAAATTGGAAGACAAAGGAATGCCTCACACATGTAGATGAAACATGCTGTGTTGCATCCTTGCCAAACTTTCAATGTCTGCCACTTCCAAGCCCAAAACTTGGCAAAGCGGCAAAGCATTCTAATTAAAAATGAGAACCTTCAAAGATGATATGTGCAGACATCAATTCAGCAATATCTACTTTTCTCCTTATTATGAGATGTTTGATCATGATGACAGACATTGTTTAACTTATTTCAGAACTAACAGAACAACGGCCCAGAAAGGGACTGTAACAATAACATACAACTTCATTATTGTTGTGTTTGATGAGTCAAACTATTCAATGTCTGCCGCTGCCAATCACCTAAGTATGCACAACCCAAAATAGACTAAGTAGTCATATGGACAGCCAAATAAATTCTTTGACAATAAAGAATGCTTTCACACAAAAATACTGACCATCATAAAATGCATGGTGAGCTAATAAATATGATAGCTGCCATGCAAACCCTCCCACAAACTAGATACAAAGTGATGAGGACATCACTCCTATGGATACAACCAATATGTCTCCACACTCTGTGCAATTGCAAGGGCCAATCACACGAGCACGCGCACGTCAATTGATTATCAGGTAAATTTGTTTTTGGAGTGAATTATGTTTCTAATGAAAATATGATGCTGCCTCATATGTGTGATTTACTTATCCTCAGAAATCATGGAGAGGACTATAATGGGTCGAAATACAAGAAGGAAAGCTACAAGACGAAGGGCCACAAGGATAATTTGAAGCCTGGCCCAAGTCGACAGCTTCAACTCCTCTCCCTGGCGGCCACCCCTTCCACAAGTCCACCAGGCCAGCCCAGCTACATTTGAAAGCCTTCATAACATCGGTGCTACGTCATCTTTGCCATTTGGGCTTTGACCCATCTAATAGGAAGACCCAGGAGGAGTCCGTGTTTGTGTCCACCTCCTAGCCACACCCCCTTTAGTTGCTTATTTAAGTCAGTCGAGCTCTCTCATTAGACATGGGTTTTATTAGATTAGTTTTCCACATAAAACTTCCGTGTTCTTTGGTTGAGTCGGCTAGACCAATCGTCAAAACCGCTATTGGAACCCTAATACTTGTCCTTAATCTATATTCACAATTTGAGATTGCTTTTTTCTTTGTTCTTTCTTGTTTTTTAGTTGCTTGCTAGAATTGATCTTCGTGATCAGGTCAATCGAGCTTTGGCACGGTTAATAACAATTCAGAGTTTGGTTTAGCGATTGCTTGATGTCGGTCATGTTTCGATCGATAACCTAGATCGTGAGGGTTGTTTCTACAAATCAAGAGTTATCCATCTCACCGAAAGATCGAGCCCTCATTAGCCTCATCACGAAGGCTCCCTCTGTAGCACCCTATGCCAATTTCAAGTTTTGCCTCCCTCAAGATAAAATGCAAGGTGAGCTAATTAATAAATACGATAGCTGCCATGCAAACCCTCCCTCAAAATAGATAGCAAGGCTCCCTCTATAGCACTTGCCCCAATTTCAAGTTTTACCTCCCTCATGATAGATACCACGTCTCTGTCTATTGCATCACTTTCTACTACTACTACACGGAAATTAAATTCTTAGCTCATAAATTGTTTACCTTTAGATGGGCATAGAAGAAGCATAACTAATTAAAATCAAAGGCATCAAATAATCCATTTTTACCGAGTAGCAGGATGCCAATTCCGCTACTATAGGTACATAATGTCACACACTATAAAAAAATTAAATTAGACATGGCAATCTCATATGCAGAAGTCTAAAATAGTTTAAGCCAATACTTTTCCTCTGGACTTCCAAACACAAGCACATGTATAAGCAATTTTCTTTTCTTTCTAAAGGTAAAAAAAGTGAAGAAAGAAATATGCATAGGAGAAACAAACCTATCAACCCATCAGTTTCACTGTCGATGTGCCCATGATGTCCACTGGCTGGCCGACCTTTGCTGTGCGAGACCTGGTGGCCTCGAGGACTCGTAGCCCCTCTCGTGTGCACCCTCGACATCATACGTGTTCGTTTCAATCTTTCGGCTCCACTGTCGACACGCCCGTGGTGCCCACCTGCTGACCCACCCTCGCCACGCACCTCCTGCCGTCTCGCCCATCTTTGCGCTCGTGGAGACACCATACACAGTTCTTGTTTAGATCTCATCCTTTTGCTACCATGTTGATTATCAAGCAAATGCCACTTTAGACCCAGCTCATCGTCGCTCGATCATCATCAAGGTGAGATATATGTCCTCTATGTCCCCTAATGTGATGAGTTTATCTTGTAATTTACTACTTGTTGTGATTGAATGGCTAAATGGCATATGCATTATCCTCTGTTGACCTTATGCTAGTAAAGACCTGACTTGGGTTATGATACCAAGGGCTCACAATGATGGATACCCTGCTGGAACACAGGCTCATGGATTGATAAGATCATCTTAAACTAGTTACTTAGTTATACGCTTTCATTAGCTGCTGTTAATTTTGGTAGCTAAAACTATTGTAATTTTGAGCTTAGTATAAGACCTGCACCAATAGTTTCTAAAGTATGATGAATGTAGCTATAGTTTTTTTTTTGCTTCTCTTTTTCCAAATCTTAGCAATAGTATTAGTTCCAAATTAGTTAATATTTCTCTCAATTTCTTGTTGGCTTCTTTAGCATTTAACAAATATACATAGCTATGATACTTGAGGTAGAATGGTGTTGCAACGCTAGTATGACCTAAAGTAGAACCGTGTTAGGTGAAAGAGGACACCAATTGGAGATGAATAGATCTAGAATAGACAAATGCAAGATTTTAGAGAATAGAAGTTAATTATTAATGAAAAATGATATAATGTTATTCCTTTTATAGGGATGACTTCATACCCTAAGAAATAATCTCTAACTTAAAAGAAACACAAACTAACCAAATCAATCTAATCACTAATAAAGAAAACTAACATAAGCAACAACAACATGATGAACAGTACATATGGTGCTATCGTAACCATGCGCGCAAGAATAGTTATTTCTCGAAAATACAATTCCTAATAAAATTATTTTATTCTATTAAATGTACTAAGATCATACCATAACTTACTGCAAATATCTAGATCCTAGAAAGTTCATTACAAATATGTACATCTAGATATATCTAATTTTACCATGACAAACTAGTTCTAGTACCTTCCTAGGAAATATCTTGGCTTCCTGCAAAATTTGGATGAGAGTAGATTATTCTAGAAGTTTACATTACAACTTTTTACTTTTCAAGTGTTAGCGAACCTAGTGTTTATTTTTTCTTTTGCATTGTTAATTTGGTTTTCCCCACTATATTGGTGAATAAAAAAAGCGAGCAGGACCTATTCAAGATAGCTTGACAGACAAATTTGAGAACACTGCCAAAAATCATGACGCTTAACTATTGAGATTGTGAACCTTTGTTATAATCATTAACAAAAATAGTTGGTTGTGTATCTTATAAAGGATGTTTTACTTTTATTTGTGGATAACGACCTTTACAAAATTTCAAGCTGACAACCTTATCTGTTGCATATCTACACTCCCTATGAAATCCTCCTACAATCTGATTATGAGAAGGGCATCTTGTGCTGATATACAAATTCTACTTTATTAAAAACATAAGTACTATTATGCAAGAGTGTACACATACTAATTTAGGTGGCTATGCTAGCACTCTGCCCTCTCTTGCACTTCTTGCCTTTCTACTGGTGCCCTCGCACGCCGAGAGCAAAGCACTTCCTTATACTAGTACTTAAGGCAATTGCATGCTTGCTACTTGTCAAGATCCTACCATAACTTACTGCAAATATCTAGATCCTAGAAAGTTCATTAAAAATATGTACATATAGATATATCTAATTTTACCATGACAAACTAGTTCTATTACCTTTCTAGCAAATATTTTGTCTTCACACAAAATTTCTATGAGAGTAGATTATTCTAGAAGTTTACATTGCAACTTTTAACTTCTCGAATGTTAGCGAACCTAGTGTTTATTTTTATTTTGTATTGTTAATTTGGTTTTCCCCACTATATTAGTGAATAAAGAGAGCAAGCAGGACCTATTCAAGATAGGTTGGCAAGCAAACTTGAGAACACTGCCAAATATCACGACACTTACAATGTTGAGATTGTAGACCTTTGTTATAATCATTAGCAGAAATGATTGGATGTGTATCTTATAAAGGATGTTTTACTTTTATTTGTGGATAACAACCTTTACAAAATTTCAAGCTGACAACCTTGTCTGTTACATATCTCTATTACGTATGAAATCCTCCTACAATCTGATTATGAGAAGGGCATCTTGTGTGGATATACAAATTATAGTGTTGAATCGATTGCATATTTCTAAGAATAATTATGGTCATAAACCATCACTTGTGCATGCATGATTTGGTCTATTTTTATGTTCAAGTGGCATGTGGGTTTGATATTTGGCTAGTTAACATGGGATTTAGACCAAGGTTCCAAAAACAGGTTCTAAGAAAAAAAATACTGAACTTGCCCTGTGTTGGTTCTATTGAAGACCAAAAAACACTAGGCAATCTATTAAGCAAACTTTATATACAAATTTGAATTGAATCTCTTTCTCATCAGTTATTATTGGCTACCAGCAGTTCTTGGCCAATTGCTATTGGGAATCATAAATTAAATTTTGAATTTGAAATTTAAACTTAACTATTATAATATTAAAGTAGAGGCAAAAGAAGTCACCACCACGTTCCCTCTCAAGGCTAGAAATTCCCACATTATTCAGAGAAAAATGAAAAAGATCTACATCATTGATCACAGTGGGTTTAGATTATAATGGTCCAACACAGAAATACTTGAAATTCAGAATAAAAATAAAATAGAAATAGGAATTTGATTTCCATACGATTAAAAGAAAGGGTTCATGTACAAGAAAAAATAAAAGATAATTATTAATCTGATTTCTATTCGAACATCAAAATAAAACTAAAATTCAAAATAAAAATAAAAAGGAATAAAAAGATAATTAGTAATATGGTTTCCATACAAAAATCAAAATAAAATTGAAATTTTGAATAATAATAAATAAAAATTAGTAGTTAGATTTGTATATGAATTCCAACCTAAAAACCTGAAATTTTAAAAATAAAAAAAATAGGAATTTGATTTCCATAAGATTAAAAGTTAGACATAAAACAAGATTTTTTTTTCAAATATTACTGCGTCCGCTTTGTTATAGTTCTCCGATATTTTGGGATTCGTCTTCGTCATCTCATAGTAGTCGAGAGAAAGATGGTATAATCTCTAATATTCATATTCCGAGGGGAATGCCCTATGACCACTGGTTAACACTATGGTCTATTTTTTATTCCTGTAAAAATCCAAAAGGATGATACGGGCTAGGGAGGATGTTGCATTTGACATATTACTCTGCGTTTATTTGATTTCCAACAGTCTGAAGTTGGTCATTGGGTCCCTAGCCCTTTTAGTATTTGATTACATAGGCTCCTAATTTGTATTAATACGATATATATTTGGTCGGAAAATCTTACATGGATCGTTATGTTGCCCTTTAACTTTATGTACTTTATTATATTGACATGCAGGTTTTAGAGGTAGAAAATTTATGTGTTCCCTCAGCAAGACAAACTGGGAAAAAAAAATATTGGAATACATACTTTTTGCTAGTTAGCTTCACTACACACTTTTGCAGCATAAGCTTATAAACCGTCATACATCCTTCCCAACCTTCTCAAGTCAGCAACCAAATCCCTACTTTAATTTGAGTACGTAGGATCCTAGTATGTTTTGCTATGAACTTTTCCAATATAGAATCATAGCATGTTTTACTATGAACTCTTATCTTTTGGTTGGAAAATTTGACGTGTGTTTTTGGAGCAGCATTAAGTATTTTGTCTTGAGCAAGACAAGTGAAAGAAGACATCTATAGACAACACACAGCTTGTCGTTGTTTGCTAGTTAAGAGATAAGCGTAAGCATCAAAATAAGCATGCATCGTATGTACTTTTAATTAGTGTGTCATCATGCAATTATTTTTTCGTCGATGTTTTATCTTCAGTAATTTAGTAAAAGTAGGCCAAGTACAACGCATATAAATATCTGTAGGCTACGAACTCCACTTTTGGCCTTCTTTTCGATCCTTTGGGTTGACTCATTTCAAATTTCAGCTGAAACGTTATCTCGAAAGTTTGATCAGTGAGCTCGAAGCAGAAGGCTTTTTCGCTGCTGACAGCGATCATGTCAGTTGGATAGTTTTGCGTAATGAATATTGTTTCTTAGTACAACACCATATTCATGCATGAATATAATTTGAGAGGTGCTTAATTCCATGCTTTTTCTTATTTATTGCTAGCTTATGCAGGGGAAGACACATGTTTTTCAGAACTTGTAGACAAATTCAACGATAAAGTTTCGGCCTAGCATTCCCTTCCCAGACACTACGCTATTGGAGGAACTATTGCATGTTTTTTCACAACAAAAGTCCCTCGTATTTCAAATAATTATTAATATGCTAAGTTCAAGTTGTGACTAATGTCACGACTATCAGACAATCTTATTATGGAAGGATAGCAACTGGTAAGTTGCCCTCAAAGAGGTAGCACACTAAATCTTTTGGAAGTCAAAAGTATCATTTTGAGTTGCTGGCTTCATTGTTGCTGTCCTTGAATAAGCAGTATGGACTACGTTTTTTTTAAAATAATACATTTTTTATTCAAATTGCAAAAATATATCTTGATCTAACAAAATTGCAAAACTATATATCTCTATCGCCATATGGTTGGGCGATAATAGCGGAAAACGCAAAAAAAGCTGAGTCAACGCTGATGTAGCATCTTTGTCGTCAAATAAAAGGGTGACAGGCCTCTGTCGCCAAACTATTTGGCGATAGGAATCTGTCACCATTTCAATTGGTGACAGTGAACTCCTCACACTAAACTTAACCGCTTCGCGGTCTCTGTTGCCAGTTGGTTTGGTGACAGAGGCACGCGCCCCCTCTGTCGTTAAACAACGGTCGATTTTTGCACCGGGAGGTTTCTGTCGTCATTTCATTCGGCGACAGTGAGGCCGACCATTTTTTTCATCTACGTGGCGCCGACGTGGCTGTTTCTCATCAGTTCAAATAGTGACACAACTCTTTGTCGCAACATTTCCCTCTCATCGTTTGAAATGGCGACAGAGGTATAGTTTTGCAATTTTTTTGAATCGAGGTATATTTTTGCAATTTGAATAAAAAATCTATTATTAAAAAAAATTCTATAGACTACATTATGCCCTCAGTGAACTGTACAACTTATCGATTAACTTATATGTTATAAGGTGCTTGATGATTATGTATCAATGACTTGATCGAATATCTACCAAAGGTACAGAAATGTGTTCCTAATGATTTGTTTTAGACACCATTGTAATCAGTAATATTATGTTTATTTAATTAATTAAACAGAAAAACTAACCAACGGTATACCGTTGCAACGGTATAGGATGAAACTTACCCGTGAAACATGAAACTTTGGTTGAAACTTATCTGTGAAACTCGAAAACCTGATGAAACTTACCCGTGAAACATCATGAAACTTACCCGTGAAACCTAGCAATGAAACTTACCCGTGAAACTAATGAAACATGCTATACCGTTGCAACGGTATACCGTTGGGTAGTTACTCTCTTAATTAAATATTTTTCGCTGTTTCAGTTTTGGAGGGATCCATACAAGAGACTATGTATGAGCATCGATCAATATGTTATATATAAAAGCCCCAAGGAATGCCGGATGGGGAGGGCGTCCACGTGTCGCGACCCCGGCGAGGCCCCTCGAAAATCCAGAAATCGCGTTTAGGTTCTTTCGGTAAAATTAAAAATCACGTTTAGGTCCTTTTGGCGGTTTTTTAAGTAAAATAGACCCGAAAAATGTTAAAATTACGTTTAGGTCCCTACACGCGGTTTAAAAAAAACACAGATTCGTCGAGAGTTTATAGCTGAATTAGAAATCGCGTTTAGGTCGTTTCGTCGATTTTTTTAGACTAGACCCGAAAAAATTCGAAATGACGTTTAGGTCCCTCCACGCGGTTTTCTAAAAAATACGGATTCGTCGAAGGTTTATAGCGGTCCCATAGATTCGCCGGCGAGGGTCCTTCCACCGGTTATTTTGCAAAAAAAAACAACAGTTCTTTCGACCCAGAAAATTTAAAAAAATCGGAATCGTAAATAGATCATTCCGCCGGTTATTTTGAAAAAAGAAACCCGTGATTCTGCAAATTCGATTTGCAAAAAACTCGTGCCACATTTTTTCCTTGCAGCGTGGCATCGCGCGCAACTCAACCTAATACTACGACACGATAAAGGAACCCTTAAAGCGGGTTGGTGCCCTCAATCATCATGCACTAATTAAAGCTTGTATGTTGTGTCTGAATTTATTACTGTGCATGATTGTGGCCACAATGCTGCTTTGTGATACTAGCTAGATTTACTCCCAATGGTTATTACTTTCTAATAATGCTATTATGATTTACAAAAGCTGAAAAAGAAAAGAGGAAATTTGGCAATATATGGAGTATGTCTACTGCCTGCATGATCGTTTTGGTTACTATCCTATAAGGTTGGTTGCTATTATTGTTATTCTAATTCTAGTATAATTTAGTCATAATAGAAATTGAGTACTTTAAAGTACACCACGTACCATGCATAATATAGGCAGGGCTGGGAAAAAAGCTCGGTGGTGGGGCTCGTTGGATCGGTTTAAAATTGCTCCAATTACACTCGTTCATTGGTTAAATATTAAAATGAGTTAATTTTGAATGAAATTAGATTTTGCTCTGACTTGGCTCGGCTCGGCTCGTTGTTCGATTCTAAAAATATATCCAAAATATAGATAAAATGATATTAAATCAAACTATATCAATTTCGGAAAAAACTCGAAAAAACGAGAACTTGGCTCGATTTGCACCCCTTATATAGGTGTCTGAACAAAGTATACACCATAGGTGTTTGAAGTCGAGAATTGTATGTTTAGATCCCTAGACTTGTATAAGTGGTTCAACAAATTAAGTTCTTAGTCCTTCTTTATTCTTCATTAGAGACGGCATAATCTAAATCAGAAACTAATAGGCTGTCTGTACAATGTACTAATTAAAGAGAGGAGTCAGTGTCGTTAGTACCAATACATGCTGCTTCAATTAATAATATCCCTGACAGGACAGGTGCAAGTACTACTAATTGAGGGGAAAATAAATAAATATTCTGTAGCGGAGAGGACCTCTCGTGCTCATCTTCACCCGCGCTGCACGTTAATTTGCCAGCCGTCCGAGGAGAGGAGCCTCCAACGACTCGACTGCTCCTCGTTAGCGCCGGGGGAAAAAAAAAAAAAAAAAAAGAGCTCGTTGAGTTGGTTCGGTGGCTCGTTTCAAAATTACTCCGATTATATTTATTTTTCTTTTAAAATAAAAATTAGTTGATTTGGAACAAGAGTCAACTTTGGCTCGGCTCGTTAGGCTCGGTTCGAAGTTGGGTCTCAAACAATACAGGAGACTATAATAAATAAGAATAAATTAATGTCGAAGAAAACTCGAAAAAAAGTTTATTTGGCTCGTTTTCCACCCCTACTCGTCACTTCGATCCGCTTTGGCCTCCTGCGCGCCTCCTCCTCGATCGTCCGTCCTTGTACGGACATTGGATTGGATTGGACCCACAAACGATTTATTTATTTCATGGACCTGCGAGCTAGTTACTCTACTGATCCATTCTCCGCTAGCTAGCTCATCTTCGGGGCCCGCCCGAGATATCTTTTGAAAGCTAGAATAATATGCATTCGGAAAAAGTACGTATATTATTATCTACCAACTTATATGTATTTAGAGATGTAGCTAGAAAATATGGACCACACAAGACGGGGACGGTGGATAGGGCTGGTGGGCTAGGACGATGCATTTATATATGTCCAACCAAATCCTTATTTCCCCTATCTAGCTAGATATTCATTCAAGGACGACGAATTAATCCAGGAAAAAACATTGGCATCATTGTCACGTACCCCTCATTTGCATGTATGGGATACTCTTTCAAGACAAGAAAATTAAAATACTAACCATGCATATACTAGCTACATCAATCTAGCCAATCACTATTAACACTAATCGTATATCAAATTAAACATATACTATAATATATACATCGGGCAGTTAGTATGATCCAAACTCGAAAGCAAATTTTCTGGCGTTAACCAAGCTCACACCGATCGTACATTACACGATCCAGTAAGCACGTGATGCCTCCTCAGCTCGATCCAGTGGGACGTCATTAGTCATTATATATATATATATATACACACACACATCGATCATTGATTGAAGCGTACGAACCTGTGGGTCAAGCGTACGTGCATCCCTTCGCTTTGTCTTCCAGCTCGCTCCTAAATTGAGCTCCTATATTTTCTTGCCCAAATCCATCCTTCTTCTATGTATCCTCAACTCGATCGATCGTGTTCCATGCACGAGTAGCCAGCCCAGTCAGTGTAGGGGATGTGGCGGATGAGGTCATGCTGCTCGAGCAAGCCCAATTATTCCAGGAGATCTTCCGTAGCATCCAACGGCATGAGGCGTGGAACAATAGCGCTAGTGGTGTTGAAGGAGCCAACAACAGAGCAGTCGTGGCTACAGGAGGAGGATCCGATCGTCTTCCTCGTCGCTGGCAACGTACAGGATCCGCCAGATCACTTGTCTGCCTCCTCAACTGGGTCATAGAGTGGTCTAACACCGACTACGCCTATATCACCTTGTGACCCAACTGGGAGGAGACGACTGTGCTGGCGAGTGGCGGAACAGCGGTCACAGGAGAGCATGCCAGTATTTTTTTGTTCTTTTTTGTGTTGTATTTTCTGATGAAAATTTTGGATAGAAATTTACTGAAACTTATTGCAAACTCATCGGTTAAAATTTGATTCTAAAACCTGAAACTCGTTGAATCTTTGGCTTAAAATCTTCTAGAAACTTCTAAAAATACATGAAACTCAATGAAACATAAAAATTTTCAAACATTCTCTTGAATTTACTGAAATTATATTAAAGCTGTCGCTATACCGATGCAATGGTATACTACTCTCTATTTGCTCTTTTTTTTTAAGGTAGTTAGTTGCAACACGTGCACAGATCACGCAGCCTCTTATGCCTGCAAATCCTACTTACGAAAAGGATTTGGAACTTAAGTGACTAATGTGCTGCTAGCGCTGGCTGCACCTACGTACGTGGTCCTTAAAAATTGGAGCACGCCACCGCCCTCCACCAGTTCCATCACCTGTTGCTTCTTAATTCTTTCCTTCATTCGCTCATCATGTATACTATATATCAAAGTGGTAAGGATTGAAGTCTCATAAGTGATGCCATGTCGCCTCTTTTACAGAGAGGCCTTTCGAAAATTAAAAATTAAGTTTAGATCTATTCAACAGTTTTTTAATAAAATAGATCCAAAAATATCAAAATTACGTTTCGGTCCCTCCGCGGTTTACATTTAGGTCCCCTAGTGGTTTTTAGCGGAACGTATCCTAGAAAAAAATAAATTACTTTAGGTCTCTCTACAGTTTACGTTTGGCTCTTATCAGTGGTTTTTAGTGAAGCAGACTCAAAAACAAAAATACGTCTCGACAAAAAAAAACACAGATTCATCGAAAGTTTATAGCAGCTCATAGATTTGCCGACGGATCCTGATGACCCATTTTTTTTAAAAAAATATGAAAACTGAAAATATGACCAAATTTTCCAAAATACGTAAAAAACAGCCGCGGTTTTCTAAAAAAGACGCAGATTTGTCTCAGGTTTACAGTAACCCATAGATTCGTCGATAGGTCTTAGCCGCGATTTTCTTTAAAAAAACACAGAATCGTTAGAGGTTTATAGCAGCCCATAGATTCGCCAGCGGGTCCTAACGACCCATTTTTTTAAAAATACGAAAACCAAAAATACGACTAAATTTCTCGAATTTTACACATTGCATCGTCGTGCGCGACGCAGTGTAGCGCATTATTCTGGCTAGTACCTATATTAAAGATGGCAAGTTTGCTAACTCCTCACCTATGCCACATGTCAAGCATCCACCAACGCCCCTCCAAAAAAATGTAATTACGTTTAGATCCTTGTAGTGACCCCCATTTTTACATAAATGCAAAAATGGAAATCTCATGTGCACACAGTACTAGTCCCTGGATCAGTAGCTAGTACGCACATTTACAACAATTGATATCACATCCATACTCTTTATTACAAATAATAATGGTAATTTATACAATGAAATCTTACATTTCAGAGTAATGCAGCGGAAGGAATCAAAAGTCTTGTAGTGTGCCCATCCAACCCTCAGGCAACTGACAAGGCATAATCCCTAGAAAACTCGTTAACATTCCCGAATCCTGCGTCAAATAGATTTCGTCGAGCTATTCTGATTCTTCACCTAAAAACAACGAATAAGCAAGGGTGAGTACTTGCGTACTCAGCAAGACTTATGCGAATCCTATTATATATGCAGGCCATTCAAAGGAAAGGCTTTCATGGTTAATTTGCATAAAGCTGGATTGCAAAAGAATTTACTGATTTGTAGAATATAAACGAAATTTAAGTAAAAGCATTTTAGTATAACAAAATGTAAGTACGAATCAGTAAAATCTCACAAACCTCAGTTCTTTCGATCATCTCCATGAATCAATCATTGATATCACATATCAATCCGAAATAATTCATCTCCATGAATCAATCATTGACATCACAAATCAATCTGAAATAATTCCTTTCCAACAAGGATATCCAATTCAAATTATGGTGCTAGACAGCACATATCAATATCCACATTTTGTAAAATAAAATGCTAACTATGTGATGACTTTACCAAGTGCCCATGACCGCGGGCGCGGCTAATCGATTAGTTTTACACTCTGCAGAGGTGTACAGCTTTACCCATAAGACATGACTTAACTCTTTGTGCAAGCTATTAGCACACTTCCTTTGGTGTGCCGCAGAGAGTCATGACATAACCGTTCGATTACTTAACCCTAACTTTGCACCAGCACGGGACGAAAACCCATACCCTGGAAGAAGAACTCAGTGCATAGAAATGATGGAACTTCCCCAGAAGTACGGCGTGCACCGTTGTATCGGAAAACGTTTGGTCCATTATCACCTCGGTGTGGACGTCCCTTCGAGCAATCCATTAAGAACGGCCCGTACTACTACAGCCTACCAAAGTGCAAAGCTAGTTTTAAGTAATTTAATTAGTTAAGGCTGCCCCATCCTAGCACTTGTGGTTGTACATATTTCTTGGCCTGAAAACAACACATAATTCGGTTCTTAATCCGACACAGGCAATAATCTCTCCCTAATCTACGTGCAAGCCCTTCTGCACACCCGACTATTGCCAATAATTGCCTGCATCAATATTATAGTTTGATTTTCATTTTTAATTAAAATAACCAAAATCACCATCATGTCTCAACAGGTCTAAGAATTATCATCATGCCTCAGCATATCCAAATATCATTCGATCAATGTCTCAATCATATCCAAGTGTCATTTGATCAATGTCTCAATTTGATGTTTACTAAGTCTAAAGCATGGCTAAGCAAGATTATTAAACATCGTGTATACCCAGATTGACATCATATATTGTCTAACCATTACTCTTAAGGTATCAAGGTTCACAAATTCATTTATACCAAGGAGGTTTCAGGAATTTACAGGTATAACTACCATTACCCACAATATAGCAGAATTTAATGAATATACGCATGCAATCAAAACATTTAATGAAAACATTTATAAAACTGGGATCAACATGGTCAAAAGAAGTGCTTGCCTTGCTTACGACGAAGTCGAGATTGTGACTGATGAAGGCGACGATGGAAGTCGTTACGTCGTATTCTACACGTCGTTAAATGAAAGTAGCAAATACCAACTTTAATAAGGGCAAAAAGAAAATAGATAGAAAGAACAAATAAAACTTCTCACAAGAAATAGGGACTGCTCTTTATGAATTTATAAAATTTATTTTACGAATTCAAGATGCAAAGATTGGTTAAGATTAAATAGATATGATCATTTCAAGCTTAAGGTAAATTCTTACCTTTAATTTAGGATTTAGATTCAAAGCAACATTTAGTATTCTAGTTATAAAAAGCTAACCTGATGGTTTAGGCTACTAGTATTATTTACTTGATGTTTAAGAAGGTTTTGGTGATACAAACTTCATAATTATTGATTTCTTATTTATGTCTAAAGTTCATTCATTCATATTGCGGTCTAAAACAAGGTGAACACTTATGGTTATTAAGCTATCGAGATTAATATGCAAAGCATGTCGAATCAAGACTCTTTCTTTAGATTATGGTAGTATGAGCTTTGTAGTATGTTTCTAAACTGGTTTTATAAGTTTTAGCATTTAGACAGGTTATTTTATTTATCGATGAAATAGTATAAATGGTCACAAGGCTAATAACTATTTTAACATCATTTGATCTCATGAACTCAAGTTATTAATAACTATTTTAACTTCTTATGCATTTAAAAGACAATATATCTCCAAATCTAATTCAATTCAGATTCAACCCTAAATGTTTTTGCATATCTAAGTTCATTACTAATTTTTCAAACTTATACAATTGGTTTGGCATGATTTACATTCTATTTGCAAAAGATATTCATATTTGAATATTTAATACATTGAAAGCAATCTATTTTAGAAAATGATTCAAGTTAAGTTAGAATCTAAATATTTTTACATATTTGGGTTCCTGAGGACCTAAGGTTTCTACCAAAATTAGTCTTATTCAAATTTTAACTTGTTCACATAAACTTTGTATATAGTATGCTTTAATCCATCTCTTCAAGTTTAAATTTATAATTTAAACAGAGTTTGTTCTTTCAGTATTTTTGAATATTCAGAATTCTCATGTATTTATATGAACATATAAATTTATTTCATGATTTAAATAATTATAAATGGTATATTTGTATTAGCAACATATTAGTGCTTATTTGTATTCTTAAATTCAAATAACATCAACTTAGTTTGATAATTAAACATTTTTGCATAAATGGGTTTCTCATGGGCTCAGAGGCATGTGTAAATTATTTTATCATTTTAGGACTAATGATGCACAATTTTTATTAAGAGACCATAATAGAGTTTATTCAAATTTCTGTTTCAAATAAATTAAACCAAGTATGAGAATTAAATATTTTTTGCATATTCAGGTTCTTAAGATCATAAGGATTCTAAAAAAAATTACTTTATTTAATTTTGAGTTCATTTGCAAAATATCTGTGAATAACATATTTTGAATCCTTTTCTTTAAATTCAAATTTAAATTATAAACAGAGTTGAACTTCAAAATATTTTTGCATATTATGAATATACATGAATTTATATGAATTTGTTTCACTTCATTTTGATTATTATTTTAAAAGTTATAAGCAATTGAATTCAATCGGGTTTGGAAAATACTGGAAATAGGAACTTTACCAAATTTGGAAAGTACGCTTCTCACCGAGGATTACGCTTTCCCTTTTTAGGCTGAACCGGATTGAATGGCTGACAAATGGGCCCGGAGTGGCAGTGACTTGGCTCGGCGCTAGGCGACTGACCGCCTGGGCCCGCACGGCAGAGGGATGGGTGGCGCGCAGTGGCTGGCAAGCGGGTCCCTCGCGACAGAGACTCAGAGCTGAGGGCTGACTTCCAAGGCTCGCCGGCGGTGAAGCTTTGCTGGAGAGGAGGAATGGGTTCCACGTAGAGCTTGAGCAGGTGATTGCGCACCCAGGGATGGTCTTGATGATGGTCGGCGATGGCCGGAGGTGGGTCGCCCCCGTGAGCCAGCGGCGGCGCCATGACTGGTGACGTGGAGTTCCAATGTTTCTGGTGATTTCTTCGAAAGGATGGCTGAGTGAGTATCAGTGAGTGTACAACGATCCATTTCGGCACTTGATTCGAAGAAAAATTGTGCGGAAAAGGGTTCTCACCGTGCGCCATGAGCGGCGGAAGAAGGAGCACGGTGCGGCTGCTCACCGGAGAAGAAGAGCACAAATTGGCACCGGGAATGGACTCCAGAGGTCATGAGGATGCTACTGGTCTGATGGTTTGAGCTAATTCGAAGCGTGGCGGTTCGCGGGATGATTCTCCTCCTTCCGGGTCTTCACCGGCTTTGAGGAAGAAGCAGCTAGCTTGCGCATGAGGAGTGGCTTAGGGGCAAGTAGAGGTTGCTGTGATGGTTTCTGGGAGGTGGCCGCACTGGGTTTTGTAGCTGAGCCGAGACGGTTCGGCAGAGGCTTCAAGTGGATGAGGATCGGTGAGGCGGCGCTGAGATTATCTTCTGCCGATTCATTGCCGTGGCAGAGCTTCTGAGGCAAAATGGTTGCCGTGGCAAGCTTTGACAGGAGGAGGCACCAAGTGGGCTTCGCAACTTGCTGCCCAGATCGTGCCGTGGCAAGGTTTGGGCGGACAAGGCTTTGCCGTGGCAACGATGCGGCAGGGAGGAAAGAATGGAAGAAGCTTCGTGGGGCATGCAACGCATGGCAGGGGCATAGCAGCCGAGGCAGCAGCGTGGCAGGGGCTGGCAAGGCTCTGGAGCATCGGGGCGTGGGTTGCGGCGCAGGTAAGGACAAGGAAGAGAGGCGGTGGCTCTGATCTTTCGCGCGGACAGGAGAGCACAGAGAGGAAGGAGGAGAGGTGAGGGAGAAGAAGCTGACTGGTGGGCCAAGGGGCCACTCGGCAGGAAGAGAAGGAAGAAAAGGTTGGACTGTGGCTGCGTTGGATGATCAACACTTGGCAGATCCTAGGGTCACAGTGAAAAGGGCGGTTCACAGTATGCTAGGTCAACTTGACCTACTGATTATGGTTACCAAGCCGACTCAAGATTTTATAATAATTTTTAAAAAGGTTGGTCAGGTGCATATGAAGGTCCAGGTGAATTTTCAGGTAAAAATGAGTTGTGGATATTTTATTAAAATTCTAACAATGAATAATGCACAGAAATTCCAATTCTGTTTTTGATTTACTAAAGTGTCCAAATGAATTTATTTATTTTTTAATTTTTTTTTTAAGATTTATTTGAGATAATAATGCTTCTGTAAAATTTTAAGAATTTTATCTTTAATATTTAAATTATAAAAATTCTGACATTGCTATTTACAGCTTTAATTGTTTACTGTTTTTGAATTTATAAAAGCTTTAAATATAAGTTTTTATTTATGATATTTTTACTATAGGTTGATATGGGTCTTAGGTCGTCATAGTAAAAATATCAACTTGATTTAAGATTTGGATACAGCTACAAAAATCTGATATGCTTCAACTCAGATTTCTTATTTCAGGATTGTCTCATGTTTTTCTTTTTATTTTAATTATCCAGATTATCTCAATCATCATGATTTGGTTCTGGAGAGATCTGGGATGCTCTGAAATTTTAATATTATTTTTGTTGATGTTTTACTTTTACTTTCTTGCATTTACCATTTTACCATTTCATGGTATTTGACTTTTCTTTTAAAAGTAAAAGCTCAAGAAATTCAATCATGCAAGAAAATTCAGAAAATGGAAATTCAAATCAAGATTATATTTCAAACTCATTTTGATATTTTATTTGTTTTGATAATAATGATTTTAAGTTTTGAAATCTTCCTTTTGATTAAGATTGAAATGGAAGAAATGAGATAAGAATATTATTTAAAATCAAAATCTTGATTTAAATTAAACTTTTAATTCATTTCCATTTTCAAATATTAATCTTTCACTTTTCTTTATTTTAAAATTTAGAGGGCTGTTACAATCCTTTCGGCGGTTTTTTACGAAAAGGATCTTTTGGTTCAGCAAAATCGTGAATTTTTTTGTGAAATGACCCTAAATAAATGCTGAAAAAGATCGTAATTACATTTAGGTCTTTTCGATGGTTTTTTACGAAAAGGACCTTTTGGTTGAGCAAAATCACGAATCTTTCGTGAAAGGACCCTAAGTAAATGCCGAAAAAGAGTGTAATTACGTTTAGATCGTTCCAGCTATTTTTCGCGAAAAGAGGACCTTTTAATTTCTGCATATGAGAGGGAACTGGATTTGCCACGTGGCCAGAAAAGCAATGGATATAGCGAGAGAAGGCGAGGCTTCAATTAATTAAACTAGCTACCCATGTAACTACTACGACTACTATGCAAGCTCTGAAATGAGCAATGCCATCCTGCAAGAAAAAGGCATGCATGCAGTCGCCTCGATCAGTCACCTTTTGTTAGGAATAATCTTGTCATTAGTATTTGAGTTTGTTAGTTTGTTGCTCGAGTAGTTAGCAGTGCATGATGTTGGGAGGTTTTTTCATGGTTTTTTCCTTAAAAAACTGGATGTAACTCTCTCTCTTTCTTCTATATAAAATTCGCAGCAATTCTCTTGCTGCTCATTCGAAAAAAAGTTTAGATAGATGAGAGGTTTGCTGCATGAGATAAGGATCGGTTTGTTAGTGCATTGAGTCGATCTGTTGCGCAGGAAGCGTATGCATGCATTGAGATGTTTATTTAAGATTCACAGAAAGTAAGACATTGAGTTGATCAGGTGATCGAGCTAATGCGAGATGGGGTTCCGTTCGTATGAATTAATATTTTGTCATCTTTAATTTACCGCTCAAATGCTATGTGAACCACACACATGTCAAGATGCAGTAGTTGTTTGATAGCAAGTTGGCAACCGATGCTTGTCATCAAAATGCGTTTTGAAGCTTGCCATCTGCTACCAATTAATTCTGGCTAAGCAGACGCCCCCAAACATGTGGAACGTACAGCATGAGCATGGCAATTTAATTCCGTTTAAGATGGGCGTCGCGTCGACATCGAGAAAAACCAAGCGAAGTGAAGGTAGCTTGGCCGAACAAACATTCAGATATTTTTAAAGGAACATAGACACAGTTCGAAATGCCACCCTCTCCGCTCCGGAAGGCTCGTCCCTCGTTAGGCGATCCTCCCCAACCTCGCCGGCCACCTGTAACGTTCCTGCTAGAGAGTATGAAGTTCATGCACCAGGAACGGCAACGCAAGAGGATTTGAGAAGATGAATTGGGGAATCAGAAGAGGAAGAAGACAAGGAAGGCAGCGTTGTATATTGGATAGAAATGAAGTCGAAATCGTTTTCATACGTTCTCCCTAAGTTTCACTCCCTTTTATACTTGGTCAGGACAACGGCTCATGGGCCTAGCCCAACACACACCCATCACCAGCTATTTACAAGTATTTCTCATATGCACACACATACGAAGTCTATGACATTCCCCTCCCCTTAGCGCCTGCTTGTCCCCAAGTAGCGACGACTGGAAAACGACGCTGAAGATCATCAGCTGATTCCCAAGTAGCCAGATTGGCGTGAAGACCATCCCATTGTACGAGTTCATGAGTCTGAACTGCTCCGCCTTGCGAAACCAGAGCACGGGCCAACACAGCGACCGGAAACAGCTCCGCTGAAGACATATGGTCGATTGACTGCAACTCTGAGCTTAC
Organism: Guadua angustifolia; assembly: GCA_036346375.1. NCBI lineage: Eukaryota > Viridiplantae > Streptophyta > Magnoliopsida > Poales > Poaceae > Guadua > Guadua angustifolia. Next base: position 589,985 of record CM070507.1, on the reverse strand, counting down.
TGAAGTATTAGCTGGAACATGCTTTTTTAACTGAGAAACATGGACAACCGGATGAATCTTACTAGTAGGAGGAAGATCCAACTTGTACGCCACCAATCCGACCTTCTGAAGAATGCGGTAGGGCCCAAAGAACCGAAATGCGAGCTTCTGATTATGTCGAGCTGCCACAAAGGTTTGAATATACGGCCGAAGCTTCAAATAGACCAAATCACCCACCTCAAAAGACCATTCAGAACGTTGTTTATCAGCTTGCCACTTCATGCGTTGCTGGGCACGCAGCAGCTGTTGTCGCAGCAAGCTAGTTAACACTTCCCTCTCCTTCAGCCAATCTTCCAGAGGTGGCAAGGTACAGGCATCCAAATGAGAAACACCAAAATGTCTCGGTGGATGACCATAAATAACTTCAAATGGAGTTTTGCCCAAAGCTGAATGGTAATTAGTATTATACCAATACTCGGCCAGCGGCAACCACTTCACCTAGTGATTCGGCTTGGAATGAACAGAGCAACGAAGATACCCTTCCAAGCATTGATTCAGCCGCTCCGTCTGGCCGTCAGATTGCGGATGGTAAGCGGAGCTCATGTGCAATTTGGTGTCAGTTAAGTGAAACAACTCTTGCCAAAGAGTGCTAGTAAAATTTTTGTCATGGTCAGAGATAAGCACTTGTGGCATCCCATGCAACTTATACACCTGGTTAAGGTACTCTTGAGCCACTTGGAAGGCTGTAAAGGGATGAGCTAAAGGAAGAAAATGCCCATATTTGGTAAACTTGTCGATCACCACAAGGATAGTATTGAATCTGTTAGACTGAGGAAGACCTTCAATAAAATCCAAGCTAACCACCGTCCAAGCTTGCGAAGGAACCGGAAGAGGTTGTAACAAGCCTAGTAGCTTAACATGCTCTATCTTAGCCTGTTGACAAATCTCACAACTTTGCACGAAAGCTGTCACACACTTCTTCATGTCCGGCCAAGCGAACAGTCCTTTGATGCGAGCATACATTGCTTGAATACCCGAGTGGCCGCCTATCCCACTCTGATGAAGAGCTTGCATAATATGATTCTGAGCTAATGCATTGGTGCCGACCCACACACGACCTTTGTAACGAAGAATGCCCCCAGTGAGTTGGAAGTGTTTATGGTTAGCACCCGGTAAACTCAACTCAGTCAGAATCTGTTTAGTGCTCGGCAGTTAAGTTGTCTAACCATGAAGGTACACAAGCTGAGATAGCGAAGACTGCAAGCTCTTCCTGGCGACGGGATAAAGCATCAGCAACCGAATTGTTAATGCCCTTCTTGTATTGAATCGAGTAGTTCAAACCAAGCAACTTCACAAATGCCTTGTGCTGGATGCCCGTATGGATTCGTTGATCACCCAAATGAAGCAAGCTCTTATGGTCAGTACGTATGATGAAGTGGTTATGCTGCAAGTAAGACCGCCACTTATCAATCGCCATTAAAATGGCCAAACACTCCTTCTCGTAGGTAGACAAAGCTTGACTCCTGGGGCAGAGTCCCTTGCTAAGGAAAGCCACCGGGTGATTCTCTTGCATCAACACAGCGCCTATGCCATACTGACAAGCATCCGTTTCCAGCACAAAGGGCTTAGCAAAATTTGGTAGCGCTAGAACAGGCGCCTGCACGAGGGACCGCTTCAGTGTGCTAAAGGCTGTTTGCGTCTCAGGAGTCCAAGTGAATTGCACGCCCTTCCTAAGCAGCTCAGTGAGAGGTTTGCTAATTGCACCATAATGGCGAATGAACTTACGATAATAGCCGGTAAGGCCCAAAAACCCTCGCAGTTCTTTCACAGTTAAAGGAGTTGGCCAATCTTGTACCACTTGGATCTTGGATATATCAGTGGAAACCCCATGCAATCCCACAATATGCCCCAAATAGTCCAGCTTCTGCTGCGCAAAAGAACATTTGGAGAGTTTGACAACAAGCTGATGTTGCACTAATAACTGGAATACTTGTTGCAGCAGCCGAATATGACTCTCATAAGTGGCAGTGTACACCAAAATATCATCCATGAACACTAGAACTCCTTTGCGCAAATAAGGCTCAAAGATTTGATTCATGATACTCTGGAATGTTGCTGGGGCATTAGTTAAGCCAAAGGGCATAACCAAAAACTCATATAACTCTTGATGAGTTCGGAAAGCTGTCTTATGTTCATCACCACTAGCAATCCGAATTTGATGGTACCCCGAACGAAGATCCAATTTACTAAACCAGTGTGATCCAGATAACTCATCCAAAAGTTCATCAATAATTGCTCAAACTTATCAGTATAGTCCGACACATTACCAGTTTGTCGGAGAGCCCGCAATTGCCGACAATAACTTTGGTATTTGTCTTTAGTGAACTTATTATTAACCAAGGTACATAACTCATTCCAATCTTCAATTCTTCCTCTGTCCTCAATCTTTTGAAGCCATAACGCCGTTGTGGCCGTGAAGTTAAGTGCAGCAAAATGCGTCTTCAAACATTCTTGAACACCAAACACTTCGAAATACATTTCACACCTCTCCTGCCACAATCTCAGATTCTCTCCGTCAAACTTCGGGAACTCCATCTTCGGTGTGGGGTTATGATTTGATCTATTCAGCACCGCTCCCAGATTCCTGGCCTCCTGATGCCTTTCCTCAAACACCTGGGGAGCAAGATTTGCGAGCGGAGGTGTCCCTAGTATGGGGCTTCGCAAGGGAGGTCGGAGGATCCCATCCGCAGTAAGCATCTGATGTCCCCCTTCCCGACGACCATTAACCCCTTGCAATGGATCCCCGATAAGGATCGAAGAGGAGGATCTAGAGTTCACCTGATGGGGCCCCGCAGGCACCGGGCTTGGCGTCGGCATCGCCTGATTCTACGCTCCTACTCCCATGTTCTTCGTCTCCAAAACTTCCACACGATTTTCAAATCTTCTTTGATTCTCCATGATTTCACTCAGTGTGTCCTTCAGTCCTTTGAACTGATCACACAACTCCTTCAGCATGGCAGTGCTCGCTTCGCTTTGTTCCTCCATATTGGCTATTGTCTTGGTCATCTTTTCTTCAAATGGACTCGGCTTCTTTCTCAGCGCCAGCGTGGATCGGAAGGGCTCTGATACCAATTTGTAACGTTCCTGCTAGAGTATGAAGTTAATGCACCAAGAACGGCAACGCAAGAGGATTTGAGAAGATGAATTGGGGAATCAGAAGAGGAAGAAGACAAGGAAGGCAGCGTTGTATATTGGATAGAAATGAAGTCGAAATCGTTTTCATACGTTCTCCGCAAGTTTCACTCCCTTTTATACTCAGTCAGGACAACGGCTCATGGGCCTAGCCCAACACACACCCATCACCAGCTATTTACAAGTATTTCCCATATGCACACACATACGAAGTCTATGACACCACCGTTCAAATTCTTTCCGCCCAGGGTCCTCACGATTCCCCCACCTGAGCAGCCCGCCTTCAGCCATTTCCTTTGGGTCTCCGGTGAGCAGGTCCTGGGCTTCGGATGGGGAGCAAGATCTGCCCTTGGAGACGCCGGTCCGCCCAAATCAGGTCCTAGTTCTGGAGGCGCCGGTTCTCCCAGATCCAGCGCAGGTTGCAAATCATGGCCCAAATCGGCAGGATTCTGCGCCCCCAAGTTTCGCCCCTTTCGTTCCTAGCCCTCCTGGTCCTGCTGTGCGCTTTCCTCCTGCACTAATGGTTATCAGAGTTAGGGAGCTCGAGGGAGTCGGGGCGGCAAGCTTGATGAGCATTGATGGTTGGGAGCTAGTCAGGCCTCCATACTTCTGGAGAAAACGAAAAGTAAATCCTCATAAATCGGTTCCAACCACCTCGGCTGCTTCATCTTGCTTTACATTCCTTTTAAAAGAGAAGGCAAGAGGAAGATGCTTCAACTGTCTGAAAAAGACCACTTCGTCGCTTCTTGCTCCGCGCCTCCAACTTGCTTGCTATGCGGTTCCCCGGGCCATAAGGCTCGCTGGTGCCGATCCCCTAGCAGCTCTAGATTGCAGATTCCGCTTCCTCCAGCTCGCAAGAGCTTTCCTCACAAGAGTACTGCCATGTCTACATCGAGAGCCCCTGACGCCAGACCGGACATAGTGTCTCACCACATTCCTCAGGCCCCGGATTTCGTGACCAAGAAGAGGGACCTCACGCGTCATGCGGTTCTCATCCTCTCCTTGGGAGACCAGGAGACTTCAGTCAGGCAGGTCTAGCACATTCTAGCGGACAGATTCAGGGTCAATAGAGATGAGCTCAATGTCTCTATTCATGAGCCAAGAAGCTACCTTGTTCGTTGCGATTCCTTCTAGCTCCGAAATGCTTTGCTAGCTGACCTAGGTTCCTGGAGGAAGGTATTGACTTCAAGATCATGCCTTGGATTAGGCAATTCCAAGCCGTCACAACAAAGGCTAGATACAGGATTCGCCTTTGCATTGAGGGGGTCCTGCGGCATGCATGGTCGGTTCAAGCCATTGCCCCCATCCTGCAGGATGTCGGCATTGCGGACGCTGAGCTCAATCAGCCTCTAAATGATAAGGAAACGGCTTGCATGTGCGTCTGGTTGTGGGCCAGGGATGCGGAAGCCATTCCAAAGGCAGCCAGGTTGTTCATCCAAGAGCTGTTCATCGGCTCACCCCCTTTTGAGGATTTTTCGGAGTTGGGAGTCCTCGGAACTTCCATGCAGAGACCACCACCCAGGATGCTGGCCTACGGGGTCTTGCTGCACATAGACCAGGTGCTCGATTATGATCCTTCGGAAGATGTCTCACCGCTACGAACTAATGTTCCCAGCCCTCCGCACAACGATGTCAGCGAAGAAATGTCAGAGGTATCCTCACATGACGAGTGGCCTAAACGCCACTTCTTCAACTGGTCTCTGGGAAAGGTAGATGGAGCGCCCTGGAACATTCTCCTATCAGGACCAACACCATTGGGACAGGGACAAGTCACATCCCGGAGGGAATGGACGTCGTCGTCGCGCCTCCAGTTGGGACATAGCACCAAGGGGAGGACATTTCCACCGAATCCAATTCCGGGGGGAGACTTCCAAGCATGGAGGGGGCTACCAGGGACACCCACCTTGCAGAGCATCTACTGGTGAGCATAAGCCCGTAGCCACCGTGGATTGCATGCTGTCCCTAGGCTTTCTGGGGAGGCAGCCAAAAATGACCATCTCTCCATCAGAAGATGCTTCCCCGGCTCGTTCCATCAGTTTGGCGCCAAGCAGACCTGAATATCCTACTCTGCAAACCCAGGCTGTTGATGGTTCCGTCCAAGCTTGCCTACTGCCAACACACCTGTTTCAAGTCGTGCAATGAAGACATTCTCTGTTGTTTTCTCTCGTCTACCAATTTGAATGACCACCGCACGGATCCGATGATAGAAGAGGCCAATAGGGACCTGTCTGCCACAAAGCTCCCCACATGCACAACTCAGGTCCACCCAGGTCTTCAACCGCAGGAACAGAACCAGACCTTGCTTGCTTTTTCGAAGCTATCCACTACGGAAAGAGTGCAGTTCCACCTCGCCAGGAAGCTGGGACTGATCCCTGAGGGCAGCAAATTAGATGACACCACTCTTCAGTGCTTCACTACACTCTTTGATAAGCCGCTCTCTGACCAAGTGCTAAAGACTTTTGCAGACCTTGCAGGTGTCACAACCAAAAACAATCTCCTGCAGGACACTGGGGCGACCTCCTAGAAGGTTGCTACCTCATGAATGTGCGGCCTGGAGCTGATCAGGCCAATTCTAATGTGGTCCAAGTTAATGTGTTTTTTCTGCTATATTAGTGTCAGGCCTCAAGGCCATAGGATATGGGGGTCGGTCTGTCTGTGCTCTCCTTTCCTGCGTCGTGGTGGTATCTTCCAAGTGCATGTAAACCACCATAGTAGTATGTTTAGGTCTCTACATTTCTCCAGTTTGTAACCCCTTGGGTTTAATTCTAGCGGTCACAATGCAGTCCGATTAATGTTCATCGCCACTGCTCATGTGTCTCTTAATTTTTCTTACGGGATATTGCTGATTGAAAGTGCATCTAGGCCCCTAATTGTGTTTTGGATGATTAATGAGAAACGATTAAGGGACTAATGGCTTAAATGAGTATATAAGCAGGTGACAGTCCCAAAAGGAGCGCATCTACGGAAATTGTTGTCCCTCAAAAGTGAAAAGAAGAACGGCATCGACTTAGCGTAGATCTTTTATTTTATTGAGTCGATAGGATCGCCGTACTATCAAGAGGGATGGGATGTAGGTGTCCTAGAAATGATCTCTGTGCTCGATTTAACAACTTTTGCAAAATGAGTTTTGGAAGTCACCAAGCACGACACTCACTTTTATTTTCTCTTCGATATCATCGGATAGTCCGATGTTGAAATCGGATGTTCGATGATATCGGACTCTCCGTGTGAGTGTGGTTGCATGTTTGGAAACTCTCGGGAAAAGTCGGATTGTCCGATAATTGATATCGGATCGTCCGATGTTGTTTGAAAAATTTTCTAAGTCTTTAAACTTGGATCTCTCGAAACATCGGAATGTCCGATGGTTGATATCGGATAGTCCGATGTGATCTGAAATTTTTCTAAGTCCTTGGATCGAACTCTCTGGAATTATCGGAATGTCCGATGTTCGATATCAGACGATCCGATATACACTTAGAATTTTGCAAAGTTCTTTGAGTTCGTTGAAAACTCTCGGAATCATCGGAACATCCGATGTGTGAAATCGGATAGTCCGATATGTGCTTTTTCTCAGCAAAATTTTGAATTTTTTAGTGGAGTCGATCCGGTGATTTGCACTAATCGGATAGTCCGATGTCCGCCATCGGATAGTCCGATGTGGGTCCGACACAGGCGTAACGGCTCTTTTGTGTCTTGGCTATAAATACCCTCCCACTCCTCATTTATGACCACCTACCAAAGTCTTCGAGCTTTAACTCACTTATTGCTATTTTCTTGCTCTCTCTCTGAGTTCATCCTTGAGAAATTTGTTGAGAGATTGGAGCAAGTGATTTCTAGTGCCTTGTTGCAAACCGTGAAAGTTCTTTTGAGCACTAGGGTGATTTTCAAGAGGGGATCTACACTCCATTCATTACTCTTGGAGATTGAGGTCTCCTAGACGGCTAGGAGTCATCGGTGAGGTCCCGATCTCGTGTGGGCAAACAAGTTTGTGAAGGTTCGAATCCACCTCAAGAGAAGGGTTCAAGCAAAAGTAGGTGAGTGTTTTGTGCAACACCTAGAGGAGTAGGGTTGAAAGAAACCCGGCTTTGTGCCGCCTCAGCGGAGACGAGGATCTCCTCAAAGATCCGAACTTCGGAAAAATCGCTGCATCTCTTTGGCTTGTAAGTCTTCTATTTGTCCCCCTTTTTGCTTGGCTAAATCTTTTGGGGATTCAAGTATTCGGTAGCTTCTTGTAGTAGATATTAGTGTGATCTTATACTCTGTAGTTGCCTTAGCTCAGAAACTTTATTTGGTAGCAATCTAGCCCTTCAAATTGCTCAGATATATTTTTAGGGTTTTCCTGCGCTCTGATCGGATAGTCCGACTTCACATATCGGATAGTCCGATATATATCGGATAGTCCGATATCAAAGTCGGATATTCCGATAATTCCGCTGCTAATTAGGTCTTAAATTTTATTTCGCCTATTCACCCCCCCTCTAGGTGACTTTATCGATCCTTCAATTGGTATCAGAGCCAAATCTCCTTAGTTTGGCTTAACCGCTTGGAGAATCAATATGTCGCAAACTGGGAAGTCTACCGAAGACCCTACCCAAACCAAGGGTACGGACGACGGTATTAGGGCTGCGATTCCATTTGATTATAATTCTCTCGGTGTCTCAAGCTCCTCATCATATGTTTCCGTGCCCTCCGGTCGAGCGCCTCATTTCGATGGCACTCACTATGCCGCGTGGAAACATAAGATGAAGATGCACTTGAGATCGCTTCACCCATCTATTTGGAAGATTGTGCAAACAGGTTTCCAACCCGTGGATCCAGACAACCTTACTCCTGAAGAAGACAAAGCTCAACACTTCAACGATCTAGCCGTCAATGCTTTATTTAATGCCTTAAGTAATTCTGAGTTCAACAGAGTGGATGGACTCGAAGAAGCAAAAGCAATCTGGGACAGGCTCATGGTCAATCATGAAGGAGTTTCAAGTGTCCGTGAATCGAAGATAGAGCTCATTATTGGTGAGCTAAGCCGGTTCACTCTAGAAGAAGGAGAATCCTACACCAAAATGTTTGACCGCTTGATAGTGCTTGTGAATCAAGCTAAAGGTCTTGGGTGCACAGATCTTACGGACAAGGCAGTGGTGAAAATAATTCTTCGTGTGATCACTCCTACCAACCGCAACCTTGTTCAACTAATTCGAGACCGGCCCAACTTTGACACGTTGACACCTCATGATGTCATCGGTAGACTTATGACTCGACGAGATGATGATTAAGGAGGCCGAAGTTGTGGAAGAGTTAAAGTCCGGGAAGAAGAAGGGCATTGCCTTGAAGGCTGTCAAGGTAGTGCGCCAAGTAGAAGAGAGCACGAGCGAAGACGAAGAGTCATGTGGTCCATTGACAAATGAAGATATGGCTCTATTTGTGCGAAGATTCAACAAATTCTTCAAGAAGAAGAACTTCAAACAAGGAGGTCAATCAAGAAACTTTAGAAGAAAATCAAAGGGGAGACACTCCACAAGAAGATGCTATGAATGCGCGAAACCGCCATTTCATTCTTTGAGTGTCCGTATAAGGAGAACAAGGATGAGAAGTCGCACAAGAAGGACAAGTACCGGGGCAAGGACAAGGAGAAGAGCAAGAAGTATAAAGGCAAGGGTCATGCCTACATTGGAAAGGAGTGGAACTCCGATACCGACTCCAGCTCCGACTCCGACTCTGAGTCAAACTCCGACAATGAAGGTGGAATCGCCTCCGTCGCCATCGCCGTACCCTCTACTCCGACAATGTCGAAGAGCCTCTTCGACAACTTAAGCGATGACGATGAAGTAGCTCCAATGTGCCTCATGGCGAAGGGGCACAAGGTATCAACACTTGCCTCCACTCCCTCCATTACTAATGATTGTCTAGATGAGCACGATAGCGATAGTGATAGTGATAATGATGACATTGGTGCCGTGCTTAAGTCTATAAAAAACCTTGACATTCATAAGTTGAATTTGCTCCTAAAAGATATTGAAAGGTTGGAGGAAGTGGTTGAACAAAAGGAAGCTATTCTTGAAGCTCAAGAGGATTTGCTCATCCTCGAAAAAGAGAAAAATCGTGAGCTAGAGAAGAGCTTATCTTTCGAAAAAGAGAAAAATGAGGAAGTGGCTAAGAACTTAACATTGACCAAATCCGAGGTGATTAGTCTTGAGATCACCAATGCTTCACTTAAAGAGGAACTTGCGAAGTCAAGTGATGCTTGCAAGGCTCTTGAGTTGAAGCTTGTTGATCTCAAGAATAGCCCTCCGACTATCTCAACCATTAATTCAAATTCTTCTTTACCCTCTACGAGCAATGGATGCGCTAGATGCTACAACGTTAATATTGATACTTATGCCACTAACCTTTAGACATTGCAAGTGTTAGCATATGATAATGAGAAGCTCAAGGGAATGCTCGAAGATGGACTTCAAAAGTCCTACAAGGCAAGTAAGGGACTAGAGGAGTTCCTAGGTAAGCGAAAAGGTAATACTATGAAGCATGGGCTAGGATATATTCCACCTAAAGGGAAGAAGAGCAATATTGTGGTTGCTCCTTTAAATAAGCCCATACAGTTTGTTAAGAGCAATGAAAACTCTAAGTACAAAACTCACTCTACATTCTTTGCATCCTATGTACTTAAGAAGACTAACTTCGGTCGTGTAGTGGCTCATCACATTGGGGGTAAGCCCAAGAATGGTTCTCATGTGCGATCTATTTGGGTACCTAAATCACTTGTTGCTAACATACGTGGACCTAAACCATTTTGGGTACCAAAGAGCAAAAACTAAATTTCATTTTGTAGGCCTACATCTCCGGTGGAACAAGTTGGATCTTGGATAGCGGATGTACGCACCACATGACCGGAGAAAGGGCAATGTTCGCACGTTTAGAAGCCAATGGATCAAATAGTGAGAGTATCATTTTTGGCGATAATGGAAAAGGTGAAGTGGTAGGTTTAGGAAAGATTCTAATCTCAAATGATTTCCATATAAATAATGTTTTACTTGTTGAGTCACTAAGCTACAATTTGTTGTCCGTTGCTCAATTATGTGAAGCGGGATACAATTGTGTGTTTAGTGATAAGGGTGTGGATGTCATTAAGAGGGTTGACGGTTCAATAGCCGTTAGGGGTCGTTTAAAGGGTAATCTCTATCTTATAGACTTTTCTACAGATAGAATTAACCTTGAAACATGCTTAATGGCTAAATCGAGCATGGGTTGCCTTTGGCATCGCCGGCTTGCCCATGTTGGTATGAGGAACCTTCACAAACTCATTAAGGGCAATCACATCCTTGGACTAACCAATGTTGTCTTTGAGAAAGATAGGGTGTGCAGCGTGTGTCAAGCCGGGAAACAAGTTGGTGCTTCTCACCCCGCCAAGAACGTGATGACTACTTCAAGACCATTGGAGATGCTACACATGGATCTATTCGGCCCCATCACCTACATAAGCATAGGAGGAAATAAGTATGGTTTAGTTATTGTTGACGACTTTTCTCGCTTTACTTGGGTATTTTTCTTGCATGACAAATGTGAAGCCCAAGGAAGCTTAAAGAAGTTCATGAGAAGGGTGCAAAATGAATTTGAAGTGAAGATTAAGAAAATTCGGAGCGACAACGGCACCGAATTCAAGAACACCGGCGTGGAGGAGTTCCTCGATGAAAAAGGCATCAAGCATGAATTCTCGGCTCCCTACTCCCCACAACAAAATGGGGTAGCCGAGAGGAAGAATCGGACTCTCGTCGAGATGGCGCGCACGATGCTTGACGAGTACAAGGTCTCCGACATCTTTTGGGCAGAAGCCATCAACACCGCGTGCCAGAGCTCCAACCGCCTATACCTCCACAAATTATTGAAGAAGACGGCGTACGAGCTCCTCACCGGCAAGAAACCAAATGTCTCTTACTTTCGAGTCTTTGGTAGCAAGTGCTATATCCTTAACAAGAAAGCTAAATCTTCTAAATTTGCTCCTAAAGTAGATGAAGGTTTCTTGCTCGGTTATGGGTCTAATGCATATGTATATCGAGTTTTCAACAACACCACGGGTGTAGTTGAAATCTCGCGTGATGTAACCTTTGATGAAACTAACGGCTCTCAAGTGGAGCAAGTTGATCGTGCTGTGATTGACAGAGAAGAACCTCCATGCGAAGCAATCAAGAGATTGGCGATTAGAGAAGTGAGACCTCTTGAGCAAGAAGAAGCCCCGTGCACTCCAACTCGAGATGCACTGGTGGATGATGCTCCATCATCTTCAATTCAAGCTCAAGATGGTTCAAACACTGTCCAAGATGATGAGGACCCAATTCAAAAGTCAAATACAACGGTGCCTCATCCAAGGGTTCATCAAAGTATTCAACGAGATTACCCGGTCGACAATATACTTGGAGACATCAACAGGGGAGTATCCACTAGATCAAGAGTCGCAATTTTTTGTGAATTTTACTCTTTTGTTTCGTCTCTTGAACCTCTTAAGGTAGAAGAAGCACTCCAAGATCAAGATTGGGTGATGTCAATGCAAGAGGAGTTGAATAACTTCGAGAGAAATCAAGTGTGAAAGCTTGTCGAAAGACCCAAGCAAAATGTAATTGGAACCAAATGGGTATTTCGGAACAAGCAAGACGAGAACGGAATCGTGACTAGGAACAAAGCCCGGTTGGTCGCTCAAGGGTACACTCAAATCGAAGGTTTGGATTTCGATGAAACTTATGCTCCAGTAGCTAGGCTTGAATCTATTAGAATATTACTTGCCTTTGCTACTCACCATGATTTTAAGCTGTACCAAATGGACGTGAAAAGCGCCTTCCTAAATGGACCTCTCTCCGAGATGGTCTATGTTGAGCAACCGCCCGGCTTCGAAGACTCTAGTCATCCCGACCACGTCTACTTCCTACACAAGGCTCTATGGACTCAAGCAAGCACCAAGGGCATGGTTTGAATGTCTTCGTGATTTTCTTCTTGGTCAAGGTTTTGTAGTCGGAAAGGCCGACCCCACTCTCTTCACCAAAAATATTGATAATGATTTATTTGTTTGTCAAATTTATGTTGATGATATTATATTTGGATCTACTAATGAACACCTGTGCAAGGACTTTAGTAGAATCATGACTAAAAGGTTCGAGATGTCCATGATGAGCGAGTTGAAGTTCTTCCTCGGTTTTCAAGTCAAACAACTCAAGGAAGGAACTTTCATATGCCAAACGAAGTACATCAAGGACATGCTCAAGAAATTTAGAATGGAGAACGCCAAGCCAATCAAGACACCGATGCAAGCTAACGGGCATCTAGACCTCGACAAAGAAGGTAAACCGGTTATCCAAAAGGTATATCGTTCGATGATCGGTTCCCTACTTTACCTTTGTGCATCTAGGCCTGATATCATGCTTAGTGTCTGCATTTGTGCAAGATTTCAAGCCGCTCCTAAAGAGTGCCACTTGGTGGCCGTAAAAAGGATCCTAAGATATTTAGTGCACACTCCTCATTTCGGCCTATAGTATCCTAAAGGTTCATCCTTTGAGTTAATCGGCTATTCCGATGCGGATTATGCCGGATGTAAAGTGGATAGGAAGAGTACCTCGGGCACTTGTCAATTCTTAGGTAGATCCCTTGTGTCTTGGTCCTCCAAGAAACAAAATTCGTAGTCTCTATCCACACCGGGTTTAATATATTGTCACGGAGTTGTTGTGCCCAATTACTTTGGATGAGACAAACGCTAAATGATTATGGCTTAACCTATAACCATGTTCCACTTTTGTGTGACAATGAGAGCGCCATAAAAATTGCCAATAATCCCGTCCAACACTCCCGCACAAAGTATATCGATATTCGCCATCACTTCTTAAGAGACCATTCCGCTAAAGGATCCAACATGTGAGCACCAATGACCAATTAGCCGATATTTTCACCAAGCCTCTTGATGAAAAGAGATTCTGCGAATTGAGAAGTGGGCTAAACATTTTAGATTCTCGGAACTTGGCTTGAAAGATTGCATACTTACCTTGCTTGCTAGTTTCAACCAAAATGTTTTTCAAAAGGCTTATTTACTTCTTTAAAATTTTGATTCTTGGTTTGTGTCAAACCACTTGTGATCATAGCTCCTATTGCTTCTGTGTTCGCTGATCATAAGTGGGGAGACGGCAAAAGTGTTCACAAGTCATTCCATCTTATTCCTCAAATCTCAACTCTCCGTGTGCTGGTTTTTTACACATATCGAACTTTCCGATTTTTGTATCGGACTATCCGATGTGGGGAGGTTTAAATAAAGCCCGAAGGGTTTTTCTCTCTCTATTCGGTCTTTTGTCTCCAAACTCCTTGGGTTCTCCTCCTCTCTGGCGATTTTGGGGGTCCCTGCTCATCTTCCTCATCTCAAGGGCCTCTCTCCGCGGATTTGATCTTCCTCGCCGAAGGATCATCCTCTCATTCTCATCTTCCTTCGGTTTTGAACTCAAGGTAACCCTAATTCATTTAGATCTAGGGTTTCTCATCTCCCGTGTTTTTTTTAATCCTCTTCGGTAGATGTGTTCCTTTTATCCCTAAGATCATACCCCACGTCTTTGTTGCGAAATGCGTGGTCCATCTTCAAGAAATCACTCTTTGCATTTTTCCCGCAACTATCGGATTATCCGATTATTGGCATCGGATTATCCGATCTCATCATCGGACAGTCCGACCCAAAATATCGGACTATCCGATGTTTTCAGGGAATTGCAAATTGTGAGTTTCTTTCCGTTTCCCTTGGTTATCGTCTCAATTTCATGTATCTCTTTCTCTAGTTCTCTGCCATGGCTGCCGGAGACGACAAGGGAGAGAAGTTGAAGAGGGCCATTCACACAGACGAGCATGGTCAATTCAAGAGGAAGACTCCGACTGGCGGGAGAACCAAGGCAGTAGCGAGTCGAGGAATTCCTCCGGATTCCTCATCTTCCTTGCCTGCGGATGATGTGCCTATCGTGGCGACTGCCCCTGTTCCAAATCCTATTGGGGGCAAATCAAAGAAGCAAGTTGTCACGCATCCCAAGCAGAAGGCTCTCACAATCCCTGAGCGCGGTCAAGGTGATGCCCCCTCAGCCCATCCTCCTCCTACTCCATCAGGGAAGGGCAAAGGATCATCTTCAAGTACTCCATCTGCCGCTGAGAAGGGTAAGGGTCCAGCTCAGGAAGAAGAGGGCAACATTTCTTATCCTTTGATGTCCAAGCCATGTCGTCGTCCTGATCTTCAGAGGGCTGTGGTGAACTACAAAGGAAAGTCAGGATTTGTTGCTAAGGCTAGAGCGTCTGATCCTTATATCAATAGGAAGGCTTTCTCCTCTGACAAGCGCTTCTGGACGTTCTTCCAACAAGACTTTTATGAGACAGTGATTCTTCCTCGCAAGAATCCGATTGTCAACATACAGTGGGTGGACTGGGAGTATATGGAGTCTTGTGGTGATCCTGTATTCGACGACGTCATTGAAGCTTGTGAAAGGCTTGGAATAAAAAGGATTATGGGCTTGAAGCAAGACTGGAACACCGAGGTCATCGCCCAATTCTATGCCACTCTCCATGTCACCAATGACACCATGACATGGATGACTGAAGGTGAGCAATACAGGATGTCGGTAGGGCGCTTTGGCACTCTTCTGGGGTTTAGAGCCGAAGACGCAATGGACAAAGATGATCTGCATAACAATCGCTCCTTGTTTGCCGAAAATTTGAATGCTCTATATATTGAAGATTCTGTTTTTGAACCTGGCAATACCAAGAACTTGAAGCCCATGATTGCTGCCGCCAACAGACTTCTTCGCAAGACGATTGCTCCCAAGGAAGGTGACGCATCTCACATCTTGTCTTACTCTCGCGACATCCTGCACCGCATGCTACCCGATGGAAGACCCTTCATGGTAGCACTGTATCTTTGGAATGAAATTCACGCCAACTCTCTCGACCCAAAGCGCAGTTGTGGATTCGCCCCCTACATAATGAGGGTGATTATGGGTATTTCAAAGCTGAAATTTGAATGTGATGCCAAGCACCTTGGGCTGCAGATTAGACCAATCAAAGTTGCTGCTGCTCAAGCTCCTCTAGCCACAGGTCCTTCTGTATCTACTCGCTCTGGCTCAGCTGCTTCTGCTGTCTCTTCTCAGTCGTCTTCCTCTACCGACAGAGTTCTCAAGTATCTGGTCAAGATGGCGAAGAAAAACGCTAAGAGGCTCAAGTCCATCCAGAAGCACCTCAGCCTTCCTTGTTCTAGTGGCAGCGAGGACTCCACTGCAGACCCATTTGACTCGCCTGCTGCATCAGATCCCTCCGCATCAGAGTCCGAGAGCGAGGATGAAGAATGAGTCCGTTTATTGCTTCCTTTCTCCCTTTTTGGTGCCTTGATGCCAAAGGGGGAGAGAAAGAAAGATATCAATTTCCTTCTTTTATGACTTGTGAAAACTGTTGCTAGTGGTTGGTTGGATGGATGTTCTTTACTTTTGGTTATATCTGTTGATGAATGGTTCTTTTACTTTTGGTTATATCTGTTGATGAATGGTTCTTTTGGTATCGTGGTTAACATTATCTTTTGCGTTGGATATGTTATATACCTCAGCTTTGTTACTCGAAGTTGCTTTCATCATATTATTACTTCATTGTCACTTATTTGAATGCCAAGATAGGGGGAGCTCCTCTTGAATTCCACCTCTAAAAAGTGTGTATTTAGAATCTCTGATGCACAAATTTAGGGGGAGCTCAACATATCTTGGCCACTCTCAAAATCATTATTCATTATTTCTATCAAGCTTTAATCGTGTTGTCATCAATCGCCAAAAAGGGGGAGATTGAAAGTGCATCTAGGCCCCTAATTGTGTTTTGGATGATTAATGAGAAACGATTAAGGGACTAATGGCTTAAATGAGTATATAAGCAGGTGACAGTCCCAAAAGGAGCGCATCTACGGAAATTGTTGTCCCTCAAAAGTGAAAAGAAGAACGGCATCGACTTAGCGTAGATCTTTTATTTTATTGAGTCGATAGGATCGCCGTACTATCAAGAGGGATGGGATGTAGGTGTCCTAGAAATGATCTCTGTGCTCAGACGAACAACTTTTGCAAAATGAGTTTTGGAAGTCACCAAGCACGACACTCACTTTTATTTTCTCTTGCTGATATCATCGGATAGTCCGATGTTGAAATCGGATGTTCCGATGATATCGGACTCTCCGGTGTGAGTGTGGTTGCATGTTTGGAAACTCTCGGGAAAAGTCGGACTGTCCGATAATTGATATCGGACTGTCCGATGTTGTCTGAAAAATTTTCTAAGTCTTTAAACTTGGATCTCTCGGGAAACATCGGAATGTCCGATGGTTGATATCGGATAGTCCGATGTGATCTGAAATTTTTTCTAAGTCCTTGGACTGGAACTCTCTGGAATTATCGGAATGTCCGATGTTCGATATCGGACAGTCCGATATACACTTAGAATTTTGCAAAGTTGCTGAGTTCGTTGAAAACTCTCTGGAATCATCGGAACATCCGATGTGTGAAATCGGATAGTCCGATATGTGCTTTTCGGCAAAATTTTGAATTTTTGAGTGGAGTCGATCTGGTGATTTGCACTAATCGGATAGTCCGATGTCTGCCATCGGATAGTCCGATGTGGGGTCTGACACAGGGCAGAACGGCTCTTTTTTGTGTCTTGGCTATAAATACCCCTCCCACTCCCTCATTTATGACCACCTACCAGTGTACTGAGCTTTAACTCACTTATTGCTATTTTCTTGCTCTCTCTCTTGAGTTCATCCTTGAGAAATTTGTTGAGAGATTGGAGCAAGTGATTTCTAGTGCCTTGTTGCAAACCATGAAAGTTCTTTTGAGCACTAGGGTGATTTTCAAGAGGGGATCTACACTCCATTCATTACTCTTGGAGATTGAGGTCTCCTAGACGGCTAGGAGTCATCGGTGAGGTCCCGATCTACGTGTGGGAAGCCGCCGAAGTTTGTGAAGGTTCGAATCCACCTCCGCAAGGGAAGGGTTCAAGCAAAAGTAGGTGAGTGCTTTGTGCAACACCTAGAGGAGTAGGGTTGAAAGAAACCCCGGCTTTGTGCCGCCTCAACGGAGATGTAGGATCTCCTCAAAGATCCGAACTTCGGGAAAAATCGCTGCATCTCTTTGGCTTGTAAGTCTTCTATTTGTCCCCCTTTTTGCTTGGCTAAATCTTTTGGGGATTCAAGCATTCGGTAGCTTCTTGTAGTAGATATTAGTGTGATCTTATACTCTGTAGTTGCCTTAGCTCAGAAACTTTATTTGGTAGCAATCTAGCCCTTCAAATTGCTCAGATATATTTTTAGGGTTTTCCTGCGCTCTGATCGGATAGTCCGACTTCACATATCGGATAGTCCGATATATATCGGATAGTCCGATATCAAAGTCGGATATTCCGATAATTCCGCTGCTAATTAGGTCTTAAATTTTATTTCGCCTATTCACCCCCCCTCTAGGCGACTTTATCGATCCTTCACTGATGCCTTCCAGGAGCAATGCCTCTTGGAAGCCCTACCACCAGGTTCAACTGCTCAGTACCAGGACCTTCGAAACATCAAAATATGAACAGCTTGTCACGGCATTGGGTGGACCGCACGATCACATGTTACAGCGAGACTGCAGATTATTGAGCTGGAATATCCGAGGCTACAACTCCTTAGCAAAGAGAGCTGTTATCAAGGAGTTAGTAGAAAACATGAGAGCGACCATCGTGTGTTTGTAAGAGACAAAGATGCAGAGCATAGATGATTTAATCATAGTGCAGGTTCTCGGCAACAGGTTTATTGCCAACTATTGCTCCCTGCCGGCCGGCGGCACTAGGGGAGGGATTTTGCTGGCAGCTTCGAAAGACCACTTCGACATAGGTGAGGTCTTACCAGGGACAAACACTATTTCCGCCTCCATAACAATGAAAGATGACGGATCCAAATGGTCTTGCACGATGGTTTATGGACCGCAGCTAGAGAATGAAAAGTATGATTTCCTTCAGGAGATAGAAACCCTACAGGGACACATGCGTAGTGAGTGGCTCATTGTAGGAGATTTCAATATGATCTATCAGGCAGCTAACAAAAATAATGGTAACCTCAACAAGACTCTTATGGGGGCTTTCAAGAGGGCTATTGATAATATTCATTTAAAGGAAATCAGATTACAGGGTAGAAACTTCACATGGTCCAGTGATAGGGAAAATGCCACTTTAACAAGGATTGATAGGATTTTTATGATAGAGGATTGGGACCTCATGTTTCCCGAATGCTACCTTCAAGCATTGTCTTCGTCAGCTTTCGATCATTGCCCCATGTTCCTGCAGGGTGTTATCTCTCAACCTGTTTTCAAGGGTTTCAGGTTTGAGAACTTCTGGACGCGTATGCCAGAGTTCTCTCAGGTGGTGCAGGGAATATGGGCCAAACCAGTGGCATCTCAGGATGCTCTACTCAAGCTTCATATCAAGCAAAGAAGAATAGCAATCGCTCTTAGGGGGTGGAGTAGACAAAATTTAGGGGACCTTCGCTTGCAGTCCGCGATCGCCGCGGAGCTCATCTTTTGTTTAAACAAAGACGAAGAGACAAGATTACTCTCCTCAGCAGAAAGGGTGTTGTGAAGTAACCTGCGCACCAAGCTTCTTGGCCTAGCCGCATTGAACAGAATGCGTCTTCGCCAGCGATCTCACCTTACTTTCATCAAGGAGGAAGATGCAAATACCAGGTTCTTCCACATCAAAGTCAACGCACGCAGGCGCAAGAATCACATACAATCCCTAATCACAGATGTGGGAATTGTGAATACTCATCATGACAAACAGCACGAGATACATCGATTCTTCTCCAATCAGTTAGGGACAAAAGTTTCGAGGTTTACCACTCTAAACTAGGAAGCCATGCAACTGGAAGAGGTCAAGCAGGTCATATTCTCGCTACCACCTGAGAAGGCACCAGGCCCGGACATATTCACAGGGACTTTTTATAGATCTTGTTGGTCTATCATTCAAGAGGATCTTATGGCGGCGATCCAACAGTTATACAACCTGCAAGGCTGCTCCTTCCATTTGTTGAACTCAGCAAACATAGTTCTCCTACCCAAAAAGCGAGATGCCGCCACGATATCAGACTACAGACCGATTAGTCTAATCCACAGCTTTGCAAAAATTTTCACCAAACTCCTGGCCAACAGACTTGCCAGGGTACTTCATCAGATCGTATCCTCCAGTCAATCAACATTCATAAAAGGCAGGTCAATTCAAGACAATTTTTTATATGTTCACAATCTCATAAGGGGTCTGCATAGGGAAAGAATTCCGTCCCTCCTTCTAAAACTCGACATATCCAGGGCTTTCGCTTCGGTCAGCTAGGAATACCTCCTCAAGCTTCTTCAGAAATTAGGGTTTGGCCCTTGATGGAGAGATTGGATCTCGCTTTTGCTGGCATCCTCCTCTTCAAAGGTATTACTTAATGGATCCCTAGGGCCGACCGTGCTTCATAGAAGAGGGCTTCGACAGAGAGATCCCCTGTCGCTGATGCTGTTTATTCTCGCCATAAACCCCTTACAGCGGCTCATTGCCAAAGCTATCACGGACGGAGTAACCAATCAAATATCTAGCAGGTCGGACAACCTCTAAGCATCTCTATACGTGGATGATGTCGTTATCTTTGCCAACCCAACCATTCATGACCTATAGGCCATCAGGACCATACTCTTAGTGTTCGGGTGAGCTGCGGGTCTGCACACTAATATTCATAAGTCCTAGATCTACCCTATTAGGTGTGAGGGTATGGATTTGCAAACGGTGCTTCAGGGATTCCTAGCTCAACTTCACGAGTTCCCGTGTAGATATTTAGGGCTACCATTACGCCCCACCAAAATCAGAAGGACATATGTGTAGCCCATTTTAGACAGGGCAAGTGCAAGGCTAGTAGGTTGGAAAGGACATCTTCTTTCTAAGGCAGCCTGGCTTATCTTGACGGATTCGGTGCTCACAGCGTTAGCAACCTACCACATCACTGTGTTGCCTATCTCCAAATGGGCAATCAAAAAATTGGACAGGATCAGAAGAAGCTTTCTCTGGAGAGGGGATGACACCTGTTCAACTGGTTATTGCCTTGTAAATTGGAAAAAGGTTTGTAGGCCAAAAAAGCTAGGGGGCCTCGGCTTAAAGGATTTGGAATGTTTTGCTCGGGCTTTAAGGCTTCGATGGTTGTGGCACGAGTGGAAAGATAGGCAAAGACCCTGGGTAGGAATGGACACTCCTTGCAACGACATTGATAGATATCTCTTTCGGGCAAGCACTTCCGTCTTGCTAGGAGACGGCAAGACAACTAAGTTCTGGACGACCCCATGGCTTAACGAAGCATCCCCAAAGGACATTGCACCGCTCGTTTACCGCCTGGTACGTGTGAGGACGAGATTGGTTTTTGATGAGCTCCATATGGTCACATGGATCAGACCGCTTCGAAGGATCTCGCAGGTCACACAATTATATGAATTCTTCCTTCTCTGGTAGGCAATTCGACAGATCCATTTAAGGCAAGATGCTACCGACAACATCCTCTGGAAATGGACGATGGATGCACAATACTCAGCAAAATCGGCATACATGGTCCAATTCCGAGGGGTCGTGCTTGACTCTACCTACATGTTAATATGGAAGGCCTGTGCGGAAAGCAAATGCAAATTTTTCGCATGGCTATTCCTTCAAAACAGGATACTCACTGCGGACAGGCTAGCAGCCAGGAGGTGGCCAAATTCTAGGTGTTGCTTGCTTTGTGGTTCAGAGCCAGAATCGGCGACACACCTGCTGTTCTTTGCCCTTTCGCAAAGCAGATTTGGAGGAAGATTTTCCCCCTTATGCAGCTACCTACACAAATCTCGCAGTCAGATGCGCAGTCGGCGCAATAGTGGACAACCATTTCACAAGAGGTGCCTAAACACTCTGCTCAAAAATGAATACTACTCTGCTCAGTTCGTTTTCTATTGCATATCGCAAGACATCACTAATCGGAGGGTGGCAACTCAGGTGGGTTTTCAACAGGGCACCGACCATGACCATACCTAGTCACGGGCAATGGGACAAGATGACAAGATAGGAGTCGGAAGGCGTTACGCTTCCATTGTGGTTTCGGTTTCGACGGGTCTTCAAAATGCGCACGTCTCAGTTTTCTTGTCATGATCTCTGATTCCTTTTCGTCTAGGCTACGACACGGTTCCTCAGTTCGTGCAATGTAATGTAGACGTCCAAGATGTACTAATTTTGTATTAGAACACTGCTGTTGTCTGTATCTTTTCTATCTCTTCCTTTAATGTATGGCAAAGCTCATGCCGTTTCTTTCAAAAAAAAAAGATATTTTTAAAGATGGGTGTGATGATAGTGCAATGAGTGTGTATGTGTTTGCTGCTTGTAGCTCCATGCCTGGCTGTCGGAAGGCGAGTCCAGCAGCTAGGTGAGGTGAGGTCCAAATCCAATTCATGAACCACAAGGCAGGCAGGCAGGCAGGCAGCCTACCCAAACAAATCTGGCTCTCGTCACCGTCACTGCATCTCTCTCTCTCTCGTCTGATTAAAGAATGGAAAAGTGAAGCTTCCTTTATCCCTCCAATCCAAGCACAAAGGCAGTCAGTCCCATGCATTAGGTTACGGACCTCATTCTTTCTCTACGCTGCAGCGCCGCATGCAACTCATCCGGCCGTCACCTATCCTAGCTGGCTAGCTAGTAACACTAGTTAGTATAGGAACAGAGCCATGAACAACGTCTACGGCGCTCATGGCCATGGTGGTCAGGGAGGAGGAGAGCACCACCACCACAACCAAGGCCAAGGCGACAGCCCTTTCTGCTGCTTCCACCCCAGGGAGCTCGTCGTCGGCGTCTGCGCTCACTGCCTCAAGGAGCGCCTCCTCCTCCTTGCCTCCAAGAACGACGACGTCGCCGACGGCGGCAGCTACCTCTCCTCGCGGCCGTACAGGGCGCTCCGGCGGAAGACCAGCAGTATCTCCCTCCCCAAGGTCTTCGCGCTCGGCTCCTTCCTCCAACGCCTCGACTCCCGACACCACCGCCCGGACGACGCCAACTCCGACGCCGACAACACCTCCATTGCGAGCCTAGATGGTACGGACACAACGGCGCCCCTAACATATATACTTGCAGAACATGTATAATTTCATTTGTTTTCATCAATTGCTTGTTGTTTTTCTTTTGGAAAAATAAAATAAAATAAAACAGACTCCTTCATATCGATCAAGTTCGAGGACAACGGCAAGGCAACATGGGACAGCCAGAAGGCGAAGGCCACCGGCGGTGAAATCACAAAGACGGTTCAGGAGGCCTCGTTGAGGTCGTCGTCCTCGACGGCGGTGGTCGAGCACGTGAAGCGGGGCGGCGTGACGCGGTGGCGGAAGCAAGTGGTGGGGCGGCTGATGCTGCTGGCTCGGTGGAAGAGGTTCGGCAAGGCGAGTGGCGGGGCGGAGTGCCACGTCGGGATAGACGGCAAGAAGGCGGCGGAGCGGTCGAAAGGGAGACCAGGGAGGAGCTGGATCCGGAGCCTCAGCCGGAGGCGCCATGGCGAGAGGGCATGGTCGTGAGCTCCCCGGCCTGCCTCTTTGGAGCTACGTGCGTACGTACCGGTACATGTGAGTGCTTTTGTTTGTGTGCATACAGCCATAGATCGAGCGAGACAGGATGAATCATATATTAAAAATAAAAAGAAAGGAAAAGAAAAGAGAAAGAAAGGATGCAGCTAGCTAGCAAGCAAGTGCGGATTAGAGCTTGAGATCTTGCATGTTTCTTGCACGCGGTGTTACTTGTCAAGATCTTGTTCGTGAGTTTTGAGTTTGGCAACTCAAAATGAAAAGATAAAAAAGGGCTTGTTGTTTGTAGATATCTCTGGAGTCGTCAACTGTTTCTCCGAATTCACAAAGATTTTGCAGTTAATTTTGGTTAGGATTAAGATGCGGTCCTGGCTCTTTTAGCTGTGGGGGTTGATGATGATGTACGTGCGGTTGATTGCAGATGCTGGTAATGAATTGAATAAGGAGGTGTTCACCAATTAATACTAATAATTTGCTGCAGGCCGGTGTAGCGTGTGAGCTGTGCAAGTGGCAGTGGTCGATTGTTTGTTTGCTCCTCAAGGGACACTGGCAACTAACGATTTCCTTCCTTGCTTCCTTCTTTCTTTCTTTCTTTGTGCTGTGGTCGAAGTGA
Source organism: Guadua angustifolia (assembly GCA_036346375.1). Taxonomy (NCBI): domain Eukaryota; kingdom Viridiplantae; phylum Streptophyta; class Magnoliopsida; order Poales; family Poaceae; genus Guadua; species Guadua angustifolia. The sequence continues at coordinate 566,603 of CM070507.1, read as the reverse complement.
CAAGTAATCTTCGGACAAGGATGTTACGTTGTTGAGATGGATGCACCTTGTCGTCGTAAGGCTTTCCTTTCCTTTCCTTCCTTTTTCTTCTCCATCCATCTACCGGAGAGATGTGACGAACTGGACAATGCAAAGTAGGAGTAGCACTCTATTTTAACAAACAAAGCCGGGGTCCCCTATACATACGGAGCATCTCCTTTCAACGAAAAAGGAGATTAAAAAAAGACCATTTTGACTGCCTTGCCACCAATTCGTGAATGGAAAGATGAAACCTTAAATAAAGCAGCAAGCACATTGGGAAAACATCCACTGTATGAGTATGCATGCGGCGCCTACCTTTCTTTCAGAAAGAAGAAAACACCAGGATCCAGAAAATAATTGAGCTGACATGCATAATGCGTGTAGGACGCGGTACATAGCAACTCTGTAATTTGATGAGGGCTCTGCCATGCTTGACTGGGGAGGAGCTGACATGGGAACCAAAGACCAGACGGTGTTCTCTTCTTCAATCAAAGCTAGCTACCTGCGCTGCCCATTTTGTTCGTGCTTTGCTCCTGTCTGTCATGTGTGGACTCAGCTATACACACACACACACACACATTCCATCTGCACAAACTATTACTAATTAATAGTATAAGACATCTCTTTCAACTTGGGTGAGGTGGGTGGTGAGTAGCCTATCACCTTGCTTTCCAACAAAAATGGACTCATCAGTGCATGCATCTCTTCTCATCCAATCTATACCACACAATAATTCCCAACACCATCCTTTCGATGAACCAACGAACATAAACCCGACATAAAAAAAATTTAATCGGATCCTAGTCACCAAGTCACTTGAAGTGGCGGGATTCCACCGTTCCCCGTAGTGTGCTGCTTTGTCAACTCAAACCACCAGTTGGAAAAGGAAAACCTAGAACAGCATGCAAATGTTGCCACAGACTTGAGAGGCCCCAAGATTAAAGGAAAACTAAAGATTATCATTCGAAATAGTAATACTTCCCCAAGGAAGAAATTTACCAGACCAACGAGTAGTAGCATCAACACTAGTCTAACAGAGTGCACATGGAAAACTCTCAAGGAAACAGAGAAGTGATGCTCCTCTGTAACAAATCTATCAAAGCACCAAGGGTTGAATCAAATCCCCTGCTTCTCTAGATAACAACTACTAGAAAGAAGTTAACTAGGGCGCTCGGGGTGGGCGGATCACCCATCCTACTAAAACCCTTGGATAACTTGCATGCATCAAACCGCAGAGGGGTGAAGAAAATCACATCAAATTGGTGAGACAGACCTGATCCAACCATCTGGAAAAGCACAGCAAACAAGCAATCAGTAAACGTGTGGCCAGTAACATATAGTACATTGTATCTAGGCTTTTTGCTTTTGCTTTTATATTGATTGATTAATCCATAAAAGACATAAGATTGCTTCTTTTAAATTTATGGATGCCACCATGCGCAAGTCAGTAAAGGAACATGAAGGAGAGCAATGGACTTGTAGAATGTGGACTGTATCATCAATTAATTAGCACGAATTGCAGCAAAGGCAGGATATTTAGAAAAAAATACATACTATAAGTCAGTGTTTAATTTACTGATCCAGATCATCGCTTCAATGTCATCTGAGTGGCCAACGGTGGCTGGTTTTAAGGGGGGAACAGATGTACACTGGACCGATATTTATCGTTATCTTGTCGGCTTTCACAACTAGATCCGAAAGTTTATGTAAATATATTTCTGCATTTTCATTGTAACTAAAACGCAGGAATGTTACGAGATGCTACCTGCAAGGATTAAGCATGTACGTCACTTCAGGCTTCTTGCCTAGAATCATTTTGGTTGTGACCATCATCTTTACTGAGACTCCAGTCAAGTAAGCTTGTGGCAGAAGCATCTTCATTAGCAGTTCCATCAACCACACCATTAGGAACTTGGTTCACTTCTTCAGAAGCACCATTGTTAGCACTTTGTACAGGTGATGTGATTGTGGTGCCAAACAGCTGTATGCTCAGTTCCTCAGGAAGGTCCGATGGGAGCATGTTTACTGAGTTGTTGGGTGGAGATTCATTTTCAGGATTCACAATCTCAGAGGAGCCACCACTGAGGCTCGGTGGAATCTCAAGATCCCCGGGTAACAGTAGCTGAGTTGTGAACATTGTAGCGGATGTTGAGGGTACATCAGTAGGGTCATTATGCCTGGCTCCCTGTATGCCCGCAAGAATTGGCGAGCCAAGTAGTATCGCCATATTCTGACTTTCCGGTGCCATCAATCGGTCAGCAATGGCGCCATTTCCGGAGCAAAGAGGTGGAATGGCTTCAGAAATCCTAAGCCTCTTCAGAAGAGGAGGGTATGCAGCAAATTGGACTTGCCAAGCATTAAGATGCCTGCTTTTTATTGAAGACGATGACGTGGAGTCATCCCAGTCTATCTGCAGATACATCAAGTGGTAATTTGATGAAGTTAGAAAAGAAGAGGCAATACAATGGTAAAACCAAACAGAGCAGGTGCGTCTTCACTCGAATGGAGACGCAAAGTATCTTGGGACCCTATTGATAATATCAAGAACTAGAGAAGATATAAAATCAATTGGTATAGTTTCTGTTGAAAAATCAAGGAACTAATGGAAGCAACAACATAAAACACTAAAGAGGGTACTAATAGCTTCTTTTCACAGGTTTGCCAAATATTTAGTTATTACGATGTGAAAGAACACAATTCAAACTGTCTTGGACTTCCATGAATGCAAGAACCAATGACACATGCTTTGCTTCAGTAAGTTTCACATGTTTCACGATTTCAATAAAAAGAAGAAGAAGAAAATACTGGATACAATACAGCGCATGGCAAAGCTGACATGACTTGGTGTATCAACACAGAAGGTAAAAGTGCATTCGTAATTCCAGATCAAATTCAATCGAAGTGCCACATGAGGAGAGTCAGATGAACAATCGCTGGCGTGTGGTTGATATCAGAAACAGACAAGAGGCTCCCAGTACTATTGGAAACAGACCAGTGTGAAGCCATCCGACAGAGCAACCACCACCAACCCCACAATATAAAAAGACGGCTGAATAATCAAACAATCGACAACAGCAACCCTACGCATACAACAAATCTAAGCTTTAAGTCCAAGATTGCTTGCTACTAGCAAAACACTAACAAGGTCATGATGAACGCATGGCATGGCAGTGCTGAACCAAACAGGCTCTCGATCCATCTCATGCACAGATGCACTTATTGCTGCTTCAACAATCAACACAAAACATGCATAGATGAACTAGCCTTGATTAGATTAGCAACAAAAAAAGGATACCTCAAGCATGCGCCAGATGATGGAGGGATCGACGGCCTTGACGGTGCCGTTGGCCCAGCCGGAGCGGCGCGGGTTCTCGGCCTCCATGACCTGCATGCGCACCTGCACCCCAGGCTCCCAGGTGGTGCTGTTGATCGCGTCCTCCACCTCCTTGCGCGACACGACGAACTCCGCCGAGCCCTGCCTCGGGTAGTAGGTGACCGTGAACGGTCTCCCCTCCGCCGCGAGCCGCGCCCCGTCCAGCACCTCCTGTGTTGGGACACGCGCCCGCGTGTTGCGGACCGGCCCGGCCGCTTGCAGCGAGATGGGGTACCTGGGGGCGCGTCGCACCCCGACGAGCAGCTCGCCGTCAGGGCGGCGCATGAAGACCACGGTGTCGCCGGCGACGAGCAGCTTGGCGTTGACGAACTTGCTCCAGCCGGTGGTGAGGAGGTGGCGGCGAGGCGTGCCGCGATAGATGTGGCGAAACTCCCAAGGCTTGCTCCGCATGTCCCGCATGAGGAGCTTCTGGACGGGCGGGTCGGCCTCCAAGTCGAGCTTGGGGAAGATGAGGTCGGCGCAGAACCTGGGGACGGAGAAGCCGCCGCCGTTGTTGGCGTCGCTCTGCGTGAGCTGCTTGGCGAAGTAGATGAAGGCGCCATCCCCGTCCGCGTGGTCGGCGTTGGGGTCGGCGGGCTCTGGATGCGCGGGGGGCGGGCCGCGGTGGGGGCCCGGAAGGAGGGAGATTGTCGCGTAGGGCTCGTCGGTCTTGGCGTCGGCGAAGAGGCCGACAGCAGCGACGGTGCAGGGGAAGACATGGGGGGGCGGGAGCGGGCCAGGGAGAGGGGCGGGGCACTGCTCGGAGTGGCCGTGGGGGAAGTAGTAGACCTGTGAACCAACGGCGGGAAGGCGAGACAGCGGGACTGCGGAGGCGAGCCAGACGAGGCGGTCGAGCGGCGGGGCGTCGGCGGCGGCGGGGGGCTGCGCCATTTGGGGGTTTTAGGGTTTGGGAGAGGAGATGGAACTGCACGAAGCGGCCGGTGGATCGATCGGGCTCGCTCGCTTCCTTGGGGAGATATATATACTAGATAACTAGGAAGAGGTGGCATTCTGTGATATGTTATATTATATACTAGACAGGGTAGCGTGCTATTGCACGCCGTGCTGTGTGGGCGTGGGAAAAAATCGACGAAATGACGTAAACACGATTTTCAACATATTGCTCGCTCGAAAACAATGAAAACCGAGTTCTGGGGAAAAAATAGAGAGTAGCGTCGCATTGCACGCCGTGTTGTGTGGGCGTGGGAAAAAAATCGATGAAAACGCGAACGCGATTTTCAACATATTTCTCACAATCAAAAACAATGAAACCGAGCTACGGGGAAAAATAAAGAGTTAGAGTTGTAGAAATATCTCTTTCGGCGAATTATCTGGAAATATCGGAGACCGAGGTGGAAAAAGCGAGGTGGAAAAGCAGCCTAGAGGAAAAGGGCGAAAAATTATTAGTGACGACAACCTTTTTGAGTTGCACACATATTTACGGTGACAAAAACATGTTTTCGGCCAAAAGCGGAGAAAGGACTGACGTGATGTGACCTTCTTAGAGATGCACATATATTTACGGTGGCGAAAACATTTTTTCCGTGAAAAACGGAGAAAGGACCTAGACGTAAGGAGTGAGGACATATTTGTTACGTTTTGGACCTATCCGCTATCTGAAAAAATTAGAAAAGGGCATGTTCGCGATTTGAATTTAACGGGGCTTTTTTCAGTAAAAATACCGCACGAGGACCCGACGCGAAAAAAATAAAAATCTTCTCCTCACAAAAATCGCGAAGGACCTATTCGTAATTTAGAGGACCTATCCGTAATTTGGAGAAAGCGTGAGGGGCTTTTATAAAAATACCAAAGGTGACACGTGGGCATCTTGAGGAGCGGCCGAGCCCAGGCGCTATGTAATGGCTAATATACATATATACATAAACACACATACATACATATATATACGCGCACGCAGTGTGTATATATACATACACACATGTATATATATATGTATATAATGTATATGTGTATACATAGATATACATATGCACATATATATATACCTATATACATATAGGTACATACATATACATGTATTCATATACATACATATAATACTTAAGGCATCATAATCTAAAATAAGTATTCCCTCTATGTATTTACATCCAAAAATTTCTTTTGAAATTTTTGGATGTTGAGTTTAACTAGTTCAAACAAGTTTGAACTGAAATTCAAACTAGAATTTCTTTTTTTTATGATAGTTTAATTGTAGGTGTGTGCGATTTTATATATAAATCAGCAAAGTGTGTGATCTAAATTCGTTCAAATTTTTGAATTTGAGTATATTTTTTCAAACGTATATATTTCATTTGAATTGTTATATATGTGTATATACCCTAAAACTGAAAATTTCAGAAAATATTCTCAAATTTGGTTTGATTTCACACATTTAAAATTATGGTGTCCAGGCCTCATGATGCCCCATTTCACCATCTTATATATACATATACATATATATGTGTGCACAGCTACACGCTTGTCGTAACCCTAGAGAAGCGTATGCAAACCATCCCGCATACGTCCATGTGTTGACTAAACCAGTCAGTTATGTGCTAACCACCAGTAAATGTGTTTCTTAGTTTGTACACGGATCTATTTTTCTTTGTTTTAGCTCTAACTTTTTATTGATAGCTTCGGTTCATAAACGATTTTCACTGATAGTTTACTGAAGATGAGAGAAACAACGTGATATAAGTCTCGCTAATAAACGTCGCATAAATCAGATTTTACTGCCAAAATAAACATCAATTTACAATTGTATGTTATATATACGGATAGTAAAAACTATCACCAAACTAGTAGTAGTTCAAAGTCATTTTGTTATCCCACTTTTAGATTATATATATGGCAACGTATCTTGTGCACACAGACTCTCCCGTGTACACACCGTGCACACCAACTAAAAAAAGTCGTGAAATTTTTTTAAAAAAATTATAGATGTACTTCATAGATTACTCTACCTATGTATGAAGTTTCAAAATCAAATTCATTATATATCAAGAGTTACAAAAAAGAGAAAATTCTAACAAGTTTTAAGAATTTAAACTTGTCAAAATTTTCTTTTTTATAACTCTTGATATATAATGAATTTGAATCTAATTTATACATAGGTAGAGTAATCTATGAAGTACATCTATAATTTTTTCATAATTTTTCACGACTTTTTTTAGTTTGTGTGTGTACATGTGTGTATATATATATATATATATATATATATATATATATATATATATATATATATATATATATATATGGTGTAAACCATGAAAACTCTGTGAAAATTACCTGTAAAAGTTTTAAAAAATTCTCAAAAAATTACCATATGTAGGGAACGTGAGCCTCTACAATCCTGCAAAATTTGAAGATGAAACTCAATTGCATTTGAAAGATATGAAAAATACAAACTTCAAATTTTGCAGGATTGTAGAGGTTCACCTCCTCTACATATGGTATTTTTTTGAGAATTTTTCAAAACTTTACAGTAATTTTCACCGTAAATGGTTTGCATGAAATATGCCCCATATATATATATTATCTTAACTATATAGATTTTACTACTATGTAGAAAGTTCAACAATCTGTATAGTTTGTTTTTATTACCAAATGAAAATCAATTTTCTACTGTCTAATAGTAATATATATATACATATACTTATATATATACATATACATATACATATATATATATACATACATATATATATATACATATATACATATATATATACACGAATAGTAAAATATATACTATCATTGTCAAGGGGTTCAACAGTAATTAGAGTCAGTGCGCTAGTAAGATCTTCCAATGTGTTAAGTAATTTGGTGTTATAGAGAGGACTAGCTAGCTTACAGACACATGCATCTGCACCGGCCAAACTTGCTGTTTAATGTTGATGTGGTATATAATATACTGGAGTAGTTCATATGGTTCATGAGAAATTACCTCTTGTAAGCACGATGCAACAGTTCAGACAAGGTCGAACGGTTTGGGTTTTAATATGAATGCGAACGTGATCGATGTAATGTGTAGTATATAGTGTCTTCGTGCATATTACTCCCCATATATATTGATCTGTTGACGCCAAAAACGTGAAGAGGGTTTCTGGTTGCAACACACCAGACGAATACCAGGTTCAAATGTGTGCGAGGCGTGCCAATCGATTTGACCCTGCAATCGATAAGGGAAAGAGTTCGTAAAATTCAATCAAGCCGATCCTTGGGGCAAATCGGCTAAAGTCAAGAATCAGCCAGAAAGCCGATTAGACGGTAACTAAACTAGTCGATTAAGACTAGTCCGAGGGTAAAAGTCAGATCGATTCTGAAAAGGCGATGCGCAACAAGACAGAATAAATCAGACCTGGGGAAAATCGATGACGATCAACAATCGGCGATTCGCAACTTTATTGATCGATGTCGACTTACAGAGGAAAGATTACAATGCTAAAAGACAAACTACGAACGAAAAAGTAATAGATGTGTTTGTTGGATTGTGGATGTCTTCTCAAGTAGCCCTATCGCGCCTTATATACCCGCCAGCCGATCCGAGTCCTGGTCCAACACGGCGATGCAATCCGAATTGGCTTCGTAGTTTCCTATTTGGACTCTGTTTTCATTATCCAAATCCTTTGAGGTGCTCCGTGTTGTATCCAAACTCATGTCTTTCCTGCCGATTCTTCCCGTAGCTTCCAAAAACTGGTGCAAACATATGCCCCCCATTTTTGGAAGATAACTTGTTATCTTTCAAAAATCGATCGGCTTCTTCATCCATCGGCTTCAATGCTCATCGGCTACTCCTTGTTGGTTGAAGAACTGCCTCGGTGATCGCTATTTTAATTGCGCCGTCAAAAATCTCGGTGCGGTTTAATGGCAGGTGGCGCCTCGAATTCACTTCCCGCCACTTTTATTTTTCACCGGGCTATATATATGCGGGACCCCCACAGTCATTCTCACGCTTTCCAGCCCTCACACCTTCATGATCGGCTTTCACTCTTTAGTCGGCTTCTCGTTCGAGACTTCATTGCACACAATCAATCTCACTTTTCCTCAATCGGTTTGGATGGATCCTCTCAGTCTTGATCCCAATTCCTGAAAGTAAAGACCAATACTACCTAGGGCCGGTAGGAACCTCGACCGCTGATACTGTAATCAACGAAGAAAACCCTAGACTTCCTTTATCGGCTAAGGACTACAACATAACAGAATGGGGTAAAAGCTTGAGGGCTTGGCCATGACTCTAAAAGGGTGGAGAAGATGGTACATCGGTGTCGGCTCAAAAAGAGAGAATGGGAAAGAATGGGTATATCTGAATGTCTCCCCCTGAGTTTAGCGAACCCGGAAGCCAATGAGCCCTTAGTGGCCACGGCATGCTATTTTTGGTCAAGTACCTTCAACGCTTTTCTTTTCGAACCGCCCCATCGGCCGACACTTCTAGGCGTGGCGAATTGTGTTGCCTTAGGCACGATGGTGACCAATTATCGGCTTTTAGTGGCAAGTCTCAATACAAGTTGATCCGCTCCAAGGGCGAAGGATGGACAAAATATATTGACATAATAACAAAGTGAATGGGCCGGTATCGGACGAGGAGCATCTGACTTTTTGAACACGTGGTGGATCGGTTTCTCTTCGTAGGCGCATCCTCGGTCCAACACAAGTGTACGGTATTGGCGAAGCGGTGGTGAGCGGCCGTCGGCTTGCACTTGGAAAAATGCTTCTTGGTAGCTGTCTATCAAATGATGCACGTCATCGGGGCGGCTTTTCTCTGGATTCGGTCGGTTTGTGGTCGGCAATGTTGGCGGCCCATTGTGGTTCATCCAAGCTGTGGCTTTATAGCATCTTTGGCGATCATTGATCTCGAGCACTTGGATGACCTGACCTTTCCTGTGAAGACTACCGAAGGCTCCACCCTCAATCTGAGCTAGCCGATCGCTTGGAGAGACTTGTGATGTGTACTAGTGGTGATGTTAAAATTACGGTAGATTTCAAAAATACATCATTTTTTCGCATCTGGATAACACAACCTTCGGTCAGCAAGATTTTTTCCCTTACAGCAATGTGGCCGATTTTCAATGGCCGTCATTTCTTCACTTGGATGCTGATAGCTCTTCAATGCCAGCATCGACTCTAGACCTATATCGGATTTTCATTTCGCCCTGTATCTTTCATGTCGGCTTAAATTCTCGTAACAGAACTTTCCAGCCGTCATATGAATTTTATCACCCTTCAGTATATGCTCGCCAATTGGGCTTTGGCCAGGTGATACCATCTTTGCCGCTCCTTAGTCGTCTCGAACCCAGAGCCAAGGTTACGAATGGAATAGCAGCGGACTTGATTTTGGAACTAGCCGATGAGCTTCACGTTCTCAGCCTGCCGCACTTTTTCCTTAATTCTCGCCGAGCTAGCAATTTCTCTGCTTGGTGGGCTCCCATATCGGAGGCTCTTTACTTGGATCGTGCAATCGGCCATTATAGAAAGTTCCTTCTGATTTCCACGAGCCGACGGTAGTACCTAACAGCAGCAGTTCTAGTGAAGATAGCTCAGATTCTTCCAGCTCATCGGGTTATACTAACTCATCCATAGCTGTAGAGGTATCGGCCTATTTTTCTTTATGATTTTCATACTTTATCAGTTTTTTGGTCATGCTTTTAATCGTTTGGTCTTGCTTTTTCCAGGATGCTGCAACTGGCAAGATTGTTGCCGTTCCATCGGCTAGTGAGCCTAAAAGAAAAAGACCGCATCAAACAACATGTTTGACTGGTTATTCTTCTGGCAGTCTTGGCGTCCAGAGCCCGTCATTGTCGGATCTTGCAAAAGGCCGCCTCTCAAGTAAGTGTTCTTAGCCGATAATCGCTTTTTGTCTTCTACTGCCGATCCTAATCTAACATCTTTTGATTTGGCAGAGAAGCCCAAATCGACCAAAGCTCGGCCGTCGTAAAGCATAAACAAACAGTCTTTGAGAGCTCCCCTCGTGCATCGGCTTTTTTGGAGGTAAACCCTTTCCACAATTTTTATACCCATATGCCAAGATGTTACTTGATCTAAATACATTTTCTCGTGTTTTAGCCGACAGCATCGGCTCAAGCAGCTGGCGTACTGGCTGATTTTCAGGATGCGCCTGTTGCTAGTCCTCTGATACCGCCCTCTCCAGCACGGCGTACTACTGCTCCGCTACCTCCATCGGCCCCCTCTGCATCTGAGCCTGTGACAGAGGACCTAGCTGACCCGACGGATCTGCTCGGCTTTTCTCTGGACGAGCTAGAGGACCCGGAAGTGATGGCTTCTGACGACTATGTCACCGATATTCGTAACATCATTGTTGTTTCTCAGAAGGCATCTGCTGCGGTTGTCCAGTCAGGCCCGAATATGCAGGAGAAATTGAATCGGCTTTTGACTGCGATTTCTCAGCGGGCGAAGATCTGGTGATGCTCAACCGATTCGCGATCGATGGCCATTGTCGGCCGACCTTCCGCCAATGCCTTGAAAGCTATCTTGGGCGTCGCCATATAGATGAAAGGAGGCGGAGGTTGAAGCGGCAACGGCGAAATAGCTCAACGAAGCTCGGTAGCCGATCGGCGCCGGTGGATGAGTTGGTGGCGATCTGAAGGCCAAGAAGAGGAATATGACGAAGATTCTTCAACTCTTAAGGCCGCCAAGTCCACCACGAAGCTAGAGTTGACGAAGAAACGGCGAGGAAGAATTAGCTAAAGTAGAAGAAGACCTTGCGAACAACTTTGCCTTGGTGTACGCTACTTCAACATCCTTGAAAAGCCAGAAAACCGATATTGGTCTTGCCGTAACGAAGGTAAAGGAACAGTCGGCCAAAATTGTTCCAGTGCCTGGTACTGCCAAAGCTGATGAAGATATTATATGTGGCGTTACCGAAACATTGGCTAAAGCTGCTGCGGCATTATCGGCTTTAGGAGCTAGCATCCGGTCGGGCTTATGTCTGTTGGTGTGGTAGCATGTTTAAAACAATATTGTTTTCTTTGCACTCTTTGTAATGCACTCTTAGTCGGCTGTTTAACCGACTGTATTTATTTTACTTTAATCGGCTGTTTAACCGATTTTGTCTTTAAATTCTTTACATTGTATTCTTAATCACGCACCGACCCAAACACTAGGGTAATACCGCTTTAGATATTTTCCGTTGATCGCCTTAGGTAATACTAGCCCCTCAAGTGTTTCGAGTATATATGCGTTTCCACCGACAAGCCGATTTACTTTATACGGTCCTTCCCATGTAGGCGACCATTTACCGAATCGATTATCCTTAGACCCGATTGGCAATATTGTTTTCCAAACTAAATCGGCCTCACTGAAGGACTTTGTTACAACCTTTTTGTTGTAGACTCTTTCCTTATTCTTTTTAAGCCGATTTAAAGTAACCAGCCTCAACTCCGTCAAGTCATCCAAATTATACATCATTAGTTCCCGTACTCGTCGGCCGATAGATTATTCTACCTCGCCACTCGCATCGACTCAATATTTATTTCTACGGGCAACACGGCTTCTTGGCCATATACCAACTGATACGGCGATAATTTAGTCGATCCGTGAAACGATAGCCGATAAGCCCACAGAGATTCCGATAATGTGGAGTGCCAAGTTCGAGGCTTCTCATCAATTTTTCTTTTGATCAACTTGATCAAAGTTTTGTTGGATGACTCGGCTTGTCCGTTAGCCTGAGCGTAATACGGCGATGAGTTGAGTAATTTGATGCCTAGGCCTTCTGCAAAGTTCTTGAAATCGTTAGACATAAACCACGGTTCCTTGATCGGTCGTGATGGTGCGAGGAATACCGTCGATGGATAATGTGTTCATTAACAAAGCCGATAGCCTCCATCTTTGGTGACATTTTTAAGCGGAGCGGCTTCCACCAACCGAAAAATAATCGATGGCTGCAAGGATAAACTTGTGACCTTTGCTTGTCATTTGGGAATATTTGGCGATTACATCTATTCCCCATCCTCTGAGCGGACATGGTTTGATAATTGGATGTAAAGCCGATGCCGGTGCAAGTTGTACGTTCCCAAACTTCTGACAACTTTGGCACCCTTTGTAGTATTTGAAACAATCTTCTAGCATTGTCGGCCAAAAATAACCTGTCCTCCTTAGTATCCACTTCATCTTATGAGCCGATTGATGCGCACCACAAATTCCTTCATGGACTTCACCCATGGCCACTTTCGCCTCTTCACTACCCAGACATCTCAGGAGCAGCCCCTCTAATGTCCGATAGTATAATTCTCCTTCTATCACGACGTACTTTAATGCCCGCTGTCGATCCCTTCGTGCAGTAGGCCTGGACGGGTCCATTAGGTAAGCTTTTATTTCTGTTCTCCAATCAGCGTTATCAACGCACAACACGGCTTTATCGATCAAATCAAATGCTTCGTATCGGCTGTATTCCCTGAAGCCTGAAGCTGCCTGAGCCAATGTATTAGCTTTGTCATTCATTTCTTTGGGCACATGGCAGATACAGAACGTTGCGAAGGTGTTGATAACTTGAAGACAACACTCTAGATACTTAGATAGCGTCTCATCGTTGCATTTATATTCTCCTTTAATTTGTTGCACCACCAGTAATGAGTCACCATATGCTTCTACATTACTTGCCCCGATGCTGTCTACCAGCTGCAGCCCTTTGAGCAATGCCTCGTATTCAGCCTGATTATTGGAGCATCGGCTTTTGAGCCGATATGCAAACTCGATGTTGTATCCCTTTGGTGAAATCAACACTATGCCTATTCCGCTTCCTTCTTGACAAACTGACCCATCAAAATATAGTTGCCATGGAGCTCGTCAACCATTGCTACCATAGTATCGTGTCCCGTCATGAAATCGGCTATAGCACGCCCTTTGTGACTTTGGCGATTCAAATTGCGAATCGAACTTCGGTTAAGGCATAAGCCCACTTTCCAAGTCGTCCTCTCGAATCGGAGCGAGATAGCATATATTTGACTCGTCGATTCTACACACTACCACACAGGTTGATGCTAACACATAGTGTCTTAATTTTGTACAAGCAAAATATAACGAAAGACACAATTTCTCTACTGGAGGGTACCTGGTCTCGGCACCCAAGAGTCGTCGGCTTAAGTAAAATATCACTCGCTCTTTACCATCGACTTCCTGCGCCAATACAGCCCCAATGGTCTCGTTTTCAGCCGATATGTATAGTTTAAATGGGACACCCTTCTGTGGTGCCGCCAAGACTGGCGGTGACACTAAGTATTGCTTTATATCGTCAAAAGCTTTCTGCTGATCAGCTCCCCATACGAACTCCTCATGATCTTTCAACTTTAGTAGTGGTGTAAAAGCTTGAATCTTACCAGACAGATTCGAGATAAACCGTCTTAAGTAGTTGATTTTGCCGATCAGCTTTTGCAACTCGTTCTTGCATGTCGGTGGTTTTGTATTGGCTATGGCCTTGACCCTGGTCTGGCTAACTTCAATACCTCTTTGATGTACCATGAAGCCAAGGCCCGACCGGCCGACCGCCAAACACGCATTTCAAAGGATTCATCTTCAGGCCATGAGCCCTTGTATTTTGAAATACTTTTTCCAAATCGGCTAAGTGCTGCCAATCTTCTTTAGACTTGACAACTACGTCATCGATGTAAATCTCGACGATATGGCCGATTAGGTTATGAAAGATTAAATTCATGGCGCGTTGATAGGTGGCGCCTGCGTTTTTTAAACCGAATGTCATTACTGGCCATTCATACAACCCTAATGCGCCAGGGCATCTGAAGGTAGTCTTGGGAACATCGGCTTCCGCCATGAATATCTGGTTATACCCAGCATTGCCGTCAAGAAAACTGATAATCTTGTTGCCTGATGCAGCATCGATGAGCATATCGGCTATAGGCATCGGGTATTCATCTTTTGATGTGGCTTTATTCAATTCTCTGAAATCCACACATACTCGTAGTTTTCCATTTTCTTCATAGCGGGCACAATGTTAGATACCCATTGAAAGATATCGGCAAGGCCTTATGAATTTGGCTTCCACAACCTTTCAATTTCTTCTTTTATTATAGCATACAACTCTGGATTAGAGCGGCGAGGAGGTTGCTTATATGGCGATATCCGGCAATAGGCGGTGATGTTCTACGAACTCTCGGCTTAATCTAGGCATCTCATAATACTCCCAGGCGAAACAATCCCTGTATTCTCTAAGTATTTTGACCAACTTATTTTTATATTCTATATCTAAATTTGCACTTACAAAGGTTGGCCTTTTTCTATCGCCTTCTCCTATGTCGATTTCTTCAAGCATATCGGCAGAAGTGAAACCTTGACCCAATTTCTCGCTTTGGAAATCTTCAATGGCTTCACAGGAGTTCATCCCATGCCGATAGCTTCTTGCTTTGTCCTACAAAATTTGGATCATTTTTGACCCCATCTCCTCAAAACTTCACTCGCTTAGATCAAAAGTGCACGGCTTGACAGCGATCGGCGTAAAGCTATCTTCCGTCTGAGATAAAGTCGCAATCGTCTAGTGCTTTTCTGATATGCATTCACTTCTTCGTGTGGCCAATTTGCGTCGAGCTGGCCATGGCAATATGAGCCGATGTATCGGTTAAACAACTTTCGACCTCATCTCCATTCCATTGTCAAGAAGTTGATGCATAGTTGATGGTATCTGGCGGTTGGCGTGTATCCAATCTCGCCCTAAAGCACACTTTGTAATTTCCTTTGGCTTCGATTCTGAAGAACGCGGTTGGCAAAGTTTTGCTGCCGATGGTTAGCTCTGTGACCATCACTCCTTTTGCTTCGGTGGGATCACCTGTGAAGTCATTTAGCACCATGTTCGTCTTGATCAAGTCTTCATCTGTTTTGCCCAACTTCTTGCAAGTAGAGAGTGGCATTAAGTTCACAGTGGCTCCTCCATCCACAAGCATCCTTGATATCGGCTTTCCGTTGATAAAGCCTTTTAAGTATAACGGCTTTAAGTGCCGATGAGGATCTTGTGGCTTTTGAACCTTGCATCACATGCGCCGAGCACAATTGAGCGAAGCGTATCTTTAGCGGTTCGGTCTTGATCCGAATTGGTGGCGAGTGAATACCATGTTGATATCTATGGGAGGAGTGTCATTTGAACTATTGGCGGCAACAAATAAATGCGAGAATCGACTCGTTATCGGCTTGTTCTTTTCTCCTCCATTCCTTTTTGACAAGTTTTATCGACCGCAACTCGTTGAATGTTTTATCCCTCTGTTTTTCTTCATCGGCCTCTCTTATTTCCTGCGTTCTTAGGCGCTGGAGCCGTCTGCGTTGCGATCGGCTAAGCCCAGTCGGACACCACCTAGGCTTGGGCTCTACTGGCTTGCGGATTTTACCAACCAAGTTCTCCGTTGGTTCTTTTTCCCCATCTTGGTTTGGTATGCCTAGCCTCTCTTTTACTGGCTTCCTGTACTCTGACTCAGTATGATCTATCGTTGGCCTAAATAAACGTTCTCTCACTGATTGTTTGGGCCAATTTCCTTGCGGGTAGTGCTCCATGGGACATGTCCTTGAAGATGGTAAGGTCACGCCCCTTTCCCAACAGAATTGCCAAAAAGGACATCTTTGATGAGCTCTCTCTGCAGCATCTAGCCGATACAGATTGTTTGGCCGAAACACATTGTTTGGCCGATACGGCCCATTTGGTCGCGCGAGCCTGCTGCTCCTGCCGATGGCTTATCCTTTCATATTTTTCGAGCAACTATGAAAAAGTTGGCTTAGGCTTGAATATCGTTTTTCGTGGCGGAGATCTTTCGGCTTTGTACCATCGTCCGACTTGTAATTCCCCTTTCGGCTTCACAGTTCTTGAATTTTTTCCATCACGATCGGCTTCAATTTGAAGTGAGCCGATCGTTATCTTCAGTGTTTCTCCTTTTGAGCTCGACTCTATGTCGACTTGTCGTGTAGTTATGGGTCGTTCCTCGACAATTCGTTTTCCCTTGCCAGAGCACTGAACCATGTTGATTGGGAAGGGATTGACATCGACTTCCATGGCTGGCTCTTCTGCAAACTTGAGCCGACCATCCTCGATAGTTACTCATATCATTGTTGAAAGATATTGCAGTCGTTAGTGTTATGGGAAAAAGAATGATGCCACTTACAGTATCGGCGTTTCTTGATTTAATCGGCTGATGGTATGGTATGCCCTTCAGGTAGACGTATCAGTTTCTCTTGTAGCAGCATGTCGAATATACGGTCACACTTGGATACATCAAAAGCGTATTTAACCTCCGACTTATTCCTAGTCGGCTTAAGCCACGAACAGACAAGTGGCTTTTTAGAACCCTTTATCCATTCGGCTATATTCACGTCTGCTTCATCTTCAGAAGTTTCGCTAGAACTATACTCGACCATGTTTATTTTAGCCTTATCTTTTCCGTTGTTATTTAGTCTAATCTTGTCCTTGAATTCTTTACTTAAGTATCGGCCTTCTTGTGCCGATACACGATGGAGCAGATGGCTTAGATCTGTGAACTCTGTCGACAAGCTTCTCTTTAAGCGGAGAATTAGCCCTGGCTTCATCGGCTAGTTGATTATCGAGCAATACTACCTGAAGTGTCGATTCCGTACTTCTCTAAATCTTCTTATGTAATCAGAAGCGAATTCGCCAAATTTTTGCCGGACAGCACTTAAATCTGAGATTCTCAATTCCAGGCTTCCAGAGAAAAAGTATTCATGGAATCGGCTCTCTAAATCGTTCCAAAAGTGGACCGAATTTGGAGGCAGATTTGTAAACCAAGTAAAAGCAGTTCCTGACAGAGATAATGGAAAAAGCCTAATTTTTAATCCGTCAGATTGAGCTGCTTCTCCACATTGGGCGATAAATCGTCCGACGTGCTCTAGAGTGGTGACCAAATCATCCCCTGAAAATTTCGCAAAATCGGGAATCCTGAAGTTGTGTGGATATGGCATTCGGTCAATGTAATCTGGGTACGGCTTTCTATAGCCGATCGTTTTTCCTTTGGGCTGTAAACCAAATTGGTCTCTCAAGACCATAGAGATCTGATCAGCCCAATTAATGTTATTGGCCGATGCAATACCAGGGTTTGGCCAATTGGGATGAATAGTATCATGCCCCTCGAGTGTAAACTCGGCTGGCCGACTTGATCTAGCCGATGGGTACTGTTGTTGCCATGGTTCATACCCATCGGCTCTGGCTGCCGGTACCTCGGGCAACGGAACGAACGGCTCCGTGTATGTAACTACTTTGTATGGAGCCGGATTTCTAAATTGAGTTGGTCCTTGAGGCTTATAATTTTTATCTAAATCAATCGGCTGAGAAGCCGATTGGGTGTAGGAAGTTCCTGATACTGATGGATCTAATTTTGCAGCGTCAGTGTATGCATGGTAATGAGTGACAGGGTTTGGTGGTGCCAACACTGTGGGCTGGGTCGGCATTAGTGAGGGTGTAGGTGCTGACGTTTTGACGGTGTTGGCATTTGGTGCCACAGAATAGACTGGGTACGTTGGGAGTGGCTGTGGTGGATCTAGCAATCCCCCAGATGTCGCCAATTCTTGTGCAATCGTCTTCACGCTATTCTCTATCATTGGCTTTAACGTTGTAACGAGCGATGATTGATTGATCAACGTGATGCGCAGTTGCTCAATCATGATAGATAATTCAGCTTGGCGGGCATGTATCGGCTTCGGAGTTGATTCGATGCCGGCCGCCAAGCGGATTCGGTGTTGGGGCGCCATCTTACGTGTGACCCCTCGTTGGGTTTTTGATAGCAACTTCGGCATCAATTCCTCCAATGCCGCTTTCCTATCTTGATTTCTTTCGCTGCTCGAGTCAAATCCTCCATTGTGGCGGCGATGATCGCCTCCGTGTTGGCGTCGGTGGAGCAATAGACTTGTTTGCGATCATCTTTCCGATCGGTCCCACCGTGTGCCAAAAATGTGTTGGCGCCAAAAAGCGTGAAGAGGGTTTACGTTGCAACACACCGAACGAACACCGGTTCAAATGTGTGCGGCGTGCAATCGATTTGACCTGCAATCGATAAGGGAAAGAGTTCGTAAAATTCAATCAAGCCGATCCTTGGGGCAAATCGGCTAAAGTCAAGAATCGACCGAAGCCGATTAGGCGGTAACTAAACTAGTCGATTAAGACTAGTCCGAGGGTAAAAGTCGGATCGATTACGAAAAGCGATGCGCAACAAGGCGAATAAATCGGACACAGGAAAATCGATGACGATCAACAATCGGCGATTCGCAACTTTATTGATCGATGTCGACTTACAGAGGAAAGATTACAATGCTAAAAGACAAACTACGAACGAAAAAGTAATAGATGTGTTTGTTGGATTGTGGATGTCTTCTCAAGTAGCCCTATCGCGCCTTATATACCCGCCAGCCGATCCGAGTCCTGGTCCAACACGGCGATGCAATCCGAATCGGCTTCGTAGTTTCCTATTTGGACTCTGTTTTCATTATCCAAATCCTTTGAGGTGCTCCGTGTTGTATTCAAACTCATGTCTTTCCTGCCGATTCTTCCCGTAGCTTCCAAAAACTGGTGCAAACATGATCTTAATGCGTGTTGTGTAGTATACCTATTCCATGCATGTATATGCAACATATAGTTGAGTATTGATTCGTATACATAGGGTGTGTTTGGTTGTGCGCACCATCTTAATCATCCCATATGAGCCATCGAGCTAACCTTGGCTGCATGAGTGGACACAAGTTGAGTTGTTTGCTTGCTTGTTTATGCATCTCATGGGCCCGCATTGGAGAAGCTCAATTTACGTGTTTCCTCCATCACGCATGAGTGGGTGCAATTGCATCCATCCGGTTTGGATGAATAGAAAACCAAACACGTATCTAATAGATATAATTACATCTACTCATACGATTGGACACCATCTCGACAACAAAACACACTCATAATGGCGTGAGAATGGTGTACGGTGTCTCGAATCGCAAAATATGGCAAGTAGAAAGGGCCCACTAGCAGATTTTTTTCTTTATATGCTGCTTATCATTCTCTCTTGGTTTGGATCCTATATATAGCCAATGACACATATTGTGGTTATTTATCGTTATTTGTGGAATAATTCAAACTAGTTAACGCTACGTTAAATGTCGCTGCGATGATGCAACGTGTAAAATTTGAAAATTTTGGTCGTATTTTCAGTTTTTGTATTACTTTTCAAAAAATGAGTCGTTAGGACCCGCTGGCGAATTTATGGACTGCTATAAACCTTGACGAATCGGTGTTTTTTAGAAAACGCGGTTAGGACCCATTAGGCGAATCTATGGGCTGCTATAAACCTTCGACGAATCTGTGTTTTTTTTAGAAAATTGTGGTGTTTTTTTCGTATTTTGGGAAATGTGGTCGTATTTCTAGTTTTCATATTTTTTAAAAAAATGGGTCGTTAGGACCCGTCGGCGAATCTATGGGCTGCTATAAACCTTCGACGAACCTGTGTTTTTTTTAAAAAAACCGCGGTTAGGATCCTTTGGCGAATCCATGGGCTGCTATAAACCTTGACGAATCTGTGTTTTTTAGAAAGCTGGTGCCTTTCTTTTATGTATTTTTGGTTTTTGCTTTTTTTAAAAAAAAGGCCGCTAGGCCCCGTCGACGAATCTGTGGGCTGCTATAAACTTTCGACGAATCTATGTTTTTTTTATCAAGATGTATTTTTGTTTTTGCGTCCGCTTCTCTAAAAACCAATGACAGGAGCCAAACGTAAACCGTAGAGAGATCTAAAGTAATCTATTTTTTTCCAGGGTCCGTTTCGCTAAAAACCACCAGGAGGACCTAAATGTAAACCGCGTAGGGACCTAAACGTAATTTTGATTTTTTGGGTCTATTTTATAAAAAAACCATCATTAGGACCTAAACGCAATTTTTAATTTTTCAGAGGGCCTCTCCGCGAGACCAGTGATGTGTCACTGGTCTTTGGCCAGCAATCCTCACCACTTTAATATATAGTATACATTAGGTGCATTTTAACTTTGGGTGCGTTTGGTAGAGCTCCCAGCTTCAGCTTCCCCATGAGAAGCTGAGGAGCTCTACCAAACAAGAAAAAATCAACCAGCTTCACATATGAATTCGAGGAAGTGATTCATGTTTTTTGACTTGCAGCTTGAGAGCCGAAAAAACCTGCTCCCTACCTGATTCACAACCTCCCAATTAGAAACCTCCCCATCAAGTTCATAACTATTTCTCAGACAGGAATCACTTCCACTAGAGAATCGATTCCATAGAGAATCAGGATCTGGAGCTCTGCCAAACAGGCCCTTTATGAGAGAGTGCTCTACATAAGCTTAAGCATCTACAGGTAGGGGTGCAATCGGTTCGGATTCGGTCGGATATCGCTCTTTTCATATCCTAAACCATATTGTTTGTCGGATTCGGAATCGGAATCGGATAGTGCCGGATCTGAATCTGATCGGATAATATCGGTCCCGGATTCGAATCGAATACAGATCGGAATCGATAGGGTACCGGATAATTTTTATCGGATAGCGTGCGAAAATAGATACCACATAAAGCACACAAATAGCACTGATTAACCAGCCGCATGAGTTTAACATGCAATAAGATTATTGCAGTCTAGCAAGTCATTTTATCGGATAGTCCAATAAAATTGCAAAAAGTGCATTCAATTTAAATGGTACACATACGAAAAGTTACGAAACATAGAACAATATGTAAATAATATCACGATAACATGACTATGACTTCATGTCTTCATGAAAGATAATAAAACAAATCGATAATATTTGGATTACATTACACAAGCGAAGACTTAACAATGACACAATCATGTAGAAGAGTTTGAAGACCGAAGTGGCTAAGGTAGGCTGACAGCATCACAACATGTAAGCTTCTGTGGCTTTAACGTTGTAACGAGCGATGATTGATTGATCAACGTGTGATGCGCAGTTGCTCAATCATGATAGATAATTCAGCTTGAGCGGGCATGTATCGCCTACGGAGTTGATTCGATGCCGCCATAAGCGATTCGTGTTGGGGCGCCATCTTACGTGTGACCCCTCGTTGGGTTTTTGATAGCAACTTCGGCATCAATTCCTCCAATGCCGCTTTCCTATCTTGATTTCTTTCGCCTGCTCGAGTCAAATCCTCCATTGTGGCGGCGATGATCGCCTCCGTGTTGGCGTCGGTGGAGCAATAGACTTGTTTGCGATCATCTTTCCGACGGTCCCACCGTGCGTGCAAAAATGTGTTGACGCCAAAAAGCGTGAAGAGGGTTTCGGTTGCAACACACCGATTTAACACCGGTTCAAATGTGTGCGGCGTGCAATCGATTTGACCGCAATCGATAAGGGAAAGAGTTCGTAAAATTCAATCAAGCCGATCCTTGGGGCAAATCGGCTAAAGTCAAGAATCGACCAAGCCGATTAGGCGGTAACTAAACTAGTCGATTAAGACTAGTCAGGGGTAAAAGTCGGATCGATTACGAAAAGGCGATGCGCAACAAGACGAATAAATCGGACACGGGAAAATCGATGACGATCAACAATCGGCGATTCGCAACTTTATTGATCGATGTCGACTTACGGAGGAAAGATTACAATGCTAAAAGACAAACTACGAGCGAAAAAGTAATAGATGTGTTTGTTGGATTGTGGATGTCTTCTCAAGTAGCCCTATCGCGCCTTATATACCCTTGACCGATCAGAGTCTGGTCCAACACGGCGATGCAATCCGAATCGGCCGTAGTTTCCTATTTGGACTCTGTTTTCATTATCCAAATCCTTTGAGGTGCTCCGTGTTGTATTCAAACTCATGTCTTTCCTGCCGATTCTTCCCGTAGCTTCCAAAAACTGGTGCAAACATGATCTTAATGCGTGTTGTGTAGTATACCTATTCCATGCATGTATATGCAACATATAGTTGAGTATTGATTCGTATACATAGGGTGTGTTTGGTTGTCTGCACCATCTTAATCTGTCCCATATGAGCCATCCAGGCTAACCTTGGCCTGCATGAGTGGACACAAGTTGAGTTGTTTGCTTGCTTGTTTATGCATCTCATGGGCCTGCATTGGAGAAGCTCAATTTCTGTGTTTCCTCCATCCTGCATGAGTGGGTGCAATTGCATCCATCCGGTTTGGATGAATAGAAAACCAAACACGTATCTAATAGATATAATTACATCTACTCATACGATTCAGACACCATACTGACAACAAAACACACTCATAATGGCGTGAGAATGGTGTACGGTGTCTGAATCGCAAAATATGGCAAGTAGAAAGGGCCCAGCTAGCAGATTTTTTTTCTTTATATGCTGCTTATCATTCTCTCTTGGTTTGGATCCTATATATAGCCAATGACACATATTGTGGTTATTTATCAGTTATTTGTGGAATAATTCAAACTAGTTAACGCGCTACGTTGCGTCGCACACGATGATGCAACGTGTAAAATTTGAAAATTTTGGTCGTATTTTCAGTTTTTGTATTACTTTTCAAAAAATGAGTCGTTAGGACCCGCTGGCGAATTTATGGACTGCTATAAACCTTCGACGAATCAGTGTTTTTTTTAGAAAACCGCGGTTAGGACCCATTAGCGAATCTATGGGCTGCTATAAACCTTCGACGAATCTGTGTTTTTTTTAGAAAATTGTGGCTGTTTTTTTTTACGTATTTTGGGAAATGTGGTCGTATTTCTAGTTTTCATATTTTTTTAAAAAAAAATGGGTCGTTAGGACCCGTCGGCGAATCTATGGGCTGCTATAAACCTTCGACGAATCTGTATATTTTTTTTGAGAAAACCGCGGTTAGGATCCGTCGGCGAATCCATGGGTTGCTATAAACCTTCGACGAATCTGTGTTTTTTTAGAAAACTGCGGCTGCCTTTCTTTTATGTATTTTTGGTTTTTGCTTTTTTTAAAAAAAAGGCCGCTAGGCCCGTCGGCGAATCGTGAAATGCTATAAACTTTCGTCGAATCTATGTTTTTTTTATCAAGATGTATTTTTGTTTTTGCGTCCGCTTCTCTAAAAACCAATGACGAGAATAACGTAAACCGTAGAGAGATCTAAAGTAATCTATTTTTTCGAGGTCCGTTTAAGCTAAAACCACCGGAGGACCTAAATGTAAACCGCGTAGGGACCTAAGCGTAATTTTGATTTTTTGGGTCTATTTTATAAAAAACCATCATTAGGACCTAAACGCAATTTTTAATTTTTCGAGGGCCTCTCCATGAGACCGATGATGTCCTTGGTCTTTGGCCAACAATCCTCACCACTTTAATATATAGTATACATTAGGTGCATTTTAACTTTGGGTGCGTTTGGTAGAGCTCGCAGCTTCAGCTTCCCCATGAGAAGCTGAGGAGCTCTACCAAACAAGAAAAAATCAACCAGCTTCACATATGAATTCGAGGAAGTGATTCATGTTTTTGACTTGCGACTTGAGAGCGAAAAACACACTCCCTACGATTCACAACCTCCCAATTAGAAACCTCCCCATCAAGTTCATAACTATTTCTCAGACAGGAATCACTTCCACTAGAGAATCGATTCCATAGAGAATCAGGATCTGGAGCTCTGCCAAACAGGCCCTTTATGAGAGAGTGCTCTACATAAGCTTAAGCATCTACAGGTAGGGGTGCAATCGGTTCGGATTCGGTCGGATATCGCTCTTTTCATATCCTAAACCATATTGTTTGTCGGATTCGGAATCGGAATCGGATAGTGCCGGATACGAATACAGTACGGATAATATCGGTCACGGATTCGAATCGAATACAGATCGGAATCGATAGGGTACCGGATAATTTTTATCGGATAGCGTGCGAAAATAGATACCACATAAAGCACACAAATAGCGATTAACCAGCAGCATGAGTTTAACATGCAATAAGATTATTGCGATCTAGCAAGTCATTTTATCGGATAGTCCAATAAAATTGCAAAAAGTGCATTCAATTTAAATGGTACACATACGAAAAGTTACGAAACATAGAACAATATGTAAATAATATCACGATAACATGACTATGACTTCATGTCTTCATGAAAGATAATAAAACAAATCGATAATATTTGGATTACATTACACAAACAGAAGACTTAACAATGACACAATCATGTAGAAGAGTTTGAAGACCGAAGTGGCTAAGGTAGGCTGACAGCATCACAACATGTAAGCTTCTGTAGAAATACATCAAGAATTGTCCTAATATATATAGTCACTGGTGAGTAGTGACTGAAAAATGGACTTAGAAATGAAAGAAAAATGAAGATGCCCATATGAGTATCAACTTATGAGCATGCTAGTACACCTGAAATTCTTCCTTTGAAATCAATTTTCCATGCTTTCACACTCAATTAACAGCTACTTCAGAATTATGCTAGCAAAGTACAGAAAAGATTTTTCTTAAGACACAAACCAATTGGTAATATGCATCCAGAACATCTCCTTACACCACTTGCAGGATAGTTCTTACTTCTGAGTACCTTTCTTTAAGTTCCAATGAAATATATGTCAGCCTAAAGCTCCTCAACACCTTGAATGCCTACTATAATTCATGATCCACCATTTCTTTATGATTAAAACTATAATCTTTGAGCTTCAGCCTCCAGACTCATAGCTGATAACTAGCAAAGTATTTGCTTAACTCAATTCTGCTTGCCAAAAACAAACTACAGCGTGTAAACAAAATATGCCCTACAACCGTTGTTCTGCCAAATATAAGTTAGTATAATCACACTTCTTAGGCACTTCATGCTTCAGTATTGTATACAAAAGTATTTTAGGTTATCACCTCCTAATCAAATGCTAATGGCGTAGCAAACCACAAATTTCTCAAAATATAAAGCACTGGCTTTTACACATGCTTTTCTATGAAGTAATTCGTAGAACGATTACATTCTCATGCATTTGGAAGAAACAACTCACTAGAAGATGTGCCCCTGGTACTCGCCACCGCCCTTCAACGCCATTGTCGACGCCCCGGACGGGGTGGTCTTTGACCGAAGGCAGACGGAATGGATCCCCATAGCGTCGGGGTACATCCCACACTGGAACTACAGCGACTTGCTGCTCCCTAGCCTGGAGATGTCGACGTGGAGGAAGATCTGGCTGATGGACTCGCTCACCCCGCCTCCGTCGGCACCGTCAGAGTAGGAGTCAGAGTTGGCGCCGGGGGGCATGATGTTGGCAAGCCTGGTGACGAAGATGGAGATTTCCTCATCGGCCTCGCCGTACTTGCGGCGCAGAACAGGGCCCGACGACTAATCCAGGGCACCCTTGATGATGGTGTAGGGCTTGGGCGGGCTGATCATGGGTGGGGGCGACATGTTGGAGACCTCGATGTAGTGCTCCTTGAGGGAGTGGAGGAGGATGGAGTTCATGGCCGTTGAGGAGGCGACTGAGGTTGACAAGGATGATGGTGCTATGGAGAAGGCACGGCAAAGGAGAGCGGCAATGCGGCGGAGCATCCTGAGGACTTAGAAGTATAATAAGTGGCGGAGGGGACGGAGCATCCTGGTAGGTGGCCTCAATCGGATATCCAAAGAAATAGAAACGGATATATCCGAAAAAATATTCGGAATATTTCGATCCGACAGATAGGTATCTACCGAATCCGAAATAAAGTATCCAAATCTGAAAAATATCTGAAAAATTATCCGAATCTGATCCGAACACATTCGATTGGTCGGTCGGTCAGTCAGAAAATATCCGATCTGATTGCACCCCTATCTACAGGGAGACTTTCATTCTCTGGACAGATGGTCTTATATATACAACGCATCGACAATTCAGGATGGACACACCAAATCTTTAGCTACTCCCTCTAGTCATGAATACATGTCATTTTTTAGATACATTGTAATGACCTCTATTTTTACATAAAATACAAAAATAGAAATTTAATGTGTATATAGTACTAATCCTATGATCAGTAACTAGTACGCACATTTATAACGATTGGAATCACAACCATACAACATATTATTAAAGCAGAAACTATTTATACATTGCAAACTTACAACTCCGAGAATATAGTAGCAAAAGAAGCAAAGTTTTGTAGTGTGCCCATCCAAACCGCAGGCAACTGATAAGACATAAATCCCTAGAAAGATCGCTTCATTGAAGATCCCATATCTTGCGAGGAAAATAACTTTCGGAACCTCGCTATCTTTTCCACCTAAAATAATAGATTAAGCAAGGTTGAGTATTTTCGTACTCAGCAAGACTTAAGTTGGTATCTGTAAATGCAATAATGCAAGCTGAATCAAAGGAGGCTACTACAGTTAATTTGCATAAAGCGAAATTGAACTTGTAAACCAAGTTGTAATTTTTCAAATGGAATTTGTAAGAGCAAGTTTGACTGATAATAAATAAATAAAGCATAAGTAATACTCTCAGTCCTTCGCGAGCAATGAATAATCCAAATAATGGAGTACAACAATGTCAGTCCTTTGACATAAAGTGGCAGTTGCTAAATAAGTTCAAACCAAAACCTATTTTTAAAAAATACCAAAATCTAACATTTGAATGGCTTCACCAAGTGCCCATGACTGTGGGTGCGGGTAATCGATTAAATTCACACTTTGCAGAGATGTACAACTTTACTCACAAGAAATGATCAACCTCTTTTGCTAGGCCAATTGACACACTTTCTTTGGTATGTTAGTAAGGAGATCATACATAACTGTTACATTACCTAGACATGACTTTGAACCAGCCTGGGACGTTAAGCCCTCGCCATAGAAACAGAAACACTCACCCAAGACATGGATCCATTCACGCAATACCCAACACACCGTTTCTGTTTATGACAAGGTGTACATTGTTGCATTGGTAAGTAGAAACCCCTACAAGCAGACCTATCTGGAATGCCTGTGCTATCTCCCGCCTTCCAATGTGCAAAATCATATCTAAATAACTTAATAGGTTAAGGCCGTTCCACACCAGCCCTCGTGGTCGTACAGAATTCTTGGATCAATAACGTCTTATCGTTCAGTCCTTAATCCAACAAGGGTGATACTCCACCCTACACTACGAGCAAATCCCTCTGCACATTTGGCTATTGCCAATAATCGTCCGTATCAAAACCATAGTTTTATTTTAGTTTTTTAATCAAAATACCAGCAACCATTAGTGTCATTTCCAACCTTTCAGGAAATAATTTTGATATGATCATCTACCTCATTGATTCTAAAGCATGGTTAATATGTAATTGTATATATTCATGATGACATTAAGTAATGTCTATCCTTAATCTATGGTTATCAAGGTTCACATGTTCATACTTATCAAGAAAGTTTCATAAGACAACAAGTTTATCTACCAATACCACAAAATAGCAAATTTACAGAAAAATAAGCGCATGCATGAAACAATTTGGTAAACAAAAGAAAAATTAAATACTGGGATCAATATTATCAAAGGGGTGCTTGCCTTGCTTAATCGTGCTTATGACGAAGTCAAGGTTGCAGCTGACGATGTCGATGACGGAGTTAGTGGCGTTGAGTTCTACACGTCGTTTAACGGAATTATAGCAAATAACAAACTTTAATAAGAGCAAAAAGAAGACAGACAGAGAACCAAATAAGGACTCACTAAAGAAAATAGGAATATTTTAGGATTTGGATTGAATGATTCGACATTTTCATGTTTTAGTTGATTAAGCATTCATATCGCTAATAGCTTTCAAGTTGAGCGGTGCACGATTCCTTTTATAGATTATCTATTCTTATTTTACAAATTCAAGAAGCTAAAATTATGTATTCTTTTATTTAAAATTTCAAATTCAAGATGCAAAAATTATTTAACATAATGGAGTTAAATCATTGATCACTTTGTTGTATGATATGAATGAATAGTACTTAATCCTTAATTGATTTTGCATAAAAAGCGGTTTTGAATATGTTAGATCTGTTAAGTTAGGTTACTGGTTATATATTCATGGTTTTAAAGAAGGTTCTGATGATACAAATATCTTAACTACTGATTTCTTCATTATTACTAAGTTTGTTTGTTCGTATTATGAAGTCCAGAAATCATAACATTTAAGGTTATTTGGCTAACAATATTTATATGCAAAGCATGATGAAATGAGATTATTTCTTCATATAAATATTATGAAGTCCAGAAATCATAACATTTAAGGTTATTTGGCTAACAGTACTTATATGCAAAGCATGATGAAATGAGATTATTTCTTCATATAATAGGAAATGAACTCAGGACGGCATAAGATAGCTCTGATTCAAACGAACTGAAGAAAGTTTCACCGAGCAATCAAATTGAAGTTTCCTCCCTTTTGCGGTGGAGCTGCAGTAATGGCAGAGTGAGGAAATGACTTCTGGTGTTGAGCTCGATGAGTAAATGGATACTCAATATCATATTGCTTTGGAACTTCTCTGACCACAATACTCGAATCAAGTTCAAAGCTTCAAGCTTCAGTAATGGCGGAAGAGATGGGGTCACGGAGGTGATGCTCATGGTGGACGTGCAGAGATGCGAAAACATGTGGAGCTTGAGACCGCGCTGGCTTTCTTAAATAAGCTGATGGAGACGGTTTGAGTACAGGGTTTAAACTGGAGAAGAATTGGCGTGGTCAAAGCTTGTGCGTGCTATCTCAGCCGGTGAGGAGAGGTGTGGGAAGGCCAAGGCAAGGCGTGGCAGCAGTGAGCTGAGGCGACGTGACTGAACGAGCTGAGAGCTGAGAGCTGAGAGCTGAACGAGCTGAGGCAGTGAACAAGGGAAGAATCAGGAGAGAGTGTCGGAGTTCACCGTGAGACTTGCTGCCGGCGAACTCAAGAAAGTGCACACAAGAACACAGGATAACACAAATGTTTTGGTGCTGCAAAACTGGACCGCTTTTCTCTTGTATTTCTTAGCTTTAAGTAGGAAAAGAAACAAGCTAAACAAGGAAGTAAGCAACTAAACATGGCAAGCGATTTTGCCCACCATTACAGGAAATAAACTAGGCAACTAAAACATCATGTACGCCATTTACGCATGACGCACAATTAGGATCAGATATATCATTGGTTATATTCAACAGAGAGCAGGGCGAATTGGCGCTGAGGAGAAAAAAGAAAGGAGGGGAAAGGGTGACTAACAGCGGGGCTGGGTCCACTAGGCGGTGACACGGGTTTTCCCGTTACCTTGCCAGTGAACCGCTGCAGCATAGTGACCGGGGCCCACACGGCAGCAATAGAGCCGGGATAAGGAGATGAGATTAGCTCGGATAGGTTAGTACTCACATTAATTTGGCTATTAAATAACTGCCAAACTTTCGAAAACTTTTTGACCAAAGTCTCCTGGTAGTTGTTACCTCTCAGTAAAAATCCTAGATCAAATATCCTATATAAAATTTATATAAATTCTGACATTAGGTACTATCCAAAATTATCTTTTGGGTTTGGTTTATTTAAAGGTGAAAATCATAAGATTTATTTTTAAAACTTTTTATCAAGGTTTTATTTGAGACTATGGTGCTGCCATAAAATTTTCAAATTAATATCTTACATATTTATTTTATACAAATTATGACATTCCATTTTTCAGATCTTTAAAGCTTCTATTTTTTAATTTTTAAAAGCCTTTTATGACATGGTAAATTTGTAAAATTTTTAATACTTATAGCTATTATTCTAAGGATATTATGGTAATTTTTGTAACTTCAGATAGGTTTTGAAATGTTTGTACTAATTCTGTCTTGCACTGTTTTTAGTCAAAAGGTTGTCTTTTCATTTATCATTTCACTATTCTGTACATTAAAATTTATTTACAAACTGAAATTATTCTCCTGTCTGCTTAAGAGTTTTAATATCAATTTTTGAATATTTTACTTTTACCTTTTTATCTTCTTACCATTATTCAATCATTAATTCCATTTGTTTGATTTTCCATTCAAGTCATAAATTCAAGGAATTTCCAATAAAAACCAATAATGCTAAGAAAACTCAGAAATGATCACACTCAAATTCAAAATACTTATTTTTAATTTTATTGCATTTTGGGATGTTACATACATTTAGTCAATCATTTAAAACTTTGGCTATCGATATCTTTTTAAAAAATTTGATTGGATACATAAAAATCATATGTATAGATTTGTACAAAAAGCATTTTCATAATATTATAGTTTTATCGGGTGTTCTAACTATATTATAATAGAAATTTGTGGTTAAAGTTATTCTCATCTCTCATGGATCGCATTGAACACCACCTATCAAGCAGTGCAACCTATATCTCTTATGGTGACCATCTCACCATGGTTATCGTGGTGGTGTCTCTATTACCAATTTATTACATGTGCTCTCTTAAGCTACCAAAGGTAGTCATTGCTCACATTGATAGAGCGCTTAGACACTGCCTATGGAGAAGGACCAATGACCTTAATTACCGGTGCAAACCTTTGGCAGCCTGGAATATAGTCTGCATACCAAAAAGACAAGGGAGGAATGAGAATTTTAAAGCTGGAAATCCAAAACATAGCCCTTTTATTCAAGCAATTACATAACTTCAATGGAAGCTCACACCGAACTTGGTGAACTGCGAAACCTTCTAGGAAACTTCAGCTACAGTAGGTCTTCAAATGATGAGTGGTTATATACATGGGAACAAACATGTTTTTCATCAAGGAGATATTACAGCCATCAGTTCCAAAAGTCAGATGCTCCCCCTCCGCTTAAATGGATTTGTCAAAACAAATGTGTAACAAAAGTATGAATTTTCGGTTGGCTACTTCTACAAGATCGGTTAAACACAGAAACAATGTTGGTCCGAAGAAATTGGTACACAGACAGTGACAGTTATTGTGTCCCCTGCCAGACAGCGCAAGAAGAAATAGTTACACATCTTTTCTTCACTTGTACCTTTAGCCAAACTTGTTGGCAGGAGATTACAGTTCTTTGGAACTTCACGGTTGATATTATGGAAACGATACAATAGGCTTTGCAGAACTTTGAAACACTCTTCAAGAAAATCTTTTTCATCGCTTCATGGCATATTTGGAAACAACAGAATAGAGAGATCTTAGGTCAAATAGACCCTTCAACTCACTCTTGGAAGCAAAATCTTATTGATGATATCTAGCTTCATTTGTTTCAATTTAAGGATTCTGATAAAACAAGCGTAATCTCATGGCTAAACTCTCTATAAACCCACCTAAATGTTGGGTTTCAACCTTTCTTTATATTTATAGTAATGACACGGTAGGAGCCTCTCCTACTGTTTTTGTGTCAAAAAAAATGCTTTGAGAACTATGTTAATGTCCAAGGGGACACATATCTGTGATTGGAGGGAGTACATCTTAAAGCCATCACCACTCCCTTCTCCAATGCAGCTTAAGCTAGCTAGTGCCTCACCTTGCTACTTGCTAGGCTCACATATGTAGTTATAGTTAGCCGCAGTGCTACACAAGGAAACAAATTTTGGCGAATTTTTGTTGAAATTTCAGATATCAGGCCACCACAAAATTCAAATTACTGGCCAAATAAAAAAATTGAAATTGTTGCAGCAATTTCACTTTTTCAGCAAAATTTCTCACAAACTGGCCAAAATTTCATGATTTTTAACTAATTTTTAAAGTTTTATGGCTGGATTTGGTTTAATAACCCTTAATAAAGTCATATTCTATGAAAATTTGTTGAAAACCCGATTTTTCAGTACATTTTAAAATTTTGGCAGAAACACTATTAGATTTGTACAAAATTGTAAAAGCTTGATAATGATCTTAAAATTTTATGGTACTATCTTTAGTAGTGTAGGATCATACAAAAATTTTAAAAATAATTTAATTTCATTTTTTATCTTTAAAAAATCAAAAATAGAATGAATATAATTGGGACAGTAACTTGGTAAGAATTTTATAAATTTTCTCGACCGTGATCATGATCCAAAAATTTTATGAGAGCTTAATAATTTCCTCAATACCATTCTGTAAAATTTCAAAAAAATCAATTTTTGTTTGGTCAATCAAATCTATAGAAGCATTGAATTTCATTTGTTATATTTCAAAAAGCAAAGAGAAAAAACATAAATAGTATTGTACCTTGTAAGAACTTTATAAATTAACTGAAGTGTGATCATGATTCAAACTTTTTATGATATATTAAGAATTTTTTACCAATCTTCTCTAAAATTTTTAAAAAATTTAAACCTTTTTTATTACTAAAACAAATCTATGTATTGATCATTAAGTTTTTATCAGGACGTAGCACTATCGAATTTTTAAAAATTATTTAAGCATGATAATCATGTAAACATTTTATATAAATATTAATGATACATAAGGACAATTCATAAAAATTTAAAAAAAATTAATATGGTTTGAACCATTTTTTATTTTGTTCAACTTTGCGAGTAAGGCTTTTAACAGAACATCAGCACTGTCCGAATTTCTAAAAATTCATGAAACTTTATAATTATCTAAAAATTTTATGGAAACATTAGTAGTGCATTAGATGAAAAAAAATTCAAAAGTTTCTAACGTGGTTTGTACCTTTTTCATTTGGTTCAATCTTGCTTTCGGTGTTTTATCGGAATGATAGTAATGTTTGAATTTTTAAAAATTTCTCAGACTTGATAATCATCTAAAATTTTTATGAGAACATTATTGATATGTGAGGAACCTTCACAAAAAAAATTCAAAATTGTTCGGTATCGTTTGGACTATTTTTCATTCAGTTGAAATTTGATGAAATCTTTTTAGCCAAAATTTTGGTCTAAAAAATTCCAAATTTGAATTTTAGTTTTTGCGTTTTGATCAAATTTCGTCCAAAATAACGAGATTTTGCTGAAATTTCAGATTTCAGAGGGGAGCGATATTTAAACTGAAAACGAAATTTGGAACCTTGGTGCTGCATGAAGCTCATACATCAACAATATCTTCAACATGCACCTAGGATTAATGCTGTGGAGGGAGAGTTAAAGAAGAGTGAGAGGGAAGCAAAGTCTTGCGTGAGACATTGTAGCTTCGGCACAAAATCCAGTCATCAAGAAATAGCAAAATCTTGCATTGGGGAGGAGACTTGTATCTACATCATTGAATAGTATCGCCACCTACCCAAAACCATCATGATCATTCCGTGCATGTCTGTCGGCTCAGATTCCTCGCTGCCGGTGCGAGCGCTCACCGCCCACTGCCATGCCGCAGCACCCGAGCTTCTTACCGCGCCGCCGAGCGACCAAGCAGCCCACTGCAGCGCGTGAGCTCCTCACCGCGCCATTCCACGTTTGGCCCGCCGCACTCTCGTCTCGCCACCGACGCTGTGCTCCACGCAGCCGCCTCGCTCTAGCCGATTCCAGGAGCCATCGACGACTCAAATTCAGCCAAATTTGGTCGCCAGTGGCTTAGCTCCGGTTGGATCAGACCGGCAGCAACAACAGAGAGAGGAGAGGGTGCGGTGCTGAGGAAGGTGAGGGAGATGGAAGGAGAGAAAGAGGGGGCGATGATAGCTGGATGGTGACGGCGGCGAGTTGGGTGAGGGATAGGGGGGAGAGAGAGAGAAACATGGGAGAAGTGCATATTTATTGATTGGACTCACTGCTAGGGCTAGATGCTATGTATGGACTCCACAGGTACGTTCAGATCTTTCAAATTTATGTGCTATAGTGTTTTACTATAGTAACTACTATAGTTCGTCGTATGCTGCAGATGCTCTGTAAGAAGAATTACATTCCTGCTAATACTTCTAACAAGGCTATGGTGAACGCTCTTCAATTGGTGGAAAAAATTATTGATTTGGAAGAATTGGAGCTGTCTCCTTCAGCTGAGACATGTGTTTCGCAGTGTAGATCCAGTAAAAGATTTGCGGTCCTTGGAGATAGAGAGTTTATGGAAAAGGCGAAGTATTTAGCAGCTAAGAAGAACCTAGACATTCCAACTAATCCAGGTAATTTATCCTTTACATCCATGTCAGATGCTACTATCTCATCTAGAATTACCAATCTAGGGGTTTCTATGGGTAGAGATAATTGTGTCATTGCTTTTTCTATTGCTTCTATTAAAAACATAGAACTAGATAGGTTCAGGGTTGCAGCTAAGGAGAACAAAAATAAGGTTAAATCATCCTCACCAAATATTAACCTGGTTGAGGACGATGAAAATGAGGTAGATACACGGCTCACCTACATTACTGGCGATTTTGCAGAGCAGGTGTATGAAGAGGGCTATGATCACATTTGTTGTGAACTTAATGCAGTTCCTCGTAGAAAGAATTATAATCCAGTTAAAAAGAATAAGGTGGGTATTATGCTTAAAAAACCCACCACTCCATCCAAAGTGAGTCTCAAATGAAAGGGGTCTTCTGGAATAGCAGAGGTATTGGAGACTTGGCTAAACATGGTTATTTGGCGGATATAGTAAAAGAGGAGCAAATCGATTTCATTGCTCTCAAAGAAATGGGTCGGGATCAGTTCCCAGATGTGACCTTGAGGAAACTATGTGGTGGTCGGGATTATATGTGGCATTGTATGGCACCTCATGGAAGGTCAGGGGGTATACTTCTAGGAGCTGATCTGACTACATACGACATTGGAGCCATTGATTAGGGTGACTTTTATGTGAAGTTCACACTCCGAAATAAAAATGATGATTTTAAGTGGGTGTTGTATGCAGTTTATGGTCCTGCACAACAACACTACAAAGAAGCTTTTCTAACAGAGATGGCTCATACTTGCAGCAACGAATCACTACCATACATTGTTGGTGGAGATTTTAACATTATGTGCAGGCATGAGGACAAAAATAAAGATAACTTTGCGATCAAGTGGCCGGAATTATTTAACATGGTTATCCAATCTCTTGATCTTAAAGAGATAGAAATGTCTGGTCGCCATTATACTTGGGCTAGTAGTGGAGATGATCCCACTTTAGAAAAGCTAGACAGGGTTCTAGTAAGTACAGAGTGGGAATAAAAATTTCCTTTTACGATAGTGGAGGCTAGAGATAGAAGCCTATCGGATCATACACCGTTGCTTTTGAACACTGGTGCGTCTTCGCATAGGCATCACCAGTCTCTTTTCAAATTTGAAAGGGGTTGGTTACTTAGAGATGGATTCTATGATTTGGTTGCTAATGTATGGAAATCGGAAGGCCGGGGTCAAACGGCTATGGAAAAATGGCAGAATAAAATACGAACCCTAAGGCAATATTTGAGAGGATGGGCCAAACACGCTGCTGGCCATAATAAAAAAGAAAAAAAGAAACTAATCACTATGATTGATTATATTGATAAAAAGGCAGAAATAACTGCCCTTTCAGATCAAGATATTAATATAAAACATTATCTCAAGGAACGTTTACTTCATTTGTTGAGGGAAGAGGAAATAAAGTGGAATGAAAGGGCTAAAGTTAAAAACCTTTTGGAAGGGGATGATAATACCCAATTTTTCCACTTGGTTGCCAACGGTAAACATAGAAAACAACGAATTTTCAAATTAGAATAGGAATATGGAGTAGTAGTTGGTGATGCTCAATTGAAAGCATATATCACAAATTATTACAAAGGGCTTTTTGGTCCGCCAGAAGATAATAATTTTAGTATGGTGGAGGACCAGATAGTCGATATTCCACAAGTGTCTGAGGAGGAGAACAGATTTCTTACATCTCCTTTCACGGAGAATGAAGTAAGGGAAGCAGTTTTCTAAATGGAACATAATAAGTCTCCCGGTCCCGATGGTTTTCCTGCTGAATTTTATCAAGTTTTTTGGGAATTAATAAAATGGGATATGATGGCTCTTTTCAATGATTTTTTTGAAGATTGTTTACCATTATTCAGCCTAAACTTTGGTATTATTACTCTTCTCCCAAAAGTTAAGGAGGCTACAAAAATCCAACAATATAGACCTATTTGTCTACTTAATGTTAGTTTCAAAATTTTTACCAATGTTGGCACTAATAAACTTTGTGGAGTAGCTGGGAATGTGGTACGACCGTCCCAAACAACTTTTATGCTGAGTCGAAATATCATGGAAGGAGTAGTCATTTTACATGAGACTATTCATGAATTACACGTTAAGAAATTTAATGGTGTAATCTTCAAAATTGATTTTGAAAAGGCCTATGATAAAGTTAAATGGTCTTTTCTTCAACAAACATTACGTATGAAAGGTTTCCGTCCGAAGTGGTGCAAATTGACGAGGACTGAAGAAACCTCCGACAAAGTCAACATACGGTCAACAGGGGGCCCTAGCTCGAGCTCGGGCCACGGCATCGCCGACCAAGACCTGGGTTGTGCGGTTCCCTCACGACCTCGGGCTTGGGAGCATGAAGGCCTCAAGGTCAGGGGCAATCATCCGGCTCCTGATCGGGAGGTCTAGCTCGGGAGCCAAAGCATGCACCTACGCGACGGTTACCAAGACCGTGAATGCGGGAGTTAAGGCTGACGTGGGCGGCAGATTCGGAACAGTTACAGCCCACCTTCAATGCGCACGAAGGCCACCCCCCCGGGACTCTCTTCCATCCGTTACAGGCAGCATTCGAGGGGATATAAGGCCGCTCAGGGCGTACAGGAAAAGAACTCACTGGCAATAGCTTAGACACCAACACGCAGAGCGCTTAAGCTCGAGCTGTGAGCACACTTTGTAACCACCATTAGTAAGTTCCTCCACCTCAGGAGAAGACTGGACGTAGAGTTATTACCCTCACGGGGGCTCAAACCAGTATAATCAGCCGTCTCTTGCTCGTTGACGCCACGCCCGACCTTCATTCGGTCCATTGTTGAGCGAAGCGCTTCTTGGGTCCTACACTCACACAAACCCCCTCTTCACTTTTGCGGTCAGGCGATCCCGATCGTCGACACAAATGGATTAAAAATTTTGTTTCTGGTAGTAGTGTGGGCATCAAAGTTAATAATGATATTGGGCACTACTTTCAAACGAAAAAAGGTCTTCGACAAAGAGATCCTATATCGCCTATTCTCTTCAACATAGTCGCAGATATGCTCGCTATTTTGATAAAGAGAGCAAAAGAAGATGGCCAGATAAAAGGGGTCATCCCTCATCTTGTGGATGATGGTTTGTCTATTTTGCAATATGCAGACGATACCATTTTGTTTATGGACCATGATTTGGAACAAGCAAAAAATATGAAGTTATTGCTTTGTGTATTTAAACAATTATCTGGTCTAAAGATAAACTTTCATAAAAGTGAAATATTTTGTTTTGGTGATGCAAAACGATTTGAGGATGATTATACAGAGTTATTCGGCTGCAAAATTGGTGCATTTCCTTTTCGATATTTAGGAATACCGATGCATCACTGTAAACTCCGCAATATAGATTGGAGTGCAGTCGAAGAACGCTTCAAGAGGAAATTAAGTACTTGGAAGGCTAAGCTTTTGTCCTCTGGGGGTCGCTTGGTCTTACTAAATTCAATACTTAGTAGT
The DNA here is from genome assembly GCA_036346375.1 of Guadua angustifolia. NCBI lineage: Eukaryota > Viridiplantae > Streptophyta > Magnoliopsida > Poales > Poaceae > Guadua > Guadua angustifolia. The sequence continues at coordinate 528,872 of CM070507.1, read as the reverse complement.
TTACCGATGTTCATGATGTCCTTTTTTGAGATTCCAAAGGAAGTTTTAAAAAAACTAGACTATTATCGGTCAAGGTTTTTTTGGCAAGGAAATAATACTACAAAAAAATATCATCTTGCTAAATAGGAAATTCTTTGCCGCCCTAAAGATCAAGGAGGACTTGGTATAACAAATCTCCTAATCAAGAATAGATGTCTTTTGAGCAAGTGGCTTTTTAAACTGCTCAATGAAGATGGGACTTGGCAGTCTTTGCTTAGGAATAAGAATTTGAATTCAAAGACCTTGTCACAGGTTCAAATTAAACCTAGTGACTCACATTTTTGGAAAGGTCTGTTAAAGGTCAAGGACCAGTTTCTAAGTTGTGGGACTTTCAACATAAAAGATGGTGCACAAACTAGATTCTGGGAAGATGTTTGGGTAGGCATGAGACCTCTTAAGGAGCAATTCCCTAACCTCTATAATATAGCTCTTACTCCTCATATCACAGTGGCAAAGGTTCTGAGTCAGGTACCACTAAATATTTGTTTTCGTAGAGCGTTAGTTGGTGACAAATTAACTAATTGGCACAACCTAGTAGCTAAAATAGCTCATGTTCAGTTATCAAGTGAGAAGGATATTTTTATCTGGAATTTACATAACCATGGACAATTCTTAGTACGCTCTATGTATCATTATAAGATGAACCAGGGAACTCCGTTTTACCATAAATTCATTTGGAAGTTGAAGATTCCTCTCAAAATTAAAATTTTCCTGTGGTACCTTCAGCGTGGAGTAATTTTGACAAAGAATAACTTGGCTAAGCACAATTGGGTGGGAAATCAAAAGTGTTGTTTTTGTGATCACAATGAAACGATACAACATCTTTTCTTTGATTGTCAGCATGCTAGGTCTATTTGGAGAATAATTCAGATAGCTACTGGGTTGATGCTACCTACATCTATGACTCATATGCTAGGGGATTGGCTCACTGGCATAGGAAAAAAATAAGAAACAACAGATCTTTATGGGTGTGGCTGCTATTTGTTGGGCCATTTGGTGTTGTCGCAATAATACTGTGTTTCAAGAGAAACGATATGCTTCTTTTATGCAGGCTGTCTTCAGGGGAACCTATTGGCTGCGATTCTGGGCGTTGTTGCAACATGAGGAAGCAAGGGAGAACATTCGTTCAGTGTGCACACGATTGGAGGTTGTTGCAATGAAGCTTTTTGCCAAGAACGAATGGAATAATTACAATAGACTTTGCTATCCTTAATTTTTGTTTCATTATTCATGTAATGTTTGCTCCCTATTAATCCAGCTGGATAGCTGAAAACTATGTAATAAAACCGGGCTGTGTGCTTATGCAGAGGCCGGATTTAATTCCATTGTCAAAAAAAAAACTACTATAGTAGCCTTACTAAGTATTCAAATCAATCTAGGTCCTTAAGTGACTACACAGGACCTGTCCACATTGAGAGGATTATATTTACAGTTGTTTACATGTGATGAGCAGGGTATAGAAATAGCAAAACAGTCTCAAGTACAGGGAATACTCTTAGTTAACTGTATATGCCAAGCTGTATTATCTCTCTCCTATGTTAATGCTTGTAGCGCCTATTCGTTGTAGAGCATAGGGGAAATGACTATGATAATATGCTGAAATGGAGGATCAAAATGTTTGTTCATCTAGAGAAAACAAACAAGTAGCATTCCCTAATTTTATGACACTCTTTGGCCACACAAAAATTGAAAAAAATTAGAAAGGAACTTTGAGATTATCTTTCTTTAGGCCGAGATTATCTGTAACTTCTGATTTGATGGTTTCCAAACTTCTCGTTATCTGTAGCCTTATTCCAGGATGTCCGGAATCGCACCAAACATGAAACAAACCAGGTTTGTCTAATCTATTCACCAGGCGTTATATTCGTCAACAACTCCATGCTGTTGGAAGCTGTACAAAGTTTTTTTTTTTGTCTTTGAGTCTCGCATAATCGGGTCCGTTTTAAACAGCAACCGTAGAAACTATCTCCTATTTAAACTAGGATAAGACATATGGGTTGGTTGATTAACTTCGTATTTTGTTGGGACCTCGTCTCAGGCTCTCAGTTCTCGTAAAGGCCTAGGTCTGTGCCTATACAAGACTTATGCTTAGAAAAGAAAAAACCACTCTCCTGAAAAACGCCCACTCGATCGATTAGTCGGCCAATTAATCAATGACGGTGACTAAATCGTCATGAATAGTTTAATCAGAATGCAATTAATGTAGTTGAACGATTAATTGACCGTATAATCTAATTAATCATCTGTTTTTTCTCATTTAATCACAAGAATAGCTTATTTTTGTTCACTAAGTATGATAAATTAGTTTATAATATGATGTGATAAGTGTTCGTGGTATGTATCTTTTGAATGAAGTATAAACAATGAAATGTAAAACATGTTTTTGTAGAGTGATAATTTACAATAACTTTGGGTAACTAAAATATTTCTAATTAATTCTAAATGTAAACAAATATAATAATAAGAACACATAATTATCTATTAAATTCTAATTAATCAGCCGTATTAGGATTAATCGCTAAACGGTACCACGTCCGTTCGTCAAATGCATACCGTTTTTTACTACGCCGGAAAAAACACACGACTTATACAAGGGACTCATTTCATTTCGAAGGGGGTAGGACATGTATAATAACAAGACAGAGGTTTACATGTACATCCATGAGTTCGACATTTGGATGCCGCTATGTTCATGATCTGGATGCCGCTATGTTCATGATCATGATGTTCCTGTGTAGTGAGTGACTGAAACACTGTCATGTAGCTTATTTACACAACCAGTTTCTTTCTCCCATGTACTGAAAGCATAACTATATTGCAGCCTTGATGCCAGGATGAAAGGAATCATGATGGCACCAAAGGCTCTCACGTTGGCTTAAAAGCAGTAAGTACCTCCTGGAACATCTCCAGCATCAGCTCTCGATCTGCATGGAGGAAGAAGCTATTGATCTCATCTCTGACATCATATATCTTTCCAAAATCAAACAAGTAGGTAAGGCATCCTTTCTTCAATTTCTCCAGCTGATACAGCCACGCAATGTGAAGCCGCTCGAGGACATTGCCTGAGTTGACATCCTCCAGGAGGCTCTGCTCACAACAGTCTTTAATATTGGAAATACCGTATTTGTTTGCAGCTGCAAGTAGCGAAAGTCGATGCTTCCAGAACTGATCTTGCCTTATGGTTCCGTAGATGTAGCCAAGAAGAGCTGAGCAGGATTCGAGAGACATGTCGTCTATGTTGATCGTGGAGGATTTCTTCTCCTTGAGATCATGCAGGAACATTCGCTCGAACACAGGAGAGCAAGCTGAGAGGATGGCCTTGTGAGCCTTGAGGACACCATCTGCTGTGTTTATCGTCACATCAGTATGGATTGACTCTGTCAGCATGCGAGAAAGGCATCGGAGAGTGCTGCTGCTTGCAACATTTTGCACCATACCCTCATTAGGCCAAATTGACGGAGAAGATTCAGTAGCCTGTGATCGTAGTCAAAGATGTTAGCATGGCAATATTACGTAAGATCTAGCACTAAGCAACACCTCCTGTAATATATCTCCTAAGCAATCAGAGTTACTAGTATGTTGGCCCAGAAGCCAGCATCTGGGATTATTCCAAAAAGCATGAACTCTCATAGTTGTTGAGAAAAAGAAAACAATACTTGCATACAACTGTTAATCTTGAGGTCCAAAAACTCGACATCGATAGTAAATCGCCCGTGAAACACCGTATCAAGTTGCCATACAAAATCCTCGCTGGTACGAAGCAGCTTCTCATGAACTGTGATGGAAATGAAATTAACAAGGAAATCAAAAAATGCTAAAGAGTATGTACCTTAAAACAAGTAGCCAATTTTTATTAAATCAATATGACTGCAGAACTTCACTTTATTCATTTCTACAACATTGCACTTCAGGCTTCACTTCCGGTAGAAAAAAACTAGTACAATGTTTTATTGGGTAGACAGTTATTGCGAGAAACCAGCTGCCTGCTATTCCTTGGTGATGACAACAGCAGGCTCTAACTCTTTACAAAGTAAGGCACGGTTAAACCCTTTTTTACATCAACAAGCTTGGAAATATTTTCTGCTCAGCAATTAGCTTCAGCTTTGGGGAAATTTTCCACACTAAAACTCCATTCTAAAAGGGAGCATTTCATTTTCATCAAGTTGTTTATTAAACTGAAGCTGCAATCCAGGAAAGAATACTCAAGCTTCAAGTTATTTCTTTTGAAGAGCAACTTCGTTGTGGGCCTATCCATACGATCCTTCGGATTGAAATGTAACCCACCATTGGGTGGATGAAATACCAGGACATTATTTTTCGTTTTAGATAGCTACTTCAACACCTTTTGTCAGCAGGAGGATTATATCTGCCTAGGGAGTGTGATCTGACCATTTGCATCCGTAACTGCAAAGCCACTTGAATCGTGAATGGACGCTGTGACATGACAAAGAAACTAAAACATATTTTGTGCGCGGACATACAGCATCCAAATTCCAGACTCCTAGATCAAAAGAAAATTAATCAGCCATTCAGCATTTCTGACTAGACATACGAGGATGGACAGTCTAACTGCCTAGCCAGGAGCTCCAATCCCATGGGATCAAATCAAATTCACACAACAGCCAAAAGTTGAAGCAATTGTTTGCCCCATTTCAGGACAAACCATATCATGATATCATCACGTTACGAGCATAGGCCTTAGTCACTAATCAAAGCCTCCAAAGCACCGAGAAATGAAACTTCAGTGGGCAGTGAGGAGGCATCGCGAGCGTGTAGAGAAGCGTACCAGGGGAGGCGCAGGTGCGGCGAGTCGGGCCCGTGGAGGAGACGCGAATCACGAAGCGTGCGAGGGGTGGCTGCTCCTTGGACAGGCGGCCCGGCTCCGGGAACAGCCGTATGTACATGGACCGGCTCTTCTCCACCGACATGAACCTTTTTTTGGGGGGGATAATGGAAGAATATATTAACCTTCCGACATGTACCTAGTTACGCCATCGAATTCGCAAGTCCCCAGCATCAACTCGCCATGAAATCTCGCAGATTGATATCAAATTGGCGTCTAGTTTGGTGGAATTGGGTGCGAAGAGGACAGAAAGGTGTGATCTTTGGAGCGGGGGGGATTGGGGAATGATCGGTACCTACCAGTTCCAGATGCCGAGCTTGAAGGGCTCGGAGCGGCGGTAGGAGCAGGGGCCGAAGGTCTCGATGCGCCATTGGGCGAGGCGGGAGATGGTCTGGACGCGGGAGTCCGGCGAGCTTATGGCGCCGCTCATCGCCGGGTGTGCCTCGACTCGCCGCCCAGGTTTTGGGTGGGGTGCCCACTCCTCTACGGTCGCCTTGCTGCCAACTCCTAACAACTAGTAGTATCAGGGCAGTTCCAACCCTCCACCTCAGCTAGTGTTTATAGAATTAATTACGCTGCCAACTAAGCAAAAATCTAATGTGGCATAGGAATTAAAGAAGGGAGAGAAAGAAAAACGAAGAAACCGTGTCTCATGCAAGAAACTAGGTCGGCGCGGGTACCAAGACGCAATAAATTAGCAAAATATACATTAAATATTTCTGCGCGCTGACCAAGACGTGTTTGTGGTGCATGCATTGTTTTATTGCTCTCTCTCCTCTAGACACTACTCATGGAAACCATGGGTTGGGAAACTATGCATTAGTTTCTTGCTTTCTCTCTCCTCTAGACACTCCTCATGGAAACCATGGGTTGAAGCTGCATATTTTCTTTTTTTTAAAATGATTTGATGCTTACATTAATGGCTTGTTACATCAGTTTAACGAATGTCGTGTGGATTTGTTATAGTTAATGAAAGTATGAGCAGCGAATTTATGTGTCATCCTACTGGAGTTGTAAAAATGTGAAAATATAAGTGAAAGAGGCTATATTTATTTATACTTTAATATTTACGCAACTTTAAAAAATATATGTATAAGCACCTCTCAAGAAAGTATATATCAGGTCATAAGGAATCTTTTTATTTTACCCATTAAAAGCTTGGAAAGTAGGCTGTTCTTTGCATTGCAGTAGCCTCTTAGCGCGCACTTGACGTACATTTCACTGAAACTTTACATTATTTTTCTTATGAATAATGTCAGCCAGTATATGGAGTGTAGATAAAAAAAATGCACATGACTATAATTCCATCTGCCCAAGTAAAATTCAAGAGAATGAGATATAAGTTTAATCATCACTAACATAAGTGACACCATCTCAGTTCTGTGAGCTGGTGCGATAACTGAGCAGCGTACAAATTGGGTCCAACAGCTTCCATATGCAAGTTAAGTTAAACAACTCACGATCTGTGTTTTGTTTTGAAATCGATGTCAGTTTTGGAATAGTACTACAACTTAGCATCAAAGTCGTCAGGGAGTTAACCAGCAATGTGAGCCGACGTAAAAGATTTCTAATAACAAAAAGAAGAAGAAGAAAAAGGTCCCACCGGGATTCGAACCCAGGTCGCCAGATTCAAAGTCTGGAGTGCTAACCACTACACCATGGAACCTATCATCTAGCAGTTTGAGGGAAAGATTACATTAGAAGACGTCGTTAACGACCAAACGCAAGCTCCCATCACATACAGCTCTGAACGAACCTGAATTTAACTGCCCCAAGAATAAATGGAGGGATGCGCCTTATACAGAGGAAGTGGTATGGTAAGAATTTTGCAGCAGGGCATAAGGTAGCTAGTCTGGGGAGTGTTTCCCTTCAGTGTTATTTTTTTAGATGAAGGAAGATTTTATTAATCTCAAGAACATTACATCAAGATGATACAAGTCCTTAAAATTTCTCCCCTACCGCTAACAAGAAGCATACAGCCCATAAACAAAACAAAAAAGGAAAAAGAGAACGCGTAAGCAATCCGCACCTGGATTTCCAACATTCAGGTGCCACAATCAAAACAACCTGATTTCCAACATTCAGGCGCCACGACCAAGAACACCGCGCTATTTGAATCATTGCGCCCCAAAATCTTGAACGCGATCACGAACTCCATACCGTCCATGACCACCAACTTGAAATCTTGGGGACGAAGACCACCACGAAGCGGGACAAAGTGGACCACCATAATCTGCGACCATTAAATCGATCGCCACCGGCCAAATTGCCGTTCCACTGCCATGACCGCTTTAAATTGATTCTTAAAGCATCGTCACCCAATATCCCTGCGAATTGCACCTCCTTTCATCCGAAATAGATTTCGCAAGGAAGGCCATCCGGAAGGAACGAGCGCGACCGCCATGGCGTCGCCTCATCCAGATCCTTCCCCTCTCCCCCCAATTGGAAGAAACTATCCGATCTTGTCCGATCCGCACGACCCGCCCAACAAAGAGCCAGCCGCCGCCTCGTAATTCATTCTTTGCGGCGGCCTGCGAACCACCAACCGCCTTGCCATATAGAGAGAAAGATAGATCCACCCGCCGCCGATCGGTTGTTGCGATCGGCCGGCGAGATCCATGGGCGAAGATCGCCGAGGATATGACCTGGCCGGATCGAAACCGCCGACGGAGCAGGCCTCGGCGCGCGACGGGAGGCGGACGATCGAGCTGCATATCATCGGACTCGAATAGAACCGCACCGGTGAAGACGGCATCCGTCGCTCGCGCCTCGTGGATAATCACCTCCGGACACGGCCGCCACGCAGCGCCGGCCGCCGCCTCACCAGGCGCCGACGCGAACGGCACGAGGGAATTTCTCGCATGTTTGGTCGTCATCTCGACCAACACAGGCGGGGAGGGAAACGGACCGAACAATCTCGATTATCTCCGGGAGCGCGCGACGAGAGGTGCACAGGCAAGGAGATCGAGATCCGGAGGCCGCGCCGCCGATGTGCGCGTGATTTGGCTGAGGTGCCGGTGGCGGCTAAATCGTACCTAGCTAAATCGTAAGTAGTTTAATCATGTACAGATTTTCGTGGAGAGTTATTAACTACTCTATATGTAATCCTCTGTGACTAATTTGTGGTGCCTGCGTGTGATCAGAATTGCACTTGGAAATTCAGACGCCCAGACGGAAGAATACTGCTAGCCAGATTTGTATCTTCACCTGACTGTTCTACGAAGGTCTCCTACATTCTTCTCTTACAGTGGCATGAGAGGCTCGTGTTACCGGCCGCTACCAGGTTCTTCTGTTGTATTCGAAGAAGAAAAGGGAGAAAAATCGGCAGTCGCCAGTCCAAAACAGAAGGTCGTACAAGTTAAGTCGAGCTTGCTGCATATAAATAAATAATTCAGCTCTCGCGAATCAAACAAGTGCCCGGCCCCCTGTCGTCTGAAACCTTCTAGGTACATGGATTACCAGGATTTAATATTTCAGGACAAGAAATTTTCCGTCCCGGCCGTGAAGCAAGCAACCAATATGTGTGTATGTATGGCCTTGGAAATTCAGTGGAGTTCCAAGAATGCCTCAACTACTCTGAGCTCAAAGTGCTGAAGAGAATATACAGAGAGTGCCGACTGCAATTATGTTAGGCACCATATTGTTGTCTGTTCATATTAATCAGTAGGGTAGGCTGATTCGATCATTCATCCAATAAGTGTGAAAATAAGTTAAGCAAGCCAACAGTAAATCCTTTGAGCATCATCTCAAAAGAGTACAAGAGATTGTTGCTCTCTCATAACTTCTGAAACCTTTATGGCCCTTGGATTCTTGCCCTATATAATAATATAGTGCTAAAGAATAACTCTCGTGCATCTCTTATTTTGGATGAGTTAGTTTATGGCTTGTTGGTTGCTTAGGTTCTCCATAATCACCCAATAGATTTATATAGTCTATTTAATTCTTCTCAAAGTAAATAGAAACTAGGATAGTTTTCGCGGCGTGATACGTCGTGTGCATTGTTTTTTTCGCAGAAACAATTTCGTTTTTTTTCGGCGGTGTTTTTTTTAAATCGTCGAGAAAACGTGCGAAACGGTTGAAAGGATACAAACGCAACCACGTTTTTTTCGCATCTATCTAGGGCTCTCTCACGAAGGATCCGTGTTTACGCTAAATCGAAAGATCCTTTTCACGAAAAATAGCTGGAATGATTCAAACGTAATTATCTTTTTTTCGGTATTTATTTAGGGTCCTCTCACGAAAGATTCATGATTTTTCTGAACCGAAAGGTCCTTTTCATAAAAAATCGTAGGAATGACCTACACATAATTACGCATTTTTTTAGAGACCTAAACGCGAAAAAAACAAAAACAAGCCGTGCCGCGGCTCAGCTCAAAACGCTGAGAACGTCGGAACCCTTCCAAGTTTAATATATGTATGATTCTACTACGAAAGTAAATAGAAATCATAGTTATAAAACATAAAAGCCTACGTAAGCGTCTCCATAATTAACACTTGTGATGTGATCGATTGCGATGTTATTCATCGCATACATAGACTTTTAGCGTCAACTGAATCTTTCCGACAATTCTTATGTACCTGAACGGTCTGCAAAAGGTTTGCTTATTCACCTTTCGGCAACATGGTACAAGGAATTCAGACCACTTGATCCGAGAAATTTCTAGTTTTTTTTTTAGTCCTCCCTGCTTAGCCTTGCCTGCTTGTTAAGATTTTCTGCGCATTCAAGGGAGTACGTTACGTACTTGGTCCAATCAGACTAATAACCAGCGCACATGCTATACTATATTGACTTGAAAAGTCTCTCTCTCTCTCCAAAATTCGACTAATAACCGGTCGTTCGTGGTGTAATTTGATGGTAATCTCAACAAGGTACCTGCATTAACCCAGAACAATGGAAGGCGAAAGCTTGGAAGTTACATAAAAATTGCTTGTGTGTGTGGCTGAGTTTGTTTACATGCGCATGCATTCCTAGCTAGCTTCATGTCAAAGCTATCAGTGAAGAGTTAAATTAAAGTGATCTCGAGGCAAAAGGGGTGGTGACCTAACTCGGTTCTGGTAAGCTGATCTGATCTGATCTTACAACAGGTGATTGATAGTAAGTGGACAGCAAGGCACATGAAACAAAAGGCACGCACTTGGGTAAAGGATAGGAAAAGCAGAACCATATCATATACGCATGCATATATGGTGCCATGCACCTGTTCATCAGATCCAATCTTTTTTGTTTTTTGAAACATGGGAGATCCAAGCTAAATGAGAAAATATCCAGTCCAGCTTTGGCTCCATGCTGTGGTGATAAGCTGGAGTGGCTAGCCTACTGCTTGTCCTTAATTCCCCAGTTATGCTCTCAACGACTAGTGCCCCCAAGTCCCCAACCTTTCACTTGCTCAATTTGCCAACCAGAAATATCAGAAAATGACACTTCGATTAAATGCGCAACAGCGGTACATGTATATGATATGTGGGTCATCCAGCTATGTTGTATCAGAGTGTCAAATACTGAAACACGAATTTTAAAGGGTGTCAAAAACTGAAATCTCTCAATTTGCCAACCGACCTTACAAATTAATCATTGAGCAGGCATGCACTTAATTGCTTAAACTCTTGGTCCACATAAAAAGAAGAGTAAGGAAGAATCTGATGATGTGCTGGTTCAGGTTCTAATCATCGATATGATCTCAAATGAGGTAGTAATGGCTACATACTCCCTCTATTATTTCTAAATACATGTCATTCTAGTTTTCAAATTTTATTTTAAATACATATCATTTTACAATTTCGAGATAATTTTTCACCCTCTCTTCCTTGTATACCCCTCCCCTTTAGCTATTTCTAAAATCATTTGAGGTTATAGACTAGAGTAATACACACTATCCAATAACAATAATTAACCTGATAAGAGAGAATAATTTTATATTTTGTATACTTGGCTTGGTTGAAGTATAAAATCTAAAAACACGTGGCCTATTCAATAACAGAGGGCAGAGGGAGTGGTAGATAGGGATCGATCCAACTCCCACATGAACACTGAAACGTACGATTCCTTCCTGCAGGTGGAGGTCCAGGGCAACTGATAGACAGATTAGCTAGCCTAGCTAGGAAGAATTGTCGAGAATCGAATGCGGTCTGAATCGATCGATCTGACCCCACCGTTGGATGAGCCTGTCTGTCGAGGGCGCATGCATCCACCGAGCCGCTGTCGGCTTCGTGCGTCCAGCAGCGGCAGCTCGATCGATTAGTATTTCATCCGGTAAATAATTGACACCGCTTAGATGATAAAAAGGGATTAATCATAAGCAGCTGCTTACTTAGCACGTACATTTTTACTGATGTGCTGCAGTGACAAGTTAAGCTGTAAGAAAAAGAAAAGGGAGAGAGCGGCTAAAGCCAAGGAGTATAGTTTATCTATGTATGCCATCGATGTTGGGTTAGGGGTGGCGTCCGCGTCAGCCAGCGCAGCGGTGGCGCTGGCGTATAAAATTTGAGTGTAGATGTATGCTTTTAACAGGGGATGATGCATCAGCTTAGCTGGACGGGAGGGAGTGCACGGCTTTGAATTGGCAACGATGGATTTTACATAGCAGCAATTCTACTACCTTACTTGTTTTTTGCCGACTTCACTCTGCTGCTGCTTGTATAATTGTATTCAATTGAGTTCCTGGCTCAGATATTTTCTTTCGTCCCAAAGGAGTAACAGCAGTAGCGATTAAAACGTGGAGAAGACGCACCATCCATCGTCAATTAGTCACCCTGCTGGAAATTTCCTTGAGAAAATGACAGTAGATGCGTAAGTTAGCTGCAAATGCAAAGCTAGTTTGCAAAGCCTGTGTTACGCATCAAATCTAGTCGAGTAGAATTAGGAGTAGATAGATGCATGAGGCTCCTGATGGATCTGCATCTGGCTGCGAGATTCGATTCTGTTGTGTTGTGTAGCTGGGGCTGTGCATGCGTTGCTTTCCTTGTGGCCGGCTTTGTGCTCCCTCCCTCATCAGAGTAGAGTAGACCGGCGAGGGAGGGCAAGGGGAGGGGTATCCATCCCATCAAGCAAATCATTCGTGCCATTCCTGTTCTTATCGGCTGGTGCCTGCCCTTTAGCATAAGCAACAGTTTGGAAAGCAAAACCAGCAGCATTAATTAAATTAAAGGGCCAAATATGAGCCAGCTTCCTTTTCCTTTCCTACACGTACAGTAGTCGAGCTAGACAGCAGAGCAGTCGGTAAGGAGGCAGCGTCAGTCATTAGCAGAGCAGAGCCGAGCGTCAACGGATGTACATACACACATACATACATAAATTACCATATCTCAGTCCTGGACCGTCCGACTCCTCCCTCTCCCTGCCCTCTTGTTGCTCTGCTCTGCTCTGCTCCTCCCCACCCCCACCCCACCCCAGGCGCAGATTGGCGAGATAAGATAGGTAGGCACCTGATCACAAACAAAACAAAAGGCTTACATAGGAATTGCAGGAGGAATTGAATTGAAGCTGCTGTCAGATACTAATTTTGGTTGGTGCAGAGATCGATCGATCGATTCATTCGTCTATGGACAAGTACGAGCCTGTTCGGGAGATCGGCGCGGGCAACTTCGGGGTGGCCAAGCTGATGCGGAACAAGGAGACGCGCGAGCTCGTCGCCATGAAGTTCATCGAGAGAGGATACAGGGTACTAGCTAATTCCTTGCCTCTGTTGTTTCTCTCCTGTGCGAAAATCGATCAGCTGTTGCTGGTGCCAGCTGAGGCTGAGCTCTCAAGAATCGAAATCGTGCGACGACAACTTGGCAGATCGACGAGAATGTGTTCCGCGAGATCGTGAACCACAGGTCGCTCCGGCACCCCAACATCATCCGCTTCAAGGAGGTGGTGCTGACGCCGACGCACCTGGCGATCGTGATGGAGTACGCGGCGGGCGGGGAGCTGTTCGAGCGCATCTGCGAGGCCGGGAGGTTCCACGAGGACGAGGCCAGGTACTTCTTCCAGCAGCTGGTGTGCGGCGTGAGCTACTGCCACGCCATGCAGATCTGCCACCGCGACCTCAAGCTGGAGAACACGCTGCTGGACGGCAGCCCCGCGCCGAGGCTCAAGATCTGCGACTTCGGCTACTCCAAGTCGTCGCTGCTGCACTCGCGCCCCAAGTCAACGGTCGGCACCCCCGCCTACATCGCCCCCGAGGTGCTCTCCAGGCGCGAGTACGACGGCAAGCACGCCGACGTCTGGTCCTGCGGCGTCACGCTCTACGTCATGCTCGTCGGCGCCTACCCCTTCGAAGATCCCAGGGACTCCAAGAACTTCCGAAAGACCATCTCGGTCAGTCCTTCCTTGCCTTGCTAATTAATCCTACAGTCCCACCCACCCAGTGATCAGATGAGATGCATATCATCATCTGCTCCACTGACTCATGCGTACCTGCGTGTCGATCGGTAGAAAGAAAGAGAGACAGAGAAATCAAATTCAATGGCTTAATTTTGCATGCATTTTGTTGCGAGATGCAGAGGATCATGTCCGTGCAGTACAAGATACCGGAGTACGTGCACGTCTCCCAGAACTGCCGCCACCTCCTCTCCCGCATCTTCGTCGCAAACCCGCACAAGGTACCAAGGACTAGATCTTCCTTCTTGCATAATATCACTCGATCCATCCCACTCACATGGATCTCACTCGCTGTCCACACCGAAAGCTGTAAGCAAATGTAAACCGTAAATGACAGAGGATCACGATGAGCGAGATCAAGAGCCACCCGTGGTTCCTCAAGAACCTGCCGCGGGAGCTCAAAGAGGAGGCCCAGGCAGCCTACTACAGCCGCCGAGGAGGAGGAGGAGGCGCCGACGCTCGCGCTGCCAATGGTCCAAGTGCCAGTGCCAGTGCCAATGGTACTAGTGCCGCGCAGGCGCAGCACATGCCCATGTACTCGGCGCAGAGCGTGGAGGACATCATGAGGATCGTTCAGGAGGCGCAGACGGTGCCCAGGCCCGACAGGCCCGTCTCCGGCTACGGCTGGGGCACCGGCGAGTCGACGGACGACGAGCAAGGCAACCGGGAGGAGGAGGAGGACGACGACGACTACGACGACGAGGACGAGTATGACAGGACGGTGCGCGAGGTCCACGCCAGTGGGGAGTTCGACATGAGCAGGCTCCAAATCTAACCGCCACGCCGGCATGACGGCATGCTTCCATGTCGTCTTCTACATGTGCATGTGGTTCTCATCAAGCTTCTACATGTGGCTCCCGTGAACATTAATTTTTGTGATATTCTCTTCCTTCCTTTCTAGTCTGTACTTCTTAGCTAAGGTTTCTTCTTCCATTTTTTTCTTCTCGTCCACGATTTAGCTCTAGTACCCTTGTCTGTCTCTTCTGTTCCGACCTCTTTTATCCTGGCTTGCATCTCTTTCTTGAAATGCATTCATTTCAGAGTGAATTACTCTACTCAACATGCAACAAGCCAACAACACAACAGTGAGCGTATAAAAGCTTCACACCTAATATTCGGAGAATTGACTGACCTTCACGGTTAGTTGTGCGTCTAACCGGAAGCACAAGACCTCACCGGTCAATTTAAAATTGTTATAATGTTCATGCTACAATGTTATCTTCCATGGTGAAAAAAACAGTAAAGAATATATAGAGCCGTACTCACTAGGCAATTATTTCTGCTGAAAAATGAATAATAAGGTATACTCACGGCTGACCATAATTTGATATCACACCGAAGTGCTCGCGCTGTCCAACAATTCAGCAAGCAGCAGGGGAATTACGGACTGACTTCTGTGCGTATAAGATCCCGTTTGGAATTTACAATATAATTTGCTCTTTTGTTTTTCAAAAAGCCAAACGTAAAAGACTAATGTTTCAAAACGACAAACAGCTCCGAGCACCCAACTCTCATCGGCAAAACTTACGACACTCCGGAGTATGGCCTGAAAATGCTCTCCAATTTATACCTCCTTGAAATAACTACACATGATAATGATAACATTCTAGCCACTTGGCAACTTCATCATCTGACAAAACAAGACCGACTGAGGAAATTTGCAAAATTTTGAATTGATGATGGGCTTGTCTCTTACACCAACAGCAAAAACTCACCAGCTTTACTTACATCATCTAGTGCCTCAAGTTTATGTTTGGCCCTAAGGCCCCTAACTACTACTTCATGTATCCCAACAAGGCAATAGTTACAACCATGTTTTGAGCCTACAAATTTGGACCCAAACAAGTCTGTTTTCTCCTTGTGAAAAATTGATGGCTCTTGCCTTTAAGTCTGTGTCCTCACCGCGGCTATACCACCCTTCTCCAGAAGAATAAAATCGATGTTTTATGCCCTTACATGATCCAACCTGCGTCGTCGCCGCTGCTGAAGGACCCCATGATATCACTATCATCACCATCCCCTTCACCCATAATCTCCAGCAATCCCCCTCCCCCTTCGAAGTCACCTTCATCAATGAACTCAGCATCATCATCGCTTTCATCCCCACTGTCAATCTCGTCTTCGTCGTCACCGCCGCCGCCACCATCATCACTGCTGTTACCTAGATCATCATCAGAATCTGTATCCTCATCGAACGCTCCACCTACAAGGGGAATACCATCATCTGAGTCATCGTCATCGTCATCTTCGTCCTCTGTGTCACCTGCATCCTCTGGATCTGAATCATCATCAGTTGGTCGCTTCCTGCCAACTTCAAATAAGCGAGCAGAAGAGAACATCTCCTCGTGATCATCCATAGCAACGATCCCAACAAGAGAATCATTGGGCTCGGTAGCAAGATCAAGTACACCGCGGTCAATTTGGACAGTTGCAATATCTGAGTAAGTCACAGCATCAATCGTGCGGAATGCAGGGAACAGAGGATGCCTGACCCTACGAGTATTAATGGATGACGTTACATCATCAAGATTACGCCTAAGGATGGCATAGATAACATCCCCCCTGCCATTGAATTTTATTACTGTCTGGTCCAGGGAGGGGACACTCCTCAGAAGCTTAAATTTCCTCAGATCCCACACCTCAGAATTTAGGATCACCTGCAAAATATTCAGGAAAGACAGAGATGAGAAGACAAACACATCAGAAACGGATTCGTCTCAAAATATAACCAAGTGTAATAATGATCTAATAGTAGAATCACGAAAACCAAATGCATTCACCTCAAATTAGTACGGCACAACCATTGCCCATGTGCACTACTAAGCTTGCACCCACTTTAGAAAACTAGTAATCGAATGCTAAAGATCCTTCAGTCTGGAGAATACTATATGATATTATCCATATGCATCATCATTCTAAATGGCATGTGACATTTCAGTGCAATGTAATCCCTTGGTGATAGTTCTCTTGTTTGCTACTTCCGCACTTCTCTTATCCAACTCAGGCAAGTTCTCACATACTAATTATTGAGAAATATACATAAATGTAATTTGTTCTGTACAAAATGACTTACAATCTCCATCACATGTTATCAGGGTTTGTGTGCACACAAGAATTAAGAAGGCTATAAAACCAACAGAATGCCGTAAATGTCTTGGGAGAGAGGAAAGAAAGGATGGTTGTGGTTAAGAGGGAGAATCAATGAGCGCAAAAAAGAAAAATATGCATCGCATAGAACAAGTTTATAGGAAATTATATGCCTTATATTTCAAAACGGAGGGAGTAAGTTTCTTCATGGCCGTGCTATGAAATGGATAGAACTATAAATTGAAAAAAAAAAAAGGACAAAAAAATGCTGCGGTTCAAGGAGGAAAAATGCACCTCATTTCCAGCTGGATGGAAGCCACCGCCACCATAGTCTGTGAATTGGTCAAACCGATAGACAGGGTTCGGACTTCGTCTATCCCACAGGACCCCATTCCACAGCAACATTGTGTCTGAAGGACTGAAATGTATAATTGGTTGTACGTAATTACGGCCTAAACCTGAATGGCTTGAGTTGTCAGTAAGCTGCAGATCGATATTATATGTCTGGACATCATACAATAGAACTTCCCGGCGAGTTGCATCGGCAGAAAGCGCAGCAAATAAAGTTCCAGAGTGGCTAAACCTAGCGGCTTTGCAACCCTCAAATGTGTGCAAAGGCCCCCCAGATACAGAGAAGGCATCCCAGAGCTTAGCCTCGTTTATGCTGGACGAGAGAATCAGCTCATTTCCACCAGAAGATGTCGACTCCATCATTGTAACAAGATGTTGGTGGCATGTTTGGGTCTCTAAGAGATTTGCAGTGTTGCAGTCAAATATTCTTAATTCACCGGTGTGGCTCCCAGCTGCAACTCGTGATGCATCCCCAAGAAATGTCATGCAAGTCAACAGCGAGGACTCATCACGGCAAACACGGCAAAGCTTGAACCTGCTGTATATAAATTGGCGATCCCTGCGAGGTACTTGGATACCACTAAATTGCCTATTTAGCTCACGGCTTCCCATACGAGCAGTTATGTTTGCTGGTGCACTGAGGCTGTGACTAGGCTCAGGGCACACATGAGGGTGCAACAGAGAGAGTGGTGGCAAAGTTGTTATTGGAACAGGGCATTGGCGGTGTTGGTGTTTCAAATATTGTACAACCAATGAGTCAAGCGTCATACGCTCCAAATTTCCTGAATGTTGATCATTTGCACCAAGATGCGGTGTTGTTGTTACTGCTCCATGTGTGCCTTGAGAATCCTCCAAGTTCTCCGTAGAAATGTTGTTGAAGTTTGTCCGTCCAGAGTGAAATGTGGCTGTAGGAGAATCCACTGCTACTGACAGGCCTCTGCGAGTAGGAGCAGGAGTTTGGAATACAGGAGATTGGCATGCTTGATCAACTATTGCAGGGCGCTTTGCTGCTGATGAAAAACCAAGATCCTTCATATCCGCTGGCTTCCTCTTAAGTGGCAACAGCATTGGTGTTTTATGCAAAGTCTCCGCATCTCCAGTATTGGCAGCAGAAGCAGAGCAAGTTATACTGTCCACATTCCCAGTAGGTACAGGACTACTCAGGCTGTTGCTTGCTCTATTACCAGAAAACATATGCGAAGGTTGAGTTCTTTGTGAGAAACTGGGCGAGAAGGCCAGCGTCTTCTTCTTAGACGAAGGGAAGACAAAATCAGATCTCTGGCCAGCTTGATCTGTAGTCATCTTTGTTTTATCTGAAAGAAATCCCTGAACACGACCAGAAGGCCACCGTTGCTGAACAGATGATGCTTCCAGGGAAGCAACCTGGTGGACAGGAAGCACTGCAGCTGTCAATGGCAAAGGTGCAAGGTCAGCCTCCTTCTGCAACATGGCAGCAGCAGCAGTCATACCAGATCCAAGGAGATGTTCATGTATCAGTTGCATCAGTTCCCTACACAAAAAAAGTAAGTAGATGTAAGAACCCAAAGCTGGAAAAGTAATACAAGAGAGAAAACAAACAGCAGTCAAACCTGGAGTGGTACGAGATAAGAGTAGCAGCAGCTATTCCAGCTCGCTCAATGCGCCTCAATGCCGGAGCTGCAGCATCTTTTGCTGCTAAGGTTGTTTCTTTTCCAGAATTTGTCAGGACCTGTCAAAATAAAAGAGCAACCATATTACTCATTTAGCCCACCTTCACCATTTCAGGGTAAAAAAACCTGCAAAGTTTTCTCCCACAACATTGAGCATTGCAAAACGCAGCATATCAGACACGCATTACCATCAATCATAAATAATTAGGGAAGCATATCGCATATAACGTCCCTATTGCAAGCAAGCACAGATAAAGAAGGTCAATGGAACACAAGTTGTTCTCGCACAGTAGCACCACTGTAACTTTTAAGACTGCTTATTATGCAATACTCACGTAAGTGTGGAAATAATAACTAATAGCTACATAGCAAATCCTACCCACAAACCTAATGAGCAGCCAAATTACCAACAAAGAAACTCTTAAGAATGTAAGATCTTGAGCAAACACATATTCACATAACACGCAATATAAGCTCATTACCGCAATTAGTTCAATTGCCACTTGGGTCAGCTCAGTTTGCCATCTACCATTATCACCTCCAGATGTTTGGGCACTGGCATCACGAATCAGTTCTGATAATTTCTTCCCCACCTGAAAAAATAGGATAATGGTTATCTGTGAGGTACACGTTCTAGATTTATATGATTTAGCTAATCGCCATCAACTATATGTGATACAAGAAGGATATTAGAGAGGAGCAGTATGCCATCTGTATTACCACAACAAAGAATAAGCTTGCTTACTGCTGCCTCCATTTCATAATATAGAGCCCCACTGCACTTTCCACACAGACTAAGGAATTGCGAAATCAAGGGGAAAACAGAAAAAGTGGATATGTCTACCCTATTAATGATTAGGTTGGAATAGGTGATGTGCCTTCAGTAGGGGTATAAGGTGGGAAAACCTCATTAACAAAACTGTTGATTTTTGCAGGGCCCTTATATTTTGTAACAAGGCAAGAGGGAAAAGAGCCCCACAGTATGAAAAACAGACAGAATAGTTGTTACGCAGTGAAGTTATAATTAAGAGTAGTTATACAAAAGTTTACACAACAGATCATAGCTCAAGGTGAAGAAAACACTAGACGGACAAGTAGTTGTGTGTTGCTCTGCAGCCCACAGTACCTGGAGCTTTGTCAGTATATGCGCAATTGCATCATCTCTAGCCAGGCCAAGCAGGACACGACAGGCAAGGGCTCGAATAGGATCAATAGCCACAGGAGGTGTAACCATTCGATAACTGAGAAGCTGTAAAAGAATCTTTATACCATTATTGGCTCTGACTAATTCTCGAGCTTGACGATACCCCTGTTCCAATTGAGCAGCAAGACCAGGGCCCCCACCTCCTACTCCCAGCGATATCCTCCGGTCACCAACTACTCCAGATGGCACAACAGGTGTGCTAATCTGCATAGTATTTCCTTGATGCGATGTGTTACTCCTTTCAGCAGGGTTGACATCACCAGATCGCTCCCGAGATTCACCCTGATTCGCTGTTAGATGTCTATCTGAAGTACTTTTTTCAGCATTCCTGTCTCTGCCTTCTGAACAAGCCCCAGTGAATGCTTGGGCAGCTGCAGGTTGCTGATTGGCAGCTAAGGATGGCTTATTGCTGATAGAAGGAGGGGGGCATACAAGATTGACAAGCACATTCAATGCTGGACAGATTACCTAATTCACAAATGATCATAATAAGAGATGTTATTTCAAAGAACTCTAGTGACCACTTTTGAATTTGTAAAGCTTGGTTAATTCATAGTTTAAGAAGGAAAAACGCACCTCAGGATCAACATAGAAGCCAACACTGTTTGCCGCATCCAATAGGACAGCCATACCAACGCGGTTGTTACTTAATATAGCATGCACTATCAATTTGCGGCTGTACGGCACAAGTGTTATGATGTGAAGAACTCCAAATGCATATTGAACCAAGTCATGCAGATACCTATCACCAGATGGAGCCTGAAACATATTGTTAAGGGTCAAATCAGGTTACCAACAAAAACTTTGTTTACCCCCAAAAAAACATATACTGGTTTTTACCTGGCACAACTCTAGCATAGTTATATGACCACTATAGGCCAAGAATTTATCCAGCACAGACCAACGAGCTCTCACAAGAGCAGGCCCTAACTTCCTGTCCCGCTGGATCTGACGAAAAACAGCATCCATAGCCTCATTGCCAATGTCAAAAGGTTTGTTACCAGCTCTTGCACTAGAAGTGTTCCGAGCAATACTACGTATACTTTTGCTTGGTCGAATGGAATCAACAAGCTGAAGGAGATGAGCTCTAAAATACTGCCGTAGTGCAACACATGAATGATATGCAACCTGCTTTTCTGATGCAGTCAGAACTTCAGTAGGCGAGCGGTCATGTCCTTCATTTACATTGGAGGATCCTAATGCTCCAGAGTTACCACCAGACCTTACAGATGCAGCACCATGTAAGATATCCAGAAGCTTTTGCATTCCATCCCGTGCATCAAATGAATCCAGAACAGCTTTGAACACAAATGCAGCAGCAAAGAATATGGCTGCATTTTTTCTAGCTGAATCTTGTGGGCACTCAAGAAGTTGAAGCGCTAGTTCAACCACACTGTTGAGTGTGTCAGAAGAGAGTGCGCAAACACGTTCCATGGTAGACTGCAAGCATGAAGCATATTTAGCAATTAAAAGACTAATAAACAATGGGGTAAAATAACAACAGATCAGCAAACTGCATCAACAGGCAGGTCAGGTGTTGTGTTTACCTGGAGAGAACCAAAAGTAAATAAGCAGGCAGAAAGAGCAGAGTATGTCTGAGTAATTCTAGGAACAGAGAGGATCTTCTGAATACCACCACGATCAACAAATAGAGCAGCAAACTTTCGGTGGGCAGCAAGGGCAAATTAATCTGAGGATTTCAGGAATTAGCGCAAAGTGGCCACGCCTCTCCTGGTCTTTCATGCTCCGTTGCAATAATGTGGGGCAAACATCAACACCCTTTTCATGGAGAACAGGACCCAAAGCTTCGACATACTCTCCCAAAATCTGTAGGCACTGAATGCTATATTTTTCTCTGAGTTGTAAGAGCTGCCCATGATCAATGATAACAAAATCTTCCAACTCCTGGTCCTCACTGGTTTGCACAGCTTCTTCCACCACTTGATCTTCATTAACTTGGTTAGAGCTTCTGTAACACCAAATAAAACTCTTAGAAAAAGAAAACCGAAGGGAAAAAAAGACATGAGAGAGATATAGAGAGCATGCATTTCTTCCATTACCGTGACACGCTAGTTGACATCGCAGCCTCCACTACTGAAGCTGCAGCTTTCTCAGCAGCTAATACAACCGCATCACCATTATTTTCACTTTTCCAAACCTTCAAAATTGTAGCGTGTCAAGAACACGGCATCAGTATTAATAGGATATGAAGCAGAAAAAGAATCAGGGTAGAGTAGCTATCCCTATTATAAAAAGTCCAAAGGCGTCTTCTTCCATACCTCCAAAGCAGCAGATTTCACAAGCTCAGCCGCAGCATCACCTGCTGCTTTCACAGCTTCATCAGGTGCATTTGCAGATCTGGCCTCAGCTTCAGCAGCTCTCACTGCCTTCAATACAATGTCAGATATATCCTTTAAGCCGATAATGCAATCCCGGAACCGATCTTCATACTCTTCTCTAGAAATAGCACTGGACTCAAGGCCTGTGGAGCTATTGTTCACATCAACTGCCTTCTTTGGGTCCTCGACCCTGGCCACATTTTTATCTCTGCTAGCCCGACTTCCTATTTTCAATCCTGAGGTTGGTGATAAAGGTGTTCTTTCACTTTCAGGCAAGCTTTCACCTGCTTTGCTTTTCCCTCTAAATCGAGATCCTGTACGAGTCAACTTTCTCTTTAACAGTTCATCCCTCAAGTTTTCGTTCATGTCTTCGTCTCTACCAGGTCTCAATGCAAAATGCCTTTCCCCATAGTTTGACTTTGTATCGCAAATACTTGATAGAGAAGTTATATCACTGGTCATAACCTCAGGCATATCAAAAAGATCTGATGAAGAATCAGCATGCTCATGTCGCAGAGAGATAGTTCCATCTACACACTGTTCTCCATGTGCTTGTCTCATTCCAACACCACGATCAATGTCCTTTTCCAAAGTTGGGTCAGTCGAAATTCCATCTCCAACCCTTGTTCCGTCCAATCGAGAACTGTCTTGAACCAGCCGAAATTTGCCCCTATTCTCATCTCTGGCCGAGAACGCTTGGTATCAAGTGGAAGATTAGCATCTTTCTGTGAAGATGTGACATCCCCATGGACTCGCATACGCAAAAAGTGCATGAGCTTAGCTGACACCCCCATGGTCAAGACATCTTCTACCAATTGCCCACCACTGGGAAAGATGCACAAATGCAATAGTTAGATAAATACCAGAAAGGTAGTTGAAAACAAAAGGATGATATGCAATCTCATCTGATAAATCATGACAGTACCCACACAACGCCATAGCAAGCAATCCAATAGCATATGTTCTCAGCATCTCAGCATCTGTGGGTTTGTTATTCCTTCCTAAATGCTTCCACTCACATTCGTTCGACACACCACCATCTTCTGTTACCCAGTTTTTTATATTTTCTATAATAGCATCTTCAAAAACATGAGGGTACTGAGGCTGAGGCTGAGGAGACAAAGCACAAAATGAAATGTTAGTGCTATCCGCTGTAGAAAATAGAAATAGATGAGGTGTAGACAATAGGACAATAGACAGTGTGGGGGCTAACCATCCAGGCAGAATGGCAGCTTAGGAGCAACCTAGCAGCAGCAGTGCATACTGCGACAGGGTACGTAGTATCCGACAAGAACTTACAAAACACTAACTCATAAAAGTCGTCATTCTCCTGCAGATATGATTGAAGTAACAATGATTAATTTCAGCAATAAATGGGTAAAACTCAAATGAGACTGATGCATATAGAAACCCAAAGTTCGCACCCTGAACAAATTTGCCAGCTTGCCTATTGTATGGGAATTCCTTGTGTTTGTGTTATTGAACAATGGATTACGTGCACATTCTTGCACATATCTGCAGGGAAAAAGTAATGATTAAGGAAAACAATCTTATAAGCAATGTGATTCGACAGACATATCCCAATCAAGCAGGAACCTCCGTAATGGCTGGTCCCTCAGAGTTTGCAAATTACTCTTATGGGTCCAAAGGGAATGTTCAACTTCCTCCAAAGCCTTAATAAAAGTGAGCAAAGTCTATCGTACATTTTGTGCGATGAGAACAAACAAAATACAGAATGACCCACAGTTAGGCGTGAAACTGGCAAGCGAGGCATTTTGTCGACTTGTTGCTGTATGCTTTTATTTTACCCATTCATTCACTGCACTAAACTTGTCTAGACACAGAAATAGAACTTACAGTGTGCACCATGCAAGAGCAATTTCGTACGTATCAACTGCACAATAGAAATGCGACGACATAAATGTTGAATAAAAATAGTCTGGGATAATGCTCAAAATCCATTCCAGTACAGGAGTGAAGAAGCTGCACCCACTAGGAAGGAAAGAGACAAGATTTTTAACACAAGCGGAACATCTTGTCTCGATATTAATTCCTGTGCTTGGAATCTGTTAGTCCCCTGAAAATGCCTAGGCAAGCAAAGCAACCAATTGCAATGGACAAGCCTGACCTGAAATGATGCTATTATTACAGTAATAATAATAATCTAGAAGGAAGCAAGCCGGAGGAAGCCCTAGAAATCAAGCAACAGGCTGAGCGGGTCCAATTTGGGGTTCGTGGGCGAAGGGCATAGAAATCAGGAGCGATCGGAGAAGAAGAGGACGAAAAGGGAGGGAGGGAGGGAGGAGCGGCGAGTGAAGTGCCTGGCTTCGTGGGCCTCGCACATGGTGGCGAGGGTGTGGAGGAGGCGGGGGTTGGGTTTGTCCCCGCGGTCGACGACCCGCGAGATAATCGTCTGCGCGCGGGCGAGCAGCGGCTCCTCGTCGTGCTCGTGCGGCGGGGCGGCGGCGGCGGCGGCGCCTCCTCCTGGAGCAGCCGCCGCGGCGGATTCCATTGGGGTGGGGGGCTGGATGGCGTAGAGTGGAGGTGAGGGAGGGGAGGTGGTGTCGTGCCGACGGCGAGGCAAGAGAAGAGAAGAAGGGGAAGAAGGAAGGGTTCTGAGTTGGAATGTGAGGCAGGCTTCTAGAAGCCGACGCGTTGTCGAGCCCACGTAACCCTAGCCTGAGCTCCTTGGCCAGCCCATTACACGTTATTAATTGCTCATCCCGGCCCAACGAATCAAATATATATTAATTGACCCTTTGCATCGATACATTCAATTTAAATTTCTTAACATTGCAGATGTAGGTCTTGTTTGAAAGCAATGTATTTTTATACTTTCTAGGTAATACTATGGTTTTTAAGAATACTATGGTATTTTATACCATAAGGTGTTTAGTTACCATGCCAAAAACTCTGTATTAAAAATTATGGTCTAATAGATACCATAGTATTTTTGGAGTATTTGAAACTTTACTCCAACCCAAAATTTTCATGGTTTTGGCTAGTGTGGAGTATATGGACCCCGCGGTATCTGCATGGCGGGCCGTGAGGACCACCTAAGAGTGGATGGGCCAAGCCGAATACATAAAGATGGGTATTGCCAAGGAGGCAGGCCGCCATACGTAACAAGGAAACCCCAAAGATGGAAACCAACCTTGATTAGGTGGGATATGATTGTAATCCTATTTGTTGCCATACTCGACGGATAAGGAAAGAGATACAATCTCCACCTTGTAACCAATTAGGACTCTCCTTTATAACCGCACCCCTCTACTATATAAAGGGGGGTAAGGTAGCGTTAGGGGGGACCAAGACAATCTCATCAGCAAATTAGTTAGCCACAAATAATTTCAGAGCACAAGACTAAGGTATTATCTCCATCGCGAGAGCCCGGACCTGGATAATTCTCTTGTCTTGTGTTACCATCGAGTTTGGATCCAGCGCCTAACCCCGTTTTCATTATTGCCGACAATAAACATCGACAGTTGGCGCGCCAGGTAAGGGGAGCGTTAAGATCAATCTCGACAAGCTCGATGGCCTCCATCAATGGAATCGTCATCATCTTCGCTCCCGGTCATGCTTTCTGCTTCGGGAGCCTTGACTTCATCGCCGACAACCTCGACAAGCTTGCTCTCTCGGACTCGAACCAGATCCAATCTGGGAGAGACTTCATTGATACTTCATTCGGACTTCCGTTCGGGTCGGGGAGCGTCGCGGCCATCTACTCACGAGTAGTAAGCCGGGGGCTAACTTCCCGATTCGGATACGGTAAGGATTCAATCCGGGACGTCTAGGATGCGGTCGTCATAGCAATTTTCCAGAAAGGAGTCAGCGACGCCAACTTGAACAAGAAGATGTCCCGGAGGACGCCGACTACGGAAAGCGAGATATTCGCATTAGCGGATCGCTACGCCTGCGCCCTGAGCGCCACCTTCGGCACGACCACGAGCCATGCCTGCGCCCCGATCGCCACCTTCCCCACGGCCACGAGCCTACGTCTGCGCCCCGAGCGCCACCTTCGGCACGGCCACGAGCCCACGCCCCGAGCGCCACCTTCGGCACGGCCACGAGCCCACGCCTGCGCCCCGAGCGCCATTTATGGCTTGGCTACAAGCCTACGCCATCGTCACCTTCGGCACGGCCACGAGCCACGCTGCGCACCACGAGCAAGGACGGCACGATCGCCAGCAACACATGGAGCTTAGAGCAGGTAAGTCACTTTTTACTCAATTATGTCATTATGAATAAAGTTGTTGGCTTTCTTGACTTGCTACTTAGTTGATCCACAACTAAGCAGTAAGTCGGGGGCTACACCTAAAAGTGTACGTAGGCGCACATTTTTTTCTGAGTTGTGTTTTTCTTCTTTTACTTAACGATTGCAAATGAATCTGAGTACGTTAATTCCGAGTTGTGAAGCTCTGACCCCATGAACAGCGAACTTTAGTCACCCAAAACGCGTGCCTGGGAAAAAGAGCCATGAGACGACTTCCAACGCTCGAGGGCTAGACTAGTCAGGCAGAGTGCTTAAACAAAAAGAGACAAAACCACTCGAATGAATTCAAAATCAATAAGGAAAAGGAGTAAAAACTCTAAAATTATATATAAACCAGTCGGACATCACATCTGAGTGAATTATTTTTACATGGCCTAAGTTCTGCATATACATGATTTCAGGGCTACTAAATTTGGATACGACGCGTGTGGGCCAACGCTTCAACGACGACATCAGTAACTTCGGCGACGAATGAATTTGAAGGGAGCGGCGTTGAATTTTGCCTTGAGCAGGAAAAGCGTTTTGACTTCTGCATATCGTTTGGGATATTGTATGCCCCAAGATGAGCCGACTGCCAATATTCCAATAATTGGGCTGGGTACCACTCGGAAAGTTTAACGCGTGGAGCTCTATTGAGTCCTTCACGATCTCTTTGCCTACAACAGGGCACTCGGCTAGAAAGGAAAACCAGTCGGGAAGCTGCATCAAGATCTGGAAGCGTTCGGCGTGAAGCATGACTCAGTTGGGCTACGACCAGGAAGGCGGCAACTCGATCGCAAAGCACTCGGGGGCTACTGTGGAGTATATGGACCCCGGGTATCTGCATAGCGGTCGTGAGGACCACCCAAGAGGGGATGGGCCAAGCCGATTACATAAAGATGGGTATTGCCTAGGGGCAGGCCGCCATACGTAATAAGGAAACCTCGAAGATGGAAACCAACCTTGATTAGGTGGGATATGATTGTAATCCTGTTTGTTGCCATACTCGATGGATAAGGAAAGAGATACAATCTCCACCTTGTAACCAATTAGGACTCTCCTTTGTAACCGCACCCCTCTACTATATAAGGGGGTAAGGTAGCGTCAGGGGGGACCAGGACAATCTCATCAGCAAATTAGCTAGCCACAAATAATTCCAGAGCACAGGACTAGAGTATTATCTCCACCGCGAGAGTCCGAACCTGGATAATTCTCTTATCTTGTGTTACCATCGAGCTTGGATCCAACGCCTAGCCCCGTTTTCATTATTGCCGATAATAAACGTCGACAGCTAGCTTCTTGTCTATTTCCACTCAAATACCATGGTTTGTGATGTTGCATCCAAACAGTTGGTAGTTCCAAAGAATACCATGATTTCAAAGGGGTTTGATAAAAACATGATATTCATGACAAAACAATTGCAAACCATAGTATATCGATACCATAGTTTTGAAAAATCATACTTCCAAACAGGGCCTTAGTCTTCAATTTCTTCCCTATTTCACTCTAACTAGGTAGAGATGTGTGAGATGCCACGCCGTGTGAAAAATTTTGATCCGAGTTTTTCTGCAAAAAAATGTAATTTTATTTTTCTCTGTAGCGTTTTTTTCAAAATTGACTAGGTAGGAGCCGTCGGTGAATTTACGTATCCACGGTTTTTTCTATAAGGACCCACTCGAAATCTCCTGTGTTTGAAGAACCGGGTTAAAAATTGGCTAGATAATCTAGGTCTAAAGAACTGGCGTCCGCGTCGAATTTGCGAAAGAATGTTTTTTTACAAAATAATGTACCTAAACGTAATTTCAAATCTTTCAGGTCGAAAGAACTGGCACTCGTGTCGAATTTGCGAAACTACAAGACCCTTTTTGCAAAAATAATTGATAAAAGGACATTTCGCGACTTTGAAATCCTATTTGTGATTTTGGATTTTCTAAGGTCCTTTTTGCAAAATAACCGGTGGAAGAACCTGTTCGTAATTTTGGAATTTTGGAGGACTTTGTAAGGTCATACTTGTGAAAGTGCATTTAGGCACTAATGTTATTTTGGTGATTAATGACAAACGCATATAATGACAATCTATGTAATTGTGTAAATGCTTAACTTAGTGCTTAACAAATGACAAACCTCTAATATGATTATATTGCTAATGAGACTAACATGTTTGTTGCCAAGTTGAGTATTAGTGTATTAGTCTCATCTATTTAGAGGGAAATCAAGTGGATGGTTAAGCAAAAATAAGGTATGCAATCTCGGCATCCCTTCTATATTTGTTATTGCATTCCTTTTGTGCAAATGCATAGTGAACTCCAAGCAACATGTTGGTTATATATATATACATTGGTTCATATCATATTTATTTGTGCATATATATTCATTTGAGTTCATTATGTGCTTTGTTTTTAGTATGCATGTATTAACTAGAGTTAAACTTCATATTGCTATAGATTGACTTGGTGCATGCATGTTTTAGTTGTATATCTTTTCATGCACCTCTCCTAGTGGAGTTTAATCTAGAGTTGGATCACATATTTACTCTTGTTCCAAGTATTATTTGCACATGTACAATTCGTGTATATTCTATCATGTGCTTCATTTAAATAAAGATTGTGATCCTTGCCATGATTTAATTGATTCATCATATCGGCAATTATCTCTCTAGTGCATATAGATCAATTACATATTCATCATGATGCACTTAGTAGAGAATATTTCTTATGTCAAGTGTTTCCATTTATATTGTGCCTCTTTATATGAAACACTTGTGGTACTTAATTGCTCACAAATATCAATTTCTTTATATCTATTGAGCTTTTGGGACTAATGTCTTTTATAAGTGGTTTGGAAAGAATTAGGTCCCATGTGTGTATGATGACCAAGGTATCGTGGAGGATGATCGTTAAGCCGAGGTCAACAAGACGGCGGTGTCACCAAGAGTTGAGGACTAAGTCAAGATTGACTTGGCGTGGAGATCGTCAGAGAGGATGATCAAGTCAAGGTTGATAGGACGAGAGTCTCATGAGGTGAATCGAGTCAAGTTGGACAAGGCGAAGATGTCATCAATTATATGGTGAAGGTCTTCATGCACCGGCATTAAGAAAGAAGACGACAAGTGACTATTTCTAGACTTGTATTATCTTTGATTTAATTTGAGTTTAAGGATTGCCATACTATTAAGAGGGATGCTCCATTGAATGACTTTTAGATGTGTCAAGTACTCAAGTGACTCATCCTTGTGAAACTTAGAGAAAGAGTGGTGTTGGTGGTGCCGAAAAGTGAGAATCGTAGGTCTCTCTTGGATTCTTGGTGAAATATGGATTTATCCTTTGAGATTTGGGTAGTGAGACCTTGTTGGTTGTGTAGCCCTTGTTTTTAGCTTTCAATAGAGTCCAAAATCACTTAAATCGAGTCCGGAATCAAAAGTTATGCTCGTTTTTCAATCATCTGAGTCCAATCCGGAGTATCCGGGTTGGGTCTCTCGGTTAGGTCAATCCGGAGTATCCAGGGTGATTCGGAGTATCCGGACATTTAGTCCGGACACTGGTAAAAATAGTCCGAGTATCCGGACTTTCTTGTGATTCAACGGCTAGTTTTTGGGGTGGCTATTTAAAGCCCCTCTTGGGTAGCCGATTAGAAGAGAGCTTTTGGCTGGTTCCTTGGTGCTTTGAGGTGTATTCTTAGTGATCTTAAGCTCCCAAAAAGCCCTCTAACCCTAGATCTTAGTGATCCCTTTGAGTGAAGGGTTGGGTGTGAGAGGGTAGTGCTCGGGTTGAGTGTGATTTGAGTTGTTGAGCACTTGATTGCATCTCCAAGCTTGTTCTTCGTGAGCATTTGTTACTCTTGGAGGTTGAGGACTCCTAGACGGCTAGGAGGTCGCCTCGAGCCACCGCTTTGTGTGGTTGGCCGTGGGAAGTTTGTGAATGCCGATTCCGCCTCCGCAAGGGAAGGAATCAAAGAAGTGAAAGCCATGAGTGCAAGGTGCAACACCGGCGGCTAGCGGTTGAAAGAGACCCCGTGTCTTGGGTGACCGACACGCGGCGAGTTTAAAGTGCAACACCGGAGGATAAGGGTTGAAAGAGACCCGACTTGGTGCCGCCTCAACGGAGACGTGGGATCCTCAAGGATCCGAACTTCGGTGAAAAAATCATTGTCTCCAAGTTTGCCTCTTGCCCTTGCTTTATTACTTGATTTTGAATCGTGAAATTGCCCGATCTATTTGATTATTGAGTTTCTCGCTAGGTATCTACTTGATCTAGGTTCCTGCTAGTGTTTATCATCTTTGTATTCAAGTAGATTGTTTAAAAGTTGGAGAAATTTCAAATTTCATCTCGAGGTACCCAACCCGGAGCATCCGCACAATTACCCCGGATAGTCCGGACATACCAGAGTATCCGGAGTAAAAGTCCGGAGAGTCCGGGCTAAACCCCTGGGCCATTCAAAGTCTCCAATCCGGAGTGTCCGAACCTAAAACCCGGATAGTCCGGACATTTATACCGGAGTATCCGGATAAAATCCTCGGACACTCCGGACTGAAAACCTTGGATTGTTTTATTTCCGCTGCAATTAAGTTTTAAAATTTATAATTCGCCTATTCACCCCCCTCTAGGCGACATCACCTGTCCTTTCAATTGGTATCAGAGCTAGGACTCTCATTTTATTAGACTTAACCGTCTAGAGAGTAAAAAATGTCGACTAGAGGAGTAGAGCACTCACACGATCTACTTATGCTAAATGGTTCAAATTATGCTTCATGAAAATTATTTATGACTTCTCATTTTAAATCCATGAGCCCCCAAATATGGTGGATTGTAGATGTTGGCTTTTCGTCTCCATTAAACGAAGTTGATCCAACTGAAGGAGAGACGAAATGCCTACATCTCGACGCTCAAGCTACTAACATATTATTTTGGGTTGTGAGCGATGAAATTTTTGATAGCATATGCGAACTCAAGAGCGCTCATGAGATGTGGATAAAGCTTCAAGATCTATTTGAATCATCCACGTCTTCAAATGAGGAGTGCATTAAGGAAGAGACGTCGGGAGATGAAACCTCAAGCTCAAGTGAGGAAGAACCGACATCTCCATTAACCTCAACCTCCGCCTCAAGCGACGATGAAGATTTACTCTCTTCTCGAATCCATTGCTTCATGGTGAAAGGTAAGAATGAGGTAAGTGATGATGATGATGAGCTTTCTTGTGAAGAATTTTTCAATATGTTAAAGGAGCTCAATGAATGTCTTGGGAAGGAGAAAAAGAAATATAAAATTTTGAAGCTTGAACATGAATCACTTCAAAAGAATTATAATATGCTTCAAGAAGATCATGAATCCCTCCTTCTCAAAGAAATTCATAAGCCTAAGGTGGATATAGGAATTTCATGTAATTTAGTTGATGAAGTGCAATGCTTAAATGTCAACTCTAATACTTCATCAAATAAATGCATATCCACTTCTAACGATTATTTACCTTGTTGCTCTAATAAAATTTCTTCTAGTTCCTCTATGTCTCTAGATGCTAATCTTGTAAAGGAAAATAAAGAGCTCAAGGCGTAAATCATTAGATTAGAAAATGACTTGAAGAAGTGCGTAAAAGGAAAAGCCATTCTCGATGAGATCTTGAGCAAGCCAAGGGCGCCTCAAGATAAGCGAGGACTCGGCTACAACTCCGAGAGGGAGAAGAGCAAGAAGAAGCACAATGCAAGAATGAAGACGATTGTGTGCTTCAGATGCAACAAGAAGGGCCACTTCGCCTCCGTGTGCCCTAACAAAGTGGAGATCAAGCCACAACAATCAACAATGAGGCAAACCGACAAAGAGCAAGTCAAGAAAAGGAGACGCTCAAAGCACACTTGATACAATTGTCGGGAAAAAGGGCATATCGGTAAGGATTGTCCCAAAGGTATCATTCCTAAGCCTATTATTGTCAATGATCATCATTTGCTTAGGAAAGACAAATATGGTAATGTGTTTACCAAATTTGACAATTCTTCTAAGTCTATACAAAATAATGACAATCAATTGCTTAGGAGATATAAATCTAGAAATATATTTGCTCATAATGCTAGATTTCCTAAGACTATGAAAAATCATGTTGATCATGTGCTTAGGAAAAATAAAATAGCAAAATATTTGCTAGAAATGCTAGATCTTCTAAGCCAATGCATAACTCTAATAATCATATGCTTAGAAAGATCAAACTAGAAATAGTTTTGCTAAGTATCATTGTCCTCCTAAGCCTTATTACAAAAATGCCAATCAATTGTCTAGGAGGAATAATTATCGCAAACCTATTCCTAGTCATGTTAGTTCACCTAAGACTACTAATATTAGGAGCATTTGGGTTCCTAAATCTATTGTGACTAACATTGTTGGACCCAACAAGGATTGGGTACCAAAAACCACCTAAAAGATTTTTAGGTAATATGGGATGGATTGGACGCTTGGCTTCTTCAAGAATATAAGGACTTCATCAATTACAAGTTGGAACCAAGCATAAAGATAATCAAGTCCATCATGAGCCAATGCCATCTCGGGTAACAAGTATTTAAATTGATTCTTATAGCTTATAGCCTTGTGTAGGTTATATTGCATTATTCATGAAAATCAATTTAGATTGCTTGTTATATGCTTGCTCATGCTTATTAGTTGTTTTGATTGCAATCTTGAGCAAGTTTGGGATAGTGGCACATTAAGGGGGAGTGTTAATTCATATCCATGTATATTACATCCCTACATGTGCCCATATTTATATAAGTGCTAATATATATTTTCAAAATCAAACCATTTAGCCAAAAGTCAAAATTTTGCATACTATTAGTATTCTTGTGAAAAACTAATTGCAAAATGTATACAAATGTATTTGAAACATTTTTCAAAGGTTTTGGTTTCACAAAATCTATTTTGAAAAGAAAATGAGTTTAACGATCAAAATCTAGTTACTAGTATCTTGTTTTGGATTTAAATTTATAATTTTCATAGAATTATATGTAAAATGATTTTGAAAGTAATTCCAAAATGAAAAACATAGAGTTGGTCATTTTTAACAATTCTTGTGTTCAAAAGATTTTCAAAAGACCAACCTAGCAAAAGTTATTTGATTTTTAAACTCGCCGAAAAACTATATTTAACCCATAATGGTCATATTATTGCACTTAGTGAGTTTCTCCATTTGGACCGGATCTTGTGTAGTATCTTGGTTCAAAATGGTAATTCAAACTCATACATACCAATTCCAATCAAATATCTTCACATTTGCTTCATTTGATACTTTTTGGAATGATTTGAAAATCATATGCATTCATATTCTTCATATGAGCCGTTTTGGTCAAAAAGGCAAAAATGTATTCAAAAGGCCAATATTTGTGAAAATCTTTATAAAAGTTCTTAAATATGTATTTCAAATGTTTTACAATGCTTTCGGAGTAAAAATTTCTATTTTAGAAACAAAATAGCAAATTTGGCCTCAAATGGATCTTATAGAATCTTGATTTTGGATTAAATGAAATATTTTCATAAGTTAAAATCTATTGAGTTTTTGAAAAAGTGGTCAATACAAAACTCGTGGGGTTGGTCATTTCAAGCATTTCTTTAGTTCAAAGTTTTTCCAAATGACCAACCGTTCAAAAGTTATAGCCATTTGAATTTGGCCAAAATTCTTCATTTGACCCAAAATGACTCATTCGTGCATATTGTGGGTTTTGATATTTGAGATGGATTTCTTTATGTATCTTAGATTGAAATAGTATTTCCAACTCATACAAAGCCATGAAAGTTCAAATCTCCAAGAAATCCAAATCGGATTGCATTTTGAGCATTCGATGCAAATTGAACTTCCCTTTTTTGCCTATAAAGCGCAATTTGTCATATCTTTTGAAAGAAAATTCCTTTTGAGGAAATTCTTTTTGCGAAACCTTCTAAATAGTTTAAAGTTCATTTCTGGAAAGTTTCAAATCATTTCATCTTAATTTGAAAAAGTTATGGTTTTGTCTCTCTTTTGATCTTATTTGCCATATTATTGCATAGAGTTGGATTTTGCAACTTAAAAGAATTTGAATGTGCAAATTGGATTATAAATATCTCTCTAACTTATATGAAGCCATATAAGTGCAAAGTAGCATTCAAAACTCATTTGGTTGCCTTTTGAGGTTTTGGTGAAAATTTTTATCCTTTATGTGTTTCAAATGCAAATTTCACCACATTTCTCAAAGTAAAATTGATTCATTGAAAATTTTTGTTGGAAAACCTTCTCTTGCATCCTAAGTTCAGATCTGGTCTAAAAAGGTTTGATGTTTGGCAGTCTGGCTATTCTACATTAGAAAATTTCGGAAATACGCTTGAATCAAACAACTACTTGTTTGAAACTTTTTGAAGATTATATGAGTGGATTTTATTTAATTTTTTACACACGACATACAAATATAAATCTAAGCGTTAAATATAGTATATTAATATAAATATGGGAATATCTCAACAATCTGATACATAGAAAATCATTACATTAACCTAATTTATGTTCCAAGTTCCCGTCTAGTGAAACAATTTGTTACATTCCAAGTTCAACATATAGCGTCAAATTACAACTTAAATGCTTACAAATATTTTATTTCCACTAAAAACTGAACTATATCCACATCAATTATATAACCCTGCACAAAAATCGTGGCATACAACCATCCTACTATCATTCATTCGAACAACAATCCAGTGCAGTCCTATAGAGATTGTAACTTAGGCAGTTGTGCGTAGACTATTTGATCAAAAAGCAACGGTCCAGATCTCCATAGGATACTATAGCAAACATTGTTTTTGAGCTTTGTTAAGTGATCGGGACTGTTTGTGAGAAGGTATCTCAATGGGTTTGTTCTGAAAATCATTTAAAACACCATGAGTACATGCAACCAACTATATGTGTCTGAATGAGTAAAATTGTATATGCAACCAACTACACAAGATAAACTATCTATATTAATTACCACAAGTACTTTCCGTGCTAATACTTAATGAACACAAAAAAAAATTTAATCTGAAATTATTTCAAATGGCTTAGGTTTACAATAGTGTATAGAATGATAATACTATACAAGAATTTCTATAAAATATCAAAATATGCACCTATAAAAGTAATCCCATCTAGTATCAGAATTCATAAATGCTACTTGCAACCGGTTATCTATGTGCTTACCTTAAGTTTTCAGGCAAGAACTTACAATAAATATCTTCAATTTCATAGGATTTCTTCTACTTGTTATCTATGCCTTAACCATAAACAAATTACTACAGCTTTATAATTGCATAAATGCATATGTTTCAAAATCATTCTTTATGTCCTATATCTAGCAGCAGTTTAGCAACCGGAAATGACATTGTTCAAGAATATAAGATGCTAATTCTTGGTAATTGTCCCAGCATATATTTTGGCTTCTTTGATATCTAATTTCAGTTTTTGTTGTCATGCTTCATACAATATTGTTTTGAACTCTTGTTCACTTTGTTACTTATGGTGGTTAGATTTTGTTATTCACCCTATCCTTAACAATTTTTTTAGAAAAGTAATACATATATCTCCAGCTTCCATATATTTCTAGCTAATTTTTATTAAAAATAATCATTTATGAAAAGGGTAAAAGGGAGAGAAACCAAACACATACGAAAGTATAGCTTCAGTAGGGGGGTATTGTTGTTGTCCATTAGCTCCTAATTCATCCAAGAAAGAGAAAAGGAGAAAGATAAATGGGTAAGGATTAAAGAAATTCTAAAATAATCTCATGAAGTTATCATTTTGAGTTCTTAAATATTCTTTTTTTAGCATTGACATTGTTTAAAAATATTCTTATTTCTAGCTTTCCTGTGGCAACTCAAGAGGATCAGTACCATACAATTGCAAAAGAACTTGAGATCCCACTCTAAAGAAAAAGAAATCACGTATGTTGATATTCTCATTTTGGCAAATAATAAGGTCAAGGAATCACGCAAAATTTCCCATATTGAAAGCTTCAAGGTTCATCAATATTCCCCATTTTGATAAATTGTAGTCATGTTTCCATGAGTAGGCGAAGAGTAGGGTTGGTGAACTGAGGGGGATTCGATAGTGTGTCGGTGTCAGTGGTGAGCCCGGCCATGGAAAGGGGCCGATGCCAAGCGAGATCCATCGATGAAAGGGGGTCGCTCGATGGAGGAGGGAGTGGATGGGAGGGGACCAATGCCGAGTGAGCTCTACTAGCAGAGACCGAGGTCGATGAGGAGAGGGGGAGGCGATGGGAGGATGACGTTAAGGGCAGGCTCGGTCAACGGAGGGGGAAATCGACGAGATCTGTGGGCAGAGGATAATGGAGGTAGAGTCAGGAGGTAGGCGGTCTGGGGCGCCAACCGGAGGGGCGACATAGGGAGGAGACGATGACAAAGGTGACTACAGGTGTTGGCAAAGGTGGCTAGCAGCGGAACCTGAAAGTGCATCTAGGCCCCTTAATGATTTTGGTGATTAATGACAACAAGATTAAGTGACTAATGAGCTTTACGAGTATTGTGAACAGATGATTACGCTCATGGAAAAGTCGTTTAAGGAAAGAGGACCTTCAAATCGAAGGAGAAAAGGCATCGGTTAAACTCAACGGTTGTATATGTTTTTTTAATTTTGTTTGAGTTTAAGGATTGTCGTACTATAAAGAGAGATATGGCAAAAAATAGCTTTAGAATGACTTAATGTGCTCAATGATGAATTCTAGTCTCAATATGAGTTAACATGTAAAGTCTTAGGGGCAAATTGTTCAAAACAGTTCGGAGTATCCGAATTTTGGTTCGGAATGTCCGAGCTGATTCCCTCGGTTGCTCAGGCAAATTTAGGTTCGGAATGTCCGAAGGTATCATCGTAGTATCCGAGCTAACCCTCTCTGTTTGTCGAGTTCATTTTGGTTTGAAATCTCCGAACGTGGGTTCGGAGTATCCGAGTTGACCCCCTCGGTTAGGTTGGATTTAATTGTGTTCGGAGTGTCCGAAGATTTTTCAGAGTATCCGAATGCTTGGAGTATCCGAAGCATTCGGACTATCCGAAGTAATGTTCGGACTATCCGAACTAGGATTCTCGGTTGCCCTGAATGCTTTCGGTTCGAACTATCCGAACATAAGTTCGGACTGTCCGAACAGACTCGGGCACAACTCAAAACGGCTAGTTTTTGAGAGGCTATAAAGCCCCATACCCTCACCTAACAGCTTCTAGAGCATTAACTCCTCTCATACACAGCCATTGCAAGCCTCTAGAGCTCAAGCTCTCACTCCCTCTCAATCCTTTGATTTGTGAATCTTTTGAGGTTGAGTGAGTTGAGAGATTGATAGATCCAGTGACTTTGATTCATCTTGAGTACGAAAATCATTCTCTCGCGGATTTCTTGGCACATCTTTTACTCTTGGAGGTTGAGGACTCCTAGACGGATAGGAGTCGCCGGTGAGCTCCTAATCTTCGTGTGGGACGCCGCCGGAAGTTTGTGAAGGTCGAATCCACCTCCGCAAGGAAGGATTCAAGAAAAAGTAAGTGAGTGCTTTGTGCAACACCTAGAGGATTAGGGTTGAAAGAGACCCCGGCTTGCTGCCGCCTCAATGGAGACGTAGGATCCCCTCAAGGATCTGAACTTCGGGAAAAATCGGTGTGTCTTTTTGGTTCTTGAATTTCTTACTTGTCCACTTTGTGCTTGGCTTAATCTTTGGGGATTCAAGTGATTAATAGCTCCCTGTAGTAGATCTTGGTGGGATTTCATATTCTGCAAGGTTACTTAGCTAAGATATTTCTTTTAGTGCAAGAATCACCCTTGAAATTGACTAGATCTACTTTTTAGGGTTCTTGTGCTCGAACCAGTTCGGACTATCCAAAATTTGACTCGGACTATCCGAACCACTCGGACAGTCCGAAGTAAATTTCGGAGTATCTAAAGTTTCAATTTCCGCTGCGATTTAAAATTTGTAAACGCCTATTCACCCCCCCTCTAGACGACATCTCGGTCCTTTCAGAACCGAGGTGGTGGAAGGGTATAAGTTCTAACGCGCCGCTCAGTCATTGCGACTGTATGGGCTGAAGAATGGGAGAGAAATGGAGGGAAGTAACCTTTTTATATCTGGTATGAGGTGGATAATTTCTAACCAATTTTGGGAACCCTAGTCCGCCAAAGTTATGGTAAGCTACCCTAGGCCAGCTATGGGTTTTTGACTTCTTCAAGAGACTTTTTGATAGATAGCTAATTTCTCT
Source organism: Guadua angustifolia (assembly GCA_036346375.1). NCBI lineage: Eukaryota > Viridiplantae > Streptophyta > Magnoliopsida > Poales > Poaceae > Guadua > Guadua angustifolia. The sequence continues at coordinate 490,518 of CM070507.1, read as the reverse complement.
TAGTAATAAGCTACAAAAGCAGGTTCAGCCTAAGGGTCTGTTTGTTTCAGCTTTGGATTCTCTAAAAGATGATTCTGGATTGTAGTTGTAGAGAAGCTTATTCTCCAAAAGCTGGAATTCAAAAGCATATAGTAAGTGGATTGTGGATTCTAGTGTATATGGGTGGGCTAAATTATGAGAATCGGGTTGTTTGTTTTTTATTCTGCTTGTAGGGCAAGAATCCAAAATCAAAAGATAAAACAAATAGGATGGCCCTAACTTTCAACTTTTAGCTTTTATCAGTTATATATAGATTCGAGCTTATACCAAAAGCCGCTAAAAAGTTGAGTTGTTTGGGGGGCTTACTGGCTTTTCAAAAGTTGAAACTGGTTTAAAGCCCCCCAAATAGGGCCTAAGCTAGAATCCATACATAACTAAGTCTAGGGTCTAAGCCAAGTCAGACTCAAAGTTGCTACTTCGTTTGTGTATGACGCGCCAGCAACGTCACGGACGGTCGCACGATGAGTCTCTCATGAGACGATGATATGCATTGCATGTTGCTAGCTTGCCCGTCCACCCTCACATCACGAATAGTTGTTGTCTTGATAACACAGATTTGATCACTAATTTTATTATAATATATTTTATAAAACCCAATAAAATTATAATATTATGAAAATACTTCTCGAGACAAATATACAGATATGATTTTCATGTATCTAATTTAAATATTTAAAAAGGTATTAATAGTTAAAGTTTTAAAAGTTTACTGGTATGTATATTGGAAACAATAAGTAGTTATGTTTGGAGGCCAGGAGTCAATTCCCTCCCGACAAGGGCACCTGCAATGCAAAATTAGCCGTGGGTCGCCACCGCACCGCACCACGTACGTACGTAACTACACTACACTACGTACACACACAGCTAGATAGGATATATGGTGGGTGCTAGCGCCACCCCTGGCTGCCGCCCCAGCCGCCTTGGCGCCGGCCCGTTTTAGCTTAGGTAGCTAGCTAGTGTGCGTAATCATGCATGCACCACCGTCGTCGGTCGACACCGGCCGTCAAGTGTACGTCATGCATATATTTATATGCATGCATGCATGCTTAGTTAGGATTGGCCGGGTTTTCCATGGATATAGATCAATCGCAACTAATTGATCGAGGATATATCGAGCATCGTCGATCACCATCGTCGATCACCACCTAGCTAGCTAGCTAGCGCTCGAGGCCGGGGATAAGTCAGTAAAATGCACGAGATCTATATATGTACATCCAATTCATGCTTAATTAGCTTGCTTGTGTCGCTGTCGGAGAGGCCACTGTGATCGCTCCAGGCCGGCCCTTTGCTCCATATGATGCGATGACCGGCCGCCGATCAGTCAAATGGATCCGCCTGCCTGCCTGCCTTCCTGTAGCTCAAATTAATGGCACCAGTCAAACCGTCAAGCCGGCATCTTCCATCTCTCTTCGTATCCGTCCCGGCCTTAGCTTGCTTACATTGTATCCGCCTAAATGGAATTATTAAAGGAATCACCGTTTATCTAGCTTCTATGCATTTTTTTTTTCAAATTTAGACCCCCACATGCATTTGTAAATCCGGCCTCCCACCGCGGTAGGTGCCGCAAACGACGTCCGGAGAGTGCGGAAGATCACTGGCGCCACAGGAGCTTGGCCGACCGCGGGGAGCAGCGCATGACCCACTTTGGCAGGGCTCCTTCTGTGCTACTTGAGTGTGGTAGCGATGCCATGCACGCTACCTGTTCCCTCACTCCAGCGTCCGCTCCCATGGTCGCTCACCGTGCCACAGTGTCGGTGACCTTCCATGCTCCCTGAGCGTGGTAGGAAATAGGTGTTATCTATCATGCCTTCTACAGTAGAGAGGGGGGCTAAATTTGCAAATGCATGTATTATGAACTAGATTTGAAAAAAAAAAACATCAGACTAGATAATCCGTGATTCCAGAATTAAATGTCATACATTTTCTTGTCTTATTAAAGTGCTCGGACCAATTTCCTGATTATGGATTTTTTTTTTGCCCTTATTCCCAAGAAGCTGCCTTACTCTCTCACTAGCTATTTGTATTTATATGGATTAAACCCATATAACAGTGACCGAATTTACTTCGTACTCTCGTGGCTAGCTGGCAGCAACCTATCCACACTACTATTAATTGTGTTTTGATAATCAGTTCTGAATATTTAGGCTCTGTTTGGTAAAACTCTAAATTCTAGTCCTATCTTAAATCTGAAGCTTATAGGCTAAAATAAAATAAATTAAGTTTATATTTTTAGTCTAAAATGTAAACAAGATGACTCATCTAAACACTCTTAATGTATACATAGCTCCAGCTCTATAAATTTCTGGAGTTAGAAATACCCTACTCCACTAACTCCATGAATTTTGGTCAAGCTAGAGCTGTGCCAAACACCCCCATATTTTGTTTGATGACCCAGCATAAAAATTAGTTGAACTAATCGATAGCCCGTGCATTCATACGGGCTAGCTTCTTAGATAAAATCACTTGGATCCATTAATTTAGATTTTATATTATATCCACTATAGCTTGTTCTTGTTAGATTGACGCTAAATCTTTTTCTTTTCTCTATTAATATAAAAATTTTCTTGCATTTTATAATTAGTACAGGTGTACACTATAGGAGAAATATCTTGTAGAGTCGTTTTTATTATATGGTAGAGACATACTTTTTATGTCTCTATATAATTTTAAAGACATCTTACAAAATGCCGCAATAGTGCCACTACATGCAGTGTCGCTACAACCGAAGAGACACTTTTATGCAAGATATTTTGTAAACGCACTATATTGTGTCTTTAGCACTCTCTAGAGAATGAAACATATATTCTAAAAATATGTTAGAACCAATCAAACTCGAGACCTTGTGATAAGCAAGTAGAACAACTAATCATCTTATCCTTACATCACAATTTATTTATACTCATATTGTAATTTTTATGAGTAGTACATGACATGTTTTAAAACATCTAAAAGAATATCTCTAGAGAATAAAAAATGCCTCATATAACATTCCTAAAACATAAAGTCGATCTAAGAAATGCCTCAAAAAAATGTCTCTATATGATTTTTTTTATTTGACAATTTAAAAATGCCTAAAAAATGCCTCTGTGACCTATATTCCACATTCTTTATCTAAAATATCTTAAACTAGTGCCCCTACATTTAAGGCACCTTAATTCTAAAATGCTGTAAACAAGCGTCTTTACAATATATTATGCTAATTTATAGAGGCAAATAAAAACATATTTATAGGAAAGTGCCTCTACGTAAGGTTTTAGTTGTAATGGTAATAGATCTTATTATGAATTTTAATATTTTTAGATTTAGTTCTTTAATTTACATACAAATCAATTTGCATACTTTTGGATCGTACTATGGGTGGATTTTTTTAGTTTTAGGTTGGACTTGGTATAAAAATCTATTTTCTATTTTATTTTATTGCTATTCCAAATATTATTTTTAGGATTTATTTTTGAACATATGGAAATCAAATTGCTACTATCTCTATTTTTTATTCTAAATTTAATTATTTTTGTTTGTATTTGACAAAGGCTCATTCCGTAAAAAAATATAGTATGTATTTTTTTGAGAGATCTTCTCTCTATACGCCTAACAAATATCTTAGCTATACTTTATATTCTCTATATACATGCATTGTATAGTGTTTATAGACAATAATCAGGAGTATTCTAGTCATTTTCAATATGACCTTGGCCTATGTACTAAGAGAAAATAAGCTATATAAACTTGGACAAGGCAAATAATTATTATTCTGAACTTTTTTATTTATAAATGTTACTTTGGAGGTTGTATAAATCAAATCTCTAATCACCCTTTAATTTTTATTCCAAATTTGCTTTTTTTTTATTGTACTTGGGTGGATTTTTTTAGTTTTAGCCTCGAATTCATACAAAAATTTATATTTTTATTTATTAGTATTTTGAATTTTATTTATAGGATTTACTTTTGAATTTGTATAAAATTAAATTGGTAAATTTATTTGATTTTTATTCTAAATTTTATTTAATTTGGCATGTAATTGACATAGACTATTTGTTTTAATTTAGTAATTTTAATTTAATTGTTATTCTAAATTTTAGTTATTTACGGATTTATTTTGGAAAATCGTATGGAATTAAGTCAAATTGCTAATTAGTATAGGTATAAATAGATAGATTGAGCCCATGTGATGTGGCTCACGAGTGCAGCTAGCTAGTGTATGGTAGCACCTTGCTAGTCTAGTTTGAGAAGCACCAACAGATAAGGCCACTTGACTTGAGTCTAAACCACTAGCGCCAGGTTAGCTCCTTTACGTGAAACAAGGATAAAAACACAAGCAGAGTTAGCGCGTGAGGAACGGGCCAGAGCCGATTTGGATGTTGGAGTGCCAAATTTGCTTGCTTAAACGCGGCATAGCACAATTATTATGTGCTAGGGTGTGCTGTTTGGAGAATTTTCTTGAATAATGACATATATATGGTCAATTAAGGGCTAGTTATAGTTGATTGCATGGCTACACAAGATAGCACTGATAGCTAGGCTTCGACCGGGGATTGATGGAGCAAGATATATGCATGATAGGATCCATCGGATATATCAGTGGCAGCAAAGAGACAAGCAAGAGCTATCTAGCTATTGCAAAGAAAGGATAGTAGTAGTACACTACTGCTTGCTAGCTAGCCCCTGCCCTGTACGTATAGTTGCGTGAGCCGGTGCTGCAACTCTGGGTGCCACGGAGCTAGCTAGCTACCTGGCCTCTACTAGTGCAAGTCACTGTCAGCTTGTTGACTATGTAACAATTAATTCAGTGCACGTACCCATCCCGTCTGAATGAATTCACTTATTCACTACTGATGTTAACACCACCGGAACGTATACATTCATTGCCTGCCTTAGCGAATAACGACACTTACTTTTGTGTCTATCTATCTAGTAATCACTGAATGTACATATTACCTTCACAGAATTCACATCACATAAATTAATTAAGCAAGCGCGGTCCCAGATCAATGAATTGAATATACACGGCAAAGGAATCCATGCGTGTCAAATCAAACTGATCAAATGTTATCAGCAGTAACTAATACCAGTACTGCTGGTGCGTATATATGGGAATATATATGTATATATATAAAGGGATCGAGCTAGCTAGTACTGACTCTGATCATGACCTCAATCATATCTAATGTAGCAGCTGGCTCCTACAAAGCTGGGCACCAATTCTGCCATCAGGCACATACATACATACATACATACATGGTACGCGCGGTACGTGGAGCAACAGATCAATGAAGGCCATCAGAAAATCGCAAACACCGAGAATGATCGGTTCCCAGATTCAGTAAGTGAAACGAGACCGTCTGTAAACTAGATACATGTGGTATATATACGTACAAAGAAACAGAGACGTCATACGGACATGCATGGCACGTCTAGGCATGCAGCTGCCAGCAGGTATGTACTGAAGAATTATTAGCAAATGATCGATGATGATGAATGCCGTTCCTCAGTCTAGCTAGCTGCTATCTCTGTTCCAGTCGCGCCGCGCCATCATTACCACCGTCCGTATATGACATCCAAGATGATCGATCAGTTCACTGGAGGGAGCTGGTAGAGGACTCGTGCAGCTGCGACGACGTCGACAGCAAGGTGTCGAGGAAGTTCCAGTCGATGGCGCCGGCGGCCTGTCCCTGGACGAGCTCATTGTAACCACCATTATTGCCTGATCTCTGTGCGATGTAGCCAGCTTCGGCGCAACCGAGGGTGGTAGGGCTCTCCAGGTGCGGGATGCTGAAGAGATGCTTCTTGGATTCCAAGTCTGGATCTGAATACTGCTGGGGGAAGCCGCCGCCTGCAGCAGCTCTAGGCAGGAAATGGTGATCGCCGTCGAGTGCACTGGCATGCATCCGTGCGCTTGGGAGGTCGTAGTAACCGGGAGTCGCGTAGCTGGGGAAGAAGGGCCTTTGGTTCGGAGTAGGCTTCTGAAATGCGCGGCACACAACCCAGCCTTCCTCCTGCAGATCGATGAATGGCACTGAAGAAGTGATTACCAGGTCGATCTGAAAGCAACTAATTAATTAATTAATTAAAAGGGAGGGCCGGGATGGATGGATGGATGCTTGCCTGTGCAGGTGCATGCTCGTTGGTCTGAAGGCGGTACTCGTGCATGATCCAGTCGGTCTTCCTGCCGTTGGGGGCGCGGCCCTTGTAGAAGACGAGCGTCTTCCTCATCCCGATCACCCTCGACCCGGACAGCACCGGCTTGTCCCTCCCCGTCGCCTTCCAGAACCCCGCCGCCGTCGCGCGGTTCGTCCGCGTCCCGCTCGGGTACTTCCTGTCCTTGTAGCTGAAGAAATACCACTCCGACTGCTCCTCATGCCCGTACTTGCACCTCTCTGCATGCATTATTTTTGGTAATTAATCCACAAATTACTTAATTACCTATATATACCGATCGACGACTATATAATATAATAATGCATGCATATATACCTTGTAGATCCCATGGCTCTATCCTGTAGAGATCAACCTCCTGGATGATTTCCAGATCAATCTTTTGGGATGCAACCTTCCTCGCAAGGTAGTAGCCTACGAGCTCTTCCTCTGTGGGGTGGAACCTGAAGCCTGGGGGAACACAGGACTCCTCCTGCTGGTCCATCGCTGGCTGGTGACTCCTCAATTCATGCACAGGGTTTAATTTCAAGTTAGTAGCTAGCTAGCTAGTATATATGTAGCGCGAACGAGCAATGTACGTACGTACGTGTTGTATGCGCGTGGGCCAAAGAAAAAGGTATGGTTTCAGCAGGTTCAGAAAGCTAGGCAAGATTCTAGAAATCTAGAAAAAGCATCATCTAGCAAGTTGGGCTCACTGCTGCAATGAGACCTAACGCGCGTATACACACGCTCACATACGACCTGATATTTATACTGTCATGCATCTAGCTAACTACCTAACACACACCAAATCTACCTATACACATGCAAGGCGAGTATATATATGTCTCGATGAGGAGAAGCTAGTACGACACTGATAATTAACTTGATTACGAGCTAGCTAGAGCTGTACGTGGTCGATGGCCTGAATGGGCTCGTCTTGCGAAGTTGGGAATGGGAAAAAGGACAGTACTGCTGTCTGCTTGTTCTAGCCAGTTGTGAGAAGGAAGCTTTTGGGGTGGTATGTTTCTTTGAGTGCACTTCAGGATTACCTCAGCTAGGGGTGCTCCGATCTCACATCCACGCCGGCCAGTACCAGAACAACACCTACAGCCAGAGCCCCCTCATCCGCGCGTGGCCATAAAACACGGCAAATGGCCTGTATTTTTCCATCATTTTTCTACGCCTACTGGTACGTACACAGGCCACGACGTACGTACGTACGTACCGGTCGCATCCGCGCTCCACTAGAGAGAGAGAGAGAGGGAGGGAGCTCTGTGGTCAATTTTGTGGTAGACTACAAGTACGATCTTGCGTTGTAGAGACAAAGATTCAAACTAATTAAGAGGGCAGGGGATGATCAGTTGCTGCTTAATTAGCTGTACCTCTGAAACCTCCCTAGCTAGCGCCTGTGATAATTAGGTGTTGAGCTGGTACGTACGTAGAAAAACTCACACACACTGGCTATATATTATTAGCTGGAGTAATCACCCTGAAGATCCAAATGCAACAACCGATGCAAGCTAGCTAACTAGCTAGAGTATGTGTGAGTAAGCTGAAATATGGTCAGGGTTCCACTTCATGTGTTTCCTGCTGCCGGTACTTGATCAGATGGTAGCTAGATGGCAGTACTAGCTAGTACCACACCGTATACCATGCATATCGATCATATCGCATATATATATATAAATAACATGTACAGTTAAGTGTACGAAGGGTGGGGCACTCACCAAACCGATCGATCGATCGATGGAGAAGAAGAAGCCGTACGCAGATCGAGAAAGGGATCGATCGACTACTGCGTGCGCGCCGTGCATGCAACTTATGATCTACTGCGTACGTACTAATTAGCTTATGCAGAGAGAGAGGGGGGAACGAGAGGCTGCTGCTTGGTAGCTTGGTGGTTGGAGGAAAGAGGGTTAATTGTTTTAGCATGCAGTTGCTAGCTAGATAGATGAGGCAGACAAGATGTTGGTAGCTAGGGAAGCTTATTTGAGGCCCTATTTATATATATCAAAAAGCATTGGATTGGAAGCACATCGATCCTCCCTTTGGAAAGAGAATTGCCATGTACTCCTGCTATATAATAGTCTATTGTGAATCGATAGAGAAAGGTTAGAGAGAGGGGGGGAAGAAGGGCCGGCTAATCTAATCTAGTAAAAAGTCGTCGATTGCGGATGGGGGGGTGGCTGCAGTGTCTTTGGCCTGCCTGCTGGACAGATCTAGGGATCGAGCCGGGTGGTGCTGGTCGATTTGGTCGGTTAAGAACAATTCCTTAAGCGACTATACCACCGCTCGCTCACCATGCATAACCTCACAAATCCATTTCCATCCCCATTCTCTCCATCAGTGGCCTTTACTGCCTGCCGTTACATATATTGATCCGTAAGACTACTTTCCTACTACTGCCGTTATATATATAAAGTATTTTTGTATATAATATCATAATTTTATCGAGTATTATAACTATATTATAATATAAAATATTGATCAAAATTGTGTTTTAGGGCCATGCTGACGTAAAAAATAACATGTATTTGTGACTGAATAAAGTATATCCGTTCGGGGCGAAAAAAAATATGCATAGGAGAATACTTTCTCTGTTATTACTACTGCTAGTGGCAAAAACAAAATGCTAATTAAAACAAAAGGGAAGCGTCTGATGGGCCCACCGGGCAGACACTTGTTGGTAGCCAGGCACCTCGGTGGGGCCACCGCCGGGCGGGGATCGTCCTTGGGGAGTGCAGGCAATCATTGCATTCCCATTTCCAGCTCTGTTTTGGTTTTAGTACTCCGCTATTTGTTTGGCTCCAATGGATCCGGCCCATTCCTAATCCTGCTGCAGGAGTAGAGTAACCCAAGTCATCACTGTCTGGCTGGGTGAATCGAATGCTTCTACTCAATGATTTACAGGCTTGTCAAGACCGGCCTGTCACTGCCCACCTTTCCCATTCGTATCTTGTGCGCAGATTAGACGGATCAATATATATATTAATTACCTACCGTCTAATCCTAGTATTTATTCAAGCTCAGCGTGTGCGCCCGCACTTTAAGCAAATTAAGTTACAGACTAATCTAGCTTCATGCCTCCTGTCTCACGAGGCTAATTAAATGGATGTTGCTCACCAATGCAACAAATTAAGTGAGTGATTTTGCCAAGTTAGAGCGCGCGATTAATTTGCTCATGTACACAAAAACAAATCAAGCTCACTACTACTTCCTCCTCCTCTTCTTCTTCTTCTTCAGAGAGGGGGAGAGAGAGAGAGAGCATAGAATATAGCAAAGAAAGAGCAATTAATTAAGCTCCAGGCGGGCGTATAAAATTACCTAGCTAGTATCAATTAAGGATCGACGCAACGGTTTGGGGAACTTGCTGCGTAAACTGATACAGCTGCAAAAGTGCGGTGATCGATCAGACAACGACTGGCCTACAACTAGCAGAGGCCCTGCAAACCAACCTTTCTTTTAAAGAAATGCAATCAGATTAATGAATTGAAGCCGAAATATGCAGTCATATCATATGTAAGACTTGGCCGGGCATTCATCTGCACCAAACAGTGGCAGACATGTACTTTGCAATTACTTTTCATTACTCTTGTCACGCTGCTGCAGCACTGAGTGCAGTTCCGAGGGACTTGTTTAAATGGACAAGCTAGTATCTATCAGCTCTAGTTAAAATAGTACTAGAGATGGAAGAAAAGCGTAGTGATCAGGCAAGACAGGACTGCATGCCCCACAAAATATACATGGGCTAAGCAGTCCGGTCTTTCGGAATAAAATGAGTAGATTAATCAGAGTACAGTTAGGAGCAGTAACTAATCTGTCAACTTGTGCGCGCGTGCAGGCAGCAGGGTTAGCTAGCTTTTTTTTTTGTCGACCGATATATATATATATGATCCTCTATTCCTCTGCAACTGCAAGCAAAGCCCCGGCCGGTCACTCTAGCTTCTTGCTGGCATCCTACGCTTCAGCGGAGGATACAATACAGATATCAAATCCGTTCCAAATTAATTAATCGTACCACTCCATTAATTCCATTGCTCATCGATGATCGGCACAAGACGAACGTATGTACCGGGAGATTTTTCATCTGCTAGCTACCTGCATATATATGTATGTACATGCATGCGCTCTGCTCTGCCTGTTGCTGTTTGCAATTGCAGCAGCATTTCGATCGATTATTAGGAGATGGGTAGGACCGCGTACAACTTGTCACTCACAAAAGCGTGTGCTGTATTAATTGCTGTGCTAATCAGTAATCAAGTACTACTAGATACTACTCGCTTGAATATATAGCATCTTATCGATAGATTGGTCCCGGAATATCTCACATGTGTTGGACCGATGTCACGCCATTGGCTGCATGCATGATGTCGTCTCCAGAGCTTGCTGCTAGCCAGGTGCTCCATTACCAGTAACCAGTTTTCCCTGGCAATGCCAAATTGGAATTAAGAATGCTGACTGAGCAGAGCTAGATAATTCTAGTATAGACTGTAACTTTGATCACGAGTGGTAGTCCTACGAAATAAAGGGGCAAGTAATCACCATATATCTTCATTCATACTTTTATATTTATACAACTTTGAAATAATGATTCATAGGAGCACCTCCCCAATGTTTAGGTCGGGACGGGACGGGACGGGATGAGATGGGATGGCATACATGCCCCAGGAGCTAGCGGAGGTGGACACGTGGCAGCAGGGTGGGCGCTTGCGAGTCGTGCTCTGAGTATTGAATGCTCCAGCGATCTCGTGTATCGGCGCGACAGTTGCAGGTCTGGACTGACAAAGGGGAGGAGACGAGGACTACTCGGGAATTTAAGGAGAGGTCTCACTCAGCTGGCCTGCATCCGTCCATCAACGACAGATCGATCGATAATGTGTGCTACACACACACATACATTCTCAAGCTAGCTCTCCCTGTCAGATTGAAGTTTCAGTTATTACTAGCTGCTAGATCATCCATTGATTGCGTTCCATGATGACTGAAATTTCAACACGGAACGCGTGCTGATCGATACGGTCTCTCTCGACGCTACAGCGCGCGCGCGCGTCATTAACGAGCTAGTTTTCTTTCCTTTTTTCTTGTGGACGGACGCTAGCTTCTGCATGCGTTGGATCATTTGCCTGGTCAGTAGTACGATTTAATCCGTCCGTGTGCTTTGTATGCGGGTTAGTTGGGCTAAAAGCTGATCGATGGATCTCGATCGATGAAAGTAGCTGAAAGTAGTAGTGCTTTGTTATATTAACCGCAGCAATTTGCAAGCCACTGTACCATTTATATTCATTCTCTTTTTAATTTTTTGAATATAATAAATGAAGTTCAATACTTACATAGACTTGATTGAGCAAATAAAAAGGTTGAAAATTTTATAGAACGGTACTGAGGCAATTGTTAAGCTCTTATAAAAATTTTGTTCGTTCTGTTTTGATTTTTTAAAGATAACAAATGAAGTTCAATTATTTTGAAAAATTTCATCGAAATCTCAGCTCAGCTACTCGATCATGCATCTCGACTGTTAATTCTCTACGCGTGCACGTACTAATGCTAGTCACACTCACGCCCTTGTCTTCTTTTTGCCTTATTCGATCACCTTTCCTTCCTTCTGGCTCTGAAAAGAAATAAACTACTGGCACTACGACGTACTCTCGTGCCTTGCAAATTGCTGTTAATACATACTATATTACTCGATGATAGTGGACAGGGGCCAGCCCAGCCAAACAGACTGACAGAAAGAGATTCAGCTTTATGGCGGCCCAGTTTTTCGTCTCACGGGATCGCTACAGGATGAGATGCGACAGCTAGCGACGTCGTCTGTCGGTAGTGGTCAGGTCAGGGATGGATGATGATGATGCATGCTGGTACGCGTCTTCGAATAAGATCCAATTTTCATTTCTCCACTGCATCGATCGGCCTGCACGCATGCTAGCTTCCTGTTACTCGCTTTAATTATAGGTAGAAGAAGAAGATACATCATATCCTGCCTGCTAGCTCGCTCGGATGAGACAAGCTAGCTAGCGAAGAAGCTAAACGTAACGTAGTATTGTGCCGCGTGCACTGTTTGTTAATTTGCTTGTTTACGATTGACTCATCAGGTCAGGTCTATACGACAAAACGAATGCACTGAACTGTTGTTCCTTTCCGGGAGGGGACAGGGGAGGAGATGGATGGATGCATGGATTCCTTTCCGATTGATTTTGAAGTGGCCAGGGAATATGCATGGCTGCTAGCATATATATGTTATGTTGGAGTGCGATGGTTTGGTTAGGCTGCAACGAAACTGATCATCGAGCTAGCTTAGCTAGGCGTCCGGCCGGTCCAACACGCTACTGGCCGGCTCTTTCTTTCTTCCTTTCTTCCTGTCCTCTCTTTTGCAGAAAGGCCGGCTGGCTGGCGTCCAATTTGGTAGCTACTGCTAGGCAATGCATGCGCGCAAATGCCTGCCATGGGGGCTCACCGGACCAATCATCCATCTGTACTGTATTGTATTGTATTGTATTGTATTGTATTGTATTGTATTGTATTGTATTGTATTGTATTGTGTTGTATGTAACCTCCTCTCCTCTCCTCTCCTCGCTCCTCTTCCTTATCTTGTAGTTGCTGATTGCCTTTTCGATCCCATCCACTTTACAACATTTGCATGCCAAGAAAAGAAACTAACATTATATATCTTTATATCGCGCGCGCGCATGCATTGCTCTTCCAACAAGTACAAGCTGCTTCTAGATGCCTTCCTTCCTTCCTAGCTACCGTAGATGCTGGCTTGTCGCAGATGACTGTGACTTACAATTTAATTAGAACGTGCAGACGACTGCCATTTTCTGGCAAACGAGATTCACACAACGATCGATGTCTCTATTTCGATCGATCGTTTCAGTCAAAAGCAACCTACCTAGCTCGATCCTACGTAGTACGTACGTATTGCAGATTTGCAGGCAGGCGCGCATTACACAATTCGATCGTTCATGCTGGTCGATATATGTTGCTAATGGATCGGATCACCAGTCTAAAAAGACCCTTTAATTGTACTGAGTAAGATCTCCCTAGCTACCAGTTTATTCGATCTAAAGCTGTGGGGCGCCTTTCGGCCTTGAGAATTCCAAGTTATGACTTGAATAGCTAGCGAGCGGAGCAAACAAGTAAGAACTAATTAATTAATGCGTGCGTTCATCTGATCTAGTGCGGTTACACAAGCCAGCCACTAGTTAAACATTAATTTAGCCAACTCGACGGCCGATTTTTTAGGCCAAACGTGTCGATCTGCTGCCTCAGTCGTCTCAGCAGATATTTTTTCTTTTTTACAAAAATAAATTATATTACTGTCAAATGTCTATGTAACGTATCTGCAATGCCATGCATGATTCCAATGAGATATATCATCATCAGCTTAATATATAATCAATAACAATGCAAACCTCACATTGGTACGAGCGAGTACATCAGTTGATATCACCAGGAAAGACATGAATAGATCTCGCGGCCGGTATTGCACGTCGATCTATCCATTTGCACATCGAATCGAACTGAATTGAACGGAGGACATATCATCTGCAAGTTGGAAAAGGAAAAAAGAGAATTAGCTAGGGGATTTGACCGACTAGCTTAATTCTTTCGATCGTACGTGTATATATATGGCCATCAGGAGCTAGTAGATGTAGTATATTTCTACTGTACATTCACGAGTCCAGAAGAGACACGAGCCGAGTGAGAAGCTACCCTTGTTAAATAGAGAGCAAACCGTTGCAACGGTATAGCATGTTTCATTAGTTTCACGGGTAAGTTTCATTGCTAGGTTTCGCAGGTAAGTTTCATGATGTTTCACGGGTAAGTTTCATCAGGTTTTCGAGTTTCATAGATAAGTTTCAACCAAAGTTTCATGTTTCACGAGTAAGTTTCATCCTATACCGTTGGTTAGTTTTTCTCTATTAAATAGGGCACGATGGATCTTAATAAATGGATGGAACACGGTCGCTAGCTAGCTGTCACCACCAGGCCGGCCAACTATTTCCCTCAAAAATCTGGCACCGAAACAGTTTGGAAGAATGAAATAATTAACAGGTAATTAAGTTAAGTGTATTAATTTGTTGGGAGGGAGGATTGGGGGCGCATGTGGTACGTGTAGATAGATGATTGAAGTGGGGATTACATTATATTATATTATATGGAGACTATATATATATATATATATATATACCAGGAGTACATTCAGGGCCAGGCCAGGCCAGGCCGGGCAGACAGAATTGAAAGCCCATTGCTGTGCTAGCTGGAAAACGAACCTTAATTTCTTGCTCCCGTCTCCCTCCCGTGGCTGGTAAAGAAAGAAATAAATAGGGTATCCTATCCTGATCCTCCGCCACCTGATGCCTTCCCAATCACAACCAGAACCAGGAAAATCAAAGAAACAGACAGAAATTGAAGGCCAAGAAAATATCGTCCAGAGCCTACCTGCCTTCGATTCCAGTCGGAGCTGCTCTCTCTCTCTCTCTCTCTCTAATTGTGTGTCGAGGCCACGGAATAAAATCTTGGCGAAATTTCGCGAGATTTCGGTGAAAACTCAGAACTCAAGCACAGACGAGATTCCAAATCCCGGATAAATGAAAAAAAAAACAAATTTTTTAAAATGTTACAGTAACTTCAGAAATCTCGGCGAGATTTCGGTGTTATGGGCCGAAATCACTACAAAAAGTACCATAGCCCTGTTCGTTTCAGTTTCTATACAGCTTTTGCTTAAAAAAAGTAGATTGTTTGCCGAACGGGAGGATTCTAAACAGCTTCTCGCACAATCAGAAACAGTGCACTGCATAGAATCAAAATCAGCTTGATTCTCGCCGGTCCGGTCCGGAACCTAGAAGTCGCGGTCGATCTGACCCGACTCTCACAATCATAAGCAGCTTCTCCTATAATCCAGAAGTTGAAACGAATTAGGCCCATATTCGCTGTTTTTAGTTCCGGATTTGAACTGGAATGAGGCATAGATGAGTT
Organism: Guadua angustifolia; assembly: GCA_036346375.1. Taxonomy (NCBI): domain Eukaryota; kingdom Viridiplantae; phylum Streptophyta; class Magnoliopsida; order Poales; family Poaceae; genus Guadua; species Guadua angustifolia. The sequence continues at coordinate 475,365 of CM070507.1, read as the reverse complement.
GGTAGGCTTGCTTAGGCCTTAGCATCACAGACTTCGAGAGCTCGCTGGTTCGATTCTAGTCTAAGGCAACCTTTTTTTGCACCATTAACCATCCAAGACTTATAGGAGGGATATGCAATTATGTCAGCAAGTTGCCCTAGCTCGGTGGGTAGAGAGCTTGGCTTGTATAGAAGAGGTCTGGGGATCTCGAGTCCAACCAAAATGTAAAAAAAATGGTGTCGACTCCAGGATTTGATCCTGGGAAATTCTTCCTCCAAGAATGCTTCCTTATGGGGCTGTTTGGTTGGCTGCATCCAAAGAAAATTGTATCTACAGATACAAAAGACACTTGTTTGGTTGGCTACATGAGGGGTGGAGCCTGTCCCCCGAGATGCAATTGCATCCGCTGAGCCAGGCTGTGGGGAAACGTAGATTTTGGTCGTTTCTTGTGGGCCTGGCTGGTGGGATGCAAGTTGGGGTGCATGCAAAGCATGAGGAGGCACATAAACAGTCAACCAAACACATTCTCCCCATTCTTCTCACAGCCTGGCTCAACTCATGCACTCAACCAAACACCATCTCTGTGCATCTACGCAACCTGGCTCTCACCAGCCTGACTGACTCGTACGAGCCAATATGAGATTAGAAGCCAACCAAACATCCCCTATATTGATTAAGTAGCACGTAGCTCAGATGGTAGTGGTTTGGCTTAGCATGCGAGAGGTCCCGCTTTCGATCCCCTCATCTCCAAAATTTTTTGCTAAAAAAAATTAAAGTGTTGAACCTAAGATTCAAGCCCACACCCACTCGGCCAACTGCACTGGAACTAGCGCCTTCAACCAACTGAGCCACCCACATGTCTTGTTTTACAAGAGATCCAAGCCTAATTGAAGTAACCCAAGCCAAGCACTGTCAGGAGCCATCTTCACTACTAGAAGCATTGTCAGAATTTTTAAAAATTCCTCAAACTTAATCATCATCTAAAATTTTATGAGAACATTATTGATGTGTCAGGATCATCCACAAAAAAATTCAAAATTTTTTGATATCATTTGAACCATTTTCATTCAGTTGAAATTTGCTGAGATGTCAACAATTTCAGACGAAATTTTGTTTTTTTGGCCGAAATCTCGGTCCAAAAAATTCCAAATTTGAATTTTGCCTTTTGAATTTCATCTGAATTTTGTCCAAAACAGTGAGATTTTGTCAAAAATTTGGATTTCGGAGAGTGACGAAATGCAAACTGAAAACAAAATTTAGAAGCCCGTTTTGTACTCCCAGGAGTACGTACTCCTATAACTCCTGGCCGTTGATTTTGTCAAGATTGCATACATGTATGCATAACAACTCTCTTGAGTCAAGCTGTATGCTCTAACTATTTTGATAAATAACGTATTGGTTGGTGAGAGTACATACACTCGGTAGTACACATTCATATATATATATATATATATATAGAGACACACACAAGGGATGCCATGATCGTAAAATAAATAAATAAAATAAATGAGATGCCAAGCCTTGTACATAGAATCCACGCCACATCGAGATGTTCCCTTGTTTTTTTTTTAAAAAAAATGATATGTTCCTTGCCTACTACTCTCTCTTGTTACAAATATATATCATTTTAGGATTTCAAACTTTCAAAATATATATCAGAGGGCACTTGCAGCTGTCATGGTCTCCGATCTCATTGCATGTCCTGCAAGCATGCATATACGAATCGCTTTAATTTCCCTTGCACATTTTTCCTCTTCTTCTTCTTCTTCTTCTTCTCCCGGCCGATTCCTCTTGCACTTCCCTTTAGTGAGAATATCGGTTGGCGGCAATCTATCAATATGTCTAGGGATTGAGGATTTGTGTGGTGGCTGGCTGACATGGTCTTCCCTTAACTCCTTTTCTCTCTGTTCCTCCACTGCAGTGCAGTGTCGTACCGAATCCAACCAAAGCATGCCTGTGGCTGTAACCAATGAGGCGATTCAAGAAAGTGCTGGCTTGTCCTAAGAATTCCTGACAATTTATCTGTAAGTGGGTACCCAAGATGCACGATTACGGACGGCACTGGGTAGTCTGCCACTCATTTTCTGCCAAACCAAAATTAGATACTGCATGCATTGTTCTCATTCTTTCTATCTAGATTACCAACAAACATCTAAATGCCTCAGACAGATGTCCCAATACTAGCTTTGATGACATGTGAATAATGTAGTCTTAGCCTTGTCATTTACTTGCCTATTAGACCAGATCAAGTGCCGCTTACTAGGTGAGACGAAACCATGTGTATGAGTTTCCTCAAGTCCACAACTGTCTCTAATCCGAACCTATTGTCCTCAGTTCGTTTGATACCAAACATGTCCTCACATCCACACCTAGTCAATTTCGACTCGTATATTCTATTCTTTTTTTCCTTCAACTTGTCCTTACCTATATCTTCTTTCCAGCCTCGTCTAGAGCAATAGTACCGCCTCCATACCAAAACACCATTGGAATTAGTCCATTGTCCAATACAAGCCAAAAACCCAGCAACATACGCATCATACATATCTTATGTCGCCTATAATTCTAGGGCTCTGCGTGCTCCACGCGCTGGCTCGCCAGTCGTTCAGCGACATGTGCCTGTCTGCGTTCCTGAGCTGTCCGATCGAGATTGCGCTGCCAGTCAAAGGATCTTTGCGCGTCATGGCTTTCGTCTTTCATAAGCCCTCCACGTGCTTCGCTTTCCTCGAACGCTCTGTCGAGGCAAGGTTTGCCCGACCGCTTCGCTGGTGCCTTGCCTCCTCCACTAGGATGACTCATCAACGCAATCCCCTCCTCCTTGGCCACGTGTACCCTTCGCCTGCACTGCCCTCGCAACCTCTGCCGCCATGGTCACTCCCCCTCACCCCCACGCTTCGTGATGCCGTCATTTCTGCCTAGATTTGCATCAAGGGACACCCAAGTTGGTTGTCGTGCCTCTTGTTGTGCCACGCCGCGCGGTATGGGTGCCGCGCTAGATGAGGAAGATGGCGCCGCTGCCTTCCCCATCACCGTCACGGCCCTCTTCTCCCTGCCCGAGCATCCCCCCGCACACATCTTTGCTTCCTCCGCTTGCCCTCTCAGATCCGGTGGTGAAGTCAACATGGACAGCAAGATCAACCCAGTCGGTGGGTTTCTCCCCCATTCCTATCCATGGCCACGCCCTAGCTAGCGACCTCGCGCGGAGGACACCCAAGCGGGAGCACCCCGGTGGTCTTCCTGGTGGCCTCCCTCTCTCTGATCCTCCCCCTTAATTAGAAACTAGCAGGGTGGCTCGCGCATTTGCGTGGCTAGATTTTTTTAATAGTTTGTAGTATTAAATGCTATAATTTATATGCTTGATAATATATTAACATATTTTTGTAGACTATTTAGATTTTTAAGATATCATAAATATTAGAAATGATAATAGAAACTTGAAGAAAAATTCAACTTAATGGATATAATTAAAGTAAAAGCTTTGATGGAAGAAAGCTATTAAGAATAAAAAGTTGTTGGGGGTTCTTAGAAACGTAGTAATCCTTCATCTTGCATAGAACATATAGCTATATACCCCTTTTCTTTCTTTATTAGTAACTTTTTTTCAAAATATATGCAACACATGTATCTCTATTTAATCTCAAGTAATACGCTGATTTACATGGTATTAAAGTATATTACTTACGTATACATTGACACATGATGGGTGACTTTGAATGTATTTTCCTCACACGCTGGCTACCCTATAGAATCATGTCTTATATCTCTTATTGATCGCCTCATAAATTTTCTGCTTCAACCGTCAATAGCAAGCCTGACTTTTTATCAATCCCTCTCAACTGATACCCTTTTAATGCAACACTCTATCATATAACTATCTTCTATTTCTCTTCAATTATTACTTAATGCTAAATGTTACGACATCAACATGCAATGCATACATATACAAGTATTGTTTATCCCTACCGCGGACACCCATCATGCTCTCACAAGTGGCCCCAAGTTTATTTCATATAGTAACACCATCTCTGCTTTGAGTTTTTTTGCAACATATTTTGATTCAAACGAATTCATGCATGTATATGCACATGCAAGATATTATACATACTTGATTTACGCTTGCCCCATATCGATCGCTTCTTTTATCCGATGTTTGCCAACTCAACTATGTTGTTTCCTCACTAACATGGCGACCTCCCATCTTCTATGATGCTAGCATGTTTACTCTTATTGTTATCCAATAATATAAAGAATTTTTCCACCATCGTGTGTGATGCCATGTCCCTCAGTAGCGATGGCACGTTTCTAGCTACCCAATGGATATATATATATACTCCATAGCTTGTCTTCAATATAAAACTTCTTCTCCTCTCTATCAGGGTCTCCCCATCACCCTCATCAACCTTTTTTTGTTACTGACTTCTTCAACAATGCAGACGCACAACACTTGTCATCGTAGTTTTTGGCTCCTTCGGCTTGGGCCTTTCTTTTTTATTTTATTTTTATTTCAAATTTTATTTATTTTTTGTGTGCTGTTGGATCATATATGACATAGATGTTTTTAATATAGTTTTAGGTTGGAATCGTATACAAATCCAATTGGTTTGTTTTATTTTATTTTTGTTTCAAACTTAAAACTACTTAAGGATTTTACTTTAGAGTTCGTATGGAAATTAAATTGTTAATTTTATTTTTTGTATTCTAAATTTTAGTTTTAGGTTGGCATTCATATACAAATCTAATTACTAATTTTTAATTAATTTTGTTCCAAATTTTATTTTTATTTTGATGTTCGTATGTAAATCAAATTGCTACTTTTATTTTATTTTTACAAAAATTTTGGTTTTTGTTGTACTCGACGTGAAAATTTTATTTTGATGTTTATATGAAAATCAAATTCCTATTTTTTATTCGAATTTTAGTTTTTTATGTTGGAATTTTTATACAAATCCAACTACTAATTTTTATTCTAAATTTAAGCTTTATTTTGATGTTCGTATGGAAATCAGATTATTAACTATATTTTGTTTGTATTCTAATTTTTAAAAAATATTATTCTGAATTTCAATTTTATTTTGATGTTTGTATGGAAATTAGATTATTAATTATCTTTTTTGTTCAAATTTTTATTGTACTTGGACTCTTTCCTTTAATTGTATGACAATCAAATTTCTAATTTTATTTTATTTTTATTTTGAATTTCAGTTATTTTTGTATTGCATATAACACAAACTCTTGTATTAATTGTACATTACACACACTCTTTCTTTTAATCTAGATCGTTATAATTTGGACCCACCATGATTAACCGTGTAGATTTTTCTTTTTCTTTTCCTTCGATTAATGTGAAAATTTCTAACCTTGAGAGTGAACATGATGGGTTTTTTTGGTTTTGCTTTAATATTATAACATATAGATAGTCTTCTTGGAATAATAATCGCCTTTCCTCCCTAATTACTGTGGAAATGCTCGCGCGTGAGGTCGGTGCAGAGAAGACAACGCGGAGGGCCGGCCTCCTCGAGCGGGGGATGCCTAGGCGGGAGCACCACGATGGTCTTCTAGGTGGCCCCCTTTCTCCGATTATCCCTTCTTCATTAGCGATTGTCAACATTTGCAGTTTTGCACATGCTAATGAGTAGACTGCCAACATTGCATATGTGAAAGATGGAATCATAGGGTTCCTTGAGGTTGATTGTGCTAGAATTGGGGTTTCTTTTAGGTTGTTCTGTCCGCCTAGCTCAAACGTTGCTCGGGGTTTATAGAAAAATTGTGTAGTTTAAAGGATTCGGAAAGTCTGGTACTGCCTGCATGTGGAACTGCTGAGCTCTGGTGGCGATTGTCTTTGACTGATTTGATGTAAATTCTTTGTGCTGTGTGGGGTTTGTTATGAAGCATACGTCTAATCTTGGAGTGTGATGTCGCTCCATGTGTTCTTTGCAGAATTGGGTCCATGTACGGTTTGATTTTGTAATATTAAGACATAGTATGTTGTTTGTAATGAGGAGGTTTTGATCTTTCTGCAACTTGTGGAATCAAGGATGAGTACATCTATATAGAGGGAGGTTATGATATGTAAAAATTACAAGGAAAACGTTCTTTTTGAACGTCTAGCGGGGAAGATGTCCTTACATATCTATCTATGGGTGTATGTTGTGGAAATTACAGGCTCTACAGGTGTTGCTCATGCAGTCACTCTTGAAATCTTGGTTTCGCTAAGCTGTGCCTGTGACGCGAATCTTACTAATTGAGCAGCCGATTATTGAAAATCTAAATCATAGACCAGTGTTAACATATGTTGGTTCTTTAGCTTGGGAAAATTGGCTGCAATATATCCTTCACTGTTATCATTACGAAACATATATCTTATATTTAGGCTTTACTATCAGAAAAGATAAAATGATTTGGCTTTGGTGCTATATATAGGGAACTAGCATATATTAAGGAATGCTGGTAGCCAACAGTATATTCAGTATTCACCAATTTACCCTTAGTAAAGTAACCAGAAAAAAGAATCATGATGCTGCAATGGCAAGCAGGTGGGAGTGGAGTTCGGGTGATCATACAGGAGTATGTAAGCTACCGAAGTTAGCATGTTAAAGTTCTGTATTGCGGGATGATTTAGCAAGAGGAATGTGGCAGGCCACAAGGAGATGTTGAACAGGGGCGGATCCAGGAAAATTGGTCGTTGGGGTCATCGCCATCATGCTGCTTGCTTTCGGATGACTGGTCAGACTGAATAAGCACTAGGACTGGGGTCCAGACTAATCTGCTGTCAGGGTCATCAACAGTATTTAGCGGGGGGTATAAGAGGCTAATACGGGGACGTTGGTGTCACCGGACCCCGGCCCGTCAACGGTAGGTCCGCCCCTGATGTTGAATGAACAGGAAAAAAAGATGAAAACAACCGCCTTTAAATATTGGGATATAGTGGTGCGGCTAGATTTTGTACTGCTATTCTAAATATAAAAATGTTTAGAGTACTATCTGCGCAAGTTTTTTTTAGTGAGCTTCAGCTTTAGCTAGAAGCCTCCCAAAACAACACTAAAAAGAAGCGGCTGTGCACTACTAGAAGCCCAAGGAAAAGAAAGCCGCACTAAAAAGAAGCGGCTATGTACTGCTGTTCTAAATGTGAAAATGTTTAGAGTATCATCTGCGCAAGTTTCCTTTAAGCTTTTGTATAACCCTAGAGCCATACTCTTAAGTAGTTGGGAACACTCATTTTGCAGAAAGCGCAGCCGTCTCTTCACCAAAGTCCATGAATTTAGAGTATATAGACATTATAAAAACCATTATATGAGTTACTGTCTATAACAAATATTTTTTCATATTATAATAAAAAAATTATGGAGTCCCACAAAGACACTCTTAACAGAAAAACCATTTTAGAAGTTATATATAATTTTGTTTTATAGAGAAGTATATAGACGATAATTGTCTTTACTATTCAAGGATGTTAGATCATCAGACCAGATATTCCAGACACATTAGGAGCTGTTTGGGAGGTGAGCTTCAGCTTTGGTTAGAAGCCTCCCAAACAGCACTAAAAGAAGCGGCTGTACAGTAAGTACTAGGAGCCCAAGGAAAAGCCGCGCCAGGTGGGCTGCCAGGCGCTTCCCGTCCTCCCGATCCCCATTTCGCCCCCTCCACCCGATCCCCGCATCACCCCCGCGCGCCGCCGCCTCCTCGCCTGCCGGCACGCCGCGTCCTCTCTGCCTCGTGCTCCCGATCCACATCGTCGGCCTATTCCCCGGTAGCTCGCTGCCTCCTCCTCCACCCCTCCCCTCCCTCCACCTCTTCCCCTGCTCCTCCTCCACCACCCCATCCCATCACATGGAATTCGACGTCTCCATTGCCACCCGTATCCTCTACCCTCAGGTCCGCATCCGCACCAATTCCCCTTTCACTGTCTCTTTTTACATCGCTAGATGCTTTTTCTACTCAAATTCTGTCAAAGATCGGGCATTTCCTTGTTAATTTCCTGCTTTTTTTAGTTTGCCTGTTGTGCTCTTATTGCCATGGCGGTTAGATGCTCCTTTCGTGACTCAAGTTATGCTGACTGCTCAAGAGAGTCGGAGATTAGATGCGCTTGCTTCTGCTGTGGCTCTCGAGTCTAGGTTGCGACATGCCGTCAGTACTTATGTTAGGTCTCCGGTGGTGTTGAGCTAAGTTGCTATCTTTTAGCCGAATTATTCTTGCTTACTGGTAATTATTTATATGCCGACTTGAAAAGATCCAATTTTTTATCTTCGGCACTGTTATCTCTTTTAACTCTTGAATACTGACTTCAAAAGACTAATCTTTTAGTGCTGTGGTACTTATCTCTGAGCCATGGACCGGATATACTAGTATGATTCTCGTTCACTGCATAATAGCTTTTGGAGATTTGGAGTTCAAGTCATAATTCTACAGGAAGGGTCATTTAGTGAACTTATTCTTGAATTCTTTATTAACTAGCAGTACAAGGTTGGGGAAGATATTCCACTGGGCCTTATTTTTGGAGAATTATTGACTGCTAACTTTCCATCTTAAATATTTTCATAAAAAAATGAAGCATTTTCTAAATTACAAACCTTGATCTTATTAGGGTAAACAAGTTGTAATAGAATAATTTTGGTGGTTTTATTCGCGATTTGCTACCTTGCTTGTTATGTACTTTTTTGGAGCTTATAGATTTAAATACTATATTTCTTCCGCTTCTGTGCAAAAATCCTGCTCTGTTGGGCTAAATGCTAGGTATAAAATGCCAAAAGAATCTCGACATTGTCGGTTTCTGTTGCAGGAATCTTAGCTGATTGGTGCTTTGGAGCTGCAGATCTGGTTGTGGTCATTAGTTGCTCACAGAGACGTGGGTTTGAAGTTGTGTTGAGCTGTTTTTCATTTGTTCGCACTCTGCAGTTGTAACTTGTAAAAACAAGCTGGGCTTTCTTGAAGAGCTGTGGAGATTGATAAGATGAAGAGTACAAGAGGAGCAATGTTATTTCCTCTCTGTCTTTGTGCGATGGTTTGCCTCATGGCTCAGCTAGGAGCTGCCAATGTAGTGCTAATGGGGAATAATCTGACCTTGTCAGTCGACGATGTTGAGGCAAGCTTTGGTAAGTCCTGGAGATCTCATCACCATGTGGCTTTGTCACAGTAGAGTACCAACTTCTACTATCCAGATATCACTTGATATGAAATTTACTTTTGTTTGCATGCCTTCTCTACCAGTTGCCTATGACCAATTTAGGTCCTTATGTTGGGTTCATACATACTTCTTAGTTGCACTATTGATTAATGGTGACATGCAATTATGCAAATATGTTGCAGTACTTCCTATTATATTTTTGTGGCTGTTTTCTTTTAGTTCTCATAGTAATATTAAGCTTGAGTTTATTCGTTGATTGTGTCATGCTACATTTGCATTTAAGGTTGTTTTCTTCTCCCTTTCACTGTTGTGGAGGTTGTATTTTCTGAAGGATTCATTATGCCATTTCAATTGGTTTCCAGCTCCAGGAGTGAAAGGGTCAGGTGTTAATGGCGTAGTTTATACTGCTGAACCTTTGAACGCCTGCAGTCCATTAACAAACAAAGCTGTCAAGGGTCCACCATCTCCATTCGCATTGATTGTAAGAGGCGGCTGCACATTTGATGAGAAAGTCAAAAGTGCACAGGATGCTGGATTCAAAGCTGCAATAGTATATGACAATGAAAATAGTGGGGTTCTGATTTCAAGTAATGTACCTTATCACTCCCACTTGTTTTTGCTTTGCAGTTTCTTATTGACATCTGTATAGCTGTGTGATACTCTTTATTCATAGCATGACCGGCACATATATATGGATTTTTTTTTTCTTTTTCCCCTTACCTGTCCATGTTTTAGGACCTGTAGATGGCCACACATTAAATATAGATGAGACAGGCTGAAGGGCACAAGAAAATGCTTTTAGATCTGTTTTCCAAAATGGATGAAGCACAAATACTTGTGCAAATCGTGCCCCAATAAACAAAAGATAGAAATAAACTGTATAAGTTGATACAATTTTAATAATCTCACCACTGTATTTTTTTTCACTATTTCATATTAACATTGTTTGGAGAATATATTTTCTGCACTACCTAACTAGGAAGTGTAACAGTGGCTGGAAGCTCAAGTGGTATTCACATATATGCGGTGTTCATCTCGAAGGCCTCAGGGGAGGTGTTGAAGAGATTTTCAGGCCGTACTGATGTAGAGGTGTGGATACTACCCACATTTGAGAACTCAGCCTGGTCAATCATGGCAATTTCATTCATATCGCTGCTTGCGATGTCCGCTGTTCTAGCTACCTGTTTCTTCGTGAGGAGGCATCGAATAAGGCAGGACCGACCTAGAATTCCAGAAGTCCGAGAATTCCATGGAATGAGCAGCCAATTAGTTAAGGCAATGCCAAGTCTTATTTTCACAAAGGTGCAAGAAGACAACTGCACATCGTCAATGTGCGCCATTTGCTTGGAAGACTATAATGTTGGAGAAAAGCTAAGAGTGCTACCTTGCCATCACAGTATGTTTCGCCTACTTTATAACATCATAACTGCCTTTTATAACACAGTAGTAACTTTACTGTTTGAGACTGCATGGCCAGTGGATTTTAGGAGAAACTAGCACAGTCGTAACTTTACTGTTCGAGACTGTTCATGGCCAGTGGATTTTAGGAGAAACTAGGCATGTCTATCTGCTATACTCTTCAATCTTCGAATGAATTTGTGCAATTTTTTTTAATCTGTTAGTGCACCGATGTGCAATAAAATTACTAAACAGCTATCTGCATTTCTTTTTCTTCATTTTGAATGTCTATGATAAGTATAGTTTGGTTAGATTTGAGAAGCTCTTTTTTGTAGTAGCCATTTCCTGGTCCTTAAGAACATAGAATATTGGTACTGTCAATTGGCACATCTATAGATTCACTGTTGTCAAAATCATTAAACTGCGTAATTACAGATTCTCTCAATTAATTAGTATTGTATAAACTTTTTGGTGTAATAAATCAGTCGAACAACTCTCCTTATATACAATCTTTTATCGAAGAGAGATGTATTGAATAAATTGTACCCCTTGTATACAATCAGCTATCTGAAGAATGTTGTTATTTCTAAGGCAGTACCATGATATTTGTGTGAATTGCCTTGCAGAGTTCCATGCGGTTTGTGTGGACCTGTGGCTCACATCTTGGAGAACATTCTGTCCTGTATGCAAGCGGGATGCAATGACTGGAATATCAGATCCTGCTGCCTCAGAGACTACCCCGTTGCTTTCTTCTGCAGTTCGCTTACCTTCTCAGTCATCTTCATTCCGGTCGAGTGTGGCAGCATCCCCTCCCAGACCAATAAGCCGACGTCCTTCATCACAATCCGTATCTCGTGTTTACTCTGTTTCTAGTACCCCCCACACCCCGAACCCCCTAAGGTCTTACACAAACTCACCTTCCATGAGTAGAAGCAATGCAGACCTTGCAAACATGTCTTCTCCCTGCCCTTGCACCTCGCATCTTGCCTCCACACACACTTTGGTCGGCAACCATTTGTCTCCACCAATCAATATAAGTTACGTGTCACCCCATATGTCCCGCTCTGGCTATGTATCACCCAGTCCACATGTTAGTTTGTCATATATCTCCAATTCTGGGTATGGATCTTCAAGTTACTATCTTGGTTCATCCAGAGAGCATCGCTCATATCTAAGGCGTTGTGGGGAATCAGGGCCTAGCCTGTCTACCATGGCCCCTCAATCGCCACAACAGTTTCAACTGCGGCATGGTGGTGAGTCGGAGACAAATCTAGCTGGTGCATCATCAGCTCAGTCCTTTCGGCATTCCTACCTGAGACACTGTGCTGATTCAGATGCAAGTTTATCTGCCATGGCGTCAGCTCAGTCGTTACCGGGATGTTGATTGCTCTGGAATAGCTCGTCTCTGTGGAAGACATGGCGTGACTTGTGTATACATTGAGGCATGTAACATATGCAATTGGTTGAGAAAAATGCTTAGATTTGTTTATTGTTCTTCTGCCATTTGTCCATTTCTTTTTTAGTGGTTGTTAGTTTTATTTCTTGTGTTGCTGGGTGTGTATTGCATGTATACAGAAGTATCAGGAAAATATTTATGACAGGAATGCTTTTGAACTCGTGAGTTGTTTGCGTTGTCTTTGAAATTCCTGATGGTTTTAGAATTAAATGTTGGAAATTAGTTACCTGCTCTTGCTTCTTCTATATATATATATATATATATTTTAAAAGTTTTGAAGCAGGTTGTTTGGCTATGTCGAGAGTAATTCATTTTGTGGGAGTTCAGCGGTTGCTTTTCTGCAGTTGATTCCGGGAGGAGTCCATGAAGAGCAGCACATGATGTAGCTTGTTTTGTTCATTTAATGGCATCTTTTTAGCTGGCCACTCTCCTGCTTGCATGATTCCATCCTGTTAGTTACTTGGGCCGGGTAATATACCACAGCTTTGCTTTGCTTCTTACTGGTGAAGAAAAACAGATGAGAGGCTGCTCCTCTGATTTGCCGGACTACTTAGAGCATCTCCAGCAGCCTCTCCATCCGGCTCGCTATCTCCAAAAAATAGCGAACCTGCCGAACCAAACGCCTCCAGCAGCCTCGCTATCGCCGTCGCCAAAATTAGCGAGAGGAGAGAGGCTCGCTACTTCTGGCGAGTCTCTCTCCGCTCGCTATCCTTCCTTCGCGCAACTGCTCGGGCCTTCGCGTGACCGCACGGACACCGGCGAGGCGCGGGGATGGTTCGGCTCCGGGGATGATTCGGCGCCCCTTCGCGACAGCACCGCACGCACGCCTCCTCCCCCGACAATGACTCCCGCGGCGACACCTAGATCTCCTCCGCTGCTGTCTTCTCGCGATCCTGACCATGGTAATTCCGCCCGTAGACCCCCTCTCGTAACGAATCCTCCCCTCTAAAATCACACGGAACAACTCGTTAACGGCTACGCGAACGAAGATGGACGCCGCCGCCGCCGCCGGAGTCTCTGTTAATGGTAAGCGCGAGGTCACCCTACGTGCTCTGATCCGTCCGGATCGGATCTGTTCTGTTCTGTTCGCGGTGCGTTTGTTCTCGTTTTGGTTTATTTTGGTTGGGGAGAAGAGATTCCTGTTCAGGCGATTCGGATTGTGCCCTCTTGTGACGGATGTCCCCATAAAGTTCCCTTTATTCTCCACATTCTGTACTGTCAAATATTGATTTTTCACAAAATTTATTTGCCTTGAACAGCAGAGATTGCAAGTCCATGGGCTCATTTGCATTTGTTTTGTTAGAGGAAACTTGACTATTCTAGCAGGATATTAAATTTTTGTCAATACATTTTTTTGGCTTTATGAGGAGTGGAAAAGAAAGCAACTGCATAAATTGCAGAAGGTTTCTTCTGATCCTGGAAGGCCTGATGAATATGATTTCGATAATGATGTTCCCATGTAAGTTTATTCTTTCATATCTGCAATATGAAGAATTACAAAAAATTACTTGTCTTTTGCAATTGATTATGCCATATATATGTTAGTCATTTCAACAAGTGGTGTGCATTGCAGTTGCACCTATTCAGGGAATGGTTGGCCTAGGTGAAGTTTTTTCGTAGCCAGTTTTAGTTGGTTTCAGGTTATAAGCACCAAAAGGTTCTTCCCACTAGCTTAGGGGCAGGGTTATCAAGTGGTAGAAGGACTAAAGCTTATTGGATTAGCCCAAAATATGTTACCCTACCTTGACATCAGCTTATAAGCACATAAGGTGACTGAAGTTAGGCTAGGCCAAATAGGACTGAAGTTATCCTGCTCATATTTCTTAGTTATGTAGTGCCAGTAGTTGCATGCTTGCAGATAGATAGAGATGCATTCTGAAAATAGGTCATAAACTTTTGTGATTTCTTCAGGCCAGCCCTTTCTGTGATGATTAGTATTAGAAGCTTTTGAGATCTTCCCTGTTGCATGTGTTACTTTGGCGGTTCTATCTACAATAATTGATTTTTGTCAAGCAAGTAGTTGCCTTGTTTCTTTAACAAGATCTACTCCATTTTAGGTGTGATGAAAGCAGGCAGCAATTGTCAAGGAAGTTACCTATTCCTTCTAGCAAAATAAGTCCTTACAGGATTGTAATCATATTGCGGCTGGCCATTCTTGGCTTGTTTGCTTTTCAGGTACTCTGAAGCAGAGGGTGCGTCCGGAGTTGATCGCAAGATTACCTTGGATAGGCGCTTGCTGAATCGCCTGAAACTGAAGGCTGCAGATTGTCGATCAAGTGGCCCTTATGAAAGGAAAACAATTGCAATGGAGATTATACTTACATTGCTGGATTTATGGCCTATTTGTCAGTCTGGAGGGAAGAATGATCCAATTTTTGTACCTGTTTCTGAGCAACTTTTAGCTAGCAGGATATAGTGATTCTATTGACTTGTCATGCTCTTTGATAATATCAGTTTGTGAACTCTTAATAGGTCAATTGAAACGTTTGTGAATTCTTAGTAGCTCATTGGAAGTGTATGGCTGGTTAAACCAAATTTTGAGTGGCATGCTGATTTATTTGATGCTCTGTGATCATCTTGAGATCGATCAACCTTTGTTCCCATGTAATCAGATTGTGAATTGCGATGGCTACATACTTTGCTTACTCGGGGTAGAGATTGGTCCTGAAATAAACCTGTCATCACAATGATAGGAAGCTTGAAGACAAAAACATTTACATGTGGCAGCTAATTTTGACAATTGTAGAAGGCTTTAATGCATCTTGTGCTGTCAAAGGATGATATTATTATTATTATTATTATTATTGTAGCCGTTCGAATTTTTCCGTTCAAAGATAACCGTTACAATATAGTTGTCACAATAAATTTTAATTTTTCAATTCCCGTATTTAAATATAGTTGTTTGAATGTATCGGTAAAAAAAACAGTTCTTTGTTATATCATTACGTGGAATATGATTAGAATATAGGAGAGAGAAGATAGGGAGTGTGATATGGAGAGTGCTGTTGGAGAGGGAGGAGATATGGAGAGGCATTTTTTTGGAGAGTTCTGTAAAAGTGGCTTTTGGAGAGTGGGATTTGGAGAGCGTTGCTGGAGTTGCTCTTATATGCTCATCACTCTGTGAATTGGGTACAGCAATGCAGAGCAGCTCCTCCTGCTTTGGCGGTAAGTTAAATCAAATCCTTGAGCAGTATTTATATCCAAGAGGTGGCTTTCAGATTATCACCTTTCGTATGTTGCTGCGGATATCTCGAGAGCTCCAAATCGCTCGAGTTGAGAGCCCTAGGTGTTGCAACATTAACAGACCTCCAAATCACTTGAGTTGTGCTTGTTTTTTGCATGTCTTTCCCCTTGTTTTCCCGGCCCGGGCTGCATTACATTGACATGCGCCAATCTGCTTGTCACTACTCTCCCTGACCGGGTATCAATCATATACCAAGGGTAAGATTTAGCACAAGCCTAGTTAGTACTAGTTTAAACTCAGCTCACTAGACTATTTTAGATGATTTTAAGGTATATATACCTATTTTAGATGATTTTAAGGTATCCTGTGAGTACAAATGTGGCTGTATCATTCTGTCTGATTGTGGTACTTTGAAGTATGATTTTAAGGTTAATAGTGTGCTGAGCAGTGGCTCCTTGCTTGATTGACTCATCATCCGGCTGCACTTTTGCCCAATTAATGGAACATTGAAGCTTGGAAGCTAGGAGTGGTCAAATTACACTACCCTTTTTGAGCTTCTTTTAGCGGGTGCTCTCTTTTCTGAGCTAAAGAAGCAGACGTAATCACAGTTTAAAAGCTAGCTAGATAGGTTTATAATGACCGTGGAGGAGAGAAGATCCAGCTTTACAGAAAAGCAAGAAAGTCTCTCCCCTCCACTCCACAATGATAAAAAGGCTGCCCAGCCCCAGCCCAGTTCAACACACACACGGACGACACAGAGGAGTGCGTCCCAAACGAGCAACACCGTCTGATTCTCTTCTCACCCTCTGGTTGCTGCTGCTTCAGCTGGTAGTAGTTGGTTGTGGGCCTTGTGGATGGATACCCAGGGGCCAGGGCGTGTGGCCCTCCCAAGCAGAAGCACAAGAAGAGCAGCACGACTGGCTCGCACCAAACTGTGTCACACTGTACTCATGCTTGGATTCTGTCAGGCTCAGGCAGTGCTGCTGCTGCTGCTGCATTTTTTCTTCTTCTTCTTCTTCTTTTTTTTTTTAACTTCTCCACCGATCTTTTGCTACAGGAATAGCAGTCATCTCACAAGGAGGAGCTGTGGCTGTGGCCTGCTATATGGTGCCTATGTGGTGTTGTGTGCTGCATGCCCCGGAGGACCGGACTGGACTGGAGGAGGCTTTTGGCAAAAGAGAGGCTGCTTTAACTGAATCTTTTTGTTGGTATTGCAAGCCTAATAGTGAAAGTAACAGTAATAGGCTCCACAGTCATCTCTGCCCTGCCCTTGTGTGTGTTTTTGTGTCAGGATACAATCTCCTCTCTCTCTCTCTCTTACTTGAGGCGAAAGGAGACCCCCGTTGGCCAAAGGGTTTGTATCATGTGTTTAAAGAAGGCTTGCCACACTGGTTGCTAACACAGCAAAAGGATGGCTTCATCCGTCCAGCAGCAGGCACGGAAAAGGTCCAAGAGTGGCAGAGGCCATGCGTGTGTGCGTGCCTGTTTTCATGTCTGCGACACAAGGCAATGCTGGATCATCATGGATGGATGGCCTCGCTTTTCTTCTTCCTTTCTTTTTCTTTCCTTTCATTTCTACCCATCGCCACGTACACGTAGCGGTACGTATATATATAGTACTCTAGCTGAGAAGCCTGAGAGAGAGAGTGCTCCGTGGCCTGGTTAGCACGGAATGCGAGGTTTTTAGAGTCATTACATTATCCACTAATATCCTGTATCTTCTCGATCTTAAAGCAGTTTGCAGCTGCACTTTGCAGAGCATGAGTACCTCCACTACTGCTACTGGCGGTGGTTAGGAAACTAAGACCGCTAGCTTATACTATGAGCAAGACTGCACAAGCTTTCTTTTTGAGTACTACTACAGTACTAGGTACGTAGTAAGTGATGCATTGGCTTCATCTTTATCCGGGTGCAGTGTGCACACTTCCGTACTGCTTCTATTTAATTAGGCCCTGTTTGTAACTGTGTGAATGGTTTGGAAGCTAGCTTATGGAGTAGTAGTAATATAAACCTCTGAAGATGCACTACTGTACAACAGATCATCACAGACGGTTCATAAATCACATCACAGACGGTTTTGTGAACTATCTGTATCCAAGTATCAGTGATGATAAAGAGTCATTGCAGACGGTTTTTCAACTGTCTGTGAAAAAACTCATCACATACAGTTCTAAATTGGAACCGTCTGTGATATGGTATCATCTCAGACTGTTCCACTTAGGAACCGTCTGTGATGATAGACTTATCCCAGACGATTCTAATGAAAAATCATCTGTGAAGAGGCCACATCACAGACGATGGTTCTTCTTTAAAACCGTCTGTGATATTAATTTTCTATTTTTTACTATATTTTAATTTATTGGTTAATCTCAAGAATTGTTAGTCATACCCTCTAAAATAAAAGACAGTACATAGCATCACCAGCATATTATTATGACATAAATTTAAAAAATGTACTCCAATCACATGTTACACAACATACAGCATATCCATTTCATAAATCAAGTCAGATCGCACATTACAATATATGTATAACGCATCTATTTTATAAATCAACTCACATATATACTAATCAATTGGATTCAGAAGTACAAATGACAAATTCACAGTACAAGGTTTACAAATTAATCTGAATGCACGGTAAGTAACAAATTCACAACTCATCTGTTAAGCCCTGAGTAGCGTATACCCTTTGGATTTAAGACCTCACGCATCAAGAAGGCACAGAGCTATCCTGAATACCTAGCAGGTTAACCTGTTCCAACGCAGATTCGGCGTATTGCCAAGCCTGTCGATGAGAAGAGTAAAGTCTCGCGTGTATATAAATTAATAAGTGGAGACAATTGTTGCAAGATTGACAGACCTGTATGACATTGGTCTTCTAAGAACTAATGAGGAGTGGCATGTTGTGGCAAACATAGAATCCACATAAATTAATGCCCTTTGGCTGCTAGTGGCACTTCCAAAACATAATAGGTTAATTAGTTCCGAAGGTATTATTATAGAGTGTGAAGAATTATTGCATACTATCTGATACCGAAAACTTAAAAGTATACGTTAGAGTGGCTGGGCTCTTCTTGTGTAACCCTCCCCTTATTTTGTAGACACCGAATGACGTGTCGAGAAAATCTTTGATATGCTTCAAGTCGTGGGTGCCGCCCTTTTTGGAATCAAGGTAAATTACCCGGTTCTGTCTCGGTATAATTATGAGTAGAACCCAGTGATACCTACATAGGTATGTCGACATGGTCGTTGAACCTATCTTTGAGGTGCGATATATAGTAGAAATCAATAAGTATAGCATCTAGACGAAGCACTTACCCCGGGTTGTAGGGTAAAAGTATGAATTTTTTGTTCGAATGAGTCAGCATTACTTTTTTCATGTACTCATAGACGACTTGTTTATTTTCATTCATGGTTTGCTTGGACACCATGTGTGGGTCGGCGAAACCCACCGGTTGTTCCCTTGCTATTGCTTCCAGGATCATGTATCTACATATACAAAATCAAGGATGATATATATATAACATTTATCGGTGCGTTAGAAATATAGACGGTGATTGCACACACTTACATTGTCCAGCATATTATGAGTAAGGCGTCGAACGCTTTGAGATTGTATAGATCGAACAAGTCGGTGAAGCCGACCACAAAGATACCATCTAAAGACCGGTGTAAGAAATACTCCTCCTTGAAACTCACCGAGATACTTAATGTCTGTTGTGCCACCGATTTGTTGGCTTGTTGTATGTACTATTCTTGCAATCTAACGCAGGCTAATGTAAGCGTCTCCTTATGCTCATCCGGTATGAACGGTTGCCCTAGCTCGAATTGCTGCACAAATGGGACAAACAGAAAGTCACAGGCTGACGTGGTCCATTTTAATTTGCCCTTGTCTCTACCTCCCCTTCTACCAAACTTCGTATTCACAGGAGATGACTGGGCCCTTATTGTAGTAACGATCTACGTGTGACGGGACACAGTAGCCGATTTGGCGGGCTCCTTCGGTGCATCACATGGCTCCGATAGTGCTGGTAACTCCGGCGCATCATGTGGTACCTCTGGGATTGCTTATAGCTTCGGTGCTCCTAGGCAGGTGTCGAAGGAGGTGTCCTTCTAGGGCCACTGGATGAATGTGCCAATGGCATCCCCTAGTGTGAAGATCTCATCGTTTAGGGGCGTATCCAGCGTGATGGTCTTGAAAATTTCATGTGCACCATCGACATAGACCTTTGCGTAGCTGGCTCTACAATACGACCATACACTAATGGCCTTACACCGGATGCATACACTTGTCTCCAAGCAGCCTGCAGGGAAACAGAGCCGTTGGCAAGTCTCACTTGCAGATTGCACGGCGTAACCACCTATATAAGGGTACACAAGTAATTAGTTAACACGTCCAATATTAAAATCTATGTAAGGAGCATTGCAGATATGTTACCCGGGTGTCGTCAGGAGGAAATCTGGCTTCATCCACATCCGTCTCAGGGGCGGACGCGCAGTTGCTCTGATGGTTGGTTGGACTAAACTGCGCCTGTACTTCTTAGGCTTGCACGTTCACTGCCTGCCTCTCCTCAGTCGCCCTTTGTTCCATTCCTTTCTTGAGGCTTCGTAGCTGACTATCGAACTGTGCTCTAAGCCTTTCCTCAACTCTTTTCTCAATCAGGGCTACTAGTCGTTTCTCACGCTCGGTTTTGTTTCTCTTCCTACTCCGGTACGTGTCCGAGTCATGTGGGAACCCCAATTTTCAGGGAACGAAAACACTTAGGTCTTGGGTGCGATCTGGGTGTTCCTTGTTTTCCAAGGCCGTGGAGAGTATGTCTTTCTCTCTGTCCGAAGTGAAAGAGCCCTGAAAAGATTTCATGCTCAACGATATTAAGTGTTGGGACACTTCCTCATCAGCGGGGTTTGCAAGACACGCCGCCCGAAGAAGTGGGACGTGACTTCGCTCTTACCCAATTTCTGGCATGCGGGTCCACGATCGAGGCAAACAGCGGCACGACCTTCTTGTGGATTGCCTTGTTGTCCTCCCTCGTCCATTGAGCGATCTTATCTACGTACCCGATTGAGCTGAGTCTGTGTGGGTGTGTGTTTTTTGATTGGATAGCCTTTGTGCACCACACTTTGAAACATGAACTCTTCCGTCATCTTCAACTCAACAAATCGTTCCCAGTCGTTTTCAGAAATGAACCCGTACTTCTGGAATGGAGTCATTTCTTTATTGACGTAATTAGCGACGAGGGCGTTCTCACTACAAGAAACAGTGAAAAATTCGTGGGCAAAAAAAAACCCACGAATTTACGTATTTAAATTCGTCGGTTTTTAAAATACCCACGAATTTAATTAAATTCGTGGGCCAGAAAAATACCGACGAATTTATTTATTTAAATTCGTGGGCTTGTAAATATACCCACGAAATTAATTAAATTCGTGGGCAAAAACCCCACGAATTTATGCACTGATTAGGGTCACCTCGTAGGGCGTGTCTCTCTCTCTCTTCGTTGAGTTCGCTCCTCTCTCGCTCTCTCACACAACCCGCCTCCTCCGCCGCCACTTGCAGCACTGCTGCCCGCCTTGTCTTGCCCCATGCCGCTTCGCCATGCCTCCGCCGCCCCATCCGGACCCATGACGCCCATCGCCCCCGCCGCCCCATCCTCGACCTCATGACGCCCTTGCCCCCATCACGCCGCCCATCCCGGACCCCATGGTGACCCTCTCCTCCTCATGACGCCCTCGCCCCCATCCCGGACCCCATGGTGACCCTCTCCTCCCGACGTCAACTCAGACAAGGCCGATGTGTGAAGCCCTGCTCTTGCCGCTCCAACCCCGGCCGCTTTGCGCTCGTGCCCATCAAGGACGAGGAACCGTGCGTCCGCGCTGCCGCCTCCCCGCCGCTCGGGGCCCTCCGGCGGCCAAGCCTGTCGAGATGAGTTCTTGAACTCCCAAGGAAGGCAAGGGCTAAGGCCAAGATGCTGCAAAGACAGACGTTTGTCTAATGAGTGACTTGTCTCGTTGTCTTTGATTACGGAACTGTCATAGCCAATTAGGATGCCGATGATGTCGTTTTGTTTTGTTCGATGTGAAGAAATCCTCTTCTAGAAGCAGAGAGGATCACGGTCATGGAATCGGTCGTCAAGAAGAGGATGGAGCCGAAAGGATTAAGAGGGAGCGAGATTGTGCTCCGTAGTTGGTGCTCGTGTAAGGGAAAATTAGGCGCCTTTTGCTTTCGAAAATTTTGAATTTTTGTGGTGTGTATGGCTTCATAATTGGTTCTAAGGAAAATGTGTGACTATTGAATTTCAGCTAAAAAATGCTTGAATTGGGTATGTCACATGAATGAATTTATTTTCTCACGCACGCGTGAGAGGGAGCGATGGGGTTTCCATAGGGATGATGGGTGATGTCACTCAAAGACTGTGACCTTCATCGATGTTTTCATCTCAATGGTCTTATTGTAGAATCGAATGAACTATGTAATTGGATGGATATGTTGGCTATTATCAACTGAATTTTGAAGCTAAAATTATGCTCAATACCCCTGTGGATGTCACATGTGCACTAGCATTTTGCTAACTTGGCCGTTTCTACTCTTTTTGTTGTTTTCCTACATATATCGGTCTTCAATTGAACATCCATTAACAATTAATTAGTAATGAATTCAGGATGGTTTATGTGAATAGGTGGTTAAAATTCAAAACTTAAGTGCAGGTTAATTTTATTTATTTATTTGTCAAACTATCGGTGCCATATTTGGATCAATGGAGTGATATTGAGATGGATCATTCAAGTTTTTTTTTGAGGGCAACAACAATAAGATAATGCCTCGCTACTACCGCCAATCATTGGGAATGTTAGGTAAGATTCCAATTTAAATTCAATTTCGTGCATAAATCAGATCAATTGTGTGAGTGATGCAGATGAAATATTATGTTATTATTATGCTATAAGAATATTTATTTTAACAATGTTTGCGAGCAAACTGTGGTGAAATCACGGAAGTTCTTAATCAGGATCCAACCTACTGAACCATCGTCTCCTTGTGTCGAAAATTTCCAATCGAAGGTTAGAAAGCATAGAATGATATTGCAATGCATATCTGCGAGTGTTGTCATGCCTAGCTTACTAGCTATCGGAAGATGCTTTTGGATTCGCTTTCAAGAATGTCATCTTTTAAAGAGATTCGAAAATTACCGCAGAGGCCGACAAGTTGTTGAAAATTCGAGAGGACTTGGATGAAACCAAGATTATTCTCGTAAGTAATGCTATCATTTATGAACCAAGATATTCCTCTTGCAACTTATAGCCTATGCCGCCATTTTTTTGAACATGCATGAATGATGATATAAGTTTCCACCGTTAGTATCCAAAGAAGTACTATATAATTTATATCGCTTTTGTATGTAACTCAAAGCGAAGAAGTAAATGACTTGGTGCTTAGCGCAAGTGTTGTGTTATTTGGTGAAGTCATAAAGTTCAACTCCACATTCAAGACGCTATGCTTTGATTGTTACAAATATGGATGAGAACCTTAACTCAAAATGAATCAGAGAGTTATCTATTCCTCAAGAATACCTCCAAGTTTATGAATAACTAAGTCGATCACAAGCAAAATTCCTATAACCAAAACCCATTCAATTATTAGTTGTTCAAAATCCTTTTTTTCTTGTTCGACTCCGACAAAATCAATTTTGTGATTCCTAATCAAGTCCAACAAATTACTCTTTTTACATGGTTTTCCTATATACCAAGTCCCTTTAGCTCTGTTACGCCATATTTCATACCATTATTGTTTACGCCGAGTTGTGAGGCATTTATTTCATCGATTTGATTGGTGTGGCATTCTTGTTTTCCATTAGCAATATGGTACATTTGCAAAGCTATCTGAAGCAATAAAGCCAATAATCCTTCCATTTAGTTTTTTAGTCACAAGATCTTGACCTATGTTTTATTTTGTTACAGGACCATAGAGATTGTGGACTACACAAATTATGATGATATGAAATATGTCAGTAAGTCCATATTTTCTATAAGTATGAAGAATTTCATTCTACAAACCTTTTTAGTTTTTCGATACTCTCTGAATTGGCATGTCAGTGTTAACCATAGGACCGTGAAGAGAAGTCTGGCCGAGGAGATCTTGGGAAGACCAAATTATGGAGCTCAAGGATAGGAGCTTGTGTTTCAAATATGTTGTCAAGTCCTTTTGTCATGTAGCATGATGGAACGGTTAGTGATGGATGTGTAAAATTTGAAGCAAATGTTTCTTAAGCCATTTTTTATTAATCTGAAAGATAATGCTCTTTAATGTATGACATGCAAGAACAACAAGCGCCTTATACATGTTTTTCTTGGTTATATGGTTGCTTCTTTGCCATCTGTGGGTGGTGGGTGGGACCGCACTCAGATTGGATATTTTTTTGTACATCCGACGGTTAAATTGTGAGCCTCTCTTGACCCACGAAATTAAGGGTTAAATTGTGGGTTTTTCACCACGAATTTAATCATAAATTCGTGGGTTTTTCAAATTTCAAATTTAACTGTTAAATTCGTGGGTTTTTTCAAGAACTCCACGAATTTAATTTAAATTGTGGTACCCACGAATTTAATTGATTAATTTCGTCGAGTTAAATTCGTGAACTAAATTGACGGTTTGCCCACAATTTAACTTAAATTGTGGTTTTATTTCAAATTGTGGGTTTTGGCCCACTTATTTTTCCCTGCTTCTTGTAGTGTCTTGAAGTTTTTCTCGCCCTTCCCGCCACTAGCAACGCGTACTATCGCAGATGTAGGCATGGTGTCTTGTGGAACCTTGAACGATGCTAATATAACCTGTTTTGTAGGGGTGATGTACTATTAATAACACTTATAGGCCTTTGCAGTTTCAGAGTATGACGGTACATGTCTAATATAACCATTTTTATAGTAATGATGTACCATTAATAACACTTGCAGGCCTTTGCAGTTTCTGAGTACATTAGTAGTTACGATTTGTCAGTAGAGATATAAATAAACCTCTGGAAGTTTTCTCGTTAATAGTACCACTTGCAGCGATTTGTTGTAGTTTTGGAGTGAAGGAGAAAAGGTTGACGTAGTTAAGCCTAATTTTCGCTACAAATACAGAATAAAATACTGTTGTTTTTACAAGACTTGCGTTGAGATGAACAATTAATATGAATTGTTACAAAACACACGGTAAAAATATATGACTAAAGAAACAGACGACAGGGATTTTATGTGAAAAACCCTTTTGGAAAAAAAATACGAGCTCACGAAAACAATTTCATTATATGAGGAGATGTTTATAATCCTTTGGACTTTCGGCACATATGGTATTCATGTGCTTAATTACCCTTCGGGGGTTTTACGGAGACAATTTTCATTACGGATTTTGAGTCCAGAGGAGATTTGTTAGAGATAAGATTCCTCGTGATTTTTTCCTCTCCTGTGAGATTTTTCACTTAAATTCGTGTCTTGATTTCTTACTTCTCTAATCCTAACACGAATTAAATGTAAGGTGTGTTTCTATGCATGCACGCTAAATCTGAACAAGACAGTGCAAGTTTACAACGGCAGCTCTTTTATTTCGCTTAAAAAAAGTTGTCCTACAGTAGTATAGAAGCACGTCGCAAGAAATTAGGAAGCACTAGGTTCTATAGCGCGCTACGCCGCGGCGCGTAAATTCTAGTCCGATTTTTTTGGAAAAAATCTGATAAATTTTGTCGAATTTTTGATTTCTGTAATTTTAAAATAAAATGGGTTGGTAGGACCCGCTGGCGAATCCATAGGCTATTACAAACCTTCGACGAATCCACGTTTAATCTACAGATTACTATAAACTTTCGACGAATCTGTATTTTTTTAGAAAACCGTGGTTGTTTTTTTTTACGTATTTTGGGATATTTGATCGTTTTTTTGTTTTTTGTGTTTGCTAAAAAAAATGGGTTGTTAGGACCGACCGGCGAATCTATGGGTTGCTATAAATCTTTCGACGAATCTACGTTTTTTTAAAAAAAACCCACGGTTATGACCCGTTGGCAAATTCATAAGTTGTTATAAACCTTCGACGAATCTATGTTTTTTTTGTCGATGTGTGTTTTTTTAGAAATTTGCGGTTGAATCTGTGCTTTTTTTGTTTTTTAAAAGAAAAGTGCGGTTTTTTATGTATTTTCTTTTTTAAAAGGCTGCTCGGACCCGTGGGCGAATCCATGAATCGCTATAAACCTTCGACGAATCTGATTTTTTTGGTCGACACATTTTTTTGTTTTTGATTCCGTTTCTTAAACATCCGTTGAGAGAAGCAAAACATATTTTTTTTTCTAGAGAAAACGGAGAAAGGGCCATTTCGGGATATTTGATCGTCTTTTTGTTTTTTGTGTTTGTTAAAAAAAATGGGTCGTTAGGACCCACCGGCGAATCTATAGGTTGCTATAAATCTTTCAACGAATCTACGTTTTTTTTAAAAAAAACTTGCGGCTATGACCCGTTGGCAAATCCATAAGTTGTTATAAACCTTCGACGAATCTGTGTTTTTTTAGAAATTTGCGGTTGAATCTGTGCTTTTTTTTAAAGAAAAGTGTGGCCATTTTTTATGTATTTCTTTTTTTAAAAGGCTGCTCGGACCCGTGGGTGAATCCATGAATCGCTATAAATCTTCGACAAATCTGGTTTTTTGGAAAAGTACGGCCGTTTTTTTATATATTTCCTTTTTTAAAAGGCTGCTTAATCCATAAGTTGTTATAAACCTTCGACGAATCTGTGTTTTTTTTGTCGATGTGTGTTTTTTTAGAAATTTGCGGTTGAATCTGTGCTTTTTTGTTTTTTAAAAAGAAAAGTGCGGTCATTTTTTTTATGTATTTCCTTTTTTAAAAGGCTGCTCGGAACCATAGGCGAATCCATGAATCGCTATAAACCTTCGACGAATCTGGTTTTTTGGAAAAGTGCGGCCGTTTTTTTTATGTATTTCTTTTTTTAAAAGGCTGTTTGGACCCGTGGGCGAATCCATGAATCGTTATAAACCTTCGACGAATCTGTTTTTTTGGTCGGGACATTTTTTTTGTTTTTTGATTCCGTTTCTTAAAAATCTGTTGAAAGAAGCAAAACGTATTTTTTGTTCGGGGAAAACGGAGAAAGGACCTGAACGTAAGGAGTAAGGGCCTGTTTGTTATTTTTTTATACCTGTTCGCTATCCTAAAAAATTAGAAAAGGGTTTGCTCGCGATTTGAATTTAACAGGATGTTTTTTTCGCAAAACAACGCACGAGGGACCCAAACGCGATTATGGAAAAAAAATATTCCCCTCACAAAAAATCGTGAAGGACTTATTTGTAATCCGTAAGGATCTATCCGTAATTCGAAAAAATGGAGGGTTTTTTTGCAAAATAGAGTGTGGTGACAGGTGGCTGATCTGATCTCTCGGCAATTCCTTACGCTATAATGGGTGCAACCATTTGCATGGACAGCACGTAAGTCGTAGTTCTATATAGAGCTGCATGGCAGCATGGTAGCCTGTGTTAGCTACTGCTTTGCCTGTGAGCAGTCACAGATCTAGTTTCGATCTTACGCTAATCATTCGTTCATACTGCAATTAAAACAGCTGTAGCACCTCGGGCCCTGTCTCGGCTGCCGCTGCCAGCATAAAAGTTGATCAGATTATTTCAGTTTCAGACAAGGAAGGGTATCACTTGAGCGATCACTTAGCCGCATCGATGCTTGCGCAGATGAGATACCCTGTGATTAATTAATGGAGTACTTACTAGCACTTATTGCTGTTGCTTTTTTCTCACTCTTTTTTCAGAGCCAGTGTTAAGGCACCAATAGAACGCTCTACATCTTGTACTGATCAAATTAATACTGAATGCTACTACTGCTCCATAGTCCGTAGCACATGGATAATACTGCAACTGAATAGCGCAGCAGCAGAGGAGCTTAGGAGGGATCAAGCTAGCAGCTGTGAGTGGCTGAGTGCCCTCTCTTCAATCTCCATAATCCAATCAACGACGGCGCCATAGGAAGCCATCACGTACGCATCCATGCCAGTTCACCCGCAACTGTTCCTGACGCGACATTTCCCTGCTGCAGATAGATGGGAGGAGAAGAGGGGGGATACCATACAATGCAATTGTTCACATACAAACTGACTGCTGATACTGTCACTGTGCATATATACTGTTCCTGCTATTGCTATTGCTAGCTGCTGGAAACCAGTGAACTAACAGGTATATGTATCAGGGTGGGTGAATAATAAGTAGTATCGCTGATGCATGATGCCTGAGCTCAAAATGGATGAAGTGCAAATGGTAATGTTAGCGTTTGAAGATGCAAACACACACACAAAAGAGAGACACAAGATTTTTATTTAAAAAAACTCTTGCGGGAAACTGATTGTTTGATTTACATGTTGACACACTACTACTAGTCTAGTGGTTAGCGGATGGGAAGGTGGCCGAAACAAATTAATGGATGTATATATGCATTTTGGAGCAGAGCACTGTGGTAATAGATTTTGAGGCGGAATTGAAGTAACGTGATGTTATTATGATGTGCAGGGAAGAGAAGAGACGAGGGAGGGAATAAAAAACTTTGGCTCTAGTTCGTCTGGTGCATATATACGTACGTACGTGTTTTATGGCTTGTTCCATTTGGCTTCGCTTTCCCCTGCACTGCACTGCACAAATGGGGGATTAAATGATGACATGCATGTGCGTGCTTGCTACGGACAACCAACCCGGCCGGCCAGACTTTGTTTTCTTGTTTTTACTGCACTGCTAGTGCTAGCCTCAGCACAGCAGGGACCCAACCCAATCATTTCGTTGCTTTGCTTTGCTTACATCCATCCGTTCCTGCACTGCACGCCGCGGTAAATTCTCTCAGCAAATTTCAGGGGAAAAAGTGCCGAATTGGTCCTCCAACTATACCTGCTGGACCACTTTGGTCCCTAAACAGCAATACCGGACTTGCGACGTCCTTCAACTCCCAAAACCGTGCACAGTTCGTCCTTTGACCAGTCAAATGGCGGTTTTGGCCCACACAGCAACACTGTCAGATTTTTAAACAATTTTACAAGCATGATAATGATCTGAAAAATTTATGGTACCATTATTAGTAGTTTAGGATCATACATAAAAATTTTAAAAATAATTTAACATCATTTGTTATCTTTAAAAAGTCAAAAACAGAATAGACATAATTGGGACAGTAAACTTGCTAGATTTTTCTAAATTTTCTCGAGTGTGATCATTATCTAAAATTTTTATGAACGATTAATAATTTCCTCAGTACCATTCTATAAAAGTTTCAAAAAATTTCAACTTTATTTGTTTTCTCAATAAAATCTTGTAATGCAGTAAGCACTAAACTTAATTTGTTGTATTATATTTCAAAAATCAAACAGAGAAAGAACATAAAGTTGAAATTTTTTGAAACTTTTATAGGATGGTACTGAGGAAATTCTTAATCGGTCATAAAAATTTTAGATAATGATCACACTCGAGAAAATTTTGAAAAATCTAGCAAGTTTACTGTCCCAATTATGTCTATTCTGTTTTTGATTTTTTAAAGATAACAAATGATGTTAAATTATTTTTAAAATTTTTATGTATGATCCTAAACTACTAATAATGGTACCATAAATGTTTCAGATCATTATCAAGCTTATAATTTTTTTAAAAATCTGACAGTGTTGTTGTGGGCTAAAACCGCCATTTGATCGGTCAAATGACTAATCAGGCACGGTTTTGGGAGTTGAAGGACGCCGCAAGTCCCAGATTGCTGCTTAGGACCAAAGTGGTCTAGCGGGTATAGTTGGAGGATCAATTCGGCACTTTTTCCAATTTCAGGACCCACCCCCCCTCCTGCGATCATCGACTGCATGAACAGCCTACCTTAGGTTGGTGAGTTACTGTTATGACAGGTGTATATCCCGAGATCAGTTCATATTATCCTAGCATTTTATAAACTAGTTTAAACCCTACGTGTTCCATGAGCAGCACCTTAATTTTAATAGAGGGGAAATTTTTTTTAAGTAAAAACAAATAAAATAAAAGATACTGCCGCTCGATTAAAAATGAAAAATAAAAATTTACTACAGCTCTGATACCGTACAAACTACTGTGCCAGAGGACATATGGCGGCGAGCGACCAAGCAGCCTTGCATCTATAGATAAGAAAAAAAAAACAGATGATATTTAATGCTCGTTGCATCTTCACAAGCTACGGTAATAAGTATAGAGGAGGAAAATAAACAGTATAGAAATACATGACACGGTAAATGCTAGTGCTTTTGTCCAAGTTTATAGTACATTTTTTTTAAATAGCCTTATTTATAAATATAGTGTATATTTTACATTTCAATGTAAAATATTGTGATGTTTCTTTATACTCCGCGAATATAGGGAATATGCATGCGTTGGTAAAGCAACATGAACCACGGGCACCGGCTAAATGTCTTGTCTTTCCCAGACATTTTTCTTTCTTTCCGGAGAGGAGTCTTATGCGGCGTCAAAAAGGCTAGGTGCGATATATAGTACTATGGGGTGTTTAGGAGGGCTCTGCTCCTCAATTTTCAGCTTCACTCTAAATTTGCGTAGCCAAACACCCTAGCTTCAGGAAAAAATGCGAATCTAAGAGAATGCTCTATGGTTTTTGTGGAGCTCTTCAAGGGGCACTCTAAGAAACACCGTTTCGTACCTATTCGTGAAGTTCCTAGGTAATTACCCACCTTTGCCACTGGTTACACACATTAGGAAGTTCTTAGGTAATTACCCATTTTTGCCACTGGTTCAAGGGTATAAATGGGTATCTACACCAAAACCATCTATTTTTGGAGCTGGATCTAATTTGCAAGCCAAACACCTCCCTTCTCTGCTTCAACTCTATATGGTGGAGTTACTCTATGATAAAGCTGATTTTTTTGGAGTGGAACTCTTCTAAACAGGCCCTGTATAGAAAGAACAAACATTCATTTGAGACTTGCACGAGTAACCGCAAACCATAGGGCTCATAATTAATTCCCTAACATGTTGTTACCTTCTAAACACAACGAAACATAATTACCAAATATGACCACAAAATTGATGAAAAACACTCAAAAATTATGAAAATCAAGCCTATCAAGCTAGTTTGATATCTGAAGCTCGGAAGACTTGTGGAGTTCAAATTCAAAAAATTAAAAAATTTAAAAAGAAAAAGTTTGTTAAAAATTTTGAATTTTTTTGTGAGATATACTGAGGCAATGCTAATGATTCTGTAAAATTTTCAGATTATTATTATATCCATGTATTTTTTAAAAATTCTAAAAGTGCTACCGTCTTTTTATATACTGGTCTGAATATTTCTGAAAATTTTGTTATGAGTCAGAGGAATGATAATGATTATGTAAACTTTTCAGATGATTATCAAACTTGTGTATTTTTTAAAAATTTTATTACATGATCATTGGGAAGTCTTTATGATACTATTAAAATTTCGGAGCATGATCAATCTTGTAATTTTTTGTAAAAATCTAACAGTGTCTCTATTCTTTTTCATTAATTGTTATTTTTTATTTTCCAAAAGCACTAAATGATTTAAAAATTATTGAAATTTCTATGAGATGTTTTATATATTAGTTAGGTTTTTTATTGTTTGTAATTTTTAAGAATTTTCTTGATTTTGTTTTAATTTTCCTTTGGTGTGTCAAAAATCGAATAAAATCGTTCAAAAATAAAATTTCAGTAAAATCGCTCGATTTTGTTTTTGCTTTTTTTTGCCATTGTTTGACAGACGAGTTCAAAAATTTTGAATTCAAACTTCTTTGATTTCTACCGATTTTCAAAAATAAAAAATCGTTTGAAAATCAAATTTTTGATTTTTTTTTAACCCTGAATGTGGCATACCATTCAACAGAAAAGGAAAAAAGTGTTTGATTAATTGGAAGTTTTTGCACGCACACTGAAATTCTTATGTTGCAGTGAATTTCTTGCTTGGATGATTTGAGAATACATGTCATTCAAAAGTTATATGAAAATCCCCCTCAAATTCTTCATATCGTACAATAAAATTGAGTTAGGAATCAATTTCAAATCTTTTTTCTATTTTGCTCGTGCTCGATCACTTGGCGGCATCGAATCGCACCTGTCCTCCTCTTTTACAAATGCAAAGCAATGCAATGGATATCCGCAAATAAGCATCGTCGTAAGAAAATATATAACTAATCCAAGTAGAAAAATGATCCCCGCAATTACAAAATATATAAATCATTTAAATTACAGGAACAGTTAAACAAAAAAAATTAATAACACAATTGAAACTCAGAACCTGCCGTATCTTATTATTAACCAATAATAATTAAAAAAATAGAGTTTACTGCGTTCACAACGCACCAAGCTCCACCATCCCATAGCCTGCCCTCGGCCATGGCCGGAATCGATGATGACACTCCTGTTGAGTAGCCGTTGAAAGGATTCACGGCCTTGACGACCCCTCCCTTTAGTCGCCACGGCATGGGCCGATGGAATTGATTGGCTAGGTCAGAGCCAGAGCCAGATTATATGCTTGCTATATATTATACTAGTGTGGCAAGTGCGCTACGCCGCGTCGTGTAAGGTATCGGCCAGGTGTGCTTAGCGATAATGAGGAAAATAATGTGATTAGCAATGCATGACGTAGAGAAAGGTGCTTATGAACACGTATAGATGTACATGTGAGTGGGTGGAAGGAGGTGGCGATAAGGGCGATGCTTTGTTTTAGGAGCAAACAATTTGTTTTAGGCGCATCGGTGGGCCTCGCGAGTTCTCCTCGAGCTACGCGCGGTTAAATGTGGGCATTGAAGCGTAGTTTTTTTTTACATTACTATGAGTCGCTGGTATGTGCTGCAAGGAAAAATACACATATGAGGTATTACGTGAGGCAATAAAATAAAGCGGAATCGTTAAAAAAAAAAGCAATGTTTATATGAGGTACCGTTTCCATCATTGTTTCTTCGGCTTGTCCTCAAATAGCTGAGTGATTTCACAATTAATATGATTATAGAGACCAAAAGGCTGCAAACCTCGCATGTTATCTAGCTGCAGTATAAGTGAAGTATTGAACTGCAAAAGGAAAATACAAAAGTTAGGCAACATAAAAAAATTCTAAAGAACATAAATCTTTAGATCAAGCAGCAGCCTCGATAATCATCGTGCCGTAGAATAAAAGCCTAGCTAGGTGAATGAGGCCTCCCTTCTGAGAGTTGGTATGTTTTCTCAACTATATAAATATATATTATTATATTAAATTTAAAACAGTAAGCTGGTATAAACTGATATCAAAATATATTATTTTAAGAGCTAAATTGGTATAGACTTTGATACGAAATTGACGAATTTTTTTTTAATAATACATTTTTTATTCGGAATTTCAAAAATATTCCACCGAAAAAAAATTTTCAGAAATATACATCAGTCGCACATTGGAAGTGTGACAGGGGCCTAAATAGAAAAAATACACGGCGGCAGTGCCTGCCACGACGTGGCCTCTTGTCGCATACGCTAACGTCGACAGAATCGAACGGCGGCGCTGTCGCGACGGCGAACGTCTTGATAGCAATGAAAAGGCACTGTCGCCGCATTTAACGTCGACAAGAAGAAAATCGACCGATGGTCGTGCGACAAAGCGAAGCGCGGGTTCTGTCGCCGACGATGGTAGTCTGACAGAACATATATATGAGCGAAGTCGCCTGATCGTTTTCTCATTTGTGCGCCGAAAAGAAACAGAGAGAGAGAGGAAGGGAAGAGGAAGAGGGAGAGAGGGAAGAGAGAAGGAAGAAGGAAGATTCTGCGCCCTTGTTTTGAGGTAAAATTTTGTTATTTTTGTTGTTTACTTTTCTTAGCAGTAGATTATGATATGTTAGAAATAATTAGATCTAGAGCATTGTAGCAGTAAATAGTGGTAGATTAGAAATAGTTTTAGATGTATGTTACGGATAAATGTAGGTAAATTGATAGGTCACAGCTAGTTCTAATTTAGAAAATTTAGATATTTTTTATGATAGGAGTATATCGGTATATATTGAAGGAAATATAGTTACTTAATGAGTATTTTTTAATATATAAGTACATCGATACTTAATGTATATATTGTTAGGAATGAATTTTTACGGATAGGAGTATATCGGTACATATTGATGGAAATGTAATTTTTTTACGTATATAACTACATCGATATGAATTATTAGGAATGTAGATGTTTTTATGGTTAGATATATATTTTCGTACCATGTAGGTATAGTTATGTTACGTCATAGTATTTTGTATGTAAGATAATTAATTAGTGGGTGAATGAATGGATTCATGAGATATGGCGTAATCGAGTTCCATTTAGGATTTATTATGGAGATGGGGTTGTAATGCATGGTTTGGAGGGTGTAGATCTAAGTAACATGCAAGATGTGGACGTAAGTTTGAGTAGGGTCATGAGCTACATTTGGTTCCGTGTTGAAATGGTTGTATTATACTTTTCGGATGGAAGAAGATAGGTGTGAGTTGAAGGTATTTTGCCTATGTAGTGTCTTAAACGACACTATTTATCGGGAGTTAGTTGAGCTAAAGGAACCGCATCGTGGAGAGCATATGTGAGGGGGCAGAGCAACGGGATGGAATCGAGTGCTTTTAGTGCGAGCATATGAGAGGATGTTGCCCCCAGCAGAGCTTGGACGCCGGTGAGTGTAGTCACCTCAAAATGAGCTCGGCCGGTGACACCGAAATTGGGGATCTAGCCATGAGCAACATGTTCACAAAGTGGTGAACAGAGTTCGATTCTTGAGGAGGATGATGAAAATGTTGGCCAAGAAGCGCGGGACCGGTAGACGAAGGTGAGCAAATTGAGGAAATAATACTACGATGGAAGAGGAAGACCGTGAGTACAAAGAGAGCAGAAGAGGATGACGACGATGAGTCGGATGAGGAAGATGGAGGAGGTGCGGAGCCGCTTGTGCCACCGAGTGGAGCACGCAGCAATTTGAAAATATGTTTGTCAATGAAATGAGGAAGATGCCTTGGCGATCAAAGGATAATGAGGTTAGGCATAACAGTATGTACCCGACAAAAGAAGCTGTGCAGGATGCCGTGAAAGATTGGGCTCTATCACTAAGAAGGACTTTCAGGGTTAAGAAATCCACCCCAACCTGCTACGACGTGGTGTGTGAGATCCATGGGTGTCCGTGGAGAGTGCACGCGTACAAGCCCAAATGGGGCACCCATTGGATATGTTCGAAGGTTGAGCAGCATACATGTATGACTGAGGAAACAGTGATGGCTCACAGGAACCTATCATCCGGGTATGTCGCGAACATCATGTACGCAGAGATAGTGGAGAACCTGAGTTTTGAGCCCCGTGCTATTATCCGAGCGATCGAGAACAGATATCAGTACACAATTAGCTACGGGAAGGCGTGGAGGGCGAAGCAGAAGGCACTAGAAACGAGGTTTGGGAAGTTTGAAGACTCGTACCACAACCTCCCCAAGACCGCTTCGGTTGTATTCGTGGAAGAAATCACGGGACCTACTATGATTATCAAGATTGTCCGTCGACAAGTGACCAACTAAAATGCATCCGAGGAGAGTGTTCTTCGCATTCGGCGCTTGCATTAAGGCATTCATCACATCGCCGATCCGTTGTTGTGCGTGGACGGCACATTCTTGACCGGAAATACAGAGGGCAACATCGACAATTGTGGTGTCGATGGGAACAACCAGATTCTCGTCAAGCCTTTGCCTTCAGAGAAAGCGAGAACTACGAGTTGGTCGTGGTTCCTCTGAAACCTAAAGATCGGGTGGTCAAAACTCGTCCAGATGTGCGTCTTTGCATGACAGTATGCGGGTTGCTTAGTGCTATCAACCACCGCAAACAGGGAAGATGAGCCATTCCGATGGCCCGACTTGCGAGTCGATGGTGCATGAGGTATTTGGGTGCAAACTTCTATAAGCAATTCAAGAACAAGCGGTGATGAACATGTTCAAAAGACTATGTAACTCCAACCGGGCGATGAAGTTCGAACTCGTGGAAAAATCTTGATGACGACAAGGAAACACAAGGAGCGATTTAACAACAATGGCGCCAAGTGGAACACAAGAGCAAAGTGAGCTCTTTTCCCCGCCAACAGAGGACGAGGCGACTAACCGTCGTCGGAGGCAAAGGCCAATCAAATGTTTTCTCGGACTGGATCAAGCACGAACCAAAAGAGAAATGGTCACTGTTATATGACACACATGGTGCCAGATACGGTGTGATGACCACTAACTTTGCAGAAGTTTACAACTGGGTAATGCGAGGGATGAGGTGTCTTCCATTGGTAGGAATTGTCGAGGGAGTGCTGAGGGGTACAACCAAGTACTTTGTGGACAGGCATGCAACTGCTGAGATAGTAATGAGAGATGAGAAATTCTTGTACTCTTCGATGATCACTAAATACATGCATGAGAAAGCTCGGATATGCCAAACATAGAGCTATCAAAGTTGGTGCACGACACCGCGCTTCGAGGTGATCTGCGCAGGATAAAGGAAGGCGTGGAACCAACGGAGGGTTGTCACTCAGAGTGCATCTTACAGTGAGTGCAAATGCTCGTGCAACAAGCCATACCTTTTGCATAGGCCATGTTCTCATGTTATAGCCGCATGTGCTTTATTTGGAATACAACCCGTACATACATGCAATATTACATGAAGGAAAGGGTGATGGCAACTTGGGGCGAGGAGCTTTATGGTTATAGTGTTGTGGGTTCTTTCACCACAACTCCTTGTGTGGATGAAAGGTTCGGGTCCCCGATTTTGATGCGAGAAGAGGGAAAGCGGGCGTCGAAGAACAAGGCGATAAGAAATGACATGGATGAGTCGAAGGCGCAAACGCGTGAAGAAATGCTCATTGTGCAACCAACCAGGACATACGCTCAAGAATTGCGAGCACAAAACGAAGAAGAGGAAGGAGGAAACGGCGGTCACCCGACGGTGGGGAAGGATCGCCTTCTGCGAGGATCGCCGCAGACCTCATCGCACCAAATGACAAGCGGTTTGCATTATCATATGTCGTACATCAAATTTAAATTTAAGCGATGTAACGTGTGTTGTATGAACTGCACTTTGTACCTAGGCTATGCAGTGTTGTGGCTTCATAAATTGTTGTAATGATCTTCTCCGCTTTTTTATGTGCGTATGTGTTTCAATATATTGTTGTCATGCTTGCGTACTTTTTACTTGATTCTTCGCTTACATATGTGTTTCGCTCTCACTTTCATTTTTGTAAATTGCGTATGGCTCACCAAATAGGAGATGGCGAGTGGTCAGACGATTCTTCGGACCAAGACGTCGACAAGTAGTCACCGTGCGCATAGCCACCGCCGTCCCAGATGACGGAGGGACCTGTCTGTTGCCTCGCCCTTCGACCTAGACCAACCAAGACACACGGGCGCCGATCGCGTTGGATCCCCATGTAACATACCAAGATTTAAATTTGTAAACATGTTTGTTCAGCACGATGACTACCGCAAAGACCGATATCAATTACATGTTTATGTTTCTTAGGCTTGAGCTTGAGGCTGCCCCTCGCCGGATGGTGGAGCTCTGGGACACCGGCCTCAGACGATCGTCACCGATCACCGCTCTGTGGATCGGTGGAGGCCGGAGACGACACCTTCCATCTCCTGTCGGGAGATGGCGATCACTTTACAGGCGCCTCCTACCTCCTCGGCCTTCCGATCGCGGCGGCTGGTGGTGCCCAGACGCCTCCCCGATGGCGGCCGCAGATTGCTGCAGAGGTTCGCGGTGTGCTACCACCGCCGTGTCTGAGACCTTCGACCACACGCACGCGGACCGACCTTGAGGTGGCTTGTACAGTTTGAGTACGTAAGTAGCATTTGAACTAAATTGTGTACGCATCGCTTGAAATAACTAGTGAGCTTTATGTTACAACAGTGAGCGGAGATCGTCGAGCCACGGACGACGAGAGCTCGCCCGCCACCGGAGGCGTACCTCTGTGGTCGTTTCTACCGACCATGTTCACGACGTCCCATGGGGATAGCGTGTCCACGCACTGTGCGATTCGCGAGGCGATCGCGGGCGCACCTTGACGCCGTGCACAAGATTCGTGGGGCTCGGCCGTCTTTATCGCGCCACCTCACCGTACTACTGCGTCGGGTGTACACGGTTCGCGACGACGATCTTCGGAGGATGTCCACTTCGCTTCTGATTGTGGGCATACGAGAGTTCCAGATCGGCCGCCCCAGATCGACTGCGGCTGTGGTGGGCACGCAGCGGCGATGACGTCGACGGTCCGACCATAGGCACCATCCGGTGCTGCGACGGTAATATATTGCAATCACGTGTTTGATACTTTTTGTTTAACTTTTACGAGTACTAACGGTTCGTTCTACCGTGACTACTGAGCTAGGTAGGCGCCGGATGTCGGCGGGTAGCCTACCCGCAGCTTTGTCGCGGCGTTGACCACCTCATCGACGCACCACGTCGCTGGACACCGTGACGCGACGCGAGGTCTGCGTCGTGTGACGGTGGCTTATCCACCCTTTGCACACGAGACGCTATCTTGGTTCACCGTCGGTACCTCGTGTTCGACGTCCACGTCGAGGGCTACTGTTGCCCATCGTGTGATGAGGCGCTTTAATCGACAACAGTGTTCCTGCGGCAGACGGCCGTGCGATCCCCACCCGCGTCCACTCGTAAGTTTCTGTATTGATGTTTTTATAATTGTTCTTGTGTAATGCTATCTAATAACGCTATACTTATTTTTCACCCACAGCACGAGAGGAAGGCGCACTGCGACCACCCCGGCACGCACGTATCTTTGCCTTCTGTTGAGGAGTGGGGAGGAGCCCTCGAGGACGCCTCGTCGAGGATGCGCCGTCTGATGTAAGATCGTCTGCGCGCGCGCGCGCATGGTACACTCCGGACTTCGTGTGCGTTTGGTGCGTGTCGACCCCGATCCCCTAGACACGTTCCGTGGTGGCGCAACACGCACTTCTATATGGACTCGGTTCGGCACGCTTTGGTACGTTGCATCATACCTTCGATATAATTAATTTTGCTAACTATTTCGTATTTTATTTTGCTAACTAATTCGTAAATTATTTTGCAGACTGACGTCTTTGCACAATCACCACGAGGAGCTTCGCGGCTTGTACACTCGGTGGACCGAGGGAGAGGACGTGACGAGACAGACGCCACCCTTTACGTCGGGAGGTTTCGGACACTCGACACGCCGCCATCGAAATAAGCGTCGGTGCGGCCTTCCCCGTCCCGCAGGCGTGCAGCCTCCATGAGGGCGGGTGCGCCAGTGCGTCTTTACACGTCCCCGCCCGCAGTCGCGAGAGGGCACGCTTCAGAGCCGGTCGAAGCTTCGGTGAAATAATTGAAATACACTGCTCAAGTGTTACAATCGCGTATTACAATGCTCAAAACAATTCTTTATTTCAGACAGCCCGCAGTACACTTCTTCACGCGCGATCCGATACGGATCTAACGACTACGACGACGAGGGCGATGCCCCGGACCCGGAGGACTACCGTGATTACCTCTCCACGGACGTCTTTGGGGTGGGGCATCATCATCACACCAGACGGACCGCCACCACCGACGCAGCCTTTAGTCAAGAAGACGGGCGCCAAGATCGAACGCGAGCTTCTCGGCCGAGTCGCGACGCCTCGGCTAGGCGCAGAGGTTCCCACCGCGCCACTCGCGATTGGCGTACTCGTGGGACTGTGTTCGAGGAGGAGGCCTCCCGAAGCGAGGCCGATCGTAGTTTCTTTTGATTTTATTATTGCCAAGATGTTATATACTAAGTGTTTCATTTGAAATTTGTTGCACTTGCATTTGTATTTTTGTAAACTTAATCTTCCATCGCCTAGCCGCTTTGCCACACACCTAGCACCTTTACTCACTTGGTAGCACCTTTACCACGAAGACACGACAACAGACGCCTTGACGGCTTTTCCAAATAGCGATGTGACTACTCATTGCTAGCGACTTTACCAAGTCGACACGACAACACACGCAATAAATTTTTCGGTAGCGATGTGACTACTCATTGCTAGCGACTTTACCAGTCGAGACGACAACACGCCATTAAATGACAACACGCGCAACACGCCACGAAAACGACAACACGCCGCACACACGCCGCAAAGAAGAGTCAGAATTGTGTGGAGTAACCCTCACCACCACTATAAAACAGTCCGAGGGGTAGACATCCAACACGCCCAAACCACAATGTCGTTTCTACCGTCGCCTCTTGACAAGCGAGGTCATCCCCCAATATCCGGATGCGATGGCGTCGACGCCGAGTTCTCACGGAGTTGCCCGACCCAAATGCGATCGCAACCTCACCGGCGAAGATGATGCAATCTACCCATGGAGAGACGGCCGCGCGTTCACTCTTCTTTGGCGGGCCGCACGTATAAGGTAAACCCATCAAGCGTCCACACAATATAGGGTAACACTACCATCTCATGCATCGTTTTTCTTTTCAAAGACGAGGGCGGTGTTGCTTCTTCCAATGGATCGACGGGCGAACGACGTGACTACGAATTTCTACAAGCGCCACGACGCCAACCCCGCTTCGCCGAGAACTTCACCCGGTGGGAGGCCGCCAGATATGTCCTTTTCTAGATCGGCGAGCTCGGGGCGGTGTGCAAGGGCCCAACCAATCGGTGAGTTTCATCGTCATACTCTTGTTAAACTCCCAAATTAGTAGTTCTAAACAGCTTCATCGCATACGGGAGTTCAAAAGGACATTCAAGTCAACGGAGGAACCTCCTCCGGGGCCACCCAAAGCCCCGACGCTTATGTACATGGCCTTGAGGCGATGGTTGATACCGCCACGGTGATCTAGCGGCCGGCGATTCTCTGGGGTGCCCCTTGGGCGAGGATGAACGGTGCTGGTACTTCAACTGGGTGGACTCAGAGACGTACCACCCACATCTCAGGCAACTTGCATGGGATAACTGGGGGGAGCAACCCTCTCCGTGGTGCCACTACCGCCCAGAAAAGCCAAACCCCGAGTACGCCTACGGTGTTATGCAAGCACCAAGGCGGGCATACTGTATTGACTGCAGGGCACGCTTCCGGTTGTTCAAGGATAAGCCTAACACAAAGCTCCTGCACCATATAGTGGAGTGTGAGCCGAAACAGAGCAGACGTCTCCGCATGTCTCCGCCAACGGCCAACACAGCAGAAGTGCAGGAGGGTTCCTCTTCTCGAAGAAGGGACAAGGAAGCGGTGGTAGAGGTCCGCAACACGCATCAAATCCTTGACTCGTTCGCAGACCATCCGGAACCCGTGGTATTAACATAGGGACGCTGCGAATCGGGATGAAATGCCCATATGGGAGGCGAAATCCACATAAACAACAACCAAAATTTAAGTCTTATACACCGAGACGCGTCGGCATAGGCCACCCAATCGGCGGCAATTTGGGAGAACTGTGGAACCCTATGGAGTTCTTTCATAGTAGGGATTGAGCGGTGTCCGATGACCGGTCGCAATACTAGAACGGGTCGTAATATGCGAAAAATGTATGACATCATTACGTTTGTACCCGAGATAAGCGAACGATCATTTGTTCCACCATGACGCAATGCAATCTTTCGTTAGGTAGTTCGTCATTTGTTGTAATGCCCTTGTAATATCATCTAATCTATTGCTTATTTTATCATCCTAACTTTGATTGTATGTGCCCTTATATATGTATTGTTTGAATTTTAAAAATTCCTCATATCTTAAAATAATTTGAATTTTTATGGTAATATCACCGATATATCGTGAACCTCCATAAAGAGTGTCAAAATTTTTCGACATCGTAAAAGTTTCCATGGTTTCGTGGCCGCAAGTACTTTTTTCGATTTTAGCAACAAAATGCCGAGGCAACGTCCCATTATCTCGCCCATACGTAAGTGGTAGCCCGCATTATGTAGTCCGCCTTGATTTTTTACGTAGATTTTTGGACCATGTCCGGCTCATCATGGGCTACGAAAACCCTAAGTGGCCACGATTCACGCTGCTTTCGTTCGCGCGAGTGCCTTTTTCCGATTTTGGTAACAAAATGCTCGACCAACGTCCGACCATCTCGCCGGCATCAAGTGGTATGCCACGTTATGAGGCCGTCTGTGCTTTTTCCGTCATTTTTCGCCATATTCTATAACCTTACGAGGCTACGAAAACCCCTAAGTAAAATGCGATCACTAACGAAATAAAATAATTTTTCCGATCCATTACAGACAATTATGTACAACCAATTTACAACAAAAATGTCAACAAAAAATATTAAATATAAAAATTCAAGATTCTTGTAGCTCGCTCGTTGCGACACCTCTTGTAGCACTTTCGTGCGGCGATAGGGCCTTCGGCTCTCGTCATGACGTTCTCCGTCTTGACAGCGCCGTTCGGTTCTGTCGCGCGTTACTGCATCTTGACAAGAGGCCACGTGGCGGGCTTTGTTGCCGTGTATTTTTTCTATTTAGGCCCCTGTCGCACTACCAATGTGCGACAGAGGTATATTTCTGAAATTTTTTTTTCGGTGGAATATTTTTGAAATTCCGAATAAAAAATGTATTATTAAAAAAAAAATTCCGAAATTGACAAGTGTTCAGTTGTATATATAAAAAAAATTCATCGCTTCCTACCCTCCTGTGCCTCCGCCTCTGTCTGTTCTATTCCTCTTTCGACTTCCTCCGCCGCCGCCACCACCACCTCATCTCTCTCTCTCCCTCTCTCCGGGATCCCCCAAGCGCTCCTCCACCCCTTCCGTTCCCGGTGATCGTCGGCGGCGATGGCGGCGGCGGCGGCGCTGTGGCAGCCGCAGGAGGAGGGGCTCCGCGAGATCTGCAGCCTCCTCGAGGCCCACATCTCCCCCAACTCCGATCAGGCTCGCATCTGGCACCAGCTCCAGCACTACAGCCAGTTCCCCGACTTCAACAACTACCTCGTCTACCTCCTCGCCCGCGGAGAGGTCCCCCGGCGGGCCCGCCCCGCCGCGCGGCTCGCCTCTTTTCATAGCTAGCCATGATGTGGCGCTAGGGTTTTGGGCTGCTCACGTATGCTCCTATGCCGCTATAGGATATGGCTTTGCCATTCTGCGGTGTTTCGATCTGATTCTTTTTGCTAGGTTTTTGGGGCCTTTAGTGCTTGCTCTTGCTGCGTTTGATTGCTAGGATAGAGCTTAATTTGGTTGCTATATGAGGTGCCATGCGATGCGCTTGCTGCTGGTAGCGCTCAAATTAGTACTGCACAGTATACTAGAATGGCAAGGCTAGTTGTGTTAATCGGGCCTTTGGGGTGGTGAGGCTGCTGCTTTATTACTGCATAGATTTGAAGGTTGTGTCTGGAGTTTCAATTCTGTGTATTGCCGGTTTGGTTTGAACCTGTCTGGCGGTGATTCTGTGGAGAAAATAACGGATGTTTGGCGTGGTTGTTTGATTCGAATAAATGTGCTGCTGATCCAGATGAAAATGATCCTCCCCGTCCCTCTTATGCAGCGCTTTACGCTCCTTTTGTGGTAGTTTTAACTGTCTTGTTGCTAGGCGGGGTTCTAACATGGTTTAGATTTTGCAAATGTGTTGTGCATTTGGTGTTGGAAAAGGTATCTTGGCTGCTACTAAACCTCTGGTTTTATGTTTTCTCTCTCTACCACTTGCCATTGCAGTGTCTTTTATTGTGATAAATGCTTTCTCAAGTGCACACTCAGAAATTATATACAAATCATCGAATCAATTACAGATGTGAATCTTGTGATAGAATAAAGGCGCACGGTTTTATAAGAGAAACAGCACCTGGAAACATCGAGAGCCATAGGGCAGTCACTAATGCAATATGGATCTCATATTTATATGGCTACTTGTTCCATTTAGATGCTTGATCTCTAGTGTTAGTGAGGTTTGACTTATGATGGGCTCAGGCCTCAGGCAGCACTATATGAACGCTTAAAGGTGGGGCGACCGCTTGTTAACAACTATTATAGAACATTGCTCTCGCACTCTATTTAGAGCTACAAATAAAATCAAAGCTATATTTTTTGCTTTATGGGGTTCGAGGGAACCAGGGGCGGACCTACAATGGAGCCGCCAGGGTCCGGTGACACCGACACCCCTGTATTAGCCTCTTATACACCCCATTAAATCTCATTGATGACCCGTGGCAAATTAGCTCGACCCGCCCGATGCTTATCCACCGACCGATCATCGAAAGCAAGCCACATGTCGGCGATGACCACGGCGATCAATTTTTCTGGATCCGCCCCTGGAGGGAACACCCTTGCCTTGTGATGGAAATATCGTCAACTGAAACCATATGGTAGTGCAATATGGAGTATTATTGAGGAAATTACTCATTTAAGATGATCTTCTACGTAATTTTCCCTTCTGGAAATTATACGTGTTACGCTATTGCTGATTTTAATTTTAGACAAGGCAGCAACTCAGGCACAAAGATACTAAACAGTTTATTGAACCATATCTTTCAACAGTTGCGTGATATCCTTTTAATCAACCCATCAAGATGGGATGGGTTCCGAATTGCTTGTTCCACTTCTTTTTAAGAATGTTTTAGCTTTGATATGTAAGGACCAATCGTGTAGATTTATCCATGCAAGAAATCTCTGCAGATTCTCAGCCTTCTGGAATAAAATCTGGTCATGGTATGGTTCTTAATTGTAGATCCAGCTAGTGTATATGATCTTGCTGACATCAGGTAAATCTCCTGCTTGTACCAGGGAAAATCTTTTGAAG
This sequence comes from Guadua angustifolia, assembly GCA_036346375.1. Taxonomy (NCBI): domain Eukaryota; kingdom Viridiplantae; phylum Streptophyta; class Magnoliopsida; order Poales; family Poaceae; genus Guadua; species Guadua angustifolia. The sequence continues at coordinate 431,492 of CM070507.1, read as the reverse complement.
TGAGGCAAGCTGCTGGTCTTCTATTGAAAAACAATCTGCGGGCGACTTTCAGTTCCATGCCTTCTTCATCCCAGCAATACATTAAGTCTGAGTTGTTGCCATGTATGGGGGCACCTAATAAAGCAATTAGATCCACAGTTGGGACAGTTATCAGTGTACTTTTTCAAATTGTTCGAGTTGCTGGATGGATTGAGTTGTTTCAGGCCCTACATCAATGTTTGGACAGCAATGATTTGGATCATTTGGAAGGTGCTATGGATGCTATATACAAGGTACTACACATCACTCCTGCTATATTTGAGCTTGAATTCTGATTTTGTACATAGGAAACTTGAACTAGATGGTAGCTATATATCATGAGAGAAGTTCCACTAGTTGGTAGCTGAACAATAAAGCAATCATGCAGTAGTGAATCCTGAATAGTATAATATCAATATAATATCAATTGCATATGTCAGCTTCTTGAACACAATTTGTGTGCTCAAAAGCTTGCATTTGATGACAGATATGTGAGGATGTTCCTGAAGAGCTTGATGTTGATGTTCCTGGTTTGTCTGAACGACCCATCAATGTATTCATGTCAAGGTTGCTGCAGGTTTGTGTTACATCTATAGTTACCAACTATTTACTTAGACAGTGTGCACTTTGGCTTGCACATTCTGTATATGGTGAAGTTTATTTGTGTCTGAGCATCAACTGCTTGTATGTTTCAACTAACCATGCCTCTGTGGTTGTGTACACATGCTTGTACACTCTAGCTTAACATGTTTATATGGTTTCATTCTAACACAATCAATTCAATTGGTTTTTCAGTTTTTCCAGTCCCCACATGCAAGTCTTAGAAAACTTGCACTGGGCTGTATTAATCAGTACATTGTCGTGATGCCATCGGTAAGAGGCCCCTTCCCGCCCTCTCTGTCTTATCTCACTCAATGTTTTTGACTAATCATTTGGATTTATATGCAGGCTCTGTATATGTCCATGGATCAGTACCTTCAGGGCTTATTCAACCTTGCACAGGATCTTTCACCAGATGTTCGGAAACTGGTATTTCACGATAGAGAATTACACTTTATGATGCGCAGATGCACCAACTTGTTTGTAATTTTGTATTGACAGGGTTCAAATGCTGAAATGCATATAAATAAAATTATTGCATAACTCAGTAGATTTCCTTTTATGCTGTATGAGTTCTTTCCTAGCTGACTTGTCTGCAAGTGCAAATCATAGTAATATAATGAGGATCTATAGATACTGTTCTGTACTGGTCCGCCGTTCAATTCCATATTTCATCTTGATAGTTCTCCCTGTTTCTTTGATAGGTTTGTTCGGCCTGGGTTCAGCTCATTGAAGTGCGTCCATCAATTTTGGAGGTAATATCATCTTCTTTGCTGCCATTTTGATTCCATTTGTTGTCCTTACCAAGCAATCCATAGACAGATGATCAAATTTCAATTTCTTGTCTTTGCGTTTTTATGTTTTTTCCCACAAAACTTTTCATGCCTCTTATGAAAGGTCTACTATGTCACGAATCTCGTCATTGTATTATTTAATAGGTGGCAAAATCACTTCATTGAACTCATATTGCATGTAATTCCATCTATGAACAATACCCAACTGTCCTTGACAATGGTTGCTTGTCTGTCCATAGAACTTACTAATCTTCATGTGTAGATTTTTCAGTCAATTATTCACTTACTAATCTTCATCGGTAGATTTTCAGCTAATTACTCAAATGTTTATGCTTTTGTAGTCTTATGCTGGATCTGACATTGGCTAACAAAACTGCAGCCACATTTGAAAAATGTTACTGAATTGATCCTGCAAGCTAATAAAGATTTGGATGATGAAGTTGCTCTGGAGGCTTGTGAATTCTGGTATGTGTTCTGTCAATGTGGTGAATCCAACATGTCATATTCGAACTTTGTACTATCATTTTTTACCTTTTGTTTTATTGGCACTCCCTATCACAACTTTTGTCAATTATTCTTTCTAATTCTTTAAATTCAATAGTTTTTATTCTTACATTTTATTGGGTGACATCCTTTAAATTCAAAACAAACTATGATCAACTGACATAGTTAGGAGTTTTTTTTAATTGTTTAATGGATTTTTAGAGAAATAAATATGGGTAAGCTTTTCAGGTCTGCGTACTGTGATGTCAGCATGCCTCCCGACGGGTTGCGGGAGTTCTTGCCACGCTTAATCCCAGTATATAATCTTTCCATATTTAAACTAATGCTGATGCATGTCGGCGCTGCTTACAATTTTTTAACACCATTTTTTATATTTATTTTCTAGACTCTGTTATCGAACATGATCTATGCTGCTGATGATGAGTCACTCACTGATGCTGAGGTATGGTAAATTTCTTTATATCTTGCATGTTTCAATTCTAGGTCATCACCCATCGGTGATAGTGGCTCGCTCTAATAAACATTACATGTTTCAGGAAGATGAATCCTTTCCAGACAGGGACCAGGTTGGTTGTATCTTCTATAATTGTATGTTTCCAGTGACAGTGGCTTGATTTTATGATTGGCTCCATCCGTGAATAATCGATCTTAGAGATTAGGCTTGTGTTTGGTCAATGGAATGGAATGAATACAGCCCAACCTGCAGTCTTGTAATGCTGAACTGTACAAGCCATATTAGTCAGGGTGGGCATTCGGTTTTTTCGGTCTAACCGGTTCAGTTTTTTCGGTTTTAAAATAATTCGGTTTATGTAAACTGGTTACTGAATTTCTCGGACCTAAATGAAAAACCGAACCGAATTAACCGAAATATTTTGGTTTGGTTAATTTGGTTAACCGAAATATGAATAAACACTAGGTAGATTAGATTTAGTCCTTCTCATATCACAACACAGTGCAGAGACAAATCCACACAATATTCATAAGTCATTACAATATAAGCATAAGAGAGCATATGAACATACCAAACATATGCATAAAGGTGTTAGAACATGAGAATTGTTTAATGGCTTTAGGAAGAACATTACAAAAGTGGTATTGTACATGGGCTATTCGGTTATTTTGGTTTTTGGAAGCGAAAAACCGAACCGAATACTGAACAATCAGTTAATTTGGTTCAGTTCGGTTCGGTAATTTGGTTTCGGTTTAAAAATGCCCACCCCTACATATCAGAGGTTTTTGTTAGTTTTTTTTTAAGTTAGTTACTACTTACTACTACCATTATAAGAAAAATGCCTTGGTCATGTTTAGCGCGACAGTTACACTAACCCTTGCTGTAAGTTTAACATGTTTATGATCTCGCATTTTTTTTTGCATGAAATAAGATGTAGACGATTGTGTAACAGGATCTGAAGCCCCGTTTCCATTCCTCTCGATTACATGGATCTGAAACTGGAGAAGATGATGTGAGTTCAGAAATATTATATATTTTTAAGCAGCTGAATGACTTTCGCCTACTTATACTTTGCCAATTTTAAGTTTGCAAAAAATTACTGGTGATATGGACAGGATGATGATGATGCTGTAAATGTTTGGAATCTGCGGAAATGTAGCGCTGCTGGGTTGGATGTCCTTTCTAATGTTTTTGGGGATGACATTCTTCCAACTTTAATGCCTTTGATTCAGGTAATTTGCATTTCTGGTTCTGTAATCAACATAACTATTGGATTTATTAAAGATTTGATTTGTTTTAGGCTGTGATGCATTCATTGGCTTGAACCATTTCTCACATTCTAATCTATTAATCATAAGACAAATTGAACTAGCATTCCCTCTGATCTGAATCTGCAAATTATAAACCTTGATCTCAAACCCATCTCGTTGAATGGAACTTTCAATTTTTTTTTTAATTTGGAAAATTGGTTCCTGAATAGTTATATAGCTACATAGCTGGTAGTGGGCTAGTGGCCTCTGCCTGGTTACAATAATTACTATGGGCTTAGGTTTTCATAGAAGTCTAAATAAACGAGGCTTCTTAGGAAAGCTTTGGGATGATGGCTTAAGCTGTCAAGGGCGCTAGCGCCAAGGTTCTGAGACCACTACCTGCAAGTTCGTGAGCGAGAATCAGAGAGGCGCCAGACCTTGTCCTGGGCGCGCTATGGTGAAAGGGGGAAGATTAGGAGAAGAAGGGAAATTAAGGAAGTAGATTGTTATTGCTTGTTTTCAAAAGGTGCTGATTACAGCCATTATAAAGGCACTAGGACTGCTAATTAAAAGGAAACCACCCCTAAATCCCTTGATTAAAGCTTTCTCGCATGCTTATTTAGTAGAAGGAAACAAACTCCCTAATTCTAGCCTTCCTTGCATGTGGTCTGCTGAGGTGGCGCCCCTCGCCGGTCGCGGCAATGAAGCTCTGGCGGCGTCGCGAGCCTGGACCGCTTTTGATAATGTCGGCCCACATGACATCTCCTCGACGAAAGCAAGCGGCCCTCGAGCCGAAGGTTGATAGCGATCGATGAAGCTGCCGACGTCCTCCCAAGTGGCGAAGCGTCTGGTTCCCTTTTCGGTGGGCGAGGACTGACGGACCCCGGGCGGCGGGAGCCGTCCACCTTCGCTGGATTACGTACGGCGGCGCGTGATGAATAAGCGGCAGAGCGGCGGTCGGTGGGCGTCCGATGAACTTCTTCGAAGCCCCACATGGAAAACGCCGTGGCGCGGCGTGGGGAGAAGCTCGAGGCGGTAGGCGACATCATTGATGATGGCGGTGATGCGGAAGGGCCCGTAGAAACGCGGCTTGAGCTTCCCAGTCGTTGGAGCGGAGGAGTTTGCGGTCTTGTTGGCGGCGGCCAAACCCGATCACCATCAGATAACGAACCTCACGGTGGTTCTTGTCGTGCGGCGCTTATAAATCGCTGGGCTCGCGAAGACGATAGCGGACGTCGGCGAGAATTCATCCTGTCGCCATGTTTTTGGCCACAGCGCGCCACGCGTGTCGCTGGTTCAGAGGAAGCGGATGGATGAGGGTCACGGCCGTAGACGACCCGGAATGGTGTCCCTGAGGGTGGTCTGGAAAGCGGTGTTGTAGGTGTATTCCGCCCACGGAAGCAGCCATGACCATTGGCGAGGCCGATCTCCATGAGGCAACAGAGGTACATGACGATGATCTTGTTGGCGGCCTCCGTCTGTCCGTCGGTTGCGAGTGAAAGCCGACGTCATGTGCGGCTTAGTGCCGCGAGGCGCGCCAGCTCCGTCCGAAGATGGAAGTGAAAACGGGTCCTGTCCCGAGACCATGGATCGGGAACGCCATGAGGCGCACAATCTCGGTGAAGAAGACATGCGCTTTGATTCGGTAGTAGGGATGTGCGGCGGAATGAAGTGGCAAGATGCTGCTGGCGATGCGACCACCGTGAGGATGACCGACTTCCCGCTAACGCGGCGGCGCCTCGATGAAGTCGAGCCCAATGTCGATCCATACCGACGCGTGGCAGAGGCGAGGAGGAAGCGACCTGCGGTGTAGGTGCTTTCGGATTTATAAGCGCCGGCGGTGGCGCGACTCGCGGATGTAGTCTGGACCACCGTCTGCGGAGGTTGGGAGTGGAAGTCGCGGCGCAGCGGTGGAGGGCGCTGACGCCTCATGGCCGTCGTCGTGCAGCAGCGATGGCGGCTCATGGAGTAGGGGTGATCTTTGGCGGAATGTAGAGGCGGCCAAAACGCCACGAGACCGTCGATGAGGACCACAGAGCCGAAGCGATGGTTGGAGGCGAGCTCTCCTGAGCGCCACAGGTGCCGGATCCGTGTCATGTCGTGGCGGAGACGGTCGATGAAGTCGAACCGAGGCCCGAAATGGCGAGGTGGCGGACTCCTCGTGTCGCGTCGGACACGAGCATCGGCCATCGTGTTGGTCTTTGCCGCTTTGTATTCTCTGAGAAGTCGGCCGAGGAGCTTGCCCACCCATGGTGTTGTGGGATCGTGGCCAAACGCCGTCCAATAAGAATTTGAGACCGGTGATCCGTCCTTACCAAAAAGCGGTGGCCCTGAGATATGGCCTCCGGACGGACGGCGAGGACGAGGCCGACGGCTCCCGCCAGACGCCGCTAGGGGCCGGTGCGTGGTGCTCTCGGCCCGTTGAAAAGGCCACGGTCTTGGCCTCAGTAATAGGGCGGCCCAAACCCATAGGTGGACGCGTCGCATTCGACAATGAAGGATCGGTGAAGTCAGGCAGGCGAGGATCGGCGCCATTGTGTGGCGGTCTTGAGAGCTGCGAACGCCGCCCACCTCATCCGTCCATGAGAACCCTCCTGCGAGAAGCTTGGAGAGGCGCGACGATCGTCTTGCATAATCCTTACGAATTTATGGTAGTACCCGCTAGGCCGAGGAAGCGCAGCCGCGCGTCTTGAAGCGTGGTGGGGCGATCGGCGACAGCTTGCACCTTAGGTCGGATCCATAGCCCGGCCATGAGATGATGTGGCCGAGGTAGGAGATGGAGTTGACGCGAACGCAGCACTTGGACCGCTGACGAAAAGCGGTGTTGGTGGAGGAGGTGCGGACATGCCGGAGGTGATCCGCCTGGCGCCAAGATGAGGATGTCGTCGAAGAAGACGAGGACGGCGGCGGGAACGGCCGCAAAGACGCGTCGCTCATGAGTGCTTGAATGTGGCCGAGGCGTTACCTGCAATGCCGACGGCATGACCAGAACTCGTAGAGGCCGTCATGGGTGCGGAAAGCGGTCTTTGCGACATCCTCGGTGTTCATCTGTACCTGGTGGTAGCCGGAACGGAGATCCATCTTGGAGAAAAAACGAGCGCTGTGCAACTCGTCGAGGAGCTCGTCCACCACCGGAATGGGGTATGCGTCCTTGATGGTGATGGCGTTGTGGCGCCATAGTCGGCTGAAGCGCCATGTGCCGCGTCGGCCTTCTTGACCGAAAGAACCGGTGAGGAGAATGCCGACGCGTCTTTGCCGGATGATGCCCCGATCGATTATGGTGGCGCATTTGGCGTTCAAGTTCATCTTTGTGGGATCTTAGGGTAGCGGTAGGGCGACGACCACCGGTGCCGACCAGCGAGGAGGTGGATGCGTGTTCTCGGATCGAGGTGGTGGCAAACCCGTCGGCTCGGCGAAGATGGAGGCGAACTCGCCCAGACGGCCGTCGAAGGTCTCGCCGGCACGCTTGAGGAGGGATCGAGGGGCCCGCGATGCCCGCGCTAACACACCCGGTGACCATGGCGCAAAAAGGACATGGTGAGGGCGCCAAAATCCCAGAGGATCGGTCCCAGAGACGCCAGCCACTGTGTGTCCAAGACGACGTCGTAGCCGGCCAGGGGAAGAGCGAAGAAGTCGGTGGTGAAGTGCTCGGCACCGATGGAGAATGCCGTGGCACGGTACATGCCTGGGCAGGGTACACGTTTGCCGTTGGCCACCGTGACCTGCATCTTGCCCCGAGGAGAAAGTTGGAGGTTGGTGCGGCTGGCCGCGCCCTCCGAGAGGAAGTTGTGGGTAGAGCCGGAGTCGAGGAGTGCGAGGAGAGAGACGCCGCCAAGGTGGATGCGTATCTGCATGGTCTCGTTAGTCGCGACGCCGGCGATGGCATGGAGCGAATCACGGTTCGTCGGCCTCGGCCGCCCGGCCGGGATCATCCGCTCGTCCTCGTGGGCTAAGTCGAGGAGGAAGATGCGCTGCAACGCGGTTGTGGCTGCGCCGAATTTCGTTGCGATTGAAGCAGAGCCAAAGCGGCGCCGCCTCCATCTCCGCCGATAACCGCTTCACCGGCCGCCGTCGACGGCCACCGATACTCGTCGAGGCGGGTGTGGTTGGCGCGGGCAGCACCACACGTGGCGAGGGCGCGGCAGGAGACCCGCCGTGGTGGCGGTCTTTGCGGCGGAGGTGGTCGCGATGGCCGTGGTACACCGTCACGCAACTCAATTTGCGGCGAGGCTCATGGCGACGGCGAGATATCGGGTTGTGGATCTCGACGTCAAAGTGAGGGGCTACCGATCGGCCGTGAAGATTTGGACCTTCTGCGTCTCGGTGAGGTGGCTCGCGCGAGAAGGAGCGCTTCAAAGCGGCTGGTACTCGACGACGGGTTCGCCCTCTTGCACGCCATCAGCTTGTCGAGCGGGTTGGAGCGCAAGGGTGGGCTGAAGCGTAGGTGGAGGAGGTCAGTGAAACGGCGCCACGGTGGGGTGCCCTCTTCCTGCTGGACTTGGATGAACCACATCTGCGCGCCATCCTGCAGGTTGTAGGAAGCCATCCATACCTTTTCCTCCTCGGCTATGCGCTGTTGATGAAAATAGGACTCGCAACGGTTGATGAAAGCCAGGGGATCGGATTTGCCGTCATACTTGGGGAAATCCATCTTTTGGAAGCGAGGCGGTCGATCGTTATAATGCTCGCCAGATGGCGAGAGCCCTGGGCTCAACGCGGGTTGGGCGGGGAACGCTCTGCCGAGGCGTGTCGACCTTGGCTTGGAGGTCGTCTCTGATTGTTGTCGGCCCGAGAGTGGCTAGCTCAGCCAGAGTTGGTTCGGCCATGGCAGAGGGAAATGGTGGCGCGGTGGGACTTGCTGGTGGGCCGGAGTCGAATGAGGAGCACCTGGAAGCTGATACCAGGTTGTCAAGGGCGCTGGCGCCCAAGGTTGCAGGACCATGGCTGCGAAGTTCGTAGCCAGAACCGGTAGAGGCGCCAGGACCTTGTCTTGGGCGTGCTATGGTGAAAGGGGGAAGATTAGGAGAAGAAGGGAAATTAAGGAAGTAGATTGTTATTGCTTGTTTTCTAAAGGTGCTGATTACAGCCATTATAAAGGCACTAGGACTGCTAATTAAAAGGAAACCACCCCCTAAATCCCTTGATTAAAGCTTTCCCTGCATGCTTATTTATTAGAAGGAAACAAACTCCCTAATTCTAACCTTCCTTGCATGTGGCTGCTGAGGTGGCGCCCCCTGCTGGTGTGGCAGCCGAGCTCCTGGCGGCGTCGCGAGCGCGGGACCGCCTTTGATAATGTCGGCCCCACATGACATAAGCTTATTAGTTATGATTTGGCTTGACATTAGGTTGCTGATAGTCTGTTTTGGGGGTGGAGAAGACTTCTACTTTGATATAACTATCTGATGGAAGACAATAATTGCTGTTGCTACCTTCCTATTTTTTGTTGTCCTTGTCCATTGTCTTTGGGTTCAGACTCTTGATGTAACCCGGCTTTATTTCATGTTTTTGTAGTGAAATTTGTTAGTAGTTTCTTTAGTTAGGGACAAGGGTTTTAATCCGCTTCCTTGAAAAAGTTATGAATTGGCTTGTTATCAATTGCCTACTAGCTAATGCGTTTGTAAGGGTTCAACATAGCATGAAGGTAAAGCCCCTCCAGACATGCTCAAGACTTGTTATCTTGGAAAGTGTTAGAGGGCTACCTGCACATTGGCAGGAAACTTGCTGCTTTTTCATGACTTGTCTTTTTGGCAAAAGTTATGTGTGGGTTATGATGACATTTTTTGTACTTTATTCATTTTTCCTTTTAAATCCTTTTGCAAGTTTTGTGTTCGCTTGAAAATAATGCAAAACTTTCCCATAATTACTAGAATTTGTTAATAATTGTGACTAGCATGGCTCAGAAATCCTAAAGGCTATTCCCTAAAGTTGCGCTGTTCATTGAAAGTGTAAAATCCCCACTGTAAAACCAGTTACTTCAGTAGGTGGCTAGTAACTGGCAGCTTTCAGAATCCTGTTCCCGATATTATTGGATTTTTGGCCAAGTGTGTATACATTCAGGTGCTTTTCTGTTATAGTTGGTGCTTAGTACAGTTTTTATTGCTGTATGCTGTTTCTAACCTTGAATCTTTTGGATAACTATACATCAATTTCTGTAATTTTGCAGCATAATTTGGCTCGGACAGATGATGGTGCCTGGAAGGAGAGGGAAGCTGCTGTTTTGTCAATTGGTGCTATAGCAGAGGGATGCATTACTGGATTATATCCCCATCTTCCGCAGGTAATTTTAACAATTCTTGCTGTATTCATATGTGTCGCAAGAATTGCAATTCAAATCTCTTGTCACTCAGTTATTTTACGGATGACTAAAACCTCATTAAGAAAGCGTATTATGTGTCAAACCATATCGAGACAATCATGCTGGATAACATTCGTTGGATTTAGTTTTCAGAAGCAATTTAATTAGCCTGAGTACTTGCTTCTCTCATAGCTATGAGATTGCTTCTCAATATCTGGTAAGTTTGAAACACTTATTGCAGGAAGATGCTGTTGATGCAATCATTAGTTCTCTACAGAATAAACTTCACCCGTTCTAAAATTATTCAATAATCTTACTGATGTCTGTTATCTTTATTGGAATTTTGGATTGTTGTGAGTTACAATTCTTGTATTTATAATTTTCCTGCCTTACACTTGTCTATCTACCTCGGTTGTTATTATATGATGTAACTTTTCTAAGATGCTCTGTTCTATTGCAGATTGTTTCTTTTCTAATCCCACTTCTTGATGATAAATTTCCTCTTATACGAAGTATTACTTGTTGGACCCTATCTCGATATAGCAAATTCATTGTTCAGGTAATCGGGCACTCTTTTGTGTTGATGCTATCCTCATCTGTTTGGAAGAATTACTTTCCTTCGAAAGCTTTATGATTTCCTATTTTTGTATCACGCAGTGTAATTAGAACATGTGTTCGATTGGAGTAGTATATTACGTTGCATGTTTAAACTTGGGTTGGTAGGCTAGTTATTTGATGTATGTCCAATGGCATGTATGTATTTCTAATGTTCTGGGTAGGTATTTTCTTCCATAAGGTTCATTGTGTTCAGATAAATGTTTTACATATGTGGACTTGGTTCTTTATTTATGCATGCTCAATTTTTAGATTTATGGTTCTTAACTTCTTATGATACTGTTCTTTTTTACTGATGCAGAGCCTTGGCCATCCAAACGGTCGGGAACAATTTGATAAGATCCTCATGGGTTTGCTCAAGAGGATATTGGATACTAACAAAAGGGTGCAGGAGGCTGCTTGTTCGGCATTTGCTACACTTGAAGAGGTTATTTACATATCTTTGAATGTTTCCCTGCGCTGAGATCTTTTATATAATTATTACATACTGGTTTCCTGTTTTCAGGAGGCCGCAGACGAACTAGTACCACGATTGGAAGTTATTTTGCAGCACCTCATGTGTGCATATGGAAAATATCAGGTTCTATATAATTCAAACATTTGTATTTAGCTACCACATGGAACACTACAATTCAACAAGTACTGCCTCAGGTCTCATTTTCTTAGTTCTAATTCTATGTGTTGCTTCTGAGCAGAGGCGAAACCTTCGGATACTGTATGACGCTCTTGGTACTCTTGCTGACGCAGTCGGTGCAGAGCTCAATCAGGTTCAGCATTTTGATGAATCTTCTATTGCTTTTTTTTAATATTGACAAGCAATTGGATTTCTTTGGTGACTCATTCTGTTTTTTTTGGTCTGTTAATTTGCCTATGGGTTGCTAATTCCTTTTAAGATGCTATGCAGCCGAAATATCTAGATATATTTATGCCGCCGTTAATCACGAAGTGGGAGCAACTTGCCAACTCTGACAAAGATTTATTTGCACTGCTTGAATGCTTTACATCTATCGCACAGGTACTGTTATTTTCATCTGTGCAGATCGTCTGTGTAGTTCTGAAGTCGAACATGTTGTATCTAAATATCGAAGGTCTGTAGTATCCATGTCAGAATAATTTTGCAATTATCTTGGTTACAAGCTTGGCATGGTATATAAAATCCTCTTAATGAAAATTTGTTCCTGTTTGTCTAGTGTTAACTGAATGTTTTGTTTTGTGATAATAATTTGGAATAGAAGCTGCTTTGTCAAATCATGAATTCATGATCCACCAAGGTTGCCTATCTTGATACTACTAGAAGAATGTGAAGAGCTCTCGTATGTCTTCATTTTACAATATTATACTTGCTGCACAAATTAATTTATGCAGTGCTTGATATACTGAAGCAAAATCACCTTGCTACTTACATGGGGGATCTAAATACACTGCATTATACAAAGATAATTGAATATTTACATGAAAGCACCATATAACAGTGTTGGAATTTATTTTTTCTGAGATTTTCACAAAAATTTTCCTTTATAATATTTTTTAGATAAAAGGTTGTGCCCAGCTTTTGTTGAAAGCTATCAAAGATCTTACTACTTTACAATATTGAGACCCCAATGCCTTTCATTTATCATTTTTCAGGCACTGGGACCTGGATTTTCTCAATTTGCTGAGCCAGTGTTTCAGAGGTGTATCAATCTTATCCAATCCCAACAGTTGGCAAAGGTCTGTGCAATCTCAGTTCTCTATTAGAAGTGCTGTACTTTCTTTTGATGCGATATTTGGTGTGACATTTATTTATTTGTAGTGAAACTAGAACTATGGCTATTCTTTCATTTAAACCACAGCTTCTAGCAGTAGCATTAACTAAAATATCCACTGTGAATTGTGCAGCCGATCAGCCACGCTCATCTTATGTTCTATTTGCTAGGACAAGCAATTTTTTGTTTCAATTGGCCCTTAGTGATATGATGTTGGATCTGTCGAACCCGAGCAGTTAAGACCTATATTTTTCTGGCTGTTTATTATGAATTGGTTAACACCGAGTGCTTAATGTGTCTTCTTTGTCATTTGGCGGGGCATTAATAACGTGATATCAAGTTGGATCGTTCCAACGCCATTAGTAAGCCGATTCTTTTCTAGCTGTTTTGGCACAAGTTGGTTAAGACTGAATACACAATGCGTCTTCTTTGTCTCTTTTGTTTTTATGGAAGACATGTTAAAGATTTGCTTCTTATTAGCTACGCATGTCCTGTGAGCGGTTTTGTTCATAATTTTGGTTTCGTCTACACACACAGGTATTTTTCGTGTTGTAGCGTGTTGTCCAGTCTGTTCAGTATAGTACAGGGTCCAATTACATCAGAGATAAGGTTATGCATTCTGTTTCTTGAGGGATCTCTCTTTTCTACATGCAGGTTGATCCTGCTGCAGCTGGTGCCTTATATGATAAGGAATTCGTTGTCTGCTCATTGGACTGTTGTCGACTTGCGTATGACTCGGTCTTGTGATTGAAAGCCTGGTAAATTCAACTCTTTGGTCAACGATGTTTTTTTATTCAGATGTTTGGCTAATGATGTATTGCTATTGTTAGATATGAATGACTCTTGGTTCTCTTTTAACTTATCGATGTCGGTACTCCGTAGCATAGTTATTAAGTCGTAAAGTTGAGTCGAGTCGTCATGCTACCGACCTGCTGATTAGTTGTGACCTGTCCTCGACTAGTCTACTACTAATTCTGATTGCTTCTACTACTACCTGCCTTCTACCACTACTACTGCTTGTTGCTGTTGCTATTGTTAGATTAGCTATATGTATAGGGGCTTATTTGCCTTTTTACCGTTGCACTGTACATGTATTTCTAGCCCATTGGGCCCATGAGTAAAGAGCAAGCTGCATTCTCTAACATGGTATCAGAAGGCTAGGGTTTCCCTCCATTCTGCCTGCCACCTCTCCGACTTCATTGCCACTGGATCGCCGCCGCCGAGTTCGCCGAACTGGCAGCGTCGCGCCTCACGATCATAAGCCGTAGCCTTGACCGCTTGGATCTCGGCCTCGTCTTCCTCCGGCTCTGCTTTGCTCGTGTCGGCCCCCAGCTTGGACCTCCGGCCGCGCTCATGGCCGTCGCCACCACTGTCTTGATGTTCGCCCGTCGCTGTCAAGCGCCACCTCCGCCTTTGTTGGCGCCGGCCTCATCATGCCGACATCCTCTGCGCTCCTTTGGTCTGCTTTTTCCTGGCTCTGTTCTCCTCTGATCGCTATTCTCAGCGCGGTTTTGCTCTCATCGAAAGGCGGCCTACTCACGGCCATTGGCTCTACCTCGATGTCATGGCGGCCCCTTCTCGCGTTGTTGGACCGGTTGCACTTCTGCAGATCTAGTTCGACGGCACCAACTTCCGCAAGTGGTCCACCCTGCTTCGTGTTTGCCTCGACAGTCAGCGTCTTTGGGGCCATCTCACCGGCTTGTCCTACCACCCAGATTGCCTCCGGTTCGGTCGCGACCACAACCCGTCTTGATAATGCGCGGTGCCGCGGTACCTGACAAAGCGAGCCTCGAAGCGTGCTTCTTGACGCCTACATCACGCTTTTCAACGCCAGAGGATCGGCGTGCCGGAGGCTCGTGTTGTCGCTGCCCTCATTGGCAGCATGCGCACTGACCTCACGCTCGATGTGGTCAACCTGGATTTTGCCTGTGATTAGGGTTGAAAGCGGCTCGGATATTTTCTGACCGATCCGGATATTTATGGATACGGATTCTGTCGGATCAGATATATGTCGGATAGTTTCGGATTAGATACGGATACAGTTTTTTTTTGTCGAATACGGATACGGATTCGGTAGCTTATTATCCGTCGGATACGGATACGGATTCGGATAATTCGGATAATGGTGGGTCAGATATCCGGATAGACATATGGGCTGGGCCAAGACTACTATTTTGGCTCAAAAAGGTTTCTTAATTTTATAATTGTTTTCTAATTTAATTAATCTCTAAAGCAAATTTCAATTATTAAAATTAGCAAACAAACTCCAAAAATTGTGATTTTTTTGAGAAAGTTCGAAAAATAATATAACATTTAAAAATTATTTTCAAGATTTTATAAGATTTTAATTTTTCTCAAAAATTCAAAAACTCCTATTCTTGATAGGAAAATATATTAAATAAGTAGCTAAAAATGCATAAAAACTCATAAATACATAATTTATTATTTTAAACATAATTCAACTAAGAATATAAATCTTGAGTCATTACATGTAAGTGTTATATACTTTTCCTAGAGATATGATATCTAAGTATTATCAAACTTTTAGTTTGTTATGTGTTTACTTCTATTTGTATCTCTGAGCAAGGATTACCTTTATTTTGTGTTTTAATCTGTGTATAATGAACTAATCGTATGTGTGTGATAAACTAAACCTTATATAATTTTATTTGCGACATAGTATCTAACTATTGTCTAAGTGAATGAAAATGTTTACATTTGTTCAATTTTCAACAATATTTTGATCAAATCAATTAGTTATGTGTTTCTGTTGATTTTTTATGTACAGTTTAAGGGGTTATCATGTTCCGATAAATATTCGAAACCGTATCCGATTTGATCCGTATCCGTATTCTATACTATCCGTATCTGTATTCGTATCCGGACTATCCGTATCCGTATTCGAGAAAAAAATATGAAAACAAATATGGTAGAACTATTATCCGTCCGTATCCGATCCGTTTTCACCCCTACCTGTGATGTGGGAGTACGTGCAGGCCCATTGCCAGCCGAGCAACCAGGCTCTCTACACCTCTCTTCTGCGCCTGGCCGAGACTCCAGCAGCAGGATTCCACTGTGGATGACTTCTATCGTCGGTTCAGTGACGTGTACCGCCAGCTCGACACTTTGGAGCCTCCACCTGACACTTCCTGTGGCCAGTGTGTTCACCTTTGGGATCATCGTGCTGGAGCTCGGGTCTTCCAGTTCCTTACCTGGCTTCGCTCGGAGTTTGAGCCACTCCGTGCTCAACTTCTTGCCTGCTCGCCGCTTCCGTCCATGGTGGAGGCCCTGACACAGGCCCGTGCAGAGGAGACTCGTCTTCGTGGCGTTCTCTCCTCGCCTACGACCGTGCTGGGTGTTTCAGAGGTTTCCTCCTTAGTCACTCACTTGCCTCTTCCTGCTCCCGCTCTCCCCGCACCGGCAGCTACACCAGCAGGCTCGGTGACTTGCTACAACTATTGCAAGAAGGCTGGTCATACCATTCAGTAGTGCCAAAGGCGTCTTCATAAGGCAGGCGCCACTGGGGCTAGTCGTGCTCTTGATTGGGTTCAGGTTTTGACTCAGTGGCTTGAGCGCATGGAGCTTCGCTTGGACTCCAGGTTCCCCACAACCTCTTCTGCCATGGCTAGCCAGGCTCTCTCTGCTGCCTCAGGTATTTGGTACCTTGATTCCAGAGCTTCTTTTCATATGACACCAGATTTGACTCACCTTGGTTCCTTGAGGTCTCCGGTTACTCCTGCGTCTGTCAGGACGGTTGATGGTACACTTCTCTCAGTTGCTGGATAGGGCACTCTTTACACTTCTTCCTTTTGTGTTCATTTTGTTTCTTATGTGCCCTATCTTACTATGCAGTTGATCTCTGCTGGCCAGCTCTCTAACCTTAGTTTTCGTATTACTCTGGACGCTGACGCCTGCTCTATTCAGGCTCGCAGCACAAGGACGCTAGTTGGTTCTGCCGGCGACCGTGACTCCCACGCCAGGAACTCGATCCGCCTTCCTTCCGCTTTCGCTTCCACATCTACCTCCCTCGGCCAGTCGTCTACCGCTCCAGATGCCACTGTCTTCGCCACTATCACCTCCACCATTTTTACTCAGTGGCATCATTGCTTGGGTCACATGTTAGAGTCCCGTCTGCCTTCGTTGATGTGTCGTGGTGTTCTTGGGAAGGTCTCTCGTGATACCTCCCTTCCTTGTCGGTCAGAAGCAGCAAGCAACTCATGTTGCTATATCCTAGTAGTGATTCTGTATCGAGTCGTCCCTTTGATTTAGTACACTCAGATGTTTGGAGACCGGCCCCCTTCGTTTCAAAAGGGGGTCATCGTTGGTATATCATTTTCATTAATGATTATTCTCGGCTCACCTGTGTTTACTTTCTTAAGTCTCGTGATCAAGTATTAGCTGTCTATCAGGTTTTCTCGGCCATGGTTCATACTCAGTTCGACTCACCCATTTGGGTGTTTCGTGCTGACTCTGCTGGTGAGTACCTCTCTACTGCTCTCCGTCAGTTTCTTCTTGATCAGAGCACCCTTCCTCATTACTCGTGCACCGGTGCTCATGCACAAATAGAGTCGCAGAGCGCAAGCATCGTAACCTTCTTGAGACTACTCGAGCGCTGATGCTCGCTACCTCTGTTCCTCCTCACTTTTGGGCGGAGGCCATCTCTACGGCTGTCTATCTCATCAACATTCAGCCGTCCACTGCGCTTCAGGGTGCCACTCCAGTTGAGCGCCTCTATGGCAGACCCGCTCAGTATAGCCACCTTCACACCTTTGGGTGTATTGTCTACGTTATTCTTCAGCCTCGTGAGCGAACAAAGCTGACTACTCAGTTGGTGCAGTGTGCTTTCCTTGTCTATCATTTTGAGCGAAAGGGGTTTCGCTGTTGGGATTCTCTTGGTCGCAGGATTCGGGTCTCTCGGGATGTTACGTTCGACGAGTCCCGTCCCTTCTTTGACGAGTCCCGTTCCTTTTACTCCTTCAACACCTCCTCCTTGAGTCTCTCCTTTCTCAGTATACCTGCCCGCTTCACTGTCCCCCCTTCTTCCTCTTTACCACCTCCACCACCCTCTCCACCTCCCACCATACCCTCCTCTCCTCCCGTTGTTCTTTCTCTTCCTGCACCTACTTCGGTTCCTCCTCTACCACCTTCTCTTCTTCCTATTCGACCTCTTGTCCGTTTTCACTACTCTCGTCGGACTCCTCGGATCCTTCTCCACCTTCGGTTCCTCCTGCTTTGGATCCTGCCCTTTCTCCCCCACGGTACACTCTTCGTGATACAAGCACGATTTCTCGTCCTAACCGATACGGGTTTTCCGCTTCTGTCCTTACCTCCTCTGAGCCTGCCTCTTACCGCGATGCTATTGCTCATTCTGAGTAGCAGTTTGCGATGGCTGAGGAGCTTGCTGCCCTTGAGCGCACTGGTACTTGAGATCTTGTCCCCTGTCCCTCCACCGTCACTCCGATCACATGCAAGTTGGTCTATAAGATCAAGACTCGCTCAGACAGTTCCCTTGAGCGCCACAAGGCGCGCCTTGGCGCTCGTGGTTTTCAGCAGGAGCACGGCTGTGACTACGGCAAGACGTACTCTCCAGTTGCCCACAAGACTACTGTCCTCTCCCTTGTGGTTGTTTCTTCTGCTCGTCGGTGGACCATCTCCCAGCTCGATGTGAATAATGCCTTTCTTCACGGTGAGTTGTGTGAGGAGGTCGACATGCACCCACCTCTTGGCTACAGTGTTCCTGATGGTCACGTTTGTCGCCTTTATCGCTCTCTCTACGGCCTCAAGCAGGCCCCTCGTGCTTGGTTTGAGCGCTTTGCATCTGTTATTCTGTTCTTGGCTTTGTTCCCAACAAGATGACCGCTCTTTTGTCCACACCACTCCTCGTGGTCGGACCCTTCTCCTGGCTACAATGCTCCTGATGGCCACGTTTGTCGCCTTCGTCACTCTCTCTACGGCCTCAAGCAGGCCCCTTGTGCTTGGTTTGAGCGCTTTGCCTCTGTTGTTACGGCTATTGGCTTTGTTTCCAGTCAGCATGACTCTGCTCTTCTTGTCCACACCTCTCCTCGTGGTTGAACCATTTTCCTCCTCTACGTTGATGACATGCTCATCACTGGAGATGATTCTCATTTTATCAACTTTGTTAAGGCGCCTTAGTGAGCAGTTTCAGATGTCTGATCTGGGCTCTCTTCGGTACTTCTTAGGGATTGAGGTTGAGTCCACGACTATAGTCTCCTACCTCTCTCAACGCAAGTACATCCTGGAGCTTCTAGCTCGTGCTTGCCATACTGACGATAGTATTGCTGACACTCTGATGGAGCTACACCTTCAGCTTCGAGCCACTGATGGGGTTCCTCTCGCTGATCCCACTTGCTACCGTCACCTTGTTGGGAGTCTTGTCTACCTTGGCTTCACTCGCCTGGATGTATCTCACGCTGTGCACATCCTTAGTCAGTTTATGGCCTCTCTCACCAGCATGCTTATCACGGCGACGCCTAGGCGCCGACTAGGCGTCCAGTCGGCCGGCCGCACTCGCCGTGTCTCGTCGCCTCGCCTGAAGCCGGCCAGGCGGCCGCTTGGGCGCCATGGCGTCGTGGCGTGGAACGCCTAGGCGTTGTCAGTCTGTCTGGGCGGGCGACATTCTTTTTAGCTAAAGACTAAAGCTACGACCGTGGACCAGAGAGACCAGACCAGAGAGGACTCACGGGGGAAGTCGAGACCGTGGACCAGAGAGGCGGAGCGCGGAGAACCCTAGCTCGCGCCGCCCAAGCCAGCTTCTCCGCTCGGCCGACTCAATAATCCCTCCGCCTCCTCCTCAGCCGCTGCCGCTCCTCCTTACCCTCCTCCTTCCTTCTTCCCTCCTTCCTCTTGCTTTTTGCTCCTCGCCTACCCTTCCTCCTCCTTTCCTTCTCCTCCTTCGCCTCTGCTTTCATTGCTGCTGTCATGGTCTTGGCTGCCTCCGCTTCAGCAACTCTCGATGGCTTGATCTGTTGTGCTCGAGGATGCCGAATGGGGGCGCGCTCATGAGATTTGAGTGGAGGCGGCGTGAGACAGAGCGGAGGCTGGAGGCGGCACTTCATGAGATGGAGGGGCGACGAGAGAGAGAGAGAGAGGGGAGGCCGGGCTGGCCCAAATGAGAGAGAGAGAGGTAGAGAGGGAGAACAGGGAGAGTGGTTTGAGTTGGGCTGCCCAAATGAAAGCAGAGAGGGGGGTGGTGGGTGGTGAACTATTTAAGTGGTGCTGGAAGGAATCAAGAGGGGAGGAAAATGTGAGAAGGAAGGGTTTGGAAGAATTGGAATATCTTCATTGATAGAGAAGGTACATACATATAGACAGATTCATATCCTAGTTTATGGAAATCTATCACAAGTATAGCAACTATCTCCTAATATGGAGCAACATGGAATCGGCAAGATGCGTGGGCCATGTATGGCAAGGAGGATATTATGCATGCATGATTGAGGACTGTCCAAATATGGATAGGGACAAGATGGTAGTCTAACATCCCCGCAAGCTCGGTAGGGAAGCGTGACGACGGTGAGATTGTTCCTAATTTTGGAAAATGGAAGACGGGAGACCCTTGTTGAAGATGTCAGCATATTGATGGGATGTCAGCACATGTAGAACGCGAACTTCGCCAAGAGCAACACGCCATGACGAAATGAAGGTCGATCTCCACATGCTTGAATACGCGGTGTTGAACCGGATTGGTGGAGAGGTAAGCGGAGCCGACATTGTCGCGATGAGACGATGGTAGCTCGGCGAAGAGATTGGTGGAGCTCGAGGAGAAGTTGGCGAGCCCGGCAAGCCAGGCGACACCATGAGCCACTCCTCGATATTCGCCCTCGGCGGCTGAGGGACAACGTGTGTTGCCGTTTAGAGGACCAAGAAAGGAGATTGTGGCCAAGAAAGGCACAATATCCAGAAGTAGAGCGCCGTGTGTCAGGACACCCGGCCCAATCTGCATCGGTGTAGATGGTGAGGTCATGGGGACCGCCGCGAGTGAGTTGAATGCCATGGTGAAGGGTGCCCTTGAGGTAGCGGAGGATCCGCTTTATCAGCTTAAGATGATGATCGCGCGGGTCGTGCATGTAGAGACATGCTTGCTGAACGGCATGGGAGATGTCCGGCCTGGTGAAGGTTAGATCTTTGCGGCGCGGCCAAACTCCGATAGAGGGTTGGGTCGTGACGGTCATCCTCCATCAGCGGAGAGTTTGGTGCGGGCTTCAATGGGAGTGGCGCAAGGGTGGCATTCGGACATGCCAGCCCGTTGAAGAACTTTTGTCGCATATTTGGCCTGTGACAGGAAGAGGCCATCCTTGGAGCGGGAAACCGCAATGCCCAAGAAGTAGTGGAGAGCACCGAGATCGCTCATGGCGAACTCTTGCTTGAGGGTGTCGATGAAGCGCCGAAGGAGGGCCGGTGTAGAGGCGGTGAGGATGATGTCGTCGACGTACAGGTGGAGGTAGACGGTGTCGACGTCGGAGTGGTAGATGAACAACGAAGAGTCCGATTTGGAGTTGATGAAGCCGACGGAAGTGATGAAGGCATGGAAGCGACTGTACCAGGCGCGAGGAGCTTGTTTGAGGCCGTACAGTGACTTGTTGAGACGGTAGACATGATGTGGCCGGTCGGGGTCGACGAAACCGGACGGTTGTTGGGCATAGACCATCTCGGTAAGGTGGCTGTTGAGGAAGGCGTTCTTGACGTCGAGTTGGTGAATGGGCCAGGCTTTGTCGACGGCGATGGAGAGCATGATCCGGATGGTGGCGGGTTTAACCACCGGACTGAATGTCTCATCGTAGTCGATGCCGGGCTGTTGGGAGAAGCCACGGAGGACCCATCGTGCTTTGTAGCGGGCGAGAGAGCCGTCGGAGTTGAACTTGTGCTTGTAGATCCACTTGCCGGAGACGATGTTGGCGCGAGGGGGAGGCACCACTAATTCCCAAGTGTGATTGCTGACAAGGGCAGTGTACTCATCGAGCATGGCCGCCTTCCAATGAGGATCTTTGAGGGCACTGCGGTAGGTCTTTGGTTCGGGAGACAGACCGGGGGCAGTGGTGGCGTGAAGCTGGTACAGCGGAGGAGGAAGGGTGCCATCCCTGCTGCGTGTCACCATGGGATGAGAAGAGACCGGTGGAGTGGTATCCTCAGGCTGGCGCTCCACCGGCTGAGTTGCAGCAGCCGTGCTGTCGGGAGGGGCCGTCCTGGGGGACAGCTGTGGCCGGCGGGTGAAGACATGGCGCAGGACGGGAGTGGGGAAGGACCTGGCGGTCGGAGGTCCCACTCCAGCATCACCAGAGGCAGAGCGAGCCACTTCTGTGTTGGCAGGACCATGAGGCGAGGCGCCTGGAGAGCCGGCAGCAGGCACGACAGGGGCAGCGCCCTGGCCAGACGCGCTGGCAACCGGTGTTGGCGCAGAGACAACAGGCATGCTGTCTGGAGTGGAGTCTTCAGGACCTGCATCCAAGAAGGAATATTCCGAGGCGGCAAGGGATGGCATCGCAAACGAAATGTGAGCTCATCAAAAATAACATGCCGCCAAGTGATGATGCGGTTGGTAGCTGTCAAGACACCCAGCCCTTGTGATGGGAAGAATAGCCGAGGAAAACGCACTCGGTGGAGCAAGGGGTGAGTTTATTGGATGTGGTAGAAGAAAGATTAGGGTAGCAACGACATCCAAAAACTCGGAGGTGAGTGTAGGATGGTGATGAACCATGAAGGGCGTGGTAGGGTGTGCGGTAGTGGAGAGTTTTGGTGGGAAGGCGATTGAGAAGATATGTGGCTATGTGGAGAGCCTCGGTCCAATAGGAAGGAGGCATGGAGGCTTGGAAAAGAAGGGTGCGGATGATATTATTGGTGGACCGAATAATCCGTTCGGCTTTACCGTTTTGTTGGGAGGTGTAGGGACAGGAGAGGCGTAAGCGTATGCCGGCTGCAAGGAAGAAGGTTCTAGTGGCAGTATTGTCGAATTCACGTCCATTATCGCACTGAAAGGAGCGAATAATGGTGGAAAACTGAGTGGAGACATAGGCGTGAAAGTGGAGCAATGTGGAAAAAGTGTCGGACTTGAGTTTGAGAGGAAAAGTCCAGAGATAATGAGTAAAATCATCAAGACAGACTAAATAATATTTAAAGCCAGACAGACTGTGAATAGGAGACGTCCACAAATCACAATGAATAAGCTCAAACGGCTTAGTTGTGCGAGACACAGAGGTAGAGAACGGGAGGCGAACATGTTTGCCTAATTGGCATGCATGACAAACATGCGGCACAGGTTTATTTGACAAAGCTAAAGGTTCGGCGAGATGGGACAAAGCTTGATCGCCAGGATGTCCCAAACGACGGTGCTAGGAAATCTGGTTGGAGGAGGCAGCAACAAAGGTGAATGGCGTGGTGGCAGCATGAAAGGGGTAGAGGTCACCCGAACTATTGCACCTCTGAATCACGGCTCGAGTGCGAAGGTCCTTCACAGAGAAACCAAAAGGATCAAACTTGATAGAACAGTGATTATCTTTAGTAAATTTGCGAACGGAAATAAGGTTAGCAATGATATTGGGAGAGACAAGAACGTTGGACAAATGAAGCGGGCGGGTGGTGGTAGGAAGACATCGATCCCCGGTGGCAATCACGGGAAGAGAGGAACCGTTGCCGACAATGATTTGTGTAGAGGGAGAGGGTGTGGAGTGGAGAGTGGAGAGGTTACCGGAGTCGGTGGTAAGGTGAGAGGAGGCCCCGAAGTCCATGTACCAGCCGGCCGGGTCAGGTTGCTGGAGAGTCATGGCGTTCATCGCCTGGATGAGGGAAGCTTGATCCCAGGAGGGGTACTGCTCGCCACCATATGGGACAGGGGACGGTGCTGCAAGGGTTGCCGAGGTGTTGGAGGCGCCGATTGCTGCATGCCATGCGTGAAGAAGGCCTGCTGCGGAGGCCGAGGACCGAGGATGCCTGGTGCGGAGGAGGTGTGCGGCCAGACCTGGAAGTTCCCAGCCCAAGGCGTGAAGCTTGCGCGAGCTCCAAAGGGCAGGGCTGGGGGACGGGCGCCGTAGAAGGTGGGGCCGCCCTGGCTGGAAGAGTTGAAGCCGCCATGACCGGAGGAGCCTTGGTTGTAGCGGCCCTTCCCCTTTCCCTTGTGCTTGGAGGAGCCGGCCCCTTTATTGTTGCTGCTGGTGGAGGAGGGTTGGCCATGGACACCCAGGAGGAGGCGATGGCGCCAGAGGTTTTGTTGGTCTTGATCTCGGCTTCTTGAGGAGAAGCATAGATCTAACCGCCAGGAAGGAAGGAAGAGGCTCCTTGGTCTTGATGATTGCAGCAATGTGGCGATAGGACTCGCTCAATCCTCGGAGGAGTATGAGGACGAGCGTGTCATCTCGGACAGGGTGCCCGACATCGGCAAGAGAATCAGCATAGTTCTTGAGGCGCTGGGAGTAGGTGGGAATGGAGAGAAAAGGGTATGTGGGTTTTGACATTGATGGTGGATAAAGTGGAAGCAGGGTTGAAAGGGGGAGGCCGTGACTCTTCGGGATGAGAGCCTTGCGATGGGGTTGGGTGTTCTGGCGGCGGCAATGGAGGCAAGGTCTTTGTCGCCAGAAGAACAGAGCTTGACCATGGATGCCTACTGCTCTGATTCCATGTGAGAAGGAAGGGTTTGGAAGAATTGGAATATCTTCATTGATAGAGAAGGTACATACATATAGACAGATTCATATCCTAGTTTATGGAAATCTATCACAAGTATAGCAACTATCTCCTAATATGGAACAACATGGAATCAGTGCATGCGTAGGCCATGTATGGCAAGGAGGGATATTGCGCATGCATGATTGAGGGACCTGTCCAAATATGGACAGGGACAGTATGGTACTCTAACAGAAAAGACTCTACCAGGTGGATATTTTTGGTCGCCTAATCCTCGCCTAGGCGCCTAGGCGTCCAGGCGCCCCAGAGGCGACTCACCTCGCCGGGGCGCCTTGATAACCATGCTCACCAGTGTGCACTACGGTCACCTCCTTCGGGTTCTTCGCTACCTTCGTGGTATAGCTGACCGTCGCCTGTTCTTCCCTAGCTCCAGCAGTCTACAGCTTCGAGCCTACTCAGATGCTACCTGGGCTAGCCATCCTGTCGATCGCAAGTCTGTCTCGGCCTACTATGTCTTCCTTGGATCTTCCTTGATCTCTTGGAAGAAGAAGCGTTAGATTGCTGTTTCTCGCTCCAACACTGTGGCTGAGCTTCATGCCCTGGCCTCGGTGACTGTCGAGGTGACTTGGCTTCAGTGGCTTCTTGCTGACCTGGGTGTGACCGTTTCTACTCTGACGACCGTCTGCTCTGACAGCACTGGCGCCATCAGCATTGCTTGTGATCCGGTGAAGCATGAGCTCACAAAACACATCCGCGTCGATGCTCACTACGTTCGATCCCAGGTGATGATCAGGTGGTTGCTTTTTGTCATGTGCCTTCGGCGCTTTAGCTCGTCGACTTCTTCACCAAGGCACAGACTAAAACGCAATATTGTTTACATCTCTCCAAACTCAGTGTTGTAGACCCATCATGAGTTTGAGGGAGGTGTTAGATTAGCTATATGTATAGGGGCTCATTTGCCTTTTTACCTTTGCACTGTACATGTATTTCTAGACCATTGGACACATGAGTAAAGAGCAAGCTGCATTCTCTAACAGCTACCTACTCCCTTCCTCCTCCCTTCCCTTCCCCGCTTCCCCCCTCCCTCCTCCCACTCCCCTTCCCCTTCACCTCTT
Source organism: Guadua angustifolia (assembly GCA_036346375.1). Taxonomy (NCBI): domain Eukaryota; kingdom Viridiplantae; phylum Streptophyta; class Magnoliopsida; order Poales; family Poaceae; genus Guadua; species Guadua angustifolia. The sequence goes on along the minus strand of CM070507.1, from coordinate 406,471 downwards.
CTCCATGGCGCCAAGCCGCCAACCCAAGGGTAAAACTGCCATCTCTAGCGCCAAGTCGATAGGCTAAGTCACCTGACTAATTGCGACTAGTCATCGACTTGGATTCCAAGTCGCTCGACTAGGCAAATAGTCGAGTCGAGGTCCTCCAGTCGTGCTACCAGGCTGACTTGGCGACTAATCATCGATTAGTCGCCACTAATTGCACGACTCGATAACAATGCTCTGTACAAGATATCCTTCCATGCCATTTGATACATTGATTGATTTAGTATATTGCTTGTCTCTTTTTTTATGTAGATAAATTATCAGTATTGTTGTGTGGGAAATGTCTTGGGGGTTGTTAAAATGGCATTCTTCTTAGCAATTACCACTCAAGGGAGTTTTAGAAATCATGCTTAGGCGTCAATGTAACTGGATAGCAGAGTAGGCCTTCCGCCCTTGTAAAAACATGATAGTTGTGGTGGATAGTAAATAGCTTAGCAATAAAGAGTACCTGTTGTGTGAGATGGCTCAGGCTTAAGTCCCCACCAGGGTTGGTTGGACATAGTTTTTTATGGATTTTCTGGAGAGAGCTACTTCTACTTGTCTAGCTCAAAGTTCTCAATCTAGATGTAATCAGTGCATAGTACAGATGAGTGGTTGGCAAGTAAATTGATCTAGAAGTTTACAGTAATGCTAACTATGTATTAACTGAATGATAAACTTGAGTTGTAGAAGATTATTCTTAATACTGAGTGTCCTTTGTTTGCTGATTAAATACTTCACATTACAGTGTATTATATCAGCAGCACTTTGATGTTGTTTAAGCCATATTTTTTTTTAGGTTGCACAGAGCAACTTGAGAGATATACTTCTGCAATGCTGCATGGATGAAGCAGCTGATGTTCGACAAAGTGCTCTGGCCCTTCTGGGGGACCTTTCTAGGGTTGGCTGCAAGTCACCAAATATCACTATTTGTTATCTCTATGACAATTTTTAGCCTATGAAAAATAACATCTTCTCATACAACTAGGTTTGCCCTATTCATTTGCATCCACGCCTTCAAGAGTTCCTTAATGTTGCAGCAAAGCAACTTGTAAGTTATATTCTGTGTGGTCCATCCAGTATTATCTTGATTTTTTCCTCACATAATTTCATTGCTGTAGAACCCGCAATCTGTGAAGGATGCTGTATCAGTAGCTAACAATGCTTGTTGGGCCATTGGAGAATTGGCTATCAAGGTTTGTGCCACCTAGCAATACTAGATTAATATTACACAATACACATATTTTGTTTCCTTCTGGGCAAGTATATATTATTCTTGCAGGTGCCCTAACTAGTTTGTCAGCAAAGCATATACTGATTTTTACTGCTTCTAGTGCCAATCGTTTGACATATGTTACAACTTGCCATATGGCAACTTCAAAACCACACTTATAAGTTGGTGGGCGATGGGTGCTCTTAGTTTTGTGCCTCTGACATTTGTAAAACTGCTTTGCATGTCTGATTGTTTATTCCTTTCCAGATTGGCAAAGAAATTTCACCAGTGGTGATCACTGTTGTTTCATGCTTGGTTCCTATTCTAAAATCTCCAGAGGTAATTGGTTTTTAGTGTGTTTTTTTGCCATGTTTTCTGGTTGAGTGAGCATTTCAGCTAAATGTATGTGTTGTGCCATATTAACAGGGCTTGAATAAGTCACTGCTTGAAAATAGCGCAATCACTCTTGGGAGGCTTAGCTGGGTCTGTCCAGACGTTGTGGCCCCTCATATGGAACATTTCATGCAGCCATGGTGCAATGCCTTGTGCATGTAAGGGTCCCTTTTCTGGAGCTTTTATGGTATAGCGAAATGGTTAAGAAATAATGCTATTTTGTAGCTTTCTTGACAAACATGTGAGATGTGACACATCATTTTATCCATTGCATGCTTTATGGAGTTAATTTTTGTCTTGTGCAGGATAAGAGATGATTTTGAGAAAGAGGATGCATTCCATGGTCTATGTGCAATGGTAAATCTGCATCTCTTTACTTAATGCTTGCTGTTACATTTTTCATAGCCGTGGATGATGTACTTACAAAAAAATACTCTGTGATATACTACTAGGTGACAGCAAACCCATCAGGGGCTGTGGGTTCACTAGTTTACATCTGCCAGGCCTGTGCAAGTTGGAATGTGAGATGCAATTTCTATCAGATATGTTTATCGACACTAGTGTTCCGTACGAGCTCACTTTATTTATGTACAGGGGATAAAAAGTGAAGGTCTACACAATGAAGTGTGCCAAATTTTGAATGGCTACAAGCAGGTACAGTAGTTGAGCCTTTCATTTTCTTCTTGTTGTAAACAGTTCCCCTTTCCAGTTGTATGGTATATACAAGAAACTAACAAAAAAATTATTTCCCCAAGATGCTTGGAAGTGGGGGTTGGGAACAGTGCATGTCCACCCTAGAACCAGGAGTTGTGCAGAGATTAGCCAGATACGGAGTATGAGGATGCCAAGAAACTGAAGTTACTTATTCTCACTAGTATTCCATCGGAGGCAAACAGCAGAAAGGAAGTGCTGGGGCATGATGAGATTGGGCCAAGTCAGTCAGGCGTCGAGCGTGCAGCACATTGTGTGATTTTATATGATGCGATAGACTCTGCCCGGGTGGTACTGTAATACCAGTTGCTCATAGCATCGTGTGTTTTGACTCCAGCACAAGTGAGTGGTAGGAGTTACCACGACAGGCAGATAGATGTTTTTTGTTACTCTGCTGAGGAGGCCGTGGTTGGTTATAGGACTTGGGTCGGGTCAATTGTATTGGTTGGTTTCAGTGGGCTTGGTTTTGTTGTCATTCCACTGACACCTCCGCGGCAACATTGAGTTTTGAAAGGTTTTCTAGTGCGTATTTTATGGCACAAGAGGTTGGGTTGGGTTGGGTGTACTATTGTTTTATCCTTGGTAGCTTTGTAACTGATTATATACCATCAAATAACTCCTCTCTTTTTCGATTTGCCATCGAATCACTCGTTAACAATATACCGTCGCGTTTCCATTCTCTACAGTGTGTCATCGCAGTTAGTAGTCTGTCATAGGCCCATCGTTAAGCACTATGAAAAGACTATTTTGCCCATAGTCCCTGGTTGGCGACGCGCTGCTCGTTTACCTTCTCTGCCGATGCTCATGGTGGTTGGGCATCGGTGGGAGCTTAGGGGGAATTTTTTGCGTATCTGGCCCCTCCGCACGAGGTTTTTGCCTATCTGGCTGCTTTGACGAGGGAATTTCAAAACTGGCCGTCATGGCGCGGACGGCAAGCGCTGCACAGTAGAGGGGGCGACGCGTGGGACGAAGCAGCGGCGGGGGCTGCAAGGCCATGCAGCGGACGCTGAGAGCTGCATGCGTGCATCCAATGAAATCTCGTTGAAATTTTGTGAGATCTCGGATTTTGGTCGGAACAGAATACAAATTCTGGCTGGATAATTTTTTTATTTAAAAAAAATGAAAGTTCTACAATAATTTTAAAAATTACAGTGAGATTTTGTCAAATCTCGGGTTGTTTCACCGGATTTGGCCCAATAACCCATAAGAAAGTTATTTTCCATGTAAATTTGTTAAAAACCGAATTTTTGAGACTTTTTGTAATTTCGGTAGAAATATTGTCAATTTTTTATAAAATAGTGCAAGCTTAATCGTGCTCTAAAAACTTTATGGTACTATCTTTATAAGTGTATGATCATACAAAAAAAAATTCAAAAGAATTGAACTTCATTTGTTATCTTTAAAAAATCAAAAACAGAATTAGCATAAGTGAGACAATAACCTTGTAAGAATTTTATAAATATGCTCAGGTGTGATCATGATCCAAAGTTTTTATGAGAGCTTTAGAATTTTCTCATAACCCTTCTCTAAAATTTTCAAAAATTTTAAACTTTTTTGTTTGCTCAATCAAATCTATAGATCCATTGAACTTCATTTATTATCTTTCAAAAATAAAAAACACAAGGAACGCAAAATGGTACAAAACCATTTTAAGAATTTTATAAATTTACTGGAGTGAGATCATGATCTAAACTTTTACTGAGAGCTTAAGTGTTACCTCAGCACCTATCTCTAAAAGTTTCAAAAATTCTAAGCTTTTTTTATTGCTCAACAAATCTATGGATCCATTGTACTTCATTTATTATCTTTCAAAAATAAAAAAACACAAGGAACACAAAATGGTACAATACCATTCTAAGAATTTTATAAATTCACTAGAGTGAGATCATCTTCTAAACTTTTATTGAGAGCTTAAGTGTTACCTCAGCACCTATCTCTAAAAATTTCAAAAATTCTAAGCTTTTTTGATTGCTTAATCAAATCTATCTATTAATCATCAAACTTTTATCAGGACAGTAGTAATGTCATAATTGTTTAAAAATTCCTCAGACTTGATCATCATATAAAAATTTTATGAGAACATTAGTGATACTTCAGTACCATCTATTTTTTTCCAAAAAATTCAATTGTGGTTTGAACCATTTTTCTTTCTATCGAAATTTAGCGGTCAACCTTCAATAGTACTTTTCTAATTTTTTAAAATTCATCAAGCTTGATAATCATCTAAAAAATTTATGAGAGTATTATTGATGCATCAAAAGCATCTACAAAAAATTTTAAAATATTATAACTTAGTTTTCACTATTTTTCATTCAGTTGAAATTTTGTTGGTTAGCGTTTTATCAAGATAGTAGCACTGTTAGAATTTTTAAAAATTTCTCAAGCTTGGTCATCATCTAAAATTTTTAATGAAATATTAGTGAAGTGTTAGGACCATTCATAAAAAAATTCAAAAAAAATTTAATATTGTTTCAACTATTTTTCTCTCTGTTGAATTTCGTCGAGATTTCGGCATTTCTCGACAAAATTTTTGTAATTTCAGCTGAATTTCGGTTTAAAAATTCCAGATTTGAAATTTTCTTTTTGAATTTTGACTGGATTTTGCCTAAAATTCTAAGATTTTGCCTATGTAATCAAATATTAATGGCATTTGTTTTTTGCTTTTGATTCTGGATTCTAGCCTCAAAAGCAGAATAAAAAACAAACAGTCCGATTTTAGAAATCGATTCTCACAATCTAACCCACACATATGCACTAGAACCCACAATCCACTTCATATGTGCTTTTGAATTCTAGTTTTTGGAGAATCAGCTTCTCTACAACCATAATACAGAATCAGCTTTTAGAAAATCTAGAGCAAAAACAAACAGGCCCTAAATGGGTTAGGGACCCAATGATCAACTTCAGAATGTTGGGAATCAAATAAACACAGAGTAATCTGTCAAATGCAACATACTCCCTAGTCCGTATCATCCTTTTGGATTTTTACAGGAACAAAAAATAGACCAAAGCGTTAACCAATCAAGGTTGGGTCTTAGGGCATTCCCCTCGAAATATGAATATTAGAGATTATACCATCTTTCCCTCCACTACTTTGAGATGACGAATGCCAAAATACGAGAGAACTATATCAAAGCGGATGGAGTAATATTTGAAAAAAAATCTTGTTTTATTTCTAATAAGTTTAAATTTCAAATTCAAAATTTAACTTCTCTTCGCCTGGCTGTTCATTCATGATAGGTTGCTCACGGCGGACAGGTTAGCGGCGAGAGAATGGCCTAATTGCCTTTATTGTCCCCTCTGCGGCTCGGAACCGGAATCTGCGGTGCACCTTTTCCTTCGTTGCCCTTTTGCTAAGATCGTTTGGACGCGAATCTTCTCTCAAATGCAGTTGCGGTTCCCGATTCCTCGGGATGGCGTTTCGGCGGCAAGATGGTGGCAGATCATCCCGCGCATAGTGACGGCGCCTTCACGCAAGCAGGTAGATGGCACGCTGATTTACACTTTGTGGAACTTATAGAAGGAACGCAACGCCAGAATCTTCAACAACATCTACCGGTCTACGGATGAGGTCATATCGGTAATTCAACAGGATGTTCTTAACCGGAAGGTGGCCTTCAGGACTAGGGATTCATAGTCTGTCTAGAAGAAGGGTTTCGGGGGTTTAGTCTCCCTACTGACCTGGTTCTAGTTGTCTAGTTGTCTTTATTTCGGTTTCTTTGTAATTTTCGGTTGAGCTTAGTCGTGGTCTGATGGATCTCTTGTAAGACCCTGTCCTTTGTTTTCTCTCTCTCTCTCTTTAATGCATAGCAGAGCTCCTGCCGTCTTTTCGAAAAAAAAAATTAACTTCTGATTCCCAACAGTAATTAGCCGAAAATAGATGGTAGCTAGTAATAATTGATGAGAAAGAAATTCAATTCAAATTTGTATATAAATTTTGCTTAGCAGATTGCCTAGTTTTTTTTGGTCTTCGATGGAACCAACACAGGGCAAGCACAAGATTTTTTTGTTAGAACCTGTTTTTGGAACCTTGGTCTAAATCCCGTGTTACCAGCCAAATACCAAACCCACATACAACGTGAACATAACAAATGCACCAGATCATACATGCAAAAATGATGGTTTATGACCATAATTATTCTTAGAAATGTGCAATTGATTCAAAACTATAATTTGTATATCAGCACAAGATGCCCTTCTCATAATCAGATTGTAGGAGGATTTTATACGAAGTAGAGATATGCAACAGACAAGTTGTCAGCTTGAAATTTTGTACACGTCGTTATCCACAAATAAAAGTAAAATATCCTTTATAAGATACACAACCAACCATTTCTGCTAATGATTGCGTTGTGATTTTTGGCAGTGTGCTCAAGTTTGTCTGCCAACCTATCTTGAATAGGTCTTGCTCGCTCTCTTTATTCACCAATATAGTAGGGAAAACCAAATTAACAATACAAAAGACAAAATAAACACTAGTTTCACCAACACTCGAGAAGTTAAAAGTGGCAATGTAATCTTCTAGAATAATCTACTCTCATCCAAATTTTGCATGAAGCCAAGATATTTGCTAGGAAGGTACTAGAACTAGTTTGTCATAGTAAAAATTAGATATATCTAGATATACATATTTGTAATGAACTTTCTAGGATCTAGATATTTGTAGTATGCTATGGTAGGATCTTGACAAGTGGCAAGCATGCAATTGCCTAAGTGCTAGTATAAGGAAGTGCCTTGCTCTTGCCGTGTGAGGGCACAAGTAGAAAGGAAAGAAATGCAAGAAAGGAGAGAGTGCTAGCATAGCCACCTAAATTAGTATGTGTACACTTTTGCATAATAGTGTTTATGTTTTTAATAAAGTAGAATTTGTATCAGTTTTCCAGTTAGACTGTGTTATTTCTGAGTACTTCGTGCATTATTAAGTTTTGATTCAACGTGAGTGATTCAATCACTCGGAATCATAGAAGTTCTAGCTTTAACGTGAGTGGCTTAGTCGTCCGAAAACTAGAACATCTTGGCATCAATGTGAACACCTCAGTCGCCTTCAAGCTGATAATTAATAGTACACTAAGTATGTAAAGATTAAAAAGCTAAATAGTAGGTGTAGCATTAGGTGTAGATACTCTCAGAGTAGATATTAGGGTCACTCCGATTCCCAACATACAACAACACTCCTACACCCAAAGTATAAATATGGGATACTAACTGAAATATTTCACATGCCCTTTAGAAACTAATTAGACTAAGAACTGTGCAATGTCCAATTTCTAAAAGAACAATATAATAGAATTTGAAACAAATCAAAATAACTTCATAGCATCTAAGTGTTACATGGTGTTTGTTTGCTCAGTGAAAATGTTATATAGCTGTGATTGTAATGTATGGTATTAATGTCATATACCCAAACAATTCCTTGAGTTCGTGTGAGTGAGTTTAGAAGTTCTATGCCATTGCTTGAGTCCGTGTAGTGAGTGTAGAGCTTCGACCACTCCTTTGCAGCCAAGCCGCACTCCTCCGCGGTCAAGCCGGGCGATGTTACCACATAATGCTCTTAGGAATAAGAGGCTCTCGGATGCAGCTCTTCGGAAGGCCAGGAAGGAGTCTCGTGCGCTCGTGCTGGGACATCGACAATATGACATTGCGGTAAGATTCTGCAACTGCTCGTTTATACGAGGATTTGGAGTAAAAAGTAAAAAGTGCTGCGATTTTTACAATGGTCGGGGCGGACCTAGCACTAGGACCGGTTGGGCCGCTGCCCAAGTGGTCCTACCAAAGCTGGAGAAGAACGACAGTGTTGTAAGTCGTCCACCATGCAGCATCGATTGAAGTAAAAAACAAAAAATGTTGATCAAACACTAGGGCTAGTCGGGCAGACACGCAGGTGACACTGCCATAGCCTGAGAAGAAGGGCAGCACAACAGTGAGATGGAGGCTCTAGGGCACACACGAGCAATCTGGTCCGCGAGTTCACACTTTACCTTGGTCGAGCTTCTGTCCTACTATTGCTGGGCCATGGCTGGTAACTAGGACTAGTATGTCAGCCTATTCACTCTCCAGGTTTTAGGATGCTGGAGTTAGTGAGAACAAACATGAATTCAAGGTGGGGATCGATTTACACTTGCCCAGGCTTGATTTTGTCATTTCTTTTCTTGATTTGATGATACTTGTTTAATTGTGCATTGTGAAATAAGGTTTATCAAGTTACAGTCTATCGGTGATTGCTGACAAGCCAGCGTTCAAGTAGCTCATGGAGCAAAGGCACCAACACATTATGGCATCTACGTTGGTGGAGGGCACGCCGGTGACACCTGCTCACAACATCCCTCACCCTGTGGCCAGGAACGAACGTAAATATCGCACCTACCACATAGTGAAGCTGCAGGGGATGACCGCAACAACGATCCAGGCGATTGGTTTGCATTCTTAGATAAACCAATTTTTTTGGCTTGCTCGGTAGCGAGCAAGTGGAAACAAAAAAGAAATTTAAGTGTCATCTAGGCATGCGAACCTTATCCTCGTGCCTTAGACCAACTCGGCCATGTGAAGTTCCTGCATAAAGAAACAAAGCTCACCTAATAGACTAAATCGGGAGATCATTTCACAGTGGTTGAAACCTACTGAAATTTCATCCAGTTTTGATGATTCGTCTTAAATCTCATTTTTCCCGGTGTGAAAAAAATGGATTTGAATTTTGTTTTTTGAATTTCGTTCGAAATACCAAGATTTCGCCAAAATTTCGGATTTCGGTCACATCCGAGACGTGATCCGAAAACGAAATTTCAAACCCTGAGACTCTCCTGTTACAAATAATTATCGTTTTGGACATAGGTGTAGTCAAATTTTCAAAATTTTGGCTAACTAACATCTTTTTAAATATTTAAATTGAATACATTAAAATCATATGTGTACAATTGTCTCGAATAGTACTTTCATAATTTTATTAGGTTTTATAGATATATTATAATAGAAATTAGTGGTTAAACTATGTTTTAAAGACCGTGTCGATGTCCAAAAGATAACTATTTGTGACCGAAGGGAGTAGTAGTCTAGCACTTTAATGCATTTTATTTGTTTCCATGAGCTAGCCAATTATACGACCGTATCGATAGTTAGCAGAGTCAAGAAATTAATGGCAAAAAAGTGTGGATTGCTGCATAGCACAACAATTTTTTGAGTAGTGATTCTATACTTACCCTCCAATACAAATTACACAAATATTAAAACAAGCGGAGAGGTAAATAATCACTATTTACCATTCATTCATGCTTTATTATTTATGCAACTTTAAAAAAGAAATGTATAGGAACACCTCTCCTTTTATTTTGTTTTGAGGAGATGCATACCACAATATTATACTCCGATCAAGAATAATTGTCATTTTGTACATCGACATGATCTCTAAAGTACAGCTTTAACCACTAATTTCTATTATAGTATATTAATAAAACCCAATAAAATTATAATTTTATGCAAGTGTATTTCGAGACAAATCTACACAAATTTTCATGTCTCCAATTCAAATATTTAGAAAGATATTAACAATCAAAGTTTCGAAAGTTTAACTGTACCTATGTCTAAAGACAGCTATTCGTGTCTAGTATATGCTGTACTGTACTATACGAAAACACAAGCTTACATCAGAGCGAAAGAAAAGGAGAATGCCATGACATTCTTAGAGGTAGTTTCCCTTCGCCTCCACCTCCGTCTCCGTCTCAGTATCCATCACCGAGGGAAAGAAACCAACAACTTGGTGTATCGGAGGAGGTGCCCGCTAGAAATAGCACGATATCACCACTTATCAATTGGGCCATGGGCATAACTCCCATTGACACCAATCTAGTCGTGCTTTACCGGACACTATCTTCAGGGCACCATTTCATAACCAAACCGTTCTTCGTGATCCACCATAATTCCATGCAAGACACTGATAGACAGCAAGTGCACAAGATCTCCTTTATTCCTTTAGCCCTTTCTATGATGTACGGTGAAGTACGACATAACATTATCTCCCAGAGTCTTATTGACTTTTCTAGTGGATTGCATGTAAAGATCTACCACATGCTTTAGGATCGGATGAGATAGTTGCACGATCAATGGCCAGTGCATCCTTACATAAAGTAGGATTGTGCAGGGGTTTGCAGTCTTGATTTTAGAAGTTCCTTGGTCTTTTACCTTTACTTTTTCACTATAGATTGTCTCTTTCTCTATCTGATTTACCATTCTTCTACTTATTCCCTTTATTCTTTTGGCCCTTTCTACGGCCATAGTTATTGCTAGCCTGTTGAGCATTTGTACGTGCTTCGAGCATTGCATAACTCACATTAGGAAGTACGTGATGATTCTCACCAGGAGTTCATCGTGCTTTTCTGCTTCTAGCAAAATATATATAAGCTCAGAGTACTTCTGGTACTTAGCATGACGATACTATTGCTGCAGTATCTTTATGTTGGGTTGGAAGGTGCACAATGTCTTGCCATTCATTTTAGCATCAGTAACTTTTTTGTTACAGAATGTCAGTTCAGAGACAAGCTTGTGTATGACAGAGTTATATGCTGCTACAGTCTTAAAATCCTGAAAAACGCATGAGGGTCCATTTGCACTGTGGTTCTAACAACAAGACGTATTCTTGCTAATTATATTATTCTTTCAGGGAATTCTATAGTACCAACGGGTCCTCCTCCATCAAATACTCAGCCTTCAGGTCTATATGGAGATGATGCCTTAGCTAGGAAGTATAAAGCCGGATATGTGGCAGCTTCAAAAAGAGTAGGAGAACTAATTTCAGGCTGGGCAAACAGCAGATCAAAAAGATTGAGCTGTCAGGTTAATTTTGGCGTCCATTGCCTTGGTGAGATAATTGATGCCATTCAGAGCAAGCTCAGTAAATTTTCTCTTTGCGATGTTCAACATATCATCTATGCAAGTAAGATTGAATTTTACTACCGGCAAAATCAATATATTGCATGTTTACTCTTCAATCAGTAAAGTTGGTATATCTATTCAATGAATAATTATCTAAAAATTTCTCAGAACTTTCTTATCATTTATCATATTTTTTTTGCTAATTATCAAGCAATTTTCAGAATTACCAAGTAACAGAAAAACAATTCTAGCATAGTTAGAGATAGAATAATAACAAGAAATTAAATCCAAAGATATGGAACTACCAACGTGCTATATAAAATTTTCATAGCATTTTTTCATAATTTTTTGTTAATCATTAAGTAATTTTCAGAATTACCAATTTTCTTTTCCCCCTTTTTCTGTCTGCTTGAAAAACAAAATAGGCCACTACGCCTATGGGCCGCACGTGCAGTGGGTGCAACTGGTGCGTCACAATGCGAGGCGTTGTGCAATGGCCTCACAAACAGGCGACTTTCGGTGCATCCTCCAGTCACACTTGGCAGGAGCAGACGCCGCCTTCTTCTTCTCTTCTGACCGAGTGATGATGTGTGCTGCTTCCGATCCAATCTATATTCCCCATTTCCACGGGATTGCATCAGTTTGTTTGCCCAGTGCCGTCAAACAAACTTTCCAGTAGAATTCCCATAAAAAGAACACACGACACTCGTACAATATCCACTCCAGAGTCCAGACCCTGCAGTTCCCTCCTTCTGGTACCCCAAACTCAAAACAGGTTAGATGGCCATCCATACCTATGTGAGTAAATTTCAAAAAATTACATGTATTTTTTTCACAAACTATCAAAAAACTACAAATTTTAGCTTCTATTTCACAAAACTACAGATTTTACAAGAACTTGTGTCACAAAACTACATATTTTAGAATTGACCGTTCTTTGTAGCGGGTCTTAACAATATGGACCCACATAGCAGCCTCCCATACTCTCATTTCCTGTTTCACTCGTACGTGAGGCTGCCATATAGGCTCACATTGTCAGATCTGTTATAAGAAACGGTCAATTCTAAAACCTATAGCTTTGTGATACAAGTTTTCTTAAAATACGTATCATGAAATAAAAACTAAAACATATAGTTTTTTTATAGTTTGTATAAGAAATGTGTAGTTTTGTGAAATTTGCTCTACCTTTTAGAAGGGTTGACTCAAATGTTTATCCTGGTTCTGCAGTACCCCCTTTTATGCCCAGCAACAACAACTTAATAAAGCTCCTTTCAACAAGGACTTAAGGTCAAACACATTCTTCTCTATGCATTATCAATCCCACAGTGTATAAATATTTTGTTGTTTGAAATGTCCAAGCGATCTTTTCAAGTTCTCAACTCAGGTACTGGCGTACTACAAGTCTAGCATTCTGTCTCTGTAAGTTCAAGCGCCTTTGGTTTTGGTGATTGATGTTAATTAACGTTCAATCTATGTTTAATGACAAACCTAATCTTTATGAGACTAACATGTTTTATTGAGCATATATTTAGCAGACTCATATTTGGATGAAAAATAGAAAACCCAAGGTATGTATGCATATTTTTTCTAGTATAAATTGCATACTTTGGATTCAAGTTAAAATATGAATGTCCCCATTACATTAACCACAAAATGTGCATCATGTTTCCCAATCCATATATTACATGGATGCACATACTTAGGGGAAGTTTATAATTTAACTTGAAAGTTTCATTGTATTGATCTATTCGTCATTGACACATATAAGGATCAAGACAAAGAAACTAAATCCTTGAGTATATATTTGAATTGTCTAGTTATAGTATACTCATGGTAATATAGGATATACTCCAATGTGATCAAATTGAATATGTGCATATTATATCCAAGTCAATTATATCTATGCACATATACATGTGGGGTTTATTCTATAGTTGATGACTTAGAGTAATGATCATTTCCATATAGTTTACACATAATGGATCATTACTTCTCATCGACATGAGTATATGAAAACTTGTGTAGTTATATATACTCATGTCAATGTAAATAAGTTTAAATTGAGTCCGGTTGTCCTTTAATCAATCAAAGAACCCTTCATCATGTGTTGATGGTGTATCTTTGTTGATCCTAGGGCAATCGAGAGTTCTTGAGTATATGAAGCATTAGTTGCATTAGTATACTCAAGACACAATCATCTTTATATCAATTTGATTTGGGTTGTGCTCAAATAATCTAAAGGCATCCATTATGTGTTAATGGAGTGCAAGAGAAAAGTGAGACAACCATGTTCGTTGGACTAACTATTTTCATGAGTTGTGATTAAGCCAGGTTAATCCAAAGACGATTGAGATAATGAAGAATCGGGAAGATGTAGAAGTCGTCATGTGCTGATGAGCTTCAAGAGTGGATCCCGAAGATAAAGAGGAGTCGAGTGATGATCCCGGGGGAGTATAAGTGAAGATCATAAAGACCCCAAAGGGGATTGCTTGCGTGCGGCGACTCAAGGTATAACTAGATAGGCTAAGGACTTTGTAGTCTTTGAGTCTAGTTTTTATCGCCGTACTATTAAGAGGGGTTGTGTCCTAGTTTGAGCTTCATCATGTGTTGATGATCTCAATCCCGTGTTCACTCGTGCTCAAATCTTATTTGGATTTGGTTTTTGCATAAGAGCTAACCATTTGGCATGTGTTGCGAATGGGTTAAGCTTATGCTTGGTTGTTGTTGCATTATACTCAGATTTGCATGTGTTGCAAAGAAGAAGAGTATATGCATTTGGTTTTCGTATAAAGCTTTGATTTGCATATGTTGCAAATAGGATAAGCTAATGCGTTGGCTTTTGCGTGAAGCTCACTTTTGCATGTGTTGCAATTGTTGAAGCTTCATGTTTTTGTTTTCATTTACAAAACAATCTTTCTTAAATCATTGTGGTTGCTTGGAGCTAAGTTTTGCATGTGTTGCAAAAGGAGAGAGCTCAAGCATGATTTGGTGTTTGTGTGTTTGTATGGAGCTAGAGGCTTGCATGTGCTGCAAGTAGAGAGCTCATACGTGTGATTTGGTTTTGGTATGGTTGCATGGAACTAGAGAATTGCATGTGTTGCAATTAGAGAGTTCATGCACCTTGATTTGGTGTTACTTGGAGCTAGACTTTTGCATGTGTTGTAAAGAGTAGTGCTCAAGCATGAAATATGTTCATTGTGTTATTTGCAAGTTCGTTGTGCGAATAAACTGAGGTTTATGAGTCTGGAATCCCGAGAGCATGTGAGTAGGGCTTGCAACGGGTGTTGGCAAGTTGACTGGGTCTTGTGTTGACCTTCACATGGCTAGGGGGATTAATCTCATAAACTCGAGTTTGATTTGCTTAATACGTTTTGCAAATAGATCTTGAGTTGATTGCAAAATGTGTTTTTGAAATTTGGTTGAAATTCTTTGAGCATGGGTTAAGTTGGTGCAAATGTGTTTTGCACAAGTGTATGATCATGTGTTGATCATCTAGTAGCTCAAAGAATAGTGTTTAGTTTTCGGAGAAATGATTTTGGAATTGAATCTGCTTTTCTCAAGGTGGTTGGCACTACCGCACATGGTGGGCGGTAGTCTCAAGAATTGATACTACCGGAGTTCTTCTCCCAGAGCTATTTGGCGTAACGCGGTTTTTTCGAGGAGAGGCACTACTGCTCTGTGGCAGCAGAGTAGTCAAGAAAGTCGTACTACCGCGCCCTAGAGGGCGGTAGTACCGGGAAAAGAGCCGTTAGCCGACCGTTGGACTCGCGGCCGGTACTACCGGCCCTATGAGGGCGGTAGTACCGGGTTTGGCTGTTTTCGCCCGTTTTGCCCTCAAACGGCTAGTTTTCTTTAGGGGGTTATAAATAGACCCCATGGGGGGCTTGGGCAGGGTGTTGTTGCTGTGTAGAAGTTGTGTACATGTGTTGCTCTTCTCCATTTGCTTCTTGAGCTTAAGAGTGAGACTAATTGCATGTGTTGCAATTAGGAAGTGGATTGAGAGCCTCTTGTGCATGTGTTGCACTTGAGGGAGGCCTAGGTGCATGTGTTGCACTAGGTGATCACCGGGAGCGCATGTGTTGTGCTCGGTGAAGTTCAAGCAAGGAGCGGCTTGTTACTCTTGGAGATTGCCGACTCCTAGACGTCGTGCGCGGGAGCTCTCAAGGTTGTGAGAAGCCCCGGCGAAGTTTGTGAAGGTTCGGGTTGAGCCTACGCGAAAGCGTGAAAAACCACGACTAGTAGAAAGAGGCGGGTGCTCGAGCGGGAGCCGGTCCAAGGGTTTGGGCTTGCCTCAACGTGGACTAGGGGAAACCGGCAAGTCTCCGAACACCACAGAAAAATATCGGTTGTCTCTTGTCTCTTTTACTTTCAAGTATTTAATTATTGTATATTGATTGATTGCTTGAATGTATTAGAATTGCTTAGTATTAATTGATTGTTCAATTTAGCAATTATAGTGTAGAGACATAATTTAGTTAGTGCACTAGTGAGCCTAGTTGATTTAGGCTTTAATTGTCAAAACCTAGTGTATTGCTTCCGCATGATCATTGATTAGGTTTTGACATAAGGGTTGACTAGCGCATCGTTTAGAAAGCGATTAATTTTTATAAGCGCCTATTCACCCCCCCTCTAGGCGCATCCTCGACCCTACAGTCTCAGAAGACTGACCACACACATCACCCTAGCTCAGGAAAGCACTTCATTCAGGAGAGCAAAATGCACCTTTGCATGCTGCAGGGATAGACCAGGCCATCGTGTGGTTTCTTGGATTTTAGCTTTACTGCCTTCTTTTCTCTGCAATTCAATCAAAATTCTTGGATAACTAGCTCATCTCGATCGATCCATTAACCTACAAATTCGATGAGAATTTAATGAGAGAGGATCACAGTTGATGGCTTCTTTTATGAAAATACTACAGTTTGGTAATTATGCACATGAGCACCAACACACATAATTGGGACTACAGAGCAAAGAATACAAAGAAAGCAGAGACAAAAAAAGCACCGCACAAGAGGGGAAATTACATACTATCGGTTAGAATTAGTAGTAGTTATCGCTCTGTTCGACGGGCTAGCCATGTTAATTGGATTGAGCTTCATTACTTCAAACCATGGTTGTCAAGGCGTGCACTGCAACCACCATGGCGAAAAGCTAGGCACCAAGACACCTAGGCATCAAGGAGGGTGCCATGGCGTCGTCAAGGTGAGGTACAGTGAGTGACATTAAGACAAGTAACAAGACAACACATTAGGATAGAGAGCAGCAGCAACAAAGCTTTGGTTTTTGCAAACTTCTGAGTTCATTTTTGGTTTTTGCAATCATGTTGTACTCTATTGGAAAAGTTCTGAACTCATTTTGGAACTCTTCTTCAAAAATGATATTCAGTGCAAGGAAGAGCTTGGTGATGGCCTGAGCAAATGGAAGTGGACTTGACATTTTTCTGTAAATGGCTTCTTCCATCTCACCAATGATGAAGTCAACCAAATCAAAGGGTGTGTGAGAAAGGATGAGATGCAGTAGCCATGCTAGAATTGGAGTGACTCCTTCCTTGTATCCACTCTTGGGATATACTGTGTGTCTCAAAATCATCAACAGAATCTTGGCTTCAGCAGAAAGATAGTTAACTCTCTTGGAGTTAAAACCATCCTCATTGATGTCTCTGTATATGTGTACACATTCAAGCAGTCTTGGCATTTCACCAATCTGTCTCCATCTGCCATTTGGGAACATCCTATCATGTATCCTCAATCTGGCTGAGGATGTTTCAGATGCCCCAATAGCAGTTTCAAGCTGAGGAGACCTTACTTTCCTGACATGACCATCTATAGTGAATAGAATGTAATTTCTTCTCTTCTGAATCAATAAGGAGGCATAGAAGTCCAAAATTCTGTTCTCATTCCAGGGTATAGTTCTATTTCCCATCAAGCTGGCTAAACCAGGGGTTGAATTGACACAGTCAAACAACCAACTTGAGTCAGCAATAGCATTTAAGGCAGTCCAATCTACAAATTGGTGCTGAGCCAAGGCACTCACAGGTTCATTTTTTATTCTTCTACTCTTATAAGCAATGAAGATGTTCTGATGAATATCTGAAATAAATAGTTCATATCTAGCAGCCTATTGTATTGGAAACCATATCCTTTCATTTACCAACCTTAGGGCTCTTAATTTCTTTCCTCCTAAGGTGGCTAATTCTGATGGAGAGTATAATTGGGTTTCCTTAACTATTTGCACATCCTCTGAACTGGGAGTATCAGAGGGTTCATATGTTGAGTCTTCTGAAGAGGATGAAGACTCTGCTAAATCTTTTCCTTTTCTAGTGTCCAGAACACTGCTAGGTCTAGGAGGTTGATTACTACTAGGTCTGGGTGGTATGGCACTACTGTGTCTGGGAGCAGCAGGTGCATCTCTGATTTGCAATGACCCTTGGTCTTGTCCACTTGAATTTCTTTTCTTTTTCTTCCCAGTAACATTTTCAACTAGTTTCCCAAACATCCCCTTTCCTGTGTTCTTAGATCTAGGCATAATTTCTGACTCTAAGCTTTCCAAAGGACAAGAGTTTGCTCTTAAGAACTTAAAAACAGACCAGAAAAAGAAAACCTGAACAAGAAGAAATTCCAATCTAAGCAAAACAGAGTTGCCCAAAACCTAGGGTTTCAGATTTTGACAGGAAAGAAAAAGAATGGTTCAAAGAAATGACTTACCAAGACTTGCAGAACTATTCCTGCGCAAAGAAGCTCAACTCTTCAGAAGAGAAATCCCCAATTTGGGTACTCTTGTGGAGATGAGACTAGGAAGAACTTGTGCAAGAAGAAGGGAAAATATTTGGTTTGTATGAGTAGAGAAGTGCTGCGGACTGAGGTTTTGTCCTTTGTGTCGAACTACTTAGCAATTCAACCTAGTTCGCGCCGGACCAGTTCAAGGTGGTCTGCCGCACACATAGGATTTAAGACTTGTCCACGCAGGACTAGTCCAAGAGGTCTGGCGTAGAAGGAAAAACTTCTGGACAAAGAATTCAAGTAGTCCGAGGCAAACAAGAATTTTTTTTCAGAATTATGAGAAATTTAATTCTAACTGGTTACACTACTAGAATTCTGGGCTTTTGCAACGGCGATAAATCGTTGCAATAGGGCTCATTTCGTTGCAATATGCATCAATAGCCACAATATCACAATCGTTGGCAGGCGTGGCTATTAGCAGTGTGGTCCAAAGTTTGGTCTATGATTTACGTTTTGTTGCAATTGTAATGCTAATTGCAACGGGAATATGTGTTGCATTAGTCCGTAGTTGCAATGATGGTTTGACGTGGCAATAGTCTCAATTGTCGTGGCAATAATAGTCTCTATTGCCACGCTCTCATGCGTTGCATTAGATAGTAGTCGCAATGACCTTAATACCGTGGCAATATTTTTTATTACCGTGGCAATAGAGGTCTCTATTGCCACGCGTTTAGGTATTGCCTTAGACAGTAGTTGCAACAAAAACCAATCCATGGCAATAAGTGAGGTCACAACGAAATAATTTTCGTGGCAATATAATGTATTGCAATGAAATAACTTCGTTGCAATAAATTATAACAACGATCTATATCTGTAGCAATTCATTTTTTCGCAATGAGGCATCAATGCATATTGCAATAATGTTTGATTATATACCGTTGTTGCAAAAGAAATGTACTCAAATTAGAAATTGCACGAACAGAAATATCAATTATAGCCACCAAATCATATATAAGAGTATTTGTAACAATCTTTTCAGTACGTACAAACATGAAGTAAAAGAGACCAATAATAGAATAATTTCATAGTAATCTCTGAACGAAAACTTTAAATTTCTCAACTAAGATTGCGATAACAGAACTAATCTATTGACTAGTGACTTGAGAATAGGTTGTTCCACATTGTAGACTTGCTTGACTTGACCATGCCATGAGACCAGACGCTCCGCTCAAATTGTATCCTCCTGTTGAATAAAAACACGGTTTATTCTTTTGAGTATAAACAAATCCAAGATGAAATTTTATAGGCTGCCATATTGTAAATACTACTAGATCAGGTGAAAGGACTTGACAAAGCACTAGTAAAAAATCTCTAGTGGTTAAGAAACAGTTTGGATCTAGGAGAAGGATAAGAGAGTAACCTGAAGACGGGGGTTTGTAACATCAACATGATCTTCTAAATCATCTTGCAGCCACAAGGTACCACACATTAGCTATGCATCTTACTCTTAATTTTCATTCGCTTAGAATAAATGTTATTCATCTACGCAAGCCTATATAAACTTGTAAACAATCATTAACAACCATGAGGTGTTTTCAAAAAAAAATTATAACAATTTTAGATAACCGTGACTAATATTAGTGCTAGCAAAAATGACAAACTGGCAGGGCACTTGATGCATTTAGAAAATAGTGGCCAATAACAATTCTTTCATTAAGCTTTTGAACTCGGAAGATTCGATTTAACCGAGGCATATGACTCTAACAGTGCAATCTCCTCATTAGACCACTGTAGCGACGAAAAAGCTTGCATTATAGCCTACAAAAGCACCGATGCAAAGAAATCTAGCAGTTTTACAATCAAAAGCACTTTTAGGAACATTATCCAGGGATGAAGTCATTAGCAGGCTAGCAGCAATTATCATACCTCTTCAATATTATGTAGGAAGTGATTCCTTCCAACCTACATTGTGGACATGCAGCACTCTGACTTTCATCATGCGAATTAGTTGAAGACCTTCTTAACCACTCTGAGAAGCAGCCATTGCTTAAAAGAAATACAGAAAGGATTACCACCTAATTTTTTTTAAAGAAGCCAGAGTAGCTAGGAAAATAGCAAAGGCGCCAGAAGTTGTGGAAGCACAGAGCAACAGTAACAACACATGCCACCAATTCAAGTAGATGCTGCATTTTGCATTCTCAATATATAGTACAATCTGGCATCATTTAACTACAAGTTAGTAAATTAACTATTGACTTTGAGTTCTTTAGAGACAAAAAAAACATACAAGAGATGTATAATTGTAGCAGATGCACGTTTCACTTTGTAATCCCTGAGGCCAAAGAAACTATCTTACACTGAATAGTATCTTTTTGCTACATAAACATGGAAAAAGGCTCAAAGAATGCACATTCAATAAGAAAGGTGAAAACATTTTCTCAGCTTCATAAAGGCACAAAAGTAGTATATTTTTATACAAGGATGTATAATGTACACTGTCAATAATCCATGTGCAAATTGACAAGACATTAGTATCTCACCTTCTTTCTGGGCCCTGGAACAATTTCACTCCCTGGTGTAATGTCAACGGCTTCTTGTTGGATGACTCTTCCATCAACAATAACTGTATCCGAACTGTATCGATGGTACGTGGGCAACGTTAAAAATAAGAATCCAATCTAATAAAATATAAATGACACAAGGAAGACATGACAAGCATGAAATATTAGCAAGTATTTGACAAAACCAACAACAAAAGAGATAAAGAACGCAGTGCAGCTTACAATGGAGTTACGATGTACACAGATAAAGAAATTATTTCTACAAATCTAGAAAGTAACTACAGTTCAAACTGCTCTTGTACATTGCAAAGACATTTCATCCAAATAACTTAACAAAGGCAAACTAATTGACACTCGTGCCTAACCTCCATCCATATGGTCTCAGACTCTGTAATGTGCATTTTCATTTCTGATTCTTGTACATAACCAGACTCCCTCAAATGTACGGATAAATTGCTTGAATGTCAGGATGTAAGTGGGATGTATTGTTGGTTGGCTGCACATTGCCAACATTGGCCGCAAACATTTATGTGGGATATTGCGCTAGCCTGCGAAAGGCCTATGCGGGCAATGCGGCACCCACAAAACCCACAAGAAGTTGATAGATGTACTAAAATTGACAAACATAACAATGCTAAATATAGAAGTTGCAAGCACTAAATCTAGTCTTATTTGCTTCTATGTTCAATCCAGATAAACATCTCTTTGTGCATCTCATTATTCACGTGAACATGTAAGAAAAATAATAACCAGAAATCTCAATGAAAGAATAACTTCAGTTTCAAATTTCAATTTATCCATGCAAGTGATGAGACCATGCACGAGACAGAGAACTATATTATGAAAGGTTTTTACTGTATAGCTCCTTGTACCAGTATATCTCTAAACATTTTGTCATTGCATCCAAATTTTGAACCAATGTTGTGCTAATTTAGCAAGCAAAGGAACAAACTTTGGCTCAATAAGAGCAGAGGGTCTGCATACGCAATGACCTCGAGTTTTCTTGATGTTCGAATATGTGCGGTGATGGGTTTTTCCACCTTCGGCCGAGATACGCACGACGGTCGAAGCGTGCTTTGGAAGGCAATCGAAAAGACGGTCAGCTCCATAGGTTTCTTTGGAAACATTTGAAGGGTGCACAATGCAAGAGTTAGATGATGTCGAGGTAAAAAGAAATTTAAATTGATAATGAGACACAAACTGCTACCGAGACAATTGTTTCGAATTCACCCTCCATCTGCACAAGGGACTTAGAAAGGAGAGCATTCACATGGTGAGCACCCCATCACCGCTGCGATAACTCTGTTTGAGGTAAAGAAACGCTCAATACTTCTCGGTGATCAATCGCATCTAGAAAACCTCAAGATTCTCATGCGCCCTTCAGATTTCATGTTCTGCTGTATATATGACAACAATTGAAGTCTTGCCTTGCTCGAAAAGCAATCCATCACAAAGAAATAGCTAGTTTTACCTTGAGTTCTCCATCGAAAAGAAAAACCACATCCAATCATTGTAGTTACTGAATCCTATAAAAGTAAAACCAATCCTGAATATACATATTCAAATAGCATCATCCACAAAAATTGATTTACACATCTTATCACTTTGAAAATATGACAGAGGTTTAGTCGGTGCTGAGGTGCACTTCGAATATGCACATTTAAGAAACTGATTTTGATTGAAGAAAAGGCTGTTGCAAATCTCTTCTACGGCTTTTGAAACCAAATCAATTAATGGATTGATTTTTTACCACATAGCACGGCATAACAAGAAAGTAAAAAACTAGGCCCAATTCAAAGTTATGAAAAATACTTCTAGTTGCCAAGGAACTGTGACAAGAGTGTCTTGCGACTTCCAATCATTATCAGAAATGCTTTAAAAAGGGCATCATTTCTAAGTTTAACTGCTCTCCTCACACCCAATCTTAGTTCACCGTCATCACCTCTGTATGAAAAAAAACAATAGATGACACTAAAGAGAGGAAAATCATACAGAGCACAGAGCAGTTAAGTTCATCACATTGCCACACGCTTACCGAAGAAACAAAACCGCATCCCCTGAGACTAGTTTCTTCTTATTGACAAATGAACTCCATCCAGTCGTCAGAAGATGCCTACGAGGTTGACCCGAAATTCAAGAAAATATTTACCACTCATCACAATTGTGAGTTCACATAAATGACAAAAGAAAATTGCTCCAATGGATTGTTAAATGTTGGAAAACGCTTTCTCAAATCGCCATCGCCTACGGAGACTTTGAGGAGGCAGAGACTCGATCCAGAGATTCGATGCAGAGGAGCCTATGAGGAGGCGAAAACCCTAGAGATGCGGACTTGCGGAGGACTCGATGCGACGATGCAGGAGAGATGAACTCGATGCGGAGGAGAAGAACTCGATACGGAAGGGAAGCGATGCTACGATGCCGAAGGGAAGAGATGCTGCGATGCGGAAAGACGAACACGACGCAGAGGAAAAGAACTCGATGCAGAGGGGCGGAGTTGAGGCGATGCGGAGGAGCGGAGTTGCGGCGGCGATGCGGCGATGCGGAGTTGTGGCGATGCGGAGGAGCAGAGTTGCGGCGATGCAGAGAAGAGACACGACGATGCGGTGGAGAAAGACGTGACGACGACGCTGCGGAGAAGCGATCAAGCGGAACGAGGTGGCTCGGAACACGCTGTCAGAGCGCCGACTGCCAGTAGGGTGCGCTAGCGCTAGCCCTGGCCGGACACGGAGGTGGCAGAAAAAACATGACGAGGGCTCAGGTTGGGCAAGCGGTCCGCGCATCGTAGGTATAGAATAGGGACAGAAATTTAGAAGAAGAAGAACATGGGCTGTATGGGCTAGGATGAATCTACAGGATTCGTTCAATACATGTCCTGACCCATATGTAGACTTATTGCCATGTAAAAAGAAATCGTGGCTATAAAATTAAAAATTGCCACAAAATAAAATATTATAGCAACAAAATTTACCCGTGGCAATAAAATCTTATTTAATGCAACTATTTTATTTTTTGTTGCAATACGATCAACCTTTTGCCACGGTAGTTAACAATATCTCAACGCACAGTAATTCGTGGTAATATATTGGACATATCGCCACAATTTTCCAAATCGAGGCAATAACACCACTCTAATGCAACAAAATTTATAGTGTTATAAAAAGTTTTGTGGCAAAAGCCCGGATTTCTAGTAGTGTTATAAGACATTTTCGATGAACCTTTTCAAGAAAACATATAGAAGAAACAGGGACAAAATTTTTTTTGAAATTACAAGGAAATGAATGAAATTTAGTTATGAGCAGAGTTTTGTCAAGACATGAGCTCAAGGTTCAGAAATTCCAATCCATATAACACACTTAGTGGATAACAAAATTTGCACATGTAGCAAACTTGACTCCCCCTAAATGTGACCTTTCGAAAACACAAGTAGGATCAATGTAAGTCATATGAATAAGATTTCAATATACATTAGAAAAGTCTATGATATTTAATTCATTCCTCAAAAAACAAAACTTATGCTCATCTAGAGGTTTGGTAGATATATCTGCTAGTTGATCATTAGTCCTCACATGATTGATTATTATGTCTCCTTTGGCCACATGATCTCTTAGGAAGTGATGGCGAATGTCAATGTGTTTAGTTCTTGATTGTTGGATTGGATTATTGGCAATTTTGACTGCACTTTCATTATCACACAAAAGGGGCATAGCAATTTTGACTGCACTTTCATTATCACACAAAAGGGGCATACTTTTTTATTCAATTCCATAATCCAACAATGTTTGCCTTATCCAGAGCAATTGTGCACAACAACTTCCGGCAGATATATATTCGGCTTCAGTGGTTGAAAGGGACACGAAATTTTGTTTCTTGGAAGACCATGAAACTAAAGACCTACCTAATAGTTGATAACTACCGGAGGTGTTTTTCCTATCCACTTTACATCCAGCATAATCAGAATCAGAATATCCAATTAATTCAAATTTAGCACCTTTAGGATACCAAAGCCCTATGCTAGAAGAATGTTTTAAATATCTTATAATTCTTTTGACAGCAATTAAATGGCATTCTTTTGGTGATGCTTGAAATCTAGCACGTATGCAAACACTAAATATGATATCGGGCCTAGATGCGGTAAGGTAAAGCAAGCTACCAATCATTGATTTATAAAGCTTTAAGTCAACAGGTTTACCATTTTTATCCAAGTCCAGATGACCATTGGTGCCCATTGGAGTTTTGATTGGTTTTGCATCTTCCATACCAAATCTCTTGAGAAGGTCCTTCACATATTTAGATTGACTCACAAAAGTTCCTTCTTTGAGTTACTTGATTTGAAGTCCAAGGAGAAAGCTTAGTTCTCCAATCATAGATATCTCAAATTCCCTGGACATCATCTCACCAAATTCTTTGCAAAAATCTTCGTTAGTAGAACCAAATATAATATCATCAATATAAATTTGACAAACGAAGAAATCACCATTTATTATTTTTGTAAATAAAGTTGTATCAACCTTCCCAATTTTGAAGCCTTTGGAGAGTAGAAAATCTCTAAGTCGCTCATACCAAACTCTAGGAGCTTGCTTTAGACCATAGAGCGCTTTAGAGAGTTTATACACATGATTTGATTTCTTAGGATCTTCGAAACCGGGAGGTTGTTCAACAAATACTAATTCGGAAATTTCTCCGTTTAAAAAGGCACTTTTAACATCCATTTGAAACAATTTTATATCAAAGCTAGAAGCGAAAGCAAGTAAAATACAAATTGCTTCTAGTCTAGCAACGGGTGCAAAAGTTTCACCAAAATCCAAACCTTCCACTTGGGTGTAACCTTGTGCTACTAATCATGCCTTGTTTCTCACCACAATCACATCTTC
Source organism: Guadua angustifolia (assembly GCA_036346375.1). Classification (NCBI taxonomy): domain Eukaryota; kingdom Viridiplantae; phylum Streptophyta; class Magnoliopsida; order Poales; family Poaceae; genus Guadua; species Guadua angustifolia. The sequence goes on along the minus strand of CM070507.1, from coordinate 381,114 downwards.
ATTTTGCTTGTTTCTAAAGATCCATTTTGTTCCAATAATATTGTGATCTTTAGGTTTTTCAACAAGAATCCACACATTATTTCTTTGAAAGTTATTTAGTTCTTCATGCATGGCATTTGTCCAATCCGGATCAATGAGGGCTTCATCTACAAGAGTGGGCTCAAGAGAAGACATAAAAGAGTAATGTTCACAAAATGAAGCTAAACGAGATCGGGTTTGAACACCTTTTCTTACATCGCCTAAAATTTGATCAATTGGGTGATCTTTTGACAAAGCATTGTGAACCCTTGGAGGAGAAGAGATTTGATCTTGAGTATTCAATTCCTCTACTTCTTCAATTTGATTGTCTTGGGAAGATGTAGGAGGTTTGACTTGAATTGAGGAAGATGGATCATTGTTCTCCTCCTTTGGCTTGATGTCTCTAATTGACATGTTCTTCAACGCACTTCTCAAGCCTTCATTTCCTACATCATCCAAATTCTCATGCCTTTCTTGAGAGCCATTAGTTTCATCAAATTGAACATCACATGTTTCTTCAACTAAACCCGAGTTTTTATTGAAGACACGATAAGCTTTACTAGAAGAAGAATAACCAAAGAGAAAACATTTATCACATCTACTTTGAAATTTTGTAAGGCGAACTCCCTTTTTCAAAATGAAACATTTGCAACCGAAAACACGAAAGTAAGAAATATTTGGTTTTCTTCCAATGAGAAGCTCATAGGAAGTCTTTTTCAAAAGACGGTGCAAATAAAGCCTATTTGTGGCATGACAAGCGTTATTAATAGCTTCCACCCAAAAGGAGTCGGAAGTGTTATACTCATCAAACATTATCCTAGCCATTTCAATTAATGTGCGATTTTTCCTTTCTACAACTCCATTTTGCTCCGGAGAGTAGGTTGCGAAAAATTCATGCTTTATTCCAAGTTCATCACAGAAATCTTCTACTTCAGTGTTTTTGAACTCGGAACCATTGTCACTTCAAATTTTTTTTAATTTAAAATCAAATTCATTTTGAGCCTGTTTTACAAAGCTTTTAAATATATCGGAGGTAGTTGACTTATCATGAAGAAAGAAAACCCAAGTGAATCTAGAATGATCGTCAACAATCACTAAGCAATATGAATTACCTCCAATGCTCTTATAGGTTGTTGGCCCAAACAAATCCATGTGTAAGAGCTCAAGTGGCCTAGATGTGGACATGATACTTTTTGAAGGATGAGAGCTAGCAACTTGTTTGCCGGCTTGACAAGCACTACATAACTTGTCTTTCTCAAACTTAACCTCTTTCAAGTCCACAACAAAGTCATACTTAAAAAGCTTGTTAAGTTGATTCATTCCCACATGAGCAAGTCTCCTATGCCAAAGCCATCCTAAGAATGTTTTTGTAAGTAAGCAAGTTTGAAAGCAAGACTCATTTGAGGAAAAATCTACTAAATAAAGATTTCCAAATCAAAAGCCTTTGAAAATTAAAGATTTATCTTTAGCACTTGAAATTGAAACTCCTTCTCGAGAGAAAGTGCAAATTAAGCCTAAATCACAAATTTGTGCAACAGAAAGCAAGTTGAAATTTAACGATTCAACCAAGGAAACATTTTAGATGGAAAGGTTATTTAATATAGCAATTTTACCTAATCCAATTACCTTTCCTTTGCTATTGTCTCCAAAGGTGATTTTATCATGATCATTTTTGCCTGATTCGAATGAGGTGAACATTTGTCTATCACCGGTCATATGTTGAGTGCAACCACTATCAAGCACCCAATATTTACCACCGGTTTTATAGTTCACCTACAAAAAAGATGTCAAGCTATTTTAGGTACCCAAATTTATTTGGGTCCTTGGAGGTTAGTCACCAAGGCTTTAGGTACCCAAATAGCATTTTTCTTAATGCCAAAGATAGGAGAACCAATAAATTTAGCAATGACTTTTCTAGTTTGGGATTTCTTAAGCATATAGCAAGAATCATATATTCCCTTATTTGAAGCATTGTGAGCATTGCAATTTTTAGTTACATGTCCAACTTTATGACAAGTATTGCAAATCATTTTATTTTGCTTAACAAATTTTGTGGACTTGATGATGGGTTTCTTGGTTTTCTTTGGAACATACCCAAGTCCTTCTTTATTGTATGAGCATCGGTGTTCACTAAGAATCTTACCAAGAGTAGCTTTGCCCTTGAAGCATCTTTCTAAACTCTTAGTTAATTTTCCAACTTGTTCTTTAAGTAGCATATTTTCTTGTGCTATAGTGGAGTCATGTGAATAAGATGGTTTATTTGTTTTTTCATGGCAAGGTAAGATAATAGCATTAAGGCATGATGAAGATGAATCGATATTAAAGGATTCCCTTTTTGAGCAAGACATGTCATTTAAGATATCGCAAGATACACTCATGTCTTAAGTAATTTTAGCTTGATCCTTATGCAAGAGATTTTCATATTTTTCATTTAGACATAGAAATTCTTTCTTTAAAGTTTTATGTCTAAATTTTTCTTTACCATGATATTCATTCAAATCTTCTAGCATTTCTAACAATTCATCATAACTAGGATCATCATCTTCATCACTAGTTACCTTGCGGTCCCCCTTTGCCATGAGACATGTTGGAGAGCCAAATAGAGAAGGAGGTTCATTTGTGGCTAATCCGGCGAGTTCCTTCTTCTTTGGGGAAGCTTCTCTTTCAGATTCGGAATCTGAATATTCATCACTTGAATTCCATTTCCCAATATGTGCTTCACCCTTGCCCTTTTGTGGAATTTCTTGAAGAGCTTCTTCCCATCAAATCCCTTTTTCTTGAATGATTCAACTTTGTCATCCTTCTTGTTTGGGCATTGGGAAGCAAAATGCCCCTTTTCGTTGCATTCATAGCAACGGATATGGGCGTATCTCTTATTGCTCGAGAACCCCTCCTTCTTGTACTTGTTGAATGAAGAGTTCTTGAAAGAGCGTCTTCTCATCCTTTTGACAAGAAGAGCCATTTCTTCTTCTGAGTCCTGGTCATCACTTGACTCTTCTGTTGATGTCTCCATCTTTGCTTTTAGAGCAATGTTCTTCTTCTTGGATGAGACATTTTCCAAGAGCTCTTTCTTATCCTTTTTATAGAGCTCATTTGTGATAAGATTTTCTAACAACCCTGTAGGAGTCATACGAGGCAGCTCAGGTGAGTTAAGAAATAAAGTCACCAAAGTTTCATATTTTTCCGGAAGTGCCCTAAGCATTTTCCAAACAATATCAACATCACTCAAGGTTGATCCAAGACCCTTGAGTTCATTAACAATGTTGTTTAATCTAGAATATATTTCATTTATATTCTCATGAGGTAACATAATAAAGCTTTCATATTTTACTCTAATCATGTGTAATTTTGCCTCCTTAACAGTGGATGTTCCTTCATGAATTTCTGACAATGTGTTCCAAATTTTATGTGCGGTTTCTAAATTACTTATACGATTGAATTCATTCGCATTTAAGGAACCAAAAATAGCATTCATGGCTTGAGCATTAAGGTGAACATATCTTTCATTGTGTTTAGCTGTTAAAGCGGGGTCACCAGTCACGACGTAATCTTCGTTGACAATTCTCCATATGTTGGGACTCATAGCTTTGAGGTAAACCATCATGTGTATTTTCCAATACGCATAATTTGTACCATCAAAGAAAGGAGCTTTTCTAATGAAAATCCCTTCATGGGCCATCCTTACTCTCTAGGCGGTGAAGCCAAAACAAAGAGAGACCAAGCTCTGATACCACTTGAAGGATCAAGGATGAGCCTAGAGGGGGGGGGGGTGAATAGGCTATTTTAAAATTTTCTTCTAATTAATTTCAGGAATTTCAATATGATAAACAGAGATGAAAAACTAAGCCTAGGTTGAGTTTAGCAGGCTTAGGGTGACAGGCAGAAGAGTAAGCTATTCTACACAGAGCACACAATAGAGCACAAAGTAAAAACTAGAACAAACTGAGTTGCTAGAGAGACACAAGGAAATTTTCCCGTGGTATCGGAAACACTAAGTTTCCACTAATCCACGTTGAGGTAGCTTGAACTAATTAAGCCGGCTTAGTGCAGTTAAGCCTCTTCCTCAATTTTTCTTACTCAGAACTATTTTCCTAGAAGGGAAGGTGAGTTGAACCTTCACAAAATACCAAGTCTCTTCACAACACTTTGAAGGAATCACTGGTCTGCTGAATTACACCAAGCCTAAAAAAGAAGAAACCTTCTCCAAGAGTAATAGAACAGAGCTTCAGGCTTGATGATTTCCAAGTGTGTTTTGGGCTCACAATATAATACAACACTTGAATTGAATGTTTCTACAACTCTCACATAGAGTGAAATTGAATGCACTGAGAGTAGAGTGTTGTTCTTGTCTTAAGAAACCAATGAATGCTCAACCGAACCCATCCAAAAGGTTCTGGACAGGTATTTATAGCCTTCATCAAAATTCTGGTCGTTTTGGATACGAATCTATCCGTTACAGACCACTCAAGAGTCTGAAGAGCATTAAATGCAGTTGCAACGGATACATCCTACCAAGCCCTAGATTTTTGGTAATGCGCTGGACTAGATCTTTTCGATTCCATGTTCACGGCGGACTACTTCTCAACTGGTCCGGCGTGAACTGACTAGTATCGCTAACTAGTCCGACGTGAACTGAGAACCTTCGGTTGAAAACATTTATACAGGCTTCAGAGTCGAACTTAAATAAAAACTATAGCAACTGGTCCGACGTGAACGAGCTTTTGCGTCGGACTACTTCCAAGTGGTCCGGCGTGAACTAAAAAACTTCGGTTCAACGCAGGACCGATTTTTAACATAAGATAAGTAGTCCGGCGAAAACTTAGGTAAAAAACAGAACATTTAAAAACTTTGTTCTAAATGCAACTAGCATGATTTCAAGGTATGATTTTGAGCCATTTCCACACTTAGGATTAAATCAAGTTCTTAGGCACTATTCCCTCTTAAAAATAACTCAACACTCTATTCTAACCTACTGAGAGGTCTTTTAACCTTGATTAAAAATCTTCAAGACTCTTTGTTCTTTTTCCTTTCCTTTCAAGTCATGTAGAGGATTAACCTGTTCAAACACTTATCTCAAGATAGATAGTTAGTCCAAAACATGTAATGTCATTAATTACCAAAACCATAATAAAATTTTGGGGGCCTAGATGCTTTAGACTTGCACGAGTAACCGCAAACCACAGGGCTGATAATTAATTCCCTAACATGTTATACCTTATAAACACAACTAAACATAATTACGAAATATGACCAGGGTTGACAAAATCGACGAAAATCACTTAAAAATTGTAAAAAATAAGCGTATCAAGCTAGTTTGATATCTAAAGCTCGGTAGACTGGTGGAGTAATTAAAAAGAAAAGTGTTAAAAATTTTGATTTTTTTTGTGAGATGTACCGAGACAATGCTAATGATTTTGTAAAATTTTTAGATTATTATCATACCTGTGTATTTTTTAAAAATTCTAAAAGTGTTACTGTCTTTTTATATGTTGTTATGAATATTTCTGAAAATTTTGTTATGAGGTTCAGAGGAATGATAATGATTATTAAACTTTTATCAGACTTGTGTATTTTTTTAAAAATTCTAACAGTGCTAGTATCTTTACATACACTCTTGCGTTTTTTATTTTCTAGGGGCACTAAATGAATTCTAATATTTTCTAAAATTTTTATACATGGTCCTTGGGAAGTCTTTATGATACCATTAAAATTTCAGAGCATGATTGATCTTGTAAATTTTTATAAAAAAATATGACGGTGTCTCTATTCTTTTTCATTAATTGTTATTTTTGATTTTCCAAAAGCACTAAATGATTTAAAAATTATTGAAATTTCTATGAGATGTTTTGTATAGTAATTAGGTTTTCTTAAATTTGTTGTAATCTTTAAGAATTTTCTTGATTTTGTTTTAATTTTCCTTTGGTGTGTCAAAAATCGAATAAAATCGTTCGGATATCAAAAATTGAAATTTGGTAAAATCGATCGATTTTTTTTTGCCGTTGTTTGACAAACGAGTTCAAAAATTTAAATTCAAACTTCTTCGATTTCTACCGATTTTCAAAAATAAAAAATTGTTTGGAAATCAAAATTTTGATTTTTTGAACCTGAATGTGACATACCATTCAACAGAAAAGGAAAAAGGTGCTTAATTAATTGAAAGTTTTTGCACGCACACTGAAATTCTTATGTTGCAGTGAATATCTCGCGTGGATGATTTGAGAATACGTGCCATTCAAAAGTTATATGAAAATCCCCCTCAAATTCTTCATATCGTACAATAAAATTGAGTTAGGCATCAATTTCAAATCTTTTTCTATTTTTTAAGATGAAATTGACAGGTGTTGAGTTGTATATATGAAAATTCATCGCTTAGGCCTCCGCCTCTCTGGTCTCTATTATATTCCTGTCCAACTCGTGCTGCCACTAACTTCTCCTCTTGTGCTTTGGACGATCGATTTGTTTCGACTTCCTCCGCCACCGCCACTAGGGGTGAAAACGGAACGGAAATTTTTCAACCGTTTCGGACGAAAACGGAAACAGAAGCTCTTTTTCGGAAACGGAAACGGAATTTTTTTTCCGGAAACGGAAATGGAAACAGGAAAATTAATTCCGACGGAAACGGAACGGAAATTCCGGGTAACTCAAACCGGAATTTCCGAACCAGCCCAGCCCAATACTACTTGGAACCCTAGCTGCCTCTCTCAGTCCTCAGTCCAGCCGTCCTGGGCCCTGCCCCCTGCGCCCCCCACCGCGCATCCCCTGCGCCGGCGACCCCCACCGCGCCTCCCCTGCGCCGCCCACCAGCGACCCCCACGCGGCTGCGCCCCCACCGCGCCTCCCCTGCGCCGCCCCTGCGCCCCCACCGTGCCTCCCCTGCGCCCCCACCGGCGACCCCACGCGGCTGCGCCCCCACCGCGCCTCCCCTGCGCCCCCCACCGGCGACCCCCACGCGGCTGCGCCCCCACCGCAGGCCATTTGGCTTATCATATCTTCATCAATACCCATCGCCATCGCCATCGGCATCCGGGAAGCCGGAGAGGGTGAGGCGCCGCGCCGTCGCCGCAAGGAGGCCTACGGAGAATCACCGCCAGGCCGGCGGCGACTGAGCCGCAGAGGCCTCCTGCCGGAGCTCGAGGTGATGATTTTTTTTCTTTTTTTTCTTTGTGGTATCTGGAATATCGATCGTATGTTGAATTGTTGATGAATGATGATGCATTGATGCCTTCCCTAAGTTACCTTGATGCCATTTTTGTTGGATGACAGGATGATTGATTGGTTAATGTGGTTATGGGCTGTGAATTGTCAAGAACTGAAGATTACCATGGGCTGGTAGTAGACGGTAGTTGACAAATGCCAGCAATAATTCAAGTTCAATTGTTGCTTAGGTAGTTGTCAACTGTTCAAGAATGTACAAGCCTAAATTAGGGATGCTGCCGCCTGCCAGTGCCAAGAGTAGCTGTCAAGTGGTTATGATTTTTTCAGGAGGGATGCATTAGATATTATCCATACTTGATAAAATATTCTTCTGGTATTTTGACTTCTGAGTCCTTTGAGTTTTAACTGCTTCTCCAGAACTTTCATACTGTCCCTTGTTGTGTGTTTTCAGTTCTGGCATTTATTTGATGATGTAAGTGGGATCATGGCTCATTATTTGTCTCATCTATTTTACCTCAATGTGTGGAAATGCTGTAGCAATGTTTGAAAAGTGGTCAATAATGGCTTTTGCTCTCTCACGTTGGCCTGCAAAATATTATGTAGGGTAGAACAATTACTGTCAGTATAGAACAATTGCTGTCAGTACAAATTATTTAGACCCAATTACAAAAAAACTATACAAAATCAATAATTGTGGAACAGAATTTGGATGGTTTAGATTTTGGTGATGTGCAATACACATCGAGTATTAGCCGATCAAAAGGTTGATAGTTTTCATGTGTTTGAAGGAGCCATGACAAATCACTGTGGACTTTACCATATGATAGCTAGGTACAGTTTCGATGAAAGATCGAATGGATTTGCTATTGTGGTATGATATGGAACTATATATGTTTTCTATTATATTATGATGTGAAACTATCTATGTTTGCTATTATACTATGATGTGCTGGTTGGTTATAAGGTAAACAATGTTTACATGCTATTGTACATACTATGCTCGCTCAATGTTGGCTAATGTTATTAAGATGTTCTTTGTAACTTTGCATAGATCATATACTACATTCTTGTGAAATTTTCCATTTCCGTTTCCGTATCCGCTCCGTTCCGTTTCGATTCCGTTTCCGTCACTATCCGTTTCCGTATCCGTTTCCGGAGTTTCCGGTTCCGTTTCCATGTCGCATGTAATTCCATCTATGAACAATACCCAACTGTCCTTGACAATGGTTGCTTGTCTGTCCATAGAACTTACTATTCTTCATGGGTAGATTTTTCAGTCAATTATTCACTTACTAATCTTCATCGGTAGATTTTCAGTTAATTACTCAGATGTTTATGCTTATGTAGTCTTATGCTGGATCTGACATTGGCTAACAAAACTGCAGCCACATTTGAAAAATGTTACTGAATTGATCCTGCAAGCTAATAAAGATTTGGATGATGAAGTTGCTCTGGAGGCTTGTGAATTCTGGTATGTGTTCTGTCAACGTGGTGAATCCAACATGTCATATTTGAACTTCGTACTATCATTTTTTACCTTTTGTTTTATTGGCACTCCCTATCGCAACTTTTGTCAATTATTCTGTCTAATTCTTTAAATTCAATAGTTTTTATTCTTACATTTTATCGGGTGACATCCTTTAAATTCAAAACAAACTGTGATCAACTGACATAGTTAGGAGTTTTTTTAATTGTTTAATGGATTTTTAGAGTACTAAATATGGGTAAGCTTTTCAGGTCAGCATACTGTGATGTCAGCATGCCTCCCGACAGGTTGCGGGAGTCCTTGCCACGCTTAATCCCAGTATATAATCTTTCCTTATTTAAACTAATGTTGATGCATGTCGGCGCTGCTTACAATTATTTAACACCATTTTTTATATTTATTTTCTAGACTTTGTTATCGAACATGATCTATGCTGACGATGATGAGTCACTCACTGATGCTGAGGTATGGTAAATTTCGTTATATCTTGCATGTTTCAATTCTAGGTCATCGCCCATTGGTGATAGTAGCTTGCTCTAATAAACATTGCATGTTTCAGGAAGACGAATCCTTTCCAGACAGGGACCAGGTTGGTTGTATCTTCTATAATTGTATGTTTCCCGTGACAGTGGCTTGATTTTATGATTGGCTCCATCTGTGAATAATCATATCTTAGAGATCACTATATAGTGCCTCCAGATTATTCTCTCTGGAGGTAGAATACACTTAGATCCACACAAGTAGTGCCTCCAGATTTTCAAGGCAAATACCACGACTCCTAATTCCAAGTCATGGGTAGGATAGTTGATCCCATGAGGTCGCAACTGCCTAGAAGCATAGGCAATTATTCTCTCTGTTTCATGAGCACACAACCTAATCCCGACTTATAGGTATCACAATATACTACATACTCAACACCATTTTCAGGCAACGCTAACACTGGTGCAGAGGTTAGCAATTGCTTGAATTTCTGGAAGCTTTATTCACATTTGTCAGTCCAATTGTATGGATGGTCCTTTTTGAGCAACTTGGTGATAGGTGAAGCAATCTGAGAGAAGCCCTTAATGAATCTACGATAACATCCAGCTAATCCAAGGAAGCTTCTGACTTCTGATGCATTGGATGGACATTTCCAGATTCTGATGGCCTCTATTTTTGAAGGGTCAACTTCTATACCTTTCCAGAGATAACATGGGCAAGCTTTAACCAAAATTCACATTTGCTAAACTTGGCATACAACTGATTTTCCTTCAAGGTTTGTAGGGCTGTCCTTAAGTGCTCTTGATGCTCTTTTTCACTCCTTGAGTAGATAAAGATGTCATCTACGAACACCACTACGAATCTATCTAGATACTTCATGAAAATCTTGTTCATTAAATTCATGAATATAGCGGGGCATTGGTTAATCCAAAAGGGAACTACCGTATATTCATGATGACCGTATCTGGATACAATTGCAGTCTTTTCTATATCCACTGACCTGAACTTAATTTGGTGACATCCTGAGCGAAGATAAATCTTGGAAAGACACATGCACCTCTAAGCTGATCGAATAGGTCATTTATTCGAGGAAGTGAGTATTTGTTTTTAGATAGTGACACTGTTCAGGTCTCAATAGTCAATGCATAGTCTTATTCCACCACCCCTCTTTTCTACAAATAAGACTGGTGCTCCCCACGGGGATACATTTTCTCGAATAAATCCCTTCTCTTCCAATTCCTTCAACTACTGCTTTAGCTCAACCAGTTTTGGGGGGGATTCATTCGGTATGGTCTTTCGGAAATTGGAATGGATCTAGGAGCAGTTCTTTAGAGAATTCCAATTTCCCTGCCAGGTGGCATACCTGGCAGTTCATCGGGAAAGATATATGGGAATTCTTTTACCACTAGGATGAGGGCCAAATCTGAGGAGGATGTATGATTGAGCCTGGTTGCAGAAATAATTGGTTTGGTTCTGATTCCTTGGTAGGGGATACGATCTCCATCAGATTTCCTTATAGACGCAGCTTTTAATTCACCATCTATATTATCCCCATTCGCGGCTAACCCACCTATTCCCAAGATAATATCTAACTCAGATAGATCGATAACGTGAGGGTTAGCTAAGAATGGAACATCTTGGATGGTTATCATTTGATATCTCCAGGTTAAGGTTACTAGAATGATCCCTACAAGGTATTAACCCCTAAGGGTGTTGATAAAGGCACACATTCTAGTTTTTTTTTATCAACAAATCCTTTAGAATAATTGAATGCTTTGTACCAAGATCAAGTAAGATAACACCAATGGATTGGGGAAATGGGAAGCATACCCGCAACGGCGTTGGTGGCTCTCTTCATTTGCTTTGCCGAGTTACCATTTAAAGGCGTGGACTCTGCGGATGTTGCTCCCCTAGTAAATCCTTTAGGAGACACATCATTTAAATTTCCTTCATCGTGCTCTGTGGGTGGTGTACGATACAATGATCTCCCTACAGCTTCCTGTCCTGGCTGACCTATTAGGAGTGGGCAGCTGCTTCTTTTATGTCCCCCTTGGTTGCAAAGGTAACACTTATTAATAGGCAACTGTGGACACTTGCTAAGATAGTGAGGGCCTTCACATTTATAACATTTAAGTGTAGGTTTTGACGGAACATTTTGTCCCATTGGTGTAGCTGAGGAGAGACGATCCTTCTGATAATGCCCTTTTTGGCCACATTTGTAGCAGTCACCGAGTCTATTTGGACATTTGTTGGCATAGTGTGGCCCTCCGCATTGGAAGCACTTAACGAATGGTTTTAGTGGTTTGGGAGTGGGATGTGGAGATGGTGCAACAATCCATGGTTGAAGTGGACTGGTTCTATGTGGCATAAGTGGTATGAAAGGTAGTGGCTGGAAAGGAGATGATGGCAAAACAACTTTGGCCTTCTTTCTGGTGGCTTCTAAGTACTTCAAGACTCCCTCTAGCTCACCTGAGTTTTCAAGGGTTATAGTGAGACGAGGGTTACTTTCCTGAGTTGGGTCCCAGACTTCCTTTCTCTTGATACCCGTTTCACCTAACGGTACATAGGTGTTACGAAACTGGGAGGTGAACTCGGTCCAAGAGATAGGTTGTGCTCCTGTGCGCGTGTGACAATATGCGGTCCACCAGGTTGCCGCCGCACCCGTGAGCTGATAAGTTGCGAATTGGACCTTCTCTTCTTCTGAGCAGCCTATGATGTTCAACTTCCTCTCAATCTCCTGTAGCCAATTACCAGCCTCTAAGGGCTCTGGGGCTCTAGAGAAGGTTGGTGGACAGGTTTGAAGGAAATCTCCTAGAGTGATTCTTGGTCTAGTGGCATGAGAGGTTCCATGAACAGGATTTGTCAGAGGGCTCTCCATGAATTGATTCTGATGTTCCCGGAATTCTGTTCTGACATTTTCAAAATAATCCAAGACTCTCTCCAACTGACCCTGATTTTCTGGATTTCTAGCTATACTAGCTGTCCTTGCGAGTAGGGTTGACTGTCTTGATTCCACCGGATTTGGGTGATTTAAGTCATGAAGGTTAGCTGCTGGTGGTTCTTGGGTTGGTGGAGAATTTGCTGAAGAACCTGGCCTGAGAATCAAATTTTGCTCAACTACTTCTCTTTCTGCCATCCTGCAAAAGAAAACCCGCACAACCTAAAATTAAGTGGTTGGACAATTATTTTACAAGCAACCTTTTTGTAGGATGAGAGGTATTGCATTGTGAGAGATTTTTACAATTCCAGATTTTAAAGAATAGGAAAGCACCAGAATACGCTCTCTTCCGCCACTCCATTACAGAACAGAATGTAAATACTAACTACGCTTAAGAGGAAGAACCATGAAAATGCAAGTTAACAAACAAAACAATCCTGCATTCCGAGTAGCAGGAACTCCCTGAGATTAACGCACTCAGGCCGCCCTTTCTACAGAAGAACCATGAAATCCAACAAGATCCAAATAAATCAACAACCAAAACTTGGTGTCATTGTACCAAGAACCCTTCGAAGCTGCACTTCGAATGCTTCTTACATCTATTGAAGATAAACGAAAAACAATTTGGTGTTAGAACACCAAAAACTCCTCGAGACCCCACGCTCGAGCACGCCATGGAGCCACGCATCCAGGGACGCCACGGACAAACGGGTCCGGGTCCGTTTCCTTAGTCCTTAGCTCCTATGCGCTGTAGTCCAACTAACTATAATTAGATAAAGCCATATACACTAGAAAGACAGCTATGCAATTATCAATAACTTGCTTACTTACATGTAGTTTATGCAATCCATATTAATTACGAGTAATATTATCTATGCTATGCAACCTTTTAATAATGCTCTTATGGATTATTATTATATTTACATGATGATATGAGCAAGCATACATTATTCTTAAGCATGACAGTTATGCAAGTAACAGGGAACATAACAGGGAACATACCTACTTATACAAAGCTTACCTAATGCATACTAATCACAAGAACAATATTTCATATGTCGTGCACAAATTGAAAGAAGACTACTATAGACACTGATTATCTAAGAAGGATGCTCATACCACATATGCATTACAGAAATGACAGACAGAATGGGTGTTTATGCTCATGGAGACATTACTAAACAAATATGAACACATAAGACATGCATTCATCTACTGAAAGGAACAGAAACCATAATACACATATGAGCATAAACATAAACAGAAAGATAACACTGGACTCACACATAAAGCATCAACCAGGATACATCCAGCAAAAGGGTTCTAATATTACGTAAGAACTAAATTTTTGCAAAAACACATCTTTAAAGAAAATAACTAGACAATAGGTAAGATGATCACTACGATTTTGCGGAGATGAGAAGTATTACAATATTAAAGCAATATAGCTAGAAAATCCAAGCTTTTTCCCTTATACTCCTAGTAGTCTCTACTTATATGAGCGTGGTTGTCGTAACCATTGCTCTGATACCACCTGTGGCGACCCGTATAATTAGCCTAGGATAACAACAGTAAAACTGTCACCATCCTAAGATAATTACACGAATCTCGGCACAACCACTGGCAAAAGATCGGAATATCCGATGGTTTACCAGCTACCATGCCGTGTTCAGAGTGTTACAGCAGAACAATAATTAGAGACTGCATGAAAATATATTCATTGCTTAGCCATGCAAGGCTATAGGTCCATTACATAGGATTACCATAATCCCTATACAACAAAAGACACTACTGCTGCCTATATACACTAAAGACCTCCTAGTAGTAGTCGGAGTAGTAGCAGCCCTCGGTGGGATCCTCCTGATAGCCTTGACATTGCTCTTGCGAAAAGGCCTCATCGGCATCGCCGGCCCCAAAAGCTGGTCCATCAAACTTTCCTTCTAGAAAAGGGAGGGTACAAGAGTGAGTACAGAGTACTCAGCAAGCATTATATAACAGGATGCATTATGATGATTTTCTCTCCTTCATCCGATTCCTTTCCTCCAAATATGAGTTTAACAAAATTAGGTTTTTAGTTTTCTCTAAAGGTTGGAAGTTTTATTTATTGAAATTTTGCTACCAGCACCCGTACATGAGACAAACTTAGCTTCCGTAGCCTCCAATCCAAGAGACAGGCTTGAATTCAAGATTTTGACCCTGCGCAGGTTTGTGTCACTTTACCCATAACGGCCTCCACCACAGAGGCTCCAGAACGTTTATCGCTACTCGGTATTAGATCTCCAACCTCAGATTTCGGCGGGAGGGTCTCCACCAGACCATCCCACATTCGCAGATACAGTTGTACTCCGTCCCCATCGGTAGTACACCACGGCTTCAAATATAGCGCCCATCTCACATTTCATCATCTCACGGCCCCCTGGGTCATACCGGCATTTCCCAGCTCGACCATAATTACTTACCCAATGTGGAGATCATAATACCTTCATAGGACAACCTTTTCTGACAGCGATTTATCTCGCTATGGTTGACACTAAAATACGGCTCATTACCCGAGTGTAGGTGTTTGACCTTATATGCTAGCCATGTAGAGGGCCCCACCGGCAATCTCCCTTCTCATCGGCGCCCTCTACCCACCATAATTATTTCTAATAAACAGTCCACGACTCCATTCGTGGACTCTAAACTCCACCACATCATTTTCAAACAACGACTCGGTTTCATTTCATTCTTTCTCAAAACACACTCCAGTTCCAACAAAACATTCACCACACTTCCTTCATTCACCTCAGAATTAGCATTTTCTTTTCGAAATAAACTTTAATGCAGTGATGATATATATATAGCTTATGAGAAAGCATTAAAAGCATTTAAAAAGGGAGTGGTCAAGGAATCTTGCCTGGTATAATATTAATCAGTTCGGCCTCGCCCGTAGATTGATTCGGATTGGCGGGACAGTTCAGGTCGAGACCTGAAACAGAAGAATACACTAAGGTATTTGAGTTTTATTTATTTAACTCGGCGTCCAACCAATTATGATCTGTCGTTCAAGTTTTACTTGGCAGGAATTAAATGAATTCGCTTGTCGATTTTTACACGATCTGCAAATCGATTCTAAAACCGACGCGGTCCGCGGCAATTTTACTTTTCTACTTTTTATCTTTTTCTCTTCCTTTTTTTTTTCTACTCTTTACTCTTATTTTCCTATTTTTCCATTTTTCCTTTCTCTTTATTTTCTTTCTTTCTTTCTCTTTCCTTTATTTCTTTTCCTCTCTGCCTGCCCCTTTCTTTTCTTCCCCTCTGGCCGAGACCTCCTTGGCTGCATCGCCTGGCTCCCTTCTCTGCGCCTCCTCTCCTCCCACCTGCGAGCTCCTACTCCCTCACGCCGACTCCAGCTTGGCCGGCCTCCTCATGACTCTACTCCTCCTCTGGCGCTCATTGCCACCTCTCCTCCGGCTACCCCTCATTGCTGGCTCCTTGGCGCCTCTTCTAGCTCTGCGCCTCCTCCCTTGGTGACTCATCATCATCATCATAGACCATGTTCGATAACAAACTCTAGAAAATAAATATTAAAAAATGGTGTTAAAAAATTGTAAGAAGGACCAACATGCATCAGCATTAGTTTAAATAAGAAAAGATTATATACCAGGATTAAGCATGGCAAGAACTCCCGCGTAGATCATGGAAGGATATATTCTACGGAGTACCGACATTGATAAGTTAAAAGAGAACCAAGAGTCATTCATATCTAACAATAGCAATACATCATTAGCCAAACATCTGAATGAAAAACATCGTTGACCAAAGAGTTGAATTTACCAGGCTTTCAATACCGGCACCAAGTCCTTCTGCAAGTCCTGACAACAGGTCCAATGAGCAGGCAATGAATTCATGCTAAGACCGGCTTCAGACTAATTGTCTCCTGGCTATGATTTGGTGCACATACCCTACGTGAAACTTGAGAATTAGCAGTTCTCCCACTTCAGGACCAACTAAAAAGCGGAGCTCAAACTCTTGGTCATCTTCATGTCTGACTATTCTGTTAAGGTTTTTAGCATTCACTAAGGCAGATTCATTCCCTAGGACATACTGATACAAATAATTGCACAACGACCCCCACATGTTTACAAGCGGCTCAAGTTCTCCGAGTGGATGAGACGTGCCCGAGGCGATATTGCTGAGGATTTTGTTCTGGATAGACCTGAATCTTTGTGCCTCGCCCAGAATTATCATTGTACAATGCAAAGCTCGTTTTCTTTGGGCATTGTTTGCCAATCTGTTGTCGACTGTGTACTTAAAGAGTGTAAAAACGATTTCTTCTAGAGATTTTGATCCCAAAGCAATATTCAATCTGCGAGCAGCAATTTTCAATTAACATCAGAAGAGAATAACACATCTCAAAATAAGATAAATGAATGACACAACTGATTGGGTTAGCTCCAGCACTCACTCATGCCCATCGTAGCTATAATTGTAGCCGATCGCGTTGCACCGAAGGAATGACGCAAATTGATGTTCATGAGCGTGATCCGAGAACGCAAACCAACCGCCTGGATCATTGTTACGGTCATCCCCTGCGGTGTGTGGACGGAAGGCGATGACGTAGAGATCGATCTTTTGGACGAGAAGATCCACTGAGAGGCCAACCTCCTCGTGCACAAGCTCCACTATGTGGTAGGTGATATACTTGAGGTCTTTCCTGGCCGCCGCAGGGTTAGGATGAGGGATGTCGTGAGGAGGTGTCACTGGCGCGCCCTCCACCAGCGTAGATGCAACCCATGATGATCTTGTTGGTGCCTTTATCCATGAATTTGCTTGAGCGTTGGCTCGTCGTGATCGGCGATAAGTTTATACCTTGGTAAATCTGTTTCTGTGCGCCAAATAGACAAGCATCGTCAAATCAAAGATTTTCATATACACCAGCAGCGGAAAGAGCAGGAGCGAGTTTAGCCCTAAAGTTGCTCGCAGCATCGGACTTCTCGGACTACGGCGATGTCGCTGCGCGTTGGCAGAAAGCTAGCCTAGTGTTTGATCGACATTTTTTTTTACTTCAAATTGATGCTACATGGCCGACGACGTACAACGCTGCCGTTCTTCTCCAGCGACGGCAGGGCCACTATGGGAAAATAGTCTTTTCATAGTTGCTTAACGAAAGTTTTATGACAAGACCAACTACTATAGCACATTGTAAAGAAAATAGTCTTTTCATAGTTGCTTAACGAAAGTTTTATGACAAGACCAACATCGCCGGCTTGACGGCGGAGGAGTGCGTCTTGGCGGCGGAGGAGTGCTCGAAGCTCTAAACTCACTCACACGGACTGGCACAGAGGAAGAGAATGGGTTTGGTGGCGGAGGAATGCGGCTAGGCGGCAGAGGAGTGCTCGAGGTCTATACCCACTCATACGGCTATGGCACAGAGGAAGAGCAGACAGGGATCGAGGAAGAAGTTCATACGGCTATGGCCCACTAGCTTCTTCCCATCAACTTCTTCCTCGATCCCTGTCTGCTCTTCCTCTGTGCCATAGCCGTATGAGTGGGTATAGACCTCGAGCACTCCTCCGCCGCCTAGCCGCATTCCTCCGCCGCAAAACCCATTCTCTTCCTCTGGCTACATTGCGCGAGTGAGTTTAGAGCTTGAGCACCTCCGCCAAGACGATGCTTCTAAGCGATGTTGGTCTTGTCATAAAACTTTCGTTAAGCAACTATGAAAAGACTATTTTCTTTACAATGTGCTATAGTAGTTGGTCTTGTCATAAAACTTTCTGCAACTATGAAAAGACTATTTTCCCATAGTATTCCGCTGGGTCACGAGAAGAACGGCAATACAGTACGTCGTCGGCCATGCAGCATCAATTTGACGTAAAAAAAAATGTCGATCAAACACTAGGCTAGTCGTGCCGACGCTACAGCGACATCGCCGTAGTCGTATGCCGCAAGCAACTTTAGGCGTAAACTCGCTCCTGCTTCTTTCCGCTGCTGGTGTATATGAAAATCTTTGATTTGACGATGCTTGTCTAATTGCGCATTGTGAAACAGGATTTACCAAGGTACAGCCTATCGCTGACCGCCGACGAGCCAACGTTCAAGCAGCTCATGGAGCAAAGGCACCAGCGCATCATTGCGGTTGCATCTACGCTGGTGGAGGGCGCGCCAGTGACACCTCCTCACGACATCCCTCATCCTAACCCTGCGGCGGCCAGGAAAGACCTCAAGTATATCACCTACCACATAGTGGAGCTTGTGCACAAGGAGGTTGGCCTCTCAGTGGATCTTCTCGTCCAAGAGATCGATCTCTACGTCATCGCCTTCCGTCCACGCACCGCAGGGGATGACCGTAACAATGATCCAGCGTTGGTTTATGCGCTTTTGATCACGCTCATGAACATCAATTTGCGTCATTCCTTCGGTGCAACGCGATCGGCTACAATTCTAGCTACGATGGGCGAATTCATGCTAAGGCCGAAACCAGACTAATTGTCTCTGGCTATGATTTGGTGCACATACCCTCGTGAAACTTGAGAATTAGCAGTTCTCCCACTTCAGGACCAACTAAAAAGCGGAGCTCAAACTCTTGGTCATCTTCATATCGACTATTACATTAAGGTTTTTAGCATTCACTAAAGCGATTCATTCCTAGGACATCTTGATACAAATAATTGCTACTTGACCCCACATGTTTACAAAGCGGCTCAAGTTCTCAGTGGATGAGGCGTGCAGAAGCGATATTCTTTGAGGATTTTGTTCTGGATAGACCTGAATCTTTGTGCCTCGCCCAGAATTATCATTGTACAATGCAAAGCTCGTTTTCTTTGGGCATTGTTTGCCAATCTGTTGTCGACTGTGTACTTAAAGAGTGTAAAAACGATTTCTTCCAGAGATTTTGATCCCAAAGCAATATTCAATCTGCGAGCAGCAATTTTCAATTAACATCAGAAGAGAATAACAAATCTCAAAATAAGATAAATGAATGACACAACTGATTGGGTTAGCTCCAGCACTCACTCATGCCCATCGTAGCTAGAATTGTAGCCGATCGCGTTGCACCGAAGGAATGACGCAAATTGATGTTCATGAGCGTGATCAGAAGCATAAACCAACGCTTTGGATCATTATTCGGTCATCCCTGCGGTGTGTGGGCGGAAGGCGATGGCGTGAGATCGATCTTTTGGGCGAAGATCCTTGAGAGCCAACCTCCTCGTGCACAAGCTCCACTATGTGGTAGGTGATATACTTGAGGTCTTTCCTGGCCGCCCCAGGGTTAGGATGAGGGATGTCGTGAGGAGGTGTCACTGGCGCGCCCTCGCTTGCGTAGATGCAACGCTTGATGATCTTGTTGGTGCCTTTACTCCATGGTTTGCTTGAGCGTTGGCTCGTCGTTGATCGTGATAAGTTATACCTTGGTAAATCCTGTTTCACAATGCGCAAATAGACAAGCATCGTCAAATCAAAGATTTTCATATACACAGCAGCGGAAAGAAGCAGGAGCGAGTTTAGCCTAAAGTTGCTGCGCATCGGACTTCTCGGACTACGGCGATGTCGCTGTAGCGTTGGCGGAAACTAGCCTAGTGTTTGATCGACATTTTTTACTTCAAATTGATGCTACATGGCGACGGCGTACAAGCTGCTTCTTCTCCCGGCTGACGGCGGGGAACACTATGGGAAAATAGTCTTTTCATAGTTGTAGAAAGTTTTATGACAAGACCAACTACTATAGCACATTGTAAAAAAATAGTCTTTTCATAGTTGTACTTGGAGTTTATGACAAGACCAACATCGGCAGAAGCAGCGGCGGAGAATCTCGTCTTGGCGGCGGAGAAGTGTCTTTCGAAGCTCTAAACTTCACTCCTGCAGTGGCACGAGAGAAGAGAATGGGTTTGGTGGCGGAGGAATCGGCTAAGCGGAAGGAGTGCTCGAGGTCTATACCCGCTCATCTGGCTATAGCACGAGAGGAAGAAGCGAGCGAGGATCGAGGAAGAAGTTCATCACGGCTATGGCCCTTCTAAGCTTCTTCCATCAACTCTTCTTCGATCGATGCTGCTCTTCCTCGTCCATAAGCCGTCCTCCATGGTGGGTATAGACCTTGTGGCAAATTTTTTGTAAAAATTTTCTAGAGTTTGTTATCTAACATGGTCTATGATGAGTCACTCACTGATGCTGAGGTGTGGTAATTTTCTTTATATCTTGCATGTTTCAATTCTAGGTCATCGACCATCGGTGATAGTGGCTTGCTCTAATAAATATTACATGTTTCAGGAAGACGAATCCTTTCCAGGCAGGGACCATGTTGGTTATATCTTCTGTAATTGTAAGTTTCCAGTGACAGTGGCTTGATTTTATGATTGGCTCCATCTGTGAATGATCATATCTTAGAGATTAGGCTTGTGTTTGGTCAATGGAATGGAATGAATACAGCCCAACCTGCAGTCTTGTAATGCTGAACTGTAGAAGCCATATTAGAAGTTTTTGTTAGTTTTTTTAAGTTAGTTAATACTTACTACTACCATCATAAGAAAAATGCCGTGGTCATTTTTTAGCATGACAGTTACACTAACCCTTGCTGTAAGTTTTACATGTTTATGATGTCTGCTCTTTTTTTTTCTCGCATGAAATAAGATGTAGATGATTGTGCAACAGGATCTGAAGCCCCGTTTCCATTCCTCACAATTACAAGGATCTGAAACTGGAGAAGATGATGTGAGTTCAGAAATATTATATATTTTTAAGCAGCCGAGTGCCTTTCGCCTAATTATACTTCGCGAATTTTAAGTTTGCAAAAAATTACTGGTGATATGGACAGGATGATGATGCTGCTGTAAATGTTTGGAATCTGCGGAAATGTAGCGCTGCTGGGTTGGATGTCCTTTCTAATGTTTTTGGGGACGACATTCTTCCAACTCTAATGCCTTTGATTCTGGTAATTTGCATTTCTGGTTATGTAGTCTAGTCTATCATAACTATTGGATTTATTAAAAGGGTTGATTTTTTTGAAACTGTGATGCATTCATTGGCTTGAAGCATTTCTCACATTCTAATCTATTAATCATAAAACAAATCGAACTAGCATTCCCTCTTATCTGAATTTGCAAACTATAATCTTGATCTCAAACCCATGTCATTGGATGGAACTTCCATTTTTTTTTTTAATTTGGAAAACCAGTGCCTGATTAGTTATAGCTACATAGCTGGTAGTGGGCTAGTGGCTTCTGCCTGGTTACAATAATTACTATGGGCTTAGGTTTTCATAGAAGTCCGAATAAACCAGGCTTCTTAGATAAGCTTTGGGATGATGGCTTAAGCTTATTAGTTATAATTTAGCTTGACATGAGGTTGCTGATAATCTGTTCTGGGGGTGGATAAGACTTCTATTTGATATAACTCACTGATGGAAGACACTTATTGCTGTTGCTGCCTTCCTGTTTTTTGTTGTCCTTGTCCGTTGTCTTTGGGTTAGGACTCTTGATGTGATTTGGCTTTATTTCCTGTTTTTGTAGTGAAATTTGTTAGTAGTTTCTTTAGTTAAGGGACCAGGGTTTTAACCCCCTTCCTCGAAAAAGTTATGAATTGGCTTGTTATCAATTGCCTACTAGCTAATGCGTTTGTAAGGGTTCAACATTTAGGCATGAAGGTATAGCCCCTCCAGACATGCTCAAGACTTGTCATCTTGGAGAGTGTTGAGGGCTACCTGCACTTTGGCTGGAAACTTCCTGCTTTTTCATGACTTTTGTCTTTTTTGGCAAAAGTTATGTGTGGGTTATGATGACCTTTTATGTACTTTATTCATTTTACTTTTAAATACTGTTGCAAATTTTGTGTTCGCTTGAAAATAATGCAAAACTTTCCCATAATCACTGGAATTTGTTAATAATTGTGATTAGCGTGGCTCAGAAATCCTAAAGGCTATTCCCTAAAGTTGCGCTGTTCATTGAAGTGTAAAATTCCCACTATAAAACCAGTTACTAAACCAGTAATGCATCCCTCTGCCATAGCACCAATAGACAAAATTTTAGAGCAGATGTTTATCTGTTCATGGAGGCTACTAGCCTGCTACTACTACCCCCAATGACTCAAGCTTCGCTTTATCTTCAAGCTTCGTTTATCTTAGCCTGTTTACTGCTGCAATTAGGATTGGAGATATTGGCGCTCCCATGCAATCGAGTTGCAGGACAGGAGGCAAATTTTGAATGGCTACAAGCAGGTACAAGCAGGTACAGTAGTTGAGCCTTTCATTTTTCTTCTTGTTGTAAACAGTTGCCCTTTCCAGTTGTATGGTATATACAAGAAACTAACAAAAAAATTATTTCCCCAAGATGCTTGGAGGTGGGGGTTGGGAACAGTGTATGTCCACCCTAGAACCAGGAGTTGTGCAGAGATTAGCCAGATACGGAGTATGAGGATGCCAAGAAACTGAAGTTATTTATTCTCACTAGTATTCCATCGGAGGCAAACAGCAGAGAGGAAGTGCTGGGGCATGATTCATGAGATTGGACCAAGTCAGTCAGGAGTCGAGCGTGCAGCACATTGTGTGATTTTATATGATGCGATAGGCTCTGCCCGGTTGGTATTGTATACCAGTTGTAGTCCACACAAGACTGCTCATAGCATCGTGTGTTTTGTCTCTTGTTCTGCCATTGTTTTCCCTTCTCGAGATAAACAAGTTACTTCTCAGGCATTTTCGATATCCAAAGTTTTAGTTCTGTTAACATATGCACTTTGCTGATACTTGCATTATTTTGTAAACATCGTCAATCCAATCAATGGTGTAGAGAACAAGATCGTCATCTCCGCAGATGATGAAATCTGGTCATACACTACGCTGCCGATCCAGCAAAATCTCAAAACTAGTATTTTCTAAAGACGACTACACTACTAGGAATGTGATCGCGCCGGTACCAGCATCTTCAAACTAGCATTATTTTTTCTTTGTTTAGGGTATTACAAGCGCGGCGATCACATTCTAGTCAGATTCTAAACTCAGCAAGCCAGAGGTCATAAGGTAGCACTCTACTAGCTCAAACACGCGTTAGTCGAGAGAAATCATAGGACTACTTTTGTGAAGCATGTTCAGAAACATGTAATTCTTATAGGACTATATCTTCCTGTCATTTGTCATCGTAATCCCCCAGCATCAGAATTCCGGATTTGAAGGGTTCTTCTTCTTCTTCTCTTGTTTTGCTGCCATACTTTTATAATCAAAGACCTGGAACGTTTTTCTCAAGAGCTAGTAGTCTAGCACTTCAGAGCATTTTATTTGATTCCATGGGCTAGCTAGTGATACGGCCGTATCGACAATTAGCGGAGCGAATAACTTAATCGCATAAACTGTAGATTACTGCATAGCACAATTTTTTATACTCCCTCCGGTTATAAATAGTTTTCGTTTTGGATATCGGCGTAGTCTCTAAAACACAGCATTGATCACTAATTTCTATTATAATATATTAATAAAACCCAATAAAACTATAATTTTACGAAAGTACTTTTCGAGACACATTTACACATGATTTTCATGTCTCCGATTTAAATATTTAAAAAGATATTGACTGATAAAGTTTCACTACACGTGTCCAATGCGACAACTATTCTTGACTAGAGGGAGTATATGCTAAGTACTACACAAGCTAACATCAGAGCGAAGGAAAAAGGAGTACCATAACATGACATGCTAATCAAAGGAGCACACAAATAGTTCGACATCTTAAACATATGCTACTGGAAGATATAATTCGACAACCTTACAGTTAGAGTACCACTGAAAAGTGTAAATAGATAGCTTTCAGTGTAAATAGATAGCAGCCAAATGAAAACTCGCTCTAGCAGTAGTAGAATGAGAGACCAATTTATATAGAAAGCGTCGGCCCAAGCAGGGACCAAGCGACAACAATTTCCACCTCACAGAAGCCAAGCTTGCACGTACCACTGCTTTTGCCGGCTTCTTTGGGTTTGAAGGAGACCTCATCTTTTAAAACATCATCATCATCATCTGTAGTGTTGTTACCAACTCGCGAGGCCACCACCGAAACTATCAGTTGATCACTAAATTCTACAGAAACAGCACGCCTTGAAAGCTTAATCTCCACACCATCATCTGAATAGACAGGCATTGTTCCTGCATGTTGGGAATCAAAGAGGAGGACGTCCTCTATGGCTATACTGGCGGTACGGGAAACAATTCGGCATCGGAAATGATCTGGCCATGACCCTTTAACGACTTTGACACTGCAGATAGTGGCCTCAAGTGCCCTGAGGAGTATTGCGAAGGAGAACTCTAGCGTGCTAAGCTTGCTGGTGTAACGTCTGCAAACCACGGTAGTAAAAACACGTCTGTATTGGAAGAATCGACTGCTCAGTTTTTTATCGTCACACTCTGTTCTGCCCTTTACATGTAGTTGAACTTCAAAGCCAACTGGATCACAAAACACAACTGCACGAGACGGGCCGGTCAACTGCAAAAATGAATCCTGCAAGCATCATCCCTCATGAATCAATCAATTAACCAAATAAGAAGGAAACAGGATAAAACCAACCCACATTGATGAAAATAGTTATCGCCAGCTTGACCACTCTAAAGTCAGCAGAAGAGGATGTAAGATCTGTCACAATTTGTGTGTAGATAATACAAGTGACAATATTTTTATGTGTACAACAAGGAGTTATGCAGGTCTGATGCTAGTATTTTAGTTAAAGTGTGTTAACCGTCAAACGTATATCATATGACATTGAAGGCTAGTACAAATTTGCATGTGTTATTTTCCTGGGTTTTTTTTTCATGATTTGAATTGAAATAAACATAGGGAAAAGCGCGCATTACCCTCGAACTATCACGCCTTGTCATATTTTCAACCTTGAACTACCAAGTGCACTGAACTTGGACAATGTAACACAATAAGGAGTACACACTTTCCATAAACAAATGGTATTTTCATACTTGAAAACAATAGATGACGAAATAAAATTGGATCATGAGGTAAAAAAGAGCATTATGGCAAGATAGATTGTTGATTGGACTTGAAGTACTGTGAATGTAGCAAATAAAGTCAAAAGAAAAAAGTAGCTAGGGCCGGGAATACATGCATATACAGGTACACAGAACAATAGTGGATTATGATAAATAATACCTGCATTAAGAAAAATGAGCAAACAAAAAAAAAGATGGGTACATACAGATGAAGATACATTTAGATAGATGGTACTCCACCTCTTGAGTGAGGATTTGGCAGTTATCCCTTTCACGGAGGAAGAGATAGTCGCGATTATGATCCACATTGTCTCGGGTGGCAACAAAGCCATAGACATGCAGTGGCCACTCGAGACCCTCCTCTTTATTTATTTCCGCCACTTTAACCGAAAAGATCTGCAAGGTTTCTTCGAGGACAGCACATGGCGGGATGGGTCCACTTGTATAGCGCATGGCGGGCACGGAAGCTGCAAACAAATTAAGTGACAGACAGAAGGTATTATTACATGCATGTAATCAGAAAAGGAAAAAGTGCCGAATTGATCCTCCAACTATACCCGCTAGACCACTTTGGTCCCTAAACAGCAATACCGGACTTGCGACGTCCTTCAACTCCCAAAACCGTGCACAGTTCGTCCTTTGACCAGTCAAATGGCGGTTTTGGCCCACACAGCAACACTGTCAGATTTTTTAAAAAAATTACAAGCTTGATAATGATCTGAAACATTTATGGTACCATTATTAGTAGTTTAGGATCATACATAAAAATTTTAAAAATAATTTAACATCATTTGTTATCTTTAAAAAATCAAAAACAGAATAGACATAATTGGGACAGTAAACTTGCTAGATTTTTCAAAATTTTCTCGAGTGTGATCATTATCTAAAATTTTTATGACCGATTAAGAATTTCCTCAGTACCATCCTATAAAAGTTTCAAAAAATTTCAACTTTATGTTCTTTCTCTGTTTGATTTTTGAAATATAATACAACAAATTAAGTTTAGTGCTTACTGCATTACAAGATTTTATTGAGAAAACAAATAAAGTTGAAATTTTTTGAAACTTTTATAGAATGGTACTGAGGAAATTATTAATCGTTCATAAAAATTTTAGATAATGATCACACTCGAGAAAATTTAGAAAAATCTAGCAAGTTTACTGTCCCAATTATGTCTATTCTGTTTTTGACTTTTTAAAGATAACAAATGATGTTAAATTATTTTTAAAATTTTTATGTATGATCCTAAACTACTAATAATGGTACCATAAATTTTTCAGATCATTATCATGCTTGTAAAATTGTTTAAAAATCTGACAGTGTTGTGTGAAAACCGCCATTTGACTGGTCAAAGGATTTAACTGTGCACGGTTTTGGAGTTGAGGACGCCGCAAGTCCCAGATATCGCAGTGACCAAAGTGCCCAAATATGATAGTTGGAGACCAATTCAATCAGAAAACTATCAGCACAGTTGATATTGATTCATCTGATAATCTCACTTATCCAGCCCAGAAATCTAACATTAATTTAAGAAGGAATTAATTAAAATGGCATAAGAGGAGAAGAGAAGAGTAGAGCAAAAATCAATGATCAGATGGTGGAGTCAGTGACTTACTGATATCTTCGAAGGAACCGTATACGCGGCTCCAACAATACTCCCAATATTCACGGTAGGAGAGCATCTGCGCCTCATCGTAGTCCTCCTCAATGTAGTCCTCCACCATCTTGATCATCTCCCCCTCGTCGTCCGTTGCATCGCTCATCTCCTCCTCCTCCTCCTCCTCCTTGCTAACCCTTTCCTCGACCTCCATCTCGCTCATCTTTGCCTCCTCCTTGCCGGATCTTCCCGGAGGCCCAACTCCTTCCCTTCGCCTCCATCTCCGTCTCAGCCTCCACCACCCTGCTGCTCCCAATCATCCTCACCGCCTCCTCGATTCCCCCCTCCGCCGCACGCAGCGCAGGTCACAAGAAGGAGGAGGAAGGCTCCCAATCTAGGGTTTGGTTTCTCTCGCGTGGGTGGGGTGGGTGGATGCTGAACTGAACTGATTCGGAGGGACGGACGGGGGAATTTTTTTTATTTAATATTTATTTTTAATCGTTTTTTCAGAACTAGTCGCCGTGGAAAAAATTTCAAAATATACCCTCCGTCGCCCGACGTCGCGATCGCCAGACGGGCGAGCGGCGGGCTGCCCTAACGGCAAAACTCACAAACGTAATTCTAAAAAAAAAAAAAAATGTCTGATCGCCCTGGCGATCGATCGTCTTATAGATAATTTTTTGAAATTTTTGTTGTAAATTGTTTGTAGAATTGTTGTATTGAATCGGGACGAATTAGAAAAAAACTTATTGTCATGTAATGAACCGGAAAAATTGTTTTAGTTAGTTAGTAATACACATCTCACTTAGGTATTTTCGTAACCTCGTAGGGTCCGCCAATCTGGTAGAAAAAATCTGGAAAAAATCAAGGGCGGCCCTCACGCAACGCGAGCTCGACTTTCGTGCAGGCGAGATGGCGGACGTTGCCCGCATTTTATTCTGAAAATCGGAAAAGGCACTCGCGCCACTAAACCACGTAAATCATGGCCACTTAGGGGTTTTCGTGAGGCCATGGGAAAGCGGACACGGTCAAAAAATACGGGGAAAAATCAAGGCGGCCTCACGCAACGCGAGCTCGACTTTCGTCTTGGCGAGATGGCGGACGTTGCCCGACATTTTGTTGCGAAAATCGGAAAAGACACTTTCATGACCCACGAAACCACGAAAACTTTTACGAGGTCGAAAAATTTTGAAACTTTTATGGAGGTTCCCGATAAATCGGTGATTTTACCATAAAAATTTCAAATGATTTTAATATATGAGAATTTTTAAAATTCAAACAATACATATATAAGGGCACATACAAAAAGTTAGGATGATAAAATAAGCGTGATTAGATTATATTATATTACATGGGCATTACAACGGTGGCGAGGTTAATAAGGAAAGCACTTTGTTAGTCGTGGTGGAACAAATGATCGTTCGCCTATCTGAGTCTGACGAATGATGTCCGACATTTTCGCATATTACGACCGTGTTAATTTTGCGATTTGTCCTCGGACACCGCTCAATCCCTACTATGAAAGAACTCCATGGGGTTCGCGGTGCTCCCAAATGCGCCCATTGGGTGGCCTATGCCGTGCGTCTCGGGTGTATAAGACTTAAATTTTGGTTGTTGTTTATGTGGATTTCGCCTCCCATATGGGCATGTCATCCGATTCGGCGTCCCCTATGTTAATATCACGGGTTCCGGGTGGTCCACGCAACGCGTCGAGGATTTGTTGCGTGGTGCGGACCTCGTGCACCGCTTCCCTTGTCCCTTCTTCTTGAGAGGAGGAACCTCTTGCGCCTCTCTTTGTGTTGGCGTTGGCGGAGACATGCGAGACGCCTTTGCTGTTTCGCTCGCGACTCCACTATATGGTGCGGGAGGTGTGTGTTGGGCTTATGCTTGGACAACCGGGCGTGCCTGCGATCAATGCATATGCCCTTTGGTGGTTGCATAACACCGTGGCGTACTCGGTCAGCTTTTACGGGCGGTAGTGGCACCACGGAGAGGTTGCTCCCCAGTTATCCCATGCGAGTTGCACGAGATGTGGGTGAATGCGTCTCCGGGTCCACCCAGTTGAAGTAGCCGCACGATTCATCCTCGGGCAAAGGGCACCCAGAGAATCTCCGGTCCGCTAGATCACCGTGGCGGTATCAACCATCGCCTCCGAGCCATGTTCGCAAAGCGTCGGGGCTTTGGGTGGCCTGGAGGAGGTTCCTCCTTTGACTTGTTGATGTTGAAAGTGTCCTTTTGAACTCTGTGTGCGATAACTGGTTTAGCACTACTACTTTGTGAGTTTAACATGAGTATGTCGCATGAAACTCACCGTCGGTTAGCCCCTTGCACACCGCCCTAAGCTCTGTCGATCTAGAAAAGGTACATATCTGACGGCCTCTCCCCGGGTGAAGTTCTCGGCGAAGCGGGTTTGGCGTCGTGGCGGTTGTAGAAATTAAATGAGTCGCGTCGTTCGGCCCGTCGATCCATTGGAAGAAGCAACACGGTCCTTGTCACGAGAAAAGAAAGAACGAAGCATGAGATAGTAGTGTTACCTGTATTGTGTGGACACGAAGAGGTTTACCTTGTAGGTGCGAACACAGCGATAGTGGCGTGGTGCCGTCGCTCCATGGGTAGATTGCTCCATCTTCACCGGTGAGTTCTTGATCGCATTTGGGTCGGGCAACTCCGGCAGAATCTGCGTCGGCGCTACTAGCATCCGGATATTCGGGCGGAGGACTTCGCTTCTTTGAAGAGGCGACAGTGAAACGACATTGTACTCTCTCCTTCCCTTCTCTGTTGTTCTTTCTTGTTCTCTCGCTGGGTTTGGGTATCACGGCGTCTTGAGCGATGATTATAAAGGGTAGATATCGCTTTGGGTATGGGCGTCGCCCATTTCGGCGATATTTACCTTCAGGCGATGTGCCTCGACATATCGAGGCTATCGCCCCATTTCAGTATGAAATTTACCTTGAGGCGGTGTGCCTCGACATATCGAGGCTATCGCCCCATTTCAGACGAAATTTACCTTGGGGCGGTGTGCCTCGACATATCGAGGCTATCGCCCCATTTCAGTAGCGAAATTACCTTGAGGCGGTGTGCCTCCTTACATTTTCACAAAGAGCTTTTTTTCATCGTTTATTAATAGCCAATTATACATTGTCGAGCTATGCGGACGTTGCTCCGGCACGAAGTTGCGAAAATCAGAAAAATAAGGTGAACGACATGGCTAAGAAAACATAACCTACGCAAATACAAGCACTTAGTTCAGATAGTTAGACAACATAGTCTTTGAAGATAAATAAATTACAAAAGTACAACTGCATAATAAGTCGATCCGGCGACGCCTCTGATCTGCTTTCGGTGGGTGCGTGAGTGGCGGCGGCGACGGACGACCCTCCTAGCCCGACCACGCTCACGAGGGTAGCGTAGTATGTCGGCGGCTCGGGTGTCTCTTTGGGGTGGTGGCCGTGCTCCTCGGTCGACATGAACTCGTCCGGTCGAAAGCTGGATCCTCGTCAATGTCGTCGTACCTCGAGTAGTCGGCAAAGACCGTCTTGGTGTGGGAGAGCGAAGATCGCCCGCGTCACCACCACAGACCTCGCGGTTGTCGAGAGCGAAGACTGGCCCGCGTCACCCCACCGTGGCCACTGCGTCTGTGGAGGAGGACCCGAGGGCACGTACTGGGTGACGTCGGGTAGTGTGGGCCGACTCGCTGGGCGAGGTGTGGGCACGCGTCCACTAGGCGGGGGAGGTGCTGGCTGGCGGGGCACCACGTCTGGGCCCCCCCGGCAGGTGAGTAGGCTGCACATCCGCCCCATCGTGGCGCGCCACCGACCAACTGTTTCCCGCTGCTGAACGGGGGTGAGCGCGACGTCCGCGTCGAGGCCCGCCAACACGGACTCGAACTCCCCGTACATCTGCCCTGCAAGACGTGCCTGCAAGTAATGCCAGCTTGATATGAGTTAATTTACATAAAAACATACGTGTAGGGCTTTGGGGGTGACCCTTACATAGCGTTCTCCTCTGGGACATCTGTGTGAAGTGCGTCTCAAACACCGATCTGGGAGCTGGGACATACTCTGTGGTGTGTACCCAACCCTAAGCCGAGTCGTGGCGCGAACGATCCATGTAATCGTAAATGCGTTAGCGCCAGCGTGCGGCCGGTCTCGTCCACTGTCTGCCCGCTGGTCCCCTTTGCATCGACCCGCGGTATCATGCGGCGTAAGAGCGGAGTGCCTAGTGCATGCCCGGACGGGTCATCTGCAAAGCAAAACGGCAATTTACATACAACATTCATTCATTTGGAATGGTAAGTATTGTGCTCGGGACACTTACTTGTCGCGGCACGTGAGGCGATGTGAGTAGTCTGCGGGGAAAGTCTGGAAGAGGCCGAATCGCGCGGACACGGTGCGGCGAGTACTCCTCGACGCCTGAGTCAAAGAGGAGCACCTTACGGGTGAGCGGAGCGATGGTCACGCCAAAGAAAGCTCGGACAGCCCGTGAGGTGCTCGGACTTGGCGTCGCGCGTTATGCGGTGTCCACCGCCGTCCTCGTCGTGCGCCTGTCAAACTCCCGAACGAACTCGGGGTACGACTTCTTGGTCTGGCGGTGGGCGTACACCCACTGCGGAACAAAAAGTAGTGCGTCTTATTAAAGTGTCCAAATTAGGGGGTTAGATACAAGGGGCATACTGTCATTTGGACCCGATGAGGCCCATAGTGGGCGAGTCGATCTGGGGGAGGCCGTGGTACAGGTTCTGTGAGTACGGCGCCTCGTCAACCTCGGGCCTACCGAAGGAGAAGTGAAAGTGCATCTAGGCACTTATGTTATTTTGGTGATTAATGACAAACGCATATAATGACAATCTATATAAGTGTGTAAATGCTTAACTTAGTGATTAACAAATGACAAACCTCTAATATGATTATATTACTATGAGACTAACATGTTTACTGCCGAGTTGAATATTAGTCTCATCTATTTAGAGGAAAATCAAATGGATGGTTAGGCAAAGATAAGGTATGCAATCTCGGTATCCCTTCCATAT
The DNA here is from genome assembly GCA_036346375.1 of Guadua angustifolia. Classification (NCBI taxonomy): domain Eukaryota; kingdom Viridiplantae; phylum Streptophyta; class Magnoliopsida; order Poales; family Poaceae; genus Guadua; species Guadua angustifolia. The sequence goes on along the minus strand of CM070507.1, from coordinate 349,459 downwards.
TTGTTATTGCATTCCTTTTGTGCAAATGCATAGTGAACTCCAAGTAACATGTTGATTATATTTATGCACATTGGTTCATGTCATATTTATTTGTGCATATATATTCACTTGAGTTCATTATGTGCTTTGCTTTTAGTATGCATGTATTAACTAAAGTTAAAATTCACATTGCTATAGATTGAATTGGTGCATGCATGTTTTAGTTAAATATCTTCTCATGCACTTCTCTTAGTGAAGTTTAACTTTAGTGTAGGATCACATATTTGCTCTTATTCCAAATATTAGTTGCACATGTACAATTCGTATATATTCTATCATGTGCTTCATTTAAGTAAAGACCGTGATCCATGCCATGATTTAATTAATTCATCATATTGGCAATTATCTCTCTAGTGCATATAGATCAATTACATATTAATCATCATAATGCACTTAGAAGAGAACATTTCTTATGTCAAGTGTTTCCATTTATATTGTGCTTCGTTATGTGAAACACTTGTGGTAATCAATCGCTCTCAAATATCAATTTATTCATATCTATTGAGCTTTTGGGACTAATGTCTTTCATGAGTGGTTTGGAAAGAATTAGGTCTCGTGTGTGTATGATGACCAAGATATCTTGGAGGATGATCGTTAAGCTGAGGTCAACAAGGCGGTGTCACCAAGAGTTGAGGACTAAGTCAAGATCGACTTGGCGTGGAGATCGTCGGAGAGGATGATCAAGTCAAGGTCGATAGGGCGAGAGTCTCATGAGGTGAATCGAGTCAAGTTGGACAAAGGCGAAGACGTCATCAATCATTTGGTAAAGACATCATGCACATTGCATCCACGGAGAAGATGGCATGCGGATTGAATGTAAGACTTAGATTTCTCGTTTGAATTTGAGTCTAAGGATTGCCGTACTATTAAGAGGATGCTCCATTGAATGACTTTTAGATGTGTCAAGTGCTCAAGTGATCCATCCTTGTGAAATTTAGAGAAAGTGGTGTTGGTGGTGCTTGGGAAAGTGAGGGTTGTAGGTCTCCTTGAATTCTTTGTGAAATCTGAATTTATCCTTTGAGATTTGGGTAGTGAGACCTTGTTAGTTGTGTAGCCCTTGTTCTTAGCTTTCAATAGAGTCCAAGTTCACTGAAATCGGTCCGAGTCAAAAGTTATGCTCGTTTTGGTCGAGTTGCTTTCGATTACATCGGATAGTCCGATGTTGACATCGGAAAGTCCGATGTGGACTTAGAAAATTTTGTGAAACATCTTTGAAAATGGGTTCTCTCTGGAAATATCGGATAGTCCGATGTCTGATATCGGATAGTCCGATGTTCACTTGGAAATCTGAAATTTACACATCGGATAGTCAGATGTTCCATATCGGAAAGTCCGATCTGGCTTTTATTCACAAAAATTTGAATTTCGAGTGGAGTCGATCTGAGTTTTACACACATCGGATAGTCCGATGTTCAACATCGAATAGTCCGATGTGGGTCTCGACCGAGGGCATAACGGCTAGTTTTTGGAGCCTCTATTTAAAGCCCTCTCCTCTCCATTTCAAGTAGCACTCATTCCATTGGTTTGAGGGTTATCCTCTTGTTCTTGAGCCCCCTAAAATACCTCTTTGCCCTTAGATCTTAGTGATCCCCTTTTGTGTGAAGGGCTGGGAAGAGTTTGGGGAGTGAGGTGTTAGGTTAAGTGTGATTTGAGTTGTTTGAGCACTTACTTCATCTCCAAGCTTGTTTTTCGTGAGCATCTATTACTCTTGAAGGTTGAGGACTCCTAGACGGCTAGGAGGTCGCCTCTGAGCCACCAAGCTTGGTGTGGTTGGCCGTGGGAGTTTGTGAAGGCGGTTCGCCTCCGTAAGGGAAGGAATCAAGAAGTGAAGAACCGTGAGTGCATTTGTGCAACACCGGAGGAAGAGGGTTGAAAGAGACCCGGCTCAAGCGTCAAGGAGTTGAAACCGGCGAGTGCATTTGTGCAACACCGGAGTAAGAGGGTTGAAAGAGACCCGACTCAAGTGTGACCGAGCCGCCTCAGCGGAGCGTAGGATCCCTCAAGGATCCGAACCGGGTGAAAAATCATCGTCTCCAAGTTTGCTTCTTACTCTTGCTTTAGTATTCGTTTTGAATCTTGAAATTGCCCGATCTACTTTTCTAGTGAGTTTTCCGCTATTAACTAGCTTAATTTGGTATAAAGTAATTGTTATAGCTAGCTTATTACTCCTTTTGTTGCTTAGCCTTGCCTAGCTCTAACTTGTGATAAATCTGATTGTTATCGCTCTGATCGGATAATCCGATTGTGCATATCGGATAGTCCGATATCCAAAGTCGGATAGTCCGATTCTTTTCCGCTGTGATTTAAGATTTAATTTTATAAACGCCTATTCACCCCCCCTCTAGGCGACATCCCTGTCCTTTCAAGAAGTGCTCCCAGGACCACAACTGCAGTAGTAGAACGCAGCCCGTCAACAGCGCCTCTTTGCCTACCTTGGAGACTGACCTCGCCTGAGACCCTGTGCGTGCCGAGCAGCACCGGAGAGCCCCCGACCATTGCACCATCTATGTGCAGCGGCAAAGTTAGACATGTCTGTCGTAAGAGATTTTAACGAAATGTGTTACAGTCCGCCGGGTGTCGGCGATAAAGCTGGCGAACTTCGATCAAAAGTCTTGGTCCACCGTGTCCCCGTGGCGAGGCGGGAACATGTACCAACCGAATAGGACTAGCGAGTGCGCCTCCGGTGGCGTGCGAGTCCTCCTCGTCGCCTCCGGGTGGAGAAGCTCGGCTGCGGACATTCGATGCGATGATTGTCGGCAGACTCGGTCGCGTATCCGTTAAGTTGCAATGAGCGAGGTACTAACAGTGAACTGGAGCGACCACGCCTACGGACTCCGTGCTTCTCATCGGCTTGTAGGGCGCGTCTGGGCCGGCTGCGGGTGTCGGTCCACAGGCGGCGCGCCTCCAGCTGCTCATGCCAATCGAGGCGTCGTGCGGCACAACTGCGAGACCAGCGAGGGGAGGCCGAGGAGGTGCGACCGTCTGCGGCGTGGGAGCCATCTCTCCGCACGGCGGTGGAACGTGTGTGTCTCCGGTCTCCACCGGTCCACGAGCGGTCGGCGAGGACCGGTCGTCTGAGAACCGTGTGACGTCACGGGCCCTCCACGATCGTCTGCTCCACCATCCGTGAGCAGCAATGGCCGGCAGCTCGTAACCTGCACGTAGTGTGTAGCGTCGTTAAAATTCCATTAGCAGGTAAGTAAAATAGTGCGAAAACTCGGCAGCTTACTGTGGAACCCAGCGCGGGTCGATCCGAAGAAACTCGTTCGGCACCCGAGACCGCAGTGTCCCCAGCCGCCGGCCCTCAACTGCGGACAACCTAGACCGGTGGGTCAAGTCCACGTGCTGGTCTAGCAGCTCGGGAGTAGCGTCAGCAGCACGCCCAACTCTCGCCATCGTCGCCTGTACCTGCGTGGTTACAAAGCAAATTCATGGTTAGAAAGCAAATTCGTGGTACACGTTGCAACTACAAAAAATTAAATGAAAAGTAATGCAATGTTCCATATTCAAATATTACATTAACGGGGATAACAAATAACTGGTACATACAACCGAAAATACATTGACGGGGATAACAAATAACTGGTACATACAATCGAAAATACATTGACGGGGACAACAAATAACTGGTACATACAATAGAAAATACATTGACGGGGATAACAAATAACTGGTACATACAATCGAAAATTGAAAGACCATGTGGAGGTCTATCCTTGTGTGTGATGAGTAATTGACAAGATTTGAGATTGGATTGATTTAAAATTGAGTTTGATTTGAATTGGATCTTCAAATTGAAGCAATTTGAGTGTTGGTTGCTTTTTCCTAGTGCTACCGGCCTAGGGGCAGTAGCACCGGACCATTGGGCATAATTATGATTGATTAATGATTTTGTTTGACGCAATGCACTCATGTGAGTGGTTGCATGGATTGACTTTGAGTCAAGTCGTGGACTTGTGCTCGGTTGCGTTGTTTGTTTATTCGTGTGCAGGTGTTGCTCGAGGGCGAACGTGGTCGATGACGGGACCGGAACTAGGTTCATGGAGGAACTGAGGTTCGGGACTAGGTTCAGGGAGGAATCGAGGTCTGGTGGTCGAGGATGTCATGCGGGCGTTAAGACTAGAGAAGGTGCACACGAATTTGGTTAGTCACGTGTATCACGCGGTGGGCGTCTGGCGTGCAAAAAGTCAGATTGGGCCATGTTGGGCCAAGTGGAATTGTATACAAAGCTGTATTGGGCCATGTTGGGGCCAAGTGGAGTTATATCTGAATTCTTTATGGTTGCTCGATATAAATAGGGAGGTGTCTCCTGCTTACGTGGGCAAGAAATTAGGGTTTGTACTCTTTGGTGTTGGAGTCTTGTTAGACAAAAGAAATAAAATTGCTTTTTAGTACCGAGACTAAGCCGTTTTCCAAGCGAGTTTTAATGGTGTGACTTGCGGCCATCGACTTTTTGCATGAGCGTTTTGTTTCTGGGCGTGCACTCGATCGACTAGAGTGGCGACTAGAAGTTCTAGCGGCGGCGGCTGAAAGAAAAATCCGAGCGGCTTTCCTCCTGAGTCTTGGCGTACATGCATGCAGCAGAGGGTCTCTACTCTCGGCGTGAGTTCATATCGACTAGATAAGTTCTTGCATTGTCTTGCACGTTATTTTGCATGGCGTGACTAGAAAAGACGTTACGAGAGTTCCTTGTCACGCTTTGCATCTTCTACCTTTGAGGCGGTGGAAGCGATTCGGCGACCTTCTGATAATCTCGCATTACTACAGATAATTATCGCGATTCTTGTTCACAAAGCGAGGTTTTGCTACGATGATTTCGTTTTGATTGCTTCATTTTCTTTTAGTAGATTGAATCATTGTATCTTTTTATTCAACAAGTTTAATTTTGATTTGATCCATCTAAAATCTTCTTAGGGCATTAATTTAGTGTTCTTCAAAGTTTTGTTGGTTAATCTTTTGTAGATTGTGATTAATCACGAAATTAGGGTTTGCTTAATTTTCGTCATATTCTATCACAGCAAGCTTGCAGGATTTATAACTTTTTGATCCGTAGATCCGATCGACCTCATTCTTGTTGCGTTAGTTTCAGATTTGAATCTAGTTTATACAGTTAAAATTTCACGTCAATCCGACGGTTGGATCTTCGGTAATTACAGTTTTAGTGAACATCTGTTAATCTGTTTGTGTTGAAACCGAGAGCAATATTTCATAATTAATTTAGGGGGTTTTGTGAATCAAGCAAATTTTGATTTTATCTTCCGCTCAATCATTCACCCCCCTCGATTGTCGCCATCCGATCCTACAAGTGGTATCGAGCGGTTTTGCTCTTCCATAGATCTTGACCGGTCTCGAGAGCCATGGCGACAGAACAAGTATTCCACCAAGCCTCCAATTTTTGTGGTGTTGATTTTCCTTTTGGAAATCCGGATGGAGTCATACATCACTACCGGGGCTTCCCGATATGGCGAAGGTGAAGCTCCCATATGAGGTTCTGCCGATGAGAACGTCCTGGCCGGCAATATGGTCGACGTTGAGGCGAATGCTAAGGCGAGAACATTCTCATCTGAGGACTCGGCCGCGATGAGTATGATCGGTTCTCACCTTCGCTCATACGAGATTTGGGTAACCCTCGATGCCTACCATGAGGGCACTACTCAAATCAAGACCGTGAGGCGAGATCAACCAAGCCGAGTACAACAAATTTGAACAACACGTGGTGAGAGTCTTGGCGAGTGTTTTGGTCGATTTACTAAAATTTTGAGCGATCTCCGGGCAGTTGGTTGCACATACCCTGACTCGGATAATGCTCGTCACTTCTTGACCGCACTCGATCTTCGTGTTTGGGAAATGAAAGTGACCACCATCAAGGATACTACCGACTTGTCGACCTTGACTCTTGATGGGCTTTATTCCCGACTCAAGACTCATGAGATCGACGTCGTCTCTCGCAAGACGAAATCACAGTCGATGGCCTTGGTCACCGATCCCATTGGATCTTCTCTTGATTCTTCTGTTGGTTTTTCTCTCTCCACCCTTTGCGAGCTAAGCGATGACCAACTGGAAAAATTTTCAAAAACTGAGCTTGCTCTTTTAGCTCACAAGTTTTCTCACGCCTACAAGAGGGTGAGAGAGGAAGAGAGGTGGTGGGATCATCTGCTTCGAATGTGGCGGCCCCAACCACATTTAAGCGAATTGTCCCAAACTGGAGAAGGGCAAGGACGACTTCGGTGGTTCCGACAAGAACGACTACATCGACAAGAACCGCAACAAGAAGCCTCCAGTTCGTAAGCCGGCGCACGAGAAGAAGTACCGCAACTTCTCGAAGAACAAGAAGCTCTTCCACGCGTCCTCGCCGCCTCGGCGACATCGGCCTCTCCGACATGGAGACATGGAGCGGCAAGCGAGGATGATCCGCAAGAGAAGAAAGGCGGCGACGACTTCTCGGCATGTGCTTCATGGCAAACACCAACGACATCGGCGACTCAGAGCTCTCTGGCTGACTTCGGACGAGGTACCTTCCTATGACCAAATCAATGAAGCTTTTTGCAAATTAGGAAAATTTCATGCTAGAGCTAGAGCTAGGGTTCTGAGTTAGAGAAGGAAGTAGATACCTTGTCTCGAGAATTAGCTTCACTTAAATCATGTTCCTCCCGAGACTCGATAATTGTACTCTCTGTGATGCTTTGCTTGTGGAGTTGGAGAACCTAAGAATCTTGCATGATAGTGTTGTTTACGATCTTGAGACTCTTAGGTCGAAGGATGCTAGCACATGTTCTATTGATCCTATTCCTATTGATGCTAGTTTTCTTCATACTCACACAACGCATCTTGTGAAAATTGCCCTAAGCTACTTGTTTGAAATTGATGCCATGAGTTGTCACCTTAGAAAGCTTTACGCTAGAAATGATGAACTTGAATTGCATGCTTCTAAGGACCCAGTCAGCTCATGTGAGGGTTGTAAGCAACTAAAACTTGACAATGATGCTTTGAATGTCAAGTGTGATCAACTTGCTAAGGATTTACTAGTTAAATCACAAACCGGTTGCTTGCTATGTGTTGGGGTTAATGATGATGTGGATAAGGTCCATGCGAGTTTAGGAAGAAATTAGAAGAACAAGTCCATAGGATTAGAGAAGCATCGTCGTTTCTTGTGAGTCCCTCAAGCTTGAGGCAGACCATGCTAAGGGAGAAAAATAGGCGTCTTTGGTATCTCTTCTTCTCTTTCTGGTTCTTCTTCTTCCTCTCACCCCTGTTCTTCTTGCGCTTCACTTTTCCGAGAGTGTCAGTATCTTATGAGCACTCTTGAGAAATTTGTTGGAGGCAAGAAGAAGCTCAATCTCATTCTAGACCACCCAAGATTAGCGATTCAATCAAGGTCTAGGATTTGATTACTTGGAGCACGCTAAGACTCATCCTCCTACCATTGTGCGTAATTCTAAGAGTGGAGAGATAGTGGTTGCTCCTGTGTTGAGCAACCTTGTGTTTAGGTCTGTTTGGTGTGGTCCACGGGACTTGACCGAAGGATGCTTCTCTTGTTATACGCCTCTAACAAGGCAAAGTACACATGCACCTTACAGAAAAGGATGGTCACCTAGTAGATTTACGCTTGAGCGCCAAGATCACTCGGCGTGGCGTGTTGATGCTCTTAGGGTATTCGTGGTCATCCCGGACTCGAGTGCTCTAAAGCGACATCTTGCTACTAGAAAGGTTAGAAAGTCGCTTTGTTTTTGGCGGCGTCCGGGACTCGGTTTTCATCTTTGTTGATCGAGTTTTAGTCCCGAGTTGCTCGTGGTCGATCTTTCCGCCGTCCTCTTGATATTCCTCGTTTTTCCCATCGAGGTAGATATCGTGGCGTGAGGTGTTTTCGGGTAGGAGATTTAGCGACCTCGTTGGGATGGTCCGCCTTTGCACCACTAAGCGAGCCAAACCGATGGATGACTCCTAGATCTTCCACTAGAGCCGCTTCTTCCGATCTTGTTAGAGTTGGCGTCGAGAGACACTAGAGTCGATCTTCTTCTTTTGTGGTTGGTACTTTGAGCGTCGTGTAATTGATATTGGGTTCCCAAGTCTTCACTTTATCGATCTTGAGTCTTCTCTTCGACTTGATCGGGTTAAATCGGATGGGGAAGGAGATGTTTGGATTGTTGACTCGGTTGTTCTCGCCATATGATGGAGATTCTCGTTGGTTCTCTTCCTAGTCCGAGCCCCGTTGATGAGTTGATCACTTTTGGGGATGCTTCTTGAGTAGAGTCATTGCTAAAGGTACCGCTGCATTAATGAAAATTTTATTCTTAACGACGTTGCCTTAGTGAGTAAGTCGCAATATAATTTGCTTTACGTTTCTCGGCTTATCGATGACTCTTTCGAGGTAAGCTTTAAGAGCAATGCTTGTAGAATCCTCGATTCATCGGAGAGTTAGTTCTTGGATTTCTAGATTTGGGAGGGTCTTTCGTCTTGATTTTTCTGCTTCTTCTGGGGACTCTTTTCGGTGTTTGATTAGCTCTCTCTTGTATCTTACTGCCTCGCGGCCGGACATACACTTTGCTGTGTGTATGTGTGCTCGCTTTCAGGCTTCTCCTCGCGTCTCTCAGCGCCAGGCGGTGAAGCGCATCTTCAGTACCTTGAGCTACCATTGATTACGGTATCTGGTACTCTTCTTCCTCTTGTCTATCCTTAGAGCATTTTCCGATCTTGACTTTCTTTGGTCAGGGATAGATAGGAAGAGCACTTCAGCACTTGCCAATTCATTGGCACTTCTCTTGTTTCTTGGTCATCTAAGAAGCGGTCCGAGTTGCCTGATCCATCTGCGAGGGCGAGTATGTTGCTTCTGACCGATTCTTTGTAGCAGTGCTCTGGATGAGATCGACCTTGCGGGACTTTGGGTTGGAGATAGAGAGTGTTCCACTTTTCTGTGATAACACTTCTGCTATTTGCATTGCCAAGAACCCAAGGTCAAACACTCGGGACCAAGCACATTGATATTAGATATCACTTCCTTAGAGACCATGTGGACAAAGGAGACATCGTGCTTCAGTTTGTGGAGAGTGACCACCAGTTGGCCGATATCTTTACCAAGCCTTTGGATAGCTCTAGGTTTGTTGCCTTGAGGAGTGAGCTTGGAGTTGTGTGCCCTTACGACATACGTGTGGGGAGCCGATCTGTATATTATGTACTATATTTTATTTCAGTTTTTCCTTTTGTATTGCTATGGGTGCTTATGGGTTTTATTCCTTAGAGTTATGAGTTCACATCACTTAGACTTCTGGCATGCTTTGCATGGACCTCTCATCTTGTGCTTTAGGTTGCTATCATGCTTAATTAGTTGTTCTCTCTTCTCTCTAGGTTGAGTTCCTCACAGGTCTTATAAGTCTAGCGGTGTTGGACCCCTGGATAGACAGAGTGCATGTGTGCACTTCTTAGTTTGGGATCTAGAGGCAGCTTTCCTATGTTAGTCATTGGGGAAGATGAGAGCGAGTTTGAGCCATAGTGTTCTCTACCATCTTTTCTATACTCTATAGCTACCCGATTCGCGGTTTCTTGACTTCTTCCTCCATTACGTGTTTACGGCTTTAATTGAGTTCTTTTCGACTTTTCTTGAGCTTAATCTTGCTAATAACTCAATTTGAACCAGATTTGTGCTTAAAATGGAATCACATGTTGAGGGGGAGTTTAAGAATCTGTCTCATGCATTGCATATAGACTTGATTTTTCATTTTATGAGCTTTGTCTATTATGCACATGATCCATGTTTCATTTTATACACCATGCTATATTATGAAGAAAATTACTTGCTTAGATATGTCCAAGTTCATTTATCTTGCTAAGCTTACAAAAATTGAAAAATGAGTGTTAAAAGAAAAACTTGATAAAACATGTTGCGTTTACTTGCTAAGTTTCTTCTCTAGGTGTATTTGCCATGATTTGTGAAATTCTGGAATTCTTTAGAGTCCCTATAGCAACTTGGGTGAATCTTGTTTGATCCATACTTGAGTCCTTCACTAGCTTAACATGAAAATGCTAAAATGAAAGTAAAACAAAATTGACTCTTTTTGTGCGCATTAGACTCAACACCTCACATTCACAAGACGGCTTCTCATTGCACTTGAGATGAACTTGGAATGTGTTTTGTATGACCAAGATCATTCTCTTAAGAGTCTCTCTTGAGATGATCGATTATGGCTTGAGTCAATTGCTTTAAAAATGAAAAAAAAACATATGTGGGTAAAGAATGCAAATAATGTCAAACATTTGCACCCCGCTATGTCTTTCAAAGATTCAAAGAAAAATTTGCATACAATGAAAAAAAGGCTCGAAGGACCTTGTGTGCACTTCTAGATTCCCCAAAGTGTTGAGTAGGTTGAACTCTAGGTTTTCCATTTGATCCTTTGAATGGCTTTGCTTCTAGTTTTGAAACTAATAACAAGTGTTGCTCATGTTCAATCATGCTAAAAATGACATGATTTTAATTAAATCTTGCTAGCAAAATGATTATTTGCACTTGGACATGCCTTAGCATAGTCTATTTTTTGCCATAACTTAGCTTGGTGTCATAACTTGTCTTGTTGATCACATGGATAATCCTCAAAGCTCCCTTAGGCTGCATTACTTGCATAAAAACAACAAAAAAAAGGGAGAAAAGAAAATGTCACCTTGATGCCGATATTGCCAAAAGGGGGAGAAATCGTAGAAAAGGCATCATTTTGCACTTGATTCTTCTTTCTTATGATCTTTGTTAATCTTTGCTATCGTTCATAGAACATAAGTTGCCAATTTGGTCATGTTCTTCATTTCTATTTCTTTGATCAAGTTTGGCTTTGCATTCAAATTGCTTTCTTCTCTCTATTCAAACTCAATACTTATACCTTTTCATGTGTTTGTCAATATACTCATCAAGGGGGAGATTGAAAGACCATGTGGAGGTCTATCCTTGTGTGTGATGAGTAATTGACAAGATTTGAGATTGGATTGATTTAAAATTGAGTTTGATTTGAATTGGATCTTCAAATTGAAGCAATTTGAGTGTTGGTTGCTTTTTCCTAGTGCTACCGGCCTAGGGGCAGTAGCACCGGACCATTGGGCATAATTATGATTGATTAATGATTTTGTTTGACGCAATGCACTCATGTGAGTGGTTGCATGGATTGACTTTGAGTCAAGTCGTGGACTTGTGCTCGGTTGCGTTGTTTGTTTATTAGGTGTGCGAGTGTTGCTCGAGGGCGAACGTGGTCGATGACGGGACCGGAACTAGGTTCATGGAGGAACTGAGGTTCGGGACTAGGTTCAGGGAGGAATCGAGGTCCTGGTGGTCGAGGATGTCATGCGGGACGTTCGGGCTAGAGAAGGTGCACACGAAGGCTGGTTAGTCACGTGTATGCGGCAGGTGGGCCATACGCGTGCAAAAGCTGTATTGGGCCATGTTGGGCCAAGTGGAATTGTATACAAACTGTATTGGGCCATGTTGGGGCCAAGTGGAGTTGTATACGAATTCTTTATGGTTGCTCAGTATAAATAGGGGGAGGTGTCTCCTGTTTACGTGGGCAAGAAATTAGGGTTTGTACTCTTTGGTGTTGGAGTACTGTTAGACAAAAGAAATAAAAATTGCTTTTTCGGCGGCTGAGACTAAGCCGTTTTTCCAAGCGAGTTTTAAGCGTTGTGACTTGCGACCATCGACTTTTTGCATGAGCGTTTTGTTTCTGGGCGTGCACTCGATCGACTAGAGTGGCGACTAGAAGTTCCTAGCGGCGGCTACCGGAAAGAAAAAATCCGGCGGCTTTCCTCCTGAGTCTTGGCGTACATGCATGCAGCAGAGGGTCTCTACTCTCGGCGTGAGTTCCTATCGACTAGATAAGTTCTTGCATTGTCTTGCACGTTATTTTGCATGGCGTGACTAGAAAGACGTTCGAGAGTTCCTTGTCATTGCATCTTCTCTACTTTGAGAGCGGTGGAAGCGATCGAGCGACGCTTCTGATAATCTCGCATTGCTCTGATGATTATCGCGATTCTTGTTCACAAAGAGGTTTTGCTACTGATGATTTCGTTTTGATTGCTTCATTTTCTTTTAGTAGATTGAATCATTGTATCTTTTTATTCAACAAGTTTAATTTTGATTTGATCCATCTAAAATCTTCTTAGGGCATTAATTTAGTGTTCTTCAAAGTTTTGTTGGTTAATCTTTTGTAGATTGTGATTAATCACGAAATTAGGGTTTGCTTAATTTTCGTCATATTACATCACAGCAAGCTTGCAGGATTTATAACTTTTGATCCGTAGATCCGATCGACCTCATTCTTGTTGCGTTAGTTTCAGATTTGAATCTAGTTTATACAGTTAAAATTTCACGTCAATCCGACGGTTGGATCTTCGGTAATTACAGTTTTAGTGAACATCATTAATCTGTTTGTGTTGAAACCGAGAGCAATATTTCATAATTAATTTAGGGGTTTTGTGAATCAAGCAAATTTTGATTTTATCTTCCGCTCAATCATTCACCCCCCCTCTGATTGTCGCCATCCGATCCTACAAAAATACATTAACGGGGACAACAATTAACTGGTACATAGAATAGAAAATACATTGACGGAGACAACAATTAACTGGTACATAGAATAGAAAATACATTGACGGAGACAACAAATAACTTGTACATAGAATTGCATTATCCACAATTACGACGCGCCTCAGACTCGTCCATATCGTTCCTAATACGCCGTGTCCTTCGACGCCCGACCTTCTGCTTCAACATTCGGATGTCCGGTACCCATCGATGCCCTGGAGGGGGGGCTGCCGTGAACGATCCATCGACCCGTTAGTACCCGTACACCTCGTTATGCCACGTGTTGAGAACACTTTGCTTGTAGTAGTAGTGGGAGATGTACGGACGACATGACTGGTGTGTCTCGCTTTCTGCGCGCAATCACGTCGAAAGCACGGCAAGTCTTCGCAGGCGTGGCTTCTGGCGAGAGCACTCGCGATCGGCGGCTTCGGAGTATGCACAGATGGGAAGTCCTCTGCGGTGGGCACCTCTTCGACCCGGTCACCGCGATGCACGTGGTACCTCCGTTCCACGCCACTCTCCGTGTCAGCGATGTGTCTGTGCCTTACGTGTCTTGTTTGCCATGTACGTAGAGACAACCGTCGAAAGTACGACAGAGCGATTGTCCGACATACATGCAACGGAGGCCTTGTACCGCTCAACGAAATATCTTTAGGTGCCTAGTAACACACCCTCAACAATGCCCACCAACGGGAGGCATCTCGCGCCTTTCATTACCCAGTTGTAAATCTCCGCCAGGTTGGTTGTCATTATTCCATAGCGGGAACCGCCCTCGTCATGCTGAATGGACCATTTCTCCAACGGCTCGTGTCGTATCCAGTCCGTGAAACTCTTTATGCTTGCCCGACCTCGCCGGATGTTTGTCGTCGGTCGGGGCGCACACAAGGTCAGGGGTCATCTCCTTGCTCGTGGTACACCATAGGGTTCCTTGACGAACTAGCGCCATCCCTTGGATTCATTGATTGCTTCTTGGTTAGTTCATCCAACGTCCTCCACAGCGACTCGAACTTCCTCTGCTGGTTCTGTTTGCACAGCCGCTTGAACATGTTCATAAGTTCCTTGTTCTGGCGATGGAAAAATTGGCACCCATGTGCCTCATGCACCACCTGCTCTTCAGGTCTTGCCACTTTGCTGCTCCCACGACGTCGGACCCTTGTTGCATATCCACGATCGCCCTCAGCAACCCTGCATGTCGGTCATGGATGACACATACATCGGGGCGGTCTTGCACTGTTGCCATCTTGACTCTTTCAAGAAACCGATTACCGACTCTTCGTGTTTTCCCCCTCCACGAAGGCCAATGCGACCGGTAGAACCTGGTTGTTGGCGTCCACCGCGATTGCTGTTAGAATCTGGCCCTTGTATTTCCCTGTGAGGAATGTGCCGTCCATGCAAATGACCGGGCGACAGTGCCGGAAGGCATTAATGCATGCGCCGAGGGCGAAGAAGGCCCGCTGCAAGACCCACTTACCCGCGCACGCACCATCCGCGGGAAACTCCGCAAGGTCGATGACCGTACCGGGATTCCTACTTGATATTGCCCTGAGCAAGTGTGGAATATTCTCGTAAGAAGCCTCGTATGTCCCGAACCGTATTTGCAAAGCTGTTCTTTTTGCTCTCCAAGCCTTTCCGTAGCTAATCTTGTACTGAAACCTCTCCTCCACGGCTCTGATAATGGATCGAGGCTGCAGGTGCGGATTGTCGATGATCGGCCATAAACACATTTGCCACCCAAGTGGACGACGATTGCGGTGTTCTGCTCGCTTCCTCCGATTAGCGATTATGCTCGTCACTATGGAATATTTCGATAGTCCTCCACTTCCCTTGTATGCATGCACCGCCATGGGCACGAATCAACTACGCACTTCACGTCGTAGTCTTTTTCTTGGACTTCACTACCTGAATTGGCGCCAAGAGACATTGACCAAGATGCTTCACCGCATCCATCACGGCCTCCTTATCTTTATATATGGCCCCTCGCGACCTCGTTCTCATGATACTCCCATGCATCTCTGTTCCTTCATTCATTGTCGGTCTTGAAATTATATTTAGTCCACGCACCGGGCAGCACCTCAGAGTATTGTCCTCCTCGTCCGGCGTTCGCCATCGTGGACTTCCTCATCCGCACGGTCCTCCTCCTCCATCAACTCAACTATGTGCTCCACCTCCTCCCCTCGTCGGCCACCCGCGCCTCCACGGTGGCTCCTCGCCCCCTCGATCCGTCGCCACCGCCAACCTCGCCACCACCTTCATCATCGCGTTGTTGCATATCTCAGATTCCTCCTCCGTAATATCTACCCGACATCACGCACCTCCGACACCGATGGAGGTACACAGTACCAATCTACCGGCAACATGAGCGCCAACCCGCTCTACAACAGATCCAACATAGCTCCTCCATGCCGAGGTCGCGTTAATAGGAATCGATTCTCCATAAAAAAAGTCTGCGACGACTTACTCTTGCTCTAACCCGCAAATTAACACTCTGGGCATCCAAACTGAACATCCGAAATATAAACTCCATCAAACCCCTTTATGTTCTATCTCTCGGCCTAGATATGCCCTGTATGACTACTGAAAATCCCGACAAATCGACTCCATTCGGCCCCTGTGCTATCTCCCCATCTCCATAGAATATCTGAAAATACAATGTCTCCGACATACTGCCTACAACGTCGAACCGAAAAAATCATCATTTTTACCCTACTGATTTGTAACGGCGCCTGCCATGTTTTTAAATATACTAATTTTTAACGTAACACGGTCATTGACTATAAATAAGTAATTCGATTACCTATATTACATACCGCAAATATTACATATCTAAAATATTAAATACCGCAAATACTAAATATTAAATCTCTAAAATATTACATACATAAATACTAAATATTAAATCAGTAAACATTGCCTAATATTTCTACTATCCAATCCTAACTAAATTAAATTTCCAAATACTATATTGATTCTCAACATTTCTAAATACTACAATCCTAATATTTCTAAATACTATATTAAATCTCTAAACATTGCCTAATATTTCTACTATCAATCCTAACTAAATTAAATTTCTAAAAACTATATTGATTCTCAACATTTCTAAATACTACATTAAATCTCTAAACATTACATAATATTTGAACTACCCCATCCTACTACATTAAATTTCTAAATTACTACATTTCTATATTTCTAAATATTACAAAATACTAAAATTTCAAAAAAATTACATATAAATTCTATCGGACTTACCTTCAAAAACGATGAATATTTTTCCCTTTTTTTCTTCCTCTCTCTTTTTCCTCTCCTTCCTCTTCTCTTCTTCTCCTCGCTCTCGCTCTCGCTTCTCGTGAAGCAGCAAATGGGCACGATGTCGCGTCTGGGTATAAAAATACACGGTCGTGCTTTGGGGCCCGACGTCGCTTCACCATGGGCGATCACTGGCGACGGTGACGCGTGTCAGCGCTTGCGTTTAATAAACGGCGTCGTTTCCAACCGTTAGGTGGCCTCCGTCGCCGGATGCAGGCGATCGCCCATCTTGAGGCGAAGGCGGGCATTTTTCAAAATTTTTCCCGCGGGCGACTAGTTCTGAAAAAACGATTAAAAATAAATATTAAATAAAAAAAAATCCGGACGGGGTGGCCTATTATAAGGAAGGGTGGGCTGTGGGCCTCCAGAATCCATTCCAGGGCCTTTGCGGGACGGGCCTGGGTTTGCTTGCGTTTGAGTTTTCGCTTCTCTTTTTTATTTTACTAGATAAAGCCTCTCATTGGATCTTCCTTCCAAGGCAACTTTCCCAATCCTGCTATTTTCTGTGAAATTTTTTCATGTCCCCTCCCCTGTGCTGATTCTGCAAAATGTCTTGCAAAAATCGCCCTAAGGAGACATCAAAATATCCATAATATTTTATATGGAATAGATGGCTCTGCTCACAGATTACCTGCTTTGTGATGCATTGGCTAGACATCAATATCTGTGTGCTATGAGAATTCAATACATCCTCAGCCTCATATATGTCTATGTTTTCCAATCAAACTGACGATTGTTCATGCTTTTTTCCCCAGAATCTGAAGGATTAGCGAGTGTTACTATTCGCAAAGAGTATATTTTCTATTATGTTAGGAATTAGAGCAGCTTATTAAAGTGTTGCCACCAAAGTCAATCATGCAAGTTTTCCTCTAGGTAAGATGACCTCTGTTTTCTACAGCATTAACACATCGTACTACATGACATGACATCCTTTGCTACATGATACTGGCTCTACCAGGAATGTTACTTGAAGGAGGAGGTGTAATCGACTGGTTCTACACACATGACTGCCTTGATCATCATCATAGGATCGCGGGTGCTTGAGTTGATCTCCCATCTTCCGCGTGATTCATTCAACTACAGCAGTGACCTTCAATGTTGCTAGCAACCTTAAAATAAGATCACTTTGGACTATGCTTGCCTCCCCTGTGCTGTGCTGTGCTGTATTTCACAAAGTTAGATTTTTTTTTTCTTTTCAAAATACCCAAATTACCCCAGCCGCATCCTCCATGCCAGTGCCATGGCGTAGAGGACGCTAGCTAGATCGGTGACGCTCATCTCCCGGAAGGATCACAACAAGGGAGGTCTACGACGTCGTCTCGCTCTCCAGCGACCCCCGCTCGCAGCAGCGCATCACAGCCGACCACACAGGCGGCCACAACCCTACCTGGAACCTACGCCACCCGCCTCTTCACCGTCTCGGCCTCCGGCGCTGGGTCAGCGGCCGCGACGTCGGCGAGGTCCACATCCCCCTCTCCGGCGCGCTGTCAGGACCCGATTTTGTATCTCTGACCAATATAGCAAAAGCCTCCCATAAATTCAGAGAAAAGAAGAAAAGAGCTAGGGTTCTAAGCTATACAGATAGGGGATACAATACATACACTAGAATATGCGAAATCATTTCCTGATTCCATTTTCCTCCTTGTTTAGGGCTTGTTTGGGAGCTCAAATCTCGGCAGGGATCCCGGCCCATTCCCTACGCTAAAAGTCCACTAGGCTACTTTTCCCTGAATTGGTAAAAAATGTATTTGGATGCCCACTAGACAGGATTTTCCTGGCCCAATCCATTCCCTTTCCGCGCTTGTTTCGGAGCTCAAATCTCGGCAGGGATCCCGGCCCATTCCCTAGGCTAAAAGTTCACTGGGCTACTTTTTCCTGGGCTGGTAGAAAATGTATTTGGATGCACTCTGGACAGGATTTTCCTGGCCCAATCCATTCCCTTTCCACGGGGAAAAATTCCGCGACTCCTCGCGTCGGGCTCGCTTTCCCCGTCGCCTCCTCGCCTGACGGAGCCTCTCCCGACAGTGCCTCCGCTCACGCTGCCTCCTCTCGCGCCGCCTTCGCTCGCGCCGCTCAAACAAATCTCGCGCAGGGGTTGGGGGCGCTCAGGCTCGATCCGCGGCGGAAGCCTGTCGGGCCCCGAATCTGCAAATCCGGGCCCTCTGTGTATTCTGTATTAGTCCAGGATCACGCTAGTACACACAGGATAAACAGGCTGAAGTATCACAATCATACACATCGGAATTAATAATAAAGTACTTCAAGCATGAATATAAACGAGTTACAAGACCTTATGGTCACCTTACAATAATTCGCCACGCAGGGCGATAAATATCAAAGTAGCACAAGTTCAATAGCGAAAGCAAAAATACGGTGATGAACCCCTTATAGCCACAGGCAACTGAGTGCGGCTCAACCCTAATCCTCCTGACCTTCGTTGAACTCTTCTTCCCACGCTGGCATAGCTTCTTCTTCTGAGGTTTTTGTTGTAGCAAGGTGAGTATACAACATACTCAACAAGTCATGCACAATGCAGTTCTATTACTACATGCATGGCTTAGTCCAAAGGAAAGGCTTGGTTTGGTTATTTTGCATAAAGCGGCATTTCTTTTAACAGGTAGTCTTATTAGATTAAAAGCGGTAAAACCAATATTATTAATAATTAGTTTCTCAATTCTTTTCCAGAGTTGGGCACACAGCCCTAGTTCCATTCATCATTCTTTGGCACACAGCCACCCATTCCACATTTTTTTATTTTAAAAATCTAACCCTTGACTGTAATCCCCGAGCATTGTCCAATACCGCGGATGCGGCTATTCGAATAGATTTAACACACACCCTGCAGAGGCTGTACACTTTACCCACAGGATACAGTCGCTCACCACACAGGTGATTGATTGCAACAAAGTTTTTCGGAGACTAACACTTAACCAGTGAACCTCTCCAGTATTGCCTTTCTAACACTTCCCTCACACAGAGCCGAAGTTTAGAACAGACAAATACAGTTGGACGGGTACCAAGCCGCAACACAGGTACGCTCCCCCATACGGTTACATTTTGGTGTAACTGTCGCCCCGAGGTGTCAAAGGAAAGATATTAGAAACCTACTAAACTAGGTCCGTCCCATTCTAGACAAGTGGTTGTACGAGTAACTCAGATCAAAGGCTCGCAAGGTGAAGTCCTTAACTGTCCAGGGCAAGACATCCATTTTATACTTCTCGGCACACAGCCTTTACAATCTCAATACATCCCGTTGCCACACAGGCCCTCCTGGCACGAAGCCTTCTTGCCACTTGCCCCGGTTCAAATAATTTCCCACCCCGGTTTGCATTTATGCAACACATGTCAATGCCCACTTCATTGCACGAGTAGAACCACACAGGTTGCTACCCTCAATTCCATTTCATGACAGCATCGCATTATTCTAAAATGCGTTCCATAATTGTTTAGTCAGTATTGATTTGCGATTTGAAAATCATTCAACGTATACAAACAGGCTAAGCGACTAATCACGGTCTAGCCTCCCGTGTTGGCGTTAATATAGCAACCAACATAATTCAATATCTTAGGGTGACAAGGTGGTCAGGGCATACAATAATATTAACAAGATGACATAAACAAGATGGTATTTTAGCTACCTTTCCAACATAGGCAATATCATTTTTAATGAATATAGCATGCATAAATTGAATCGAAATACATTTTAAAATCTAGGGCAATATGGTCAAAGCATGACTTGCCTTCGAAAAGTAGTTGGTCCTGGTCTGAAATCTGTGACGGGTCTTCGAATTCTTCTCCGACAGCTCCCGGCAACTCGGAGTCTATTCGGAACAAACGTGCACACAATAATTATACTAAAACAGACAGCAAGATCATCACTAAAAATAAAATAAAAATCACCATTAAATAGTCTACATTTTTACAAATTTTTAGGAACTGGATTCACCCAATTCCGAGTTGAAATGCAAAAGTTATAGCATTTGCAAGTTTCTGAAATTCAAATAAAGAAATAACCGAATTAAATGATTTATTTTTCCACTGGAAAACCGGATTAATTCCCCCCCCCCCCCCCGCGTGACACGTGTCAGCACTAGAGTGAGCCACGTCGCTCTCGGCCACTGACAAGTGGGCCCAGATCGGTCTGCAGTCCGCGACAAAGACCGCCAATCGATGGTCGACGGCGCGATCTCGACCCTCCATCAAGGATCCGATGGCCATCTTCAACCGCAGGCACCGAGGTCGCGTGGGCGACGCCTACCGTCGGATGAGGATCCTACGGTTGCTGCTACCCGAGCGATACACTGCTACGAAGCCTACGTGGCTTAATCCTGACCGCATATTCGAGATCTAACAGTCTTCATCAAACGCTGTAGTTGCGGCTACGCAGACGCACCAGCACGGTCGGATGCAGATCCAACGATGCAGGGTACCCGAGCGATTTCCTATTCCCGCGCCTACGTGGCCTCACTCGAGCGGTTGGATCACCATCTAACGACCATTTTTACCCGAAAACATCCCGGTCTAGCGCTACAGAGGAAGGGACGTGGCGTTACCTTGGTCGTCCGATGAAGATCCCACGGGTACCGTTACCCGGGAAGTTTACTATTTACTAACCTGCGTGGCCCGATCAGAACCGCACGATCACCATCTAACAGACCAGATCAAACCATACTGCTTCAGCCTAATTTGAAAAGGGAGGACACGTGGCTTTACCTCGGGCGTTGGATGGAAATCTGACGGCGGAGGTGAGCTGCGAAGTGTCGAAGGAGTGGCGGTGGTGCTCGTCGCCGGACTTGGAGAAGAAGAAGAAGGCGCGGGCGTTTGCGAGCGTCTCCGGTTGAAAGAGGCGGCTTGGGTGACGGAGCTTGGCACGGCGGACTCGCAGAGGTCTCAGGTGCGGCGGAGAGTAGCGAACGACGACGGAATGAGGAGAAGAACCAAGACAAAAGAAATGGCAACTACGGCGAGCTCTAGCGCACGCTACGGAGGATGGCAGAGCACGAGAGAAGTGGCAAAAGGAGCGGAGTGGAGTGCTCAGCACGGAGGTCTACTTCACCCGCTCGGACACGCCTCGATTTGCGCGCAAAATCTCTGACACGATCCGCGGCGGCCAACGGCGACAGCGGCGCGTCAGGCGCACACTCCCAATGTGTCCGGTCCCATCGCACCGACCGATCGCCATCCAATGGCGCAGATTGAAAAACAGTTCGATGAAGCTGTGCCACGCGTCGATATCCTAACGGTCGCTTAACGTGATCCAACGCCTCGCGTGCTACGAGCGACGCGGTCCAACTGCGACCGTCCGATCGGTATCGCACGGCAGCGAAGCAATGGCGCTAGGGTTTTCTAAGCGAAACACGTTGTTGGGCCCCAACATCGTAGCTAGCCTTAATCCGGGTTTTATCAATTAAATTAAATCCAGAAATGCGAAATAATTATTTAGGGCACTAAAAATACTCGAAAAATTCTAGAAAAATTCCAGAAAATATTTCAGAGCATTTTGGGCCTAAATAAAATATTTTCATTTATTTTTGATAATTACATTTTCTGATATTTAATTATTCCAGAGAAGATAGTCTAAATAAATTTCAATTAAATCCAAATAAATCCCAAAAATTCAGATAAATCCAATTAAATGCAAATACATTTTAATTAATTTACAAAAATTTAAATAACTCTAAAAATTAAGATTAAGCCAAATTTTGGAACGTTACAAAGCCCCAGATAGAGATAGGTTTCGGACCTCCCCGGCTCCCCATTTTGGCGTGGCTGACGCTGATGCGGCGTTGATTTGGTGGTGTGATTGTTGCAGGTGGTGGTGGATTAGGAGGAGGGTGGCCGGCGGGGATGGCGTCGCTGAGGAAGGAGGGGTTCCTGACGCAGGAGCAGCGGGAGAAGCTGCGGATCGCGGTGCAGAACATGGAGACGCTGTCGCTCGCCGGCGGGGGGCACCACCTCCTCACTCCTGCAGCAGTACGAGCAGCAGCGCGCCGCCTCAACCACTGCCGCCGCGAGGTGAAGAAAGGTGAGGTGGTGGCCGGTTCCTCGATCTATTTCTGCCCTGTTTACTAGCTTCCTTGTTGTTACTGAGTTGGTTCTAGTGCATGACATGCTTGATTAGGATATAAGATGAGACCAGTGCTGCTATTATTGATTGTCGCTGCCTTAGTTGTGTACTGGTGTTAGTTAGCTTGTTATTTATGCCACATGTGGAGTTTTAGTATCTTGAAATTCAAACTCTGAGAAATTCAAAATGGAATGTTACAGTTCATATCTTGTAGCTTCGCTGTGATTGAGAACATGCAGTGGCAATGTTACTCATTGCTTGTTTGGTTGGCAAGCTGGATTGTTTAGTCCATGTCCATGTTCATTTGAGTTGTACTCTGATTAATTTAGCGGTGATGAGTTCATCGCCGTGTTGACGTGGCATTTCCATTTTTTCTTCTTTGCAAGTGCAGTCCGAGGTCGACTTCCTGGGCAGATTGTCGCACCCGAACCTGGTGAAGCTCCTGGCAGATTGCAAGTGCATGAAGGAGATCTGTTGATGTCTTGTACCATTGTAGAACCTGCTTTTCTTCAGTCTTGCACTTTCCCTATGCAGCTAAATCAGTTAATTTTATATCGGAGTGCTGTATGCCTGCATTGATCTGTGCTGGTTGCTATTTCCTTTTGAACGTTTGTTCCTGAATAGCATATATATAATTGGTGTGATGATTTATGCAGCGTCCACATAAAGACCAGCAATTGAAAGCTTGTTTTGTTCCGTGCCAATCAAAATCAACAACCAAGGTTCTTGTCTGATCTCGACGTCCAGCTTCCATCTGCCTTCGGTATGCTTCCTGTACATCCATGTTCGACTTTCCAAACGAACCAAAGTTCGTATTAATTTTGTCATTCTTGGGTCAACATAACATGTTATTTCTTAGCTTCTTAATTTGGTTACTGAATAAGTTGGGAAAATGGATGCTGTCTCCATAAACAAGGTGTTCATGTTTAGTCTGTATCCATTTCAATTTTCGATGTACTCGTAACACACATGTATTCATCACACACTCTGTGTGCACATGAGTTCTACTGGAACTCTTCTATGCTCTGATAATATGGCATTATTTATGTAGTTCCGTTTGCCGAGGCAAATGCTGAGAACTCCAGCGCTGGTCCTGGAGCAAAGGATTATGTGCATGTGCGCATTCAGTAGCGCAACGGCAGAAAGAGTCTGACAACTGTTCAGGGCTTGAAGAAAGAGTTCAGTTACAACAAGATCCTCAAGGATCTCAAGAAGGAGGAGTTCTGCTGCAATGGTACTGTAGTCCAGGATCCACAGCTAGGCCAGGTACGAAGCACTTGGACATGCTCAATAATTCTCAGTTATCTGCTAATGTTGATATACTGATAAACTCACTGTCTGCAGGTCATTCAGCTTCAAGGTGATCAGCGTAAGAATGTGGCTACTTTCCTAGTTCAGGTATTCATCTATTAATATTTCTGCATCTGATGGCTGGGATTGTGAAGGAGCACATTAAGATACACGGTTTCTAAGCTACCTAAACGCTCGTATGCGTTATATTGTGTGCTACCAGATATTGGGAAGCCTTTGCTTGAAGCTGTGACAGTTCTAAACTCCTCTATATCCAAGACATAAGATTATTGTCGCTATTAAGTGTTTCTTACTTGATGCAAGTTGTGTTGTCACCTCATTATGCACTATCAGCATACGAGTATGGTTTGTCTGAGATATTGCCGACTAAATAAAAGTACCTACTGTTTGACTATAGCTTTGCGTTTGGTTCTTAAGTTATTTCTGTCATCACCGTGGTTATGCATAATTTTGTTCTAGCTTGTTGCGTACCTGATAATCTACTATACTGCAATCTTGTGGCTGCTTTATGTTATTCAGTTTTTTTTTCCTGGTTAAATTGGATTCCCCCTGTGTTGTATTTTCTAGCTGCTAAAAGAGTGCCTAGAGTATTTTTTTAACACGATTAATTTAGTGTCCAATGGATCTTACGGGGCTTATAGCCGTTACAATATAGCCGTTATGTTGGCCATTACAATAAATTTCAAGTTTTAGAATCCTACAATTAAAAATAGCCGGTCAATTTTTTTTCTGGTAAAATATAAACATGTATTTCTCAGCATGTGTTCTTTTCTTTATCTTTCTAGATGATGGTATGCGTTTAATATGTCAAATTCTGAATGAAATTTCTTCTGTGGTGAAAAAATATAATGGTACTGTTGAGCCATTGTTCTTCTGAAATCCCTGTGAAGAAATTTTTTGTTGTTACATACAATATGTGATTTGCTTAATTGTGATGTTGTTTTTGAATTTTACATTTTTTTTTGAATTTTTTTGCATGGTCGGGATTTTTATCCCTATTGTTCCCAAATAGCAGTAAGGATTTTCTTCCCCTAGGATTGAGGGGGATTCAATATGCCTTCAAAATTCCCTTTAGGGAAAATTTTCCCTGGGTTTCTTTTCCCTAGCATCCAATCCAAACAAGCCCTTAAGACTTTATGCCTCATAGTTTTTCTTCGATTAACCCAAACAGTAACAAGTCAAATGAGACTTGGTAACAACACAACAAAGCGAGAGTAAATTGCTAATAGCGACAAACTGATTAACTACAGGTTTTTCCGGAAAAAACCGTTTGGCTGTCATCTGACCGTTGGATCTCCTCTCCTCCTTGATCGCCAGCCGTAGACGTTCCTTAATTGAAGTCGCTGTAAAATTTGGATAGCTTGGTCGGATCTGGGAGTACCTGGACCAAGAGACTAGCAGCAGCTGCTGCGAGGTTCCTATAATCGTATCAGGCCTAACATGCCAGACCCCGGAGGCGGAGGGGACTCGAGTGAATCATAATGAAGACATTATTATGGCTATTTGCAGGGTGCCTGAGCACCATTGTTAAATCTGGACGATAATTTCGTGACAGGTATGTCTAGCCCAAGAAGCTTATGCTATTTGCCATCACTGCCACCTTAACCTAGTTCTCAAACAACAATGCACATGAAAAAAGAAAACAATAAGGAATCAAGCAAAATATCAAACGATCATTTAAGCATTTAATGGTAAGGGAGCTTACTTCTCAGCATGTCGTCAGAGCTTGTATCCGGACGGGTGCATCAGTTTGTTTGCCCAGTGTCGTCAAACAAACTTTCCAGTAGAATTCCCATAAAAAGAACACACGACACTCGTACAATATCCACTCCAGACCCTGCAGTACCCTCCTTCTGATACCCCAAACTCAAAACAGGTTAGATGGCCACCCATACCTATGTGAGTAAATTTCAAAAAATTACAAGTATTTTTTTCACAAACTATCAAAAAACTACAAATTGTAGCTCCTATTTCACAAAACTACAGATTTCACAGGAACTTGTGTCACAAAACTACATATTTTAGAATTGACCGTTCCTTGTAGCGGGTCTTAACAATATGGACCCACATGGCAGCCTCCCACACTCTCATTTCCTATTTCACTCGTACGTGAGGCTGCCATATAGGCTCACATTGTCAGATCTGTTACAAGAAACGGCCAATTCTAAAACCTATAGCTTTGTGATACAAGTTTTCCTAAAATACGTAGTTTCATGAAATAAAAACTAAAACATATAGTTTTTTTTAGTTTGTATAAGAAATGTGTAGTTTTGTGAAATTTGCTCTACCTTTTAGAAGGGTTGACTCAAATGTTTATCCTGGTTCTGCAGTACCCCCTTTTATGCCCAGCAACAACAGCTTAATAAAGCTCCTTTCAACAAGGACTTAAGGTCAAACGCATTCTTCTCTATGCATTATCAATCCCACTGTGTATAAATATTTTGTTGTTTGAAATGTCCAAGCGATCTTTTCAAGTTCTCAACTCAGGTACTGGCGTACTGCAAGTCTAGCATTCGGTCTCAGAAGACTGACCACACACATCACCCTAGCTCAGGAAAGCACTTCATTCAGGAGAGCAAAATGCACCTTTGCATGCTGCAGGGATAGACCAGGCCATCGTGTGGTTTCTTGGATTTTAGCTTTACTACCTTCTTTTCTCTCCAATTCAATCAAAATTCTTGGATAACTAGCTCATCTGATCTGATCCATTAACCTACAGCTCTGATGAGAAGTTAATGAGAGAGGGATCACAGTTGATGGCTTCTTTTATGAAAATACTACAGTTTGGTAATTATGCACATGAGCACCAACAC
This sequence comes from Guadua angustifolia, assembly GCA_036346375.1. NCBI lineage: Eukaryota > Viridiplantae > Streptophyta > Magnoliopsida > Poales > Poaceae > Guadua > Guadua angustifolia. The sequence continues at coordinate 323,367 of CM070507.1, read as the reverse complement.
ACATAATTGGGACTACAGAGCAAAGAATACAAAGAAAGCAGAGACAAAAAAAAGCACCAGACAAGAGGGGGAAATTACATACTATCAGTTAGAATTAGTAGTAGTTATCAGGCTGTGTTCAGACAGGCTAGCCATGTTAATTGGATTGAGCTTCATTACTTCAAACCATGGTTGTCAAGGCGTACCTAGCAACCACCATGGCGAGTGCCAGGCACCAAGACGCCTAGGCATCAAGGAGGGTGCCATGGCGTCGTCAAGGTGAGGTACAGTGAGTGACATTAAGACAAGTAACAAGACAACACATTAGGATAGAGAGCAGCAGCAGCAAAGCTGCAGAGGAATAGAGGACAGAACAGATCAACAGCTGGCCAGCAGCATAGAACTCAGGGGAGCTCACCAGCAGCCGATGCAGGGAGTGGAGGAGGCAGGGGAGATCACCGGCGGCAGGGGAGCTCCTCACTACAGGGAATGGAGGCGACAGGGGAGCTCCTCGCCACAGGGAGTGGAGAAGGGAGGGTCAGGAGGTCTCATCGGCGGCTGGCGCAATCAAGGGTGGCGGCCAGGGTTGCAGGCGGCAGTGGCTAGGGTTGAAGCCTTGAAGGAGCACCCGACTACCCGAGGTCGTCTTCCTTACACAAACCTTTTTATCTGGCCCTTGCCCCAGCTAGCAGGCCAAGTTGGCCGCCCAGAGTCTCGCCATGGACGCCCGGCCATTCTAGGCACCCGCCTAGACCTCCAAGGCGAGGCGAGCACCCACGGCGTCGACCCAACAGCGCCGTAACAACCATGCTTCAAACTGTGTTACAAGTAAGGTGATATCCGATGGAACTATTGTCAATTAGGATTTATGAATAACGATAGATATATTCTTTTGTAATTTATTTTATTCAGTGTCTAATGTTTTTCCAATGGCCTTGAATTCTACATCTTTTATGTGCACAGGACGCCATTGTTGCTTGAAACAAAGAAAGGGAGCTACATTGCAACTGATACAGCCCCAAAATTTCCAAGAAACATTGTCGACAAACCCCCACATGTACCCAAAGTGGCCGAATATGTTATAATGCAACAACCAAAGGTGCAAAAGTTTCTCCCAAAAAATGTCTTTGGAACATACCTGGAAAGAGAAGCTTGCGCATAGCAGCAAGCTTAAATATAATTGTGCTGGCACAAATTAAGTTCAGCCATAGATTATCAAGACAAAGTTCACCAATGCAGAGCAACCGCCAAAGACAGATCCAAAGATTTTAATTTATGATAAACTCACACTTCGCCAACAGCTAGCTGCAAAACAACATGAACACATAATGCAGGAATCAGTTATGGTTACAATGCACATCTTCAGCAAAACATGAGGACAAGATAAAATATTGCAATGCTTGTAGCTGCAGAACATCAAGATTTAACCATTAAATTGGTACAATGAAAAAGGATTATATGCATATGCAAAGCTCACACTCGTGTGCTTGTTTGTGTGTACTGAATTCAAACATGATATTTGAGGCCATTATGAGTGACAATGAAAAACAGCAAGCATTGCAAACATACTACCATTACCATGCATTATGAAAAGAAAAAAGGTAAGAATGCAAATCAAGAACAAACAAATAATACCTAGCTCATACTACATATGCATGAACCTTAACCTCAACATACGATCTAATTCTCTGGATTTTCTTCCGGGGTGGAAGAAAGCACTAATTCAATGGACAATATTGGCATTTGACATAACAATAGAATTAAGATAGCTATCATGTTTGTAGAGAATTTTTTTCTACATGACAAATTACAGCTACATCACTTAAAAGTCCCATATATAAATGATACTTGATTTTCTCTAAATTAATAAGTCAAGCCATTGTTTTGAATGAATGTATTTGTATCAGGTGCATTTTAACAATGTCCCATGCCTAAAAGTTTGATGTGAGGGACTGGATTAACATCATTACCAGTCTACCATAATGTTCAGTAAGCAAAAAGTAGTCCTCTGTTTTCACATGACCAAGTAAAGCTTAAAGCTCATAATGTTGATAGGCCAAACCTTCGCAGAATTAAACCATGGTGCAGGACAACATTCATGTTTCAGTGTTCTGAAAGAACCATTCGTTGCAACCTCAGCATTGAACTCCATTGCTGATAAGTCAACGTCATGGGGTTCAAGATGCTCGCTTCCTTTCCCATTAGGCAAACACTTACCATTAGGTAATCCAGAAACATTATATGCATCTTTTTCCTCTTCTGCATACTTCCAAAAGCTTGAGTATTACTATAGGTGCAACAACAGATGGAAGGAAGGAATGATGCAAAGTCCAAATTCATAAAGTGGAAAACACAAATGTTGCCAGTGGTAACAACAACAACCACCACCAAGCCTTTTGTCCCAAACATGTTGGGGTAGGCTAGGAAAGAAACCCAATCAAAATCAAATGTTGACAGTGGTAAGCAGAAGATAATTAACCTTGTCTTGCAGCTGTAATTCCATCCAATCTTTTCGTTAGCAACGATGTCCCAGGGAACAACATCAAGTTAACGTTACGAAGTTGTTTCTTCTCATCATCCTCAATAGGTTTGAAATCAAATCCTGACACCCATGTATTAACCAACTCTGGGATGGCAGAAAGGACCAACATCTCAACGTGAAATGATCTCAGCATCTGTATTAAAAGGAAAAGGAGAACTCACATGGTCAAATCTAGATATGCAAGCATGCAAGTAAGATTTAAGACAACGTTAAGAAAGACCGAACCAGACAGGTATTTAGAAGGAAGAAAATAACATTCTAACATCTCTAGTACAGTTGAATTCCTACTGAAGGAGGTTATCGTGGAACATGATCATAAGAAGTCCATAATTTTCTTCAGAACACTTGTATCTGATTTCCTAACTCGAGTTTACATACCTTTTCAATGGTATTCATCAGTTTACGGCACATCCCTTGGCGGCGATAGTCTGCACAAGTAGCAATGAAAGGTAGCTCGGCTGCTTTGGTCCCATGTACTCTGCACAAGATAACATTGGAAGTTTCTTAAGCATAAAATCAACACAAATGAGAGAAACAACCATCACAATATATAATCTATTGTTTACTAATTAAATTTCCAACGTCCTATTTCATCTATTTGAAAGCTTTGCTAACTTTCATGGACAACCATGGCAGCAGCCCATGACAAAAGCATGATAAGCAACTAGGTAAGAGATAGAACAAGCATCAATTGCGTTAAGAGAATACTTCAGAAAGAAAAACAATGTGTACTTTCTTGAAAAGATCTGATCAATGAAAGGCGTTACCTGATAGATGCTACACATAAAATCTCATCATCTTTTTCGAGGATTACAGTGTAGAATCCCTGGTAATCTACACGGGCAAAGTTTGATCTGATGAAATGTTCTCCATGTTAGTAAGCTTCAAAAATTTTCAGTAAAATGTTAATCTGACAAGAAATTGAGCATGCTTGATGACAGACAGATGGCGCAAAAGATATATAACATGAAATTAGCTAATCTACACTGTATTGATATGCATCAATGCAAAGAAAATATAGTATAATTTGCTATTAGCATTCAACCAAACATCCCAAAGTCTGACTTCTGTACCTTAGCATATTGGTAGTTCCATGAATGGGTCTTAAGTTTTAGTACAGAACTACAGATTCAAATTTTCACTATAATATGAAGAAATCAACCATATATATTCATATGTAAAGCACTGTGTGATATCCTCATTTGTTTTCCACTCTGAATAGGTTAATAGCAATGTAGTCTTTAAATGGAAATTTGCATAATCCTTAGTCTTCAAGTGCACACACATAAAAAGGATAAAGTGCACTAAATAAATTTAAGAAATATGTGGCGACCTAACTGAGGGCTTTTTTTATGCCTTTGCTCTTGGGTTTATTAGGTATGATAATCGGATATCCATTATCGCAAATGACATGGAAACCCAACCATGCAATGGATTAGTAGAAGACACTGAGAGAATACATGTTCATATATATACACATAACTATTGCACATTTGAAAATGATGTCTTTGCCTCTTAACCATCGGTAGTGTGCAAGAAAAATTCATAAAGACTAAAGAGACACAAATATTGTCAAAGACCAATCAATGGGGAAAAGGATAATAACTAGAAAAGGAAATAGGAAACTTGCCCCTTATTGTACAAGACATGTTGTATCATGTCTACACCGGTTCTAGGATCCACCATACGAACAAAACATTCCTCTAATAGAGTAAGAGCCACTGCAAGTTTTGTATTACATTCTGTCATACGGGCAATCTTCCGGGCAGAATGTAGCTTCCTCCCATCACTGTTGCACCTCAATATGGTCCATGAAAGCTCATTGTCAATAAAATTCGCTATCCCAACACGACTGCGTAGTTCTATGAATATCTGTTAGCAACAATAGCAGAAAAGTGCTCTCAGAGAAACGAAATTGATGGGTAGGAAACATAATATCTCAAATCAAAGCCTGCAGTTTTTTAGGTACACCAACAGATGGTGCAAAATAGATATAGTTCCTGAAGTGGCAATTGGGTTGATCCTTGATGGCCATAACATTGACATCCATAGCTTTTCCAGCATAGAAAACAAGCAATGCAATGTCTAGAGGTTTCATTGATTCTGGTGGTCCGCATTATATAGACGTACTAGTGTCCATCAGTTCCCAAAATAATACAGCAATGGAAGTAATCAGAAATAGGACCACTATGTATATGCTGAAGAAATGCAGAGCCAGAAATAAACCATAATGTCTACGAGTGTGATAAATCTCAAGTCACCTTTGGTGACTAGATAATCTTGCACTACTCAGTATCTTGTCAACAAAAATAAAATTAAATATTACCTCCTTACAGTATCTCCCGCAGAACCATGTATCAGATCTTTTACCCTCATAAGGCAGCATCCGGTGCTCAATGCATGTGTCATGGTCTGCCAGTGAAAAACAAGAATATATAAAACTGAAGTTAAAGATAAACATTAAAAGATCAATTGCATCCACTATGCAGTATGAATACTGGCTAAGTTACATGAGCTGAATGGTGAGCCAATGACTTCAACTTCAGCTTAAGGCTGCCAAAAGCTTAAGGCCTCACAAACAGGGTGCGGCTAGATGGGCTCTACTTGGAGGCGTAAGCCCCTTTGATACTGTGATGAAACCTCTATAAAGCAGCTTCTGTGACAACTGAAAAGCCAATTTCTAGCAATATCCATCCAATTTAAAGGTAAAGAAAAGAGTTTTAGTGTCAACTTTATGGCATGCATACCAGTCAACTATAGCAGCCCTAAATATTATAAAATGATAGCAGAAATAATGCAAACGTCAAGGCAAAATCAGAAGGGTTCATAATTGTTACATGCGTCTCCGCACTGCAGACATTTCAAGATAGCTGAGAATGTTGAAATCTCCTTTTCACTAACTGGATTCCCACAACTCTGGCACGTGCAATTATGGCAGTACCAACTGCCTTCTGGAAGCTCCTGCATATGTAAAAGGAAGAAAATAATACAAAACAAACTTCGTCTATACAGGTGCTCAATTCAAATGTTCTACAAATACACATTTCTGGAACAATAAGGGATTGTATGTTTGTAACATCTGAATTGAACCATATCTAAGAGAACTTTAGTTTATACGACGATGGCACTGTACAGAAGCTATATATACCTGGGCAGATAAGCAAGCTTGATGATATGTTGATGGGCAACTGTCACAGCAAAGTAATTCACCACCATCTCCACAGAAACCACAGGTATCGTCATTTTCATCCACCGCCTCAACCTTTCTACTACATGCATCGCTCCTCCTGTTCATAGATTCAGCAGACCAAGCCTCTACCTGGCATAGAGTGTATGACTTGCCAGATTGCAGAAAGAGGCCCAACGAGGACTTTGGCAGACTGCAATCAGCATGAGCCTTAAAGTCTGATACAGATAGGGTCTCTGTGCAACAATTGCAAAGAACACCTTCCCAAGTAACCTGCCCATCCTTAACAACCTCATTGCTCTTCAGGTTCCGGTACTGTATAACATCTTTGACAGTAAGAAAGCCAGTGGCAATCAACCAGCAGAGCACAGTTTTTCGTGCCAAACTTATTCTCTTCCCACCCAATAGGTTTGTTCCCCCTTTTCCAGATGTTCGAACAAGTAGCTTGTTACTTCTTTTTTGGCTTTTAAGCTTCTTAAACTTCTTTGCAACCGAAACAGCTGAATCTGCAGCAAATTTGTGGCAGGAGCCAAGATCCCTATTTTTTACTATTGCTGTGATCAAAAGGTCATCGTCATTGATGCGCAACTCATGAGGTCTTTTTTTCACATACTTTTCCCAACATCCAGGTTTTCTTTTAGCAGTGACTTCCTTGCAGATTTGTGACTCATAAGGTAAATCAGTTTCCAGGACAGTAGCATTACATTCATGAGATAATTCAACAGGAACGATATTATCAATTGGAACCTTATGAGAATCCTTGGATAAATTTCCTACAGATGATTCCTTCAACAACAGCAACTTCTTCTGAATCTGTTCAATACTGACGAACTCATGGGCGCCTGACACACTTGCAGTACGATCAGTTTCTGAGACTGTGTTGCATCCCGCAAGTTCTTCAATTCTCCCCTCACTCCGAAATATACTCATTTGCTTGCTCTCTGAAGGCAACAACACGTTGCATTTGTTGCTTTGGTTGTTTCCATTTAGCTTTGCAGGTTTGGATTCAGCTTTCAAATGCTTTTTCAATGTGCCAACAGCTGAAGAAATACCATGTTCTTCAGAGAGGTCAATGTTTTCTGCATTAGACAAGTCCAGAGTTGCTAGATTGTTCTCTTGGCTAAACCCATTTTCCATAGTAGGCTGCATAAAGCTTTGAGAATCTCGCCATTCCAATCCTTTTGCATCACTACGATATATCCTTTTCGACTTCTTCCTTACCTTTCTCACCGAATTATTAACGAGCGTTGCTGCACAATCAAATTGCCTTGTTCCATCGCTTTTGTTAATGTGGTTGTCTGCTTGGTCACTTGCCTCACAATTCTGACTGTGTGAGCAGCTATTCTTCAGGTTAATGTCCCCATTGTGGCCTCCTTCCAAACCATGACAGCTCTGTAAAGCCTGATGCCCACTGCAGCTCTCGGTTGCTAGTGTGCTGCAATCAGAGTCCGTGATCACTGGAGTAGACTGAATAATGCGGCTGGGCAACAAATCACTGGCTTTATGCATGCTCTTACTTTCTGAGGACATATTCTTGTTGTCATCAACAACATAGGTTGAACTATCAACAGCTCTAAGAGTTTTATGTTGTTGCAGAGCAGTAATCTTCCTACTGATGAACACAACAGCTATGAAAGGATCCAAAAGCTCCCACCGTTGAAGAAGTGTGAGTGCACTTTGTTGGTTTACAAGTATCTTTTCGACATACGCCATAGTATCTGTGAGGCCCTTCCAAAATGTATCCGCATCTGACCACTCCATTGGATACTTTCCTCGTTCTGAACCCGGAGAAGCTTCATATAATTTCTTACCACAAAACTTCCAAGCCTGAGTTACTGAGGTAAGAACCACTTCCCTATGAGGTGCTGTGAAATAGGATGCCACCTTAGCCCTGTCGTTCCTTTTTCTTGGCTTGATAGTCCAGCCAGCATCCTTGAAAAGGCGATGCGCATGTACTTCCAACTGATCAGGAAGATCCCTGCTTAAAGTCCGTTTGGAACCAACAACAGATGGGCCAGACTGTAGACTGCTGCATCCAGGACCATCAACATCATCTAGTGAACTAATATTTGCGTCGGACAAACCGTTCTGACAAAGGTGCTCGAGTTCGACAAACTGCGCAGAGCCAATACAATCTAGGGATAGGTGAGGTAGAACTGTAGTATCATAGGTTGCTTTGCTATAAAATGGGAATACGTCTGCTCCTCTTTCAGATAAATCTGCTGTACTACTTGTATACAAGGCATGACTCGTGTGAAGCATTTGTCCTTGATCATAACTTAAGCATATATCACTCGGGAATTGGTGCTGATCATGGAGCCACTGATGCAAAAAGGGATCCGAAAGCAGAGTGTCACTCTGGAATTCTGAGAACTCTGCTAGCGCATCTATGTAGGAAGGCATGGGATCATCAACCCCACTGGTGGTGGTGCTGCCACCAAACCCGACTGCATCGCATATCCCAGCTGCTGTGCCCTGAGCTGTCGCTTGCATGTGCATATCCTGCACAGTGCTATCAACGGCGCCTCCTCCAAAAACTTGCTGCTGATCACAGCTCCCAACGACATCAGTTGCAGACCTACCTCCTCCACCTTGCCAGTATCCTATCAAACCCTGCAATGCAGCTTCCAGGTCAACAGCCACCCCATTTTGGTGGTTGTGAGAATGTGCAAGCTCCTCGACCTCGTGATCCACTTTGGCATCCGTCCGATCGGTCACATTCTGCTCGCCGTGGCATTGCATATTACTCTGGACCTTGGGATCCTCTTGAGCTTGTGTTGCATCAGCGGTAGCAGAAGACTGCTGTGCAGCAAAGTGAGCAGTGCGACGCAGGGATGATGTCTCGGCCACGGCCTTGAGGTGCCCCCCATGATCCATGAATGGAAGGTCCACTTGAGCGGGCGGATGGGCGGTGGAGAAGACGTCCTTGAAAACCTGAAGCTCCAAGAGCGACCTGTCGAAGGCGGCGTCATTGTCCATGCCGACGATGTCCTCGCCGAAGAGGAACCTGGCGGCGTCGTCCTCCTTGAAGCCTAGCGCCTCCTCCGCGGCCATGTGGAAGTGGTAGTAAGCGGGCAGCCTGCAGAGAGAGGGAGTGGTAGGGGGATCTGAGGAAGGGAAGCAGCGCCGGCGGGAGGGAAGAGAAAAATGGAGGAGGGCAGCAGATCCAAGGAGCGAGTACTCCAACTAGTGGTGGTACGTACCTCAGTGAGGCAGGCAGACACCGGAGTGGAATTCCGAGGCACCAATTAGCAGCGAATCGAGTGCATGTTGTATCTATCTAGGGTTTGGGCGGCGCTCCGGTCCGGCTGGTGGGTGGAAGAGAGGGGTGGTGGAGGAGGGGGAGAGGGAGTGGGATTGAGGTGGCGGCGGCGGCTTGCTTCGCCGTCGTCTCCCTTGCCTTCCCTCGGGCTCCCTTGGCTGGAGAAGACGAGGAGCAGGAGCAAAAGAGAGGGAGGGAGGGAGCTCACTCCATCGCTCGTCCTCTCTCTCTCTCTCTCTCCCTCCTCTTCCTCTAACGACAACATTATTATATTAATTTTTTTTATAGCTCTAAAATTAGAATGGTTTAAATTTTAAATTTCGCCCTCCCCTCCCTCCCAAACGGAAGTTTGGTTGGTTTGACTTTACGCGAGTTTATTCAGTTCATTCATTACAACACAAGATGTGATCATTTTCGAAAGTTTGCGTCGATCTCGAGGCCCGGCGGGCCCTATCATATTGTTATCACTGCTTTAGTCTCCATTCCATTGGAGCCTTGGGCTTCCCTTTTTTTTTAAGGAAAAAACTCTAGTTTAAAACTTCAAACTTTAAAACTTGTATGCTAAACACAAACACAACCATGCAGCATACCGGAATTCTTGAGCACAGCTCTGAACATCTAAGTAGCAGCATCTCAAGCATCATGTGATGGCATAACGATGTAGCCAACAAAATAAACAAGCTCAACCAACCAAGTTAACCGAGCACAAATGTACACTAATTTGTGTAAGAAATGCTCACTATTTTCTACATGATTCTGATTGCATCAAGGAATGGCAAACCAAATATATAAATACCTCCTTTCCTAAAGGCTGCAAAATTGCCGGTCTGAGAAGCATTTGAGCCGAGCTGGTGGCTCGGCTCAAAAAAAATTTCGCTTTAGTCCTTTTATAAATTACGGATAGGTCCTTCGCGATTTTTTGTGAGAGGAAGATTTTTTCCTTTAAATTCGCGTTCGGGTCCCTCGTGCGCCGTTTTACGAAAAGAACCTCCCGTTAAATTCAAATCGCGAACAAGCCCTTTTCTAATTTTTAAGGATAGCGGACATGTCCAAAAACATAACATTCAGGTCCTTACTCTTTACGTCTAGGTCCTTTCTCCGTTTTTCTCGGGAAAAATATTTTTGTCACTAGAAATATGTGTGCAGTTCTATCTCTAGACTTTTTCCCACCTCGATTTCCCATCTCGATCTCTAATATTTTTTAGAGCATGTATTATTACTCCACGAACGCGTCGATCTCTAATATTTTTTAAAACATGTATTATTACTCCGTGAACGCGTAGAGTGTTAAGCTCGACAAAAGAAGGTTGTCATCTCTAATAATTTTTGCCCTTTTCCTCTAGACTTTTTCTCCACCCTCGGTTTTCTAGCTCGGTCTCTAATATTTTCCAAATAATTAAATCGAAAGAGATATTTCTACACTCTATCTCTACTTTTTTCCCGTTTTTCATTATTTCGACGATTTAAAAAATAAAACGCCACGAAAAAAGAAATCCCTCTGAAAAAATGACACGCATGCGTGTTACGCCATGAGTCTCTAATATTTTTAAAACACGTCCTTTCTCCGTTTTCCTAAAAAAAGTTTTCGTTCTTAAAATATTTGTGCAGCTCTATCTCTAGACTTTTTTCCCAGCTCGATTTCCCATCTCGATCTCTGATATTTTTTAAAACATGTATTATTACTCCGCGAACACGTAGAGTGTTAAGCTCGACAAAAGAAGATTGTTATCTCTAATAATTTTTCACCCTTTTCCCTCTAGACTTTTTCTCCGCCGCGGTTTTCCAGCTCGGTCTCCAATATTTTCCAAATAATTCGTCGAAAGAGATATTTCTACAACTCTATCTCTCTATTTTTTTCCCCATTTCGACGATTTAAAAAATAAAATGCTGCCGAGAAAAAAATAAAATTTTTCTACGGAAAAACGACACGCGCAACGTGTTACGCCGCGAGTTTTTAATATTTTTAAAAACATGTATTATTACTCGTGACGTTTTTCCCCATTTCGATGATTTAAAAAATAAAATGCCGCCGAGAAAAAAAATCCTACGGAAAAACGACACGCGCAACGTGTTACGCCGCGAGTTTTTAATATTTTTAAAAACATGTATTATTACTCGGCGAACGTTTTTTCCCCATTTCGATGATTTAAAAAATAAAATGCCGCTGAGAAAAAAAAATCTACGGAAAAACGACATACGCAGCGTGTTACGCCGCAAGTTTTTAATATTTTTAAAAACATGTATTATTACTCGGCGAACGCGTAGAGTATTAAACTTGACAAAAAGAAAGTTGACATCTCTAATAATTTTTCACTCTTTTCCCTCTAGACTTTTTCCCCGCCGTGGTTTTCCAGCTCGGTCTCTAATATTTTCTAAATAATTCGTCGAAAGAGATATTTCTACAACTCTATCTCTCTATTTTTCCCCGTCTCGCTCATTATTTTGGCAATTTAAAAAATTAAACGCCGTCGAAAAAAACAATTTTTCTTCGAAAAAACGACACGCGACGTGTTACGCCGCGGAAAATTTCCTAGTGATTTTGAAGAACAAAGCAATCCATTAGGTATACATTGCCTACCAAAGTGTTCTATACTTTTACCATGGTATTTGTTATGGAACCAATAGCAGTTAGAAATTGCATGCTAACCTAATATGACCCAAGTAGTCTAGGAGAAACAGTTTTCCCACTTAGAATAAAAAAAAAACATCGGCGTTACCCTTCATCGCGAGCGACAGCCTGACCACCGCATATCACTCGTCGCTTCCCTTAGTGCATCCCGTCCCGACTGCCCCCAATGACTTTACCGACTGAAGAAATCCATTGGTTGTTCTTTGACAGGTAAGAGGAGAATTTTTAAATAATATTTCTTTGATGAAATATTACAAAAATAAAAATTGCAAATATACGTACCTGCCGCGGATTGAAATCGTGATAGAGAGTCGGTCACCATTTCAAATCACAACAAAGTCTTTGTCGCTGTTTAAATGGCGACAGAGAGTCTATCGCTAGTCTCTCTGTCGCTATTTGGTTCGGCGACAGAAAATGGAATTGCACAACATCAATCTACGCAGGTTAATATGAATATATCTCATTGTAACCAATAGTAACAAATAAGCTAGTGCTAATATTTGTATAAAAATATAATAAATTTGAAAATATTAACTAAAATTTTTGTATCAAGCACACATCCAATATCCATACATACATTACACATACGAATTTGATAAAAATTAAATGCAATAATTACACATCTAATATCCATACATGTATTGCACATCCTATGTCCATACATGCATGACACATACGAATTCGATATATTACATTGACATGCGACTAAAGTGCAGCAGTTTCATATACAAAGTCCATACAATAATTTCACGGCCTCTGAACCGTCGGGAAATACTTAAAAGTGTACCCCGTCTCCTTACAAACTGAACATTTCTTCACACGATGTCCACTTTCCGTAGCGTCCATATTGTTCCTTATATGCCTTGTCTGTCGCCGCCCTACGCCCTTCAGTTTGCTGACATCAGGAATCTATCATGTATCCTTCCACTTCTGATGCTCCGTGAACAAACCTACCACTCGAAAACCGTAAATTTTTCCGCTCCAAGTTGCCGTCACCGCTTCTTTATTGAAGAATTGTGACAAGAATATACCCAGATTCATATGGATTGTCTGAGCAAGTAGCCATGATGTGTGAGCATGGTCTGTGTAGCAGACAAGGCTTGTTGCAGCTGTAGACACATATTTGCCTATGTAGAATGCATTCGTGAGCAACTTTTCGCCGGTTCGTCCCACGTTCAGCTTTCTCTTTACATAATACCTTGAAACGAATGCTCTATGCATCTCCCCTTTTTGCCTTTCTCATCTATGTATGTACAAATCACCTCGAGTATTTCATATTAGGATTACTAATACGGGCGAATGCTCTAGCATGACGATCCATAAAGTATTTCGTAATACCCATAAAGTATTTTGTAATACCCTGAAGAACATTCTCCACTATAGCAATCAGGGGTAGGAGTCTCAGGCTTCGTATGACCCAATTGTAAATCTCAGCTAGATTTGTCGTCATGACCCCATACCAGGCACCATCAGTGTCAATTCTTCCTAAGCTCATGCTCTATCCATTCAACGAAGAATTTCGTGACTTTTCTATTTCTCCGGACCAAGTGCGGAGGATCCATGAGTAACACTTCAAGCGCTATTGGGGCCTCCTCTATACTAGACCTTGCCCTCTTTGCTCTCTCCGCTGCATGTCTTAATGTCAACTCGTTCAACTTTTTTCATAGTGTATCAAATTTTCTCTGTTAGATTTAGTCGCACAACCTCTTAAAAAGCTTTGTGAACTCTTTGTTCCTGAACTACACATAGAAATTGGCACCCATGTGCCACTTGCACCACCTACTTCATAGGTCATTAGTAAATTTCGGAGTATCCGAAGTTTTAATTTCTGCTGCGATTTAAATTTGAAAAACGGCTATTCACCCCCCTCTAGGCGACACTTCGGTCCTTTCACTACCATAGAAGGAGCCTCTCATGCTCCCCGATCACGGCAGCACGCCTCCTAAGCTCCCGGCAACCCAAGTCCTTCCCGTGCTACCCATACAAGGGAGCTGCTGCTCTCGCAGTTGCTTGGTTCCATGGCTCACCAGCTGCCACGCTTCCCGAGTGTGAGAACACCTTACATTGTGAAAGGGAGTCAAATCTGCAAATGATTTCACGAAAGTGCTATATTTGTAAAAAAAAAAAACAAACAAACAAACCGAGAAAGCTAGAAAATGAATGATTTCTTACACAAGATGACGTCATTGTCTTCACATTGAGAAAATCTGGCAAAAGCCAGGGTACATGTCGCTTGGTCACTCCTTGCGATGTGGCGTGGCTAGTACCTAGCTAGTAAACTACAATAATGCCTTGTTTCATAGTGCCCGACCAGGCCTATTCTGTTGGGTGTTACCTAGCATTTAATATACACTATCACACTATATATCAATTTGGTCAAGCTAGGTTGTGTTTCAGTTTCATTATATACGTGGATCTGATAGAGCTGGGTATTATTAGCTTCATCAGATCTGTGGAGCTGTAGGTATATTAAGAGTGTTTAAGTGGGTTATCTTATTTACATTGTAGACTAAAAATATGAACTTAATTCACTTTATTTTAGTCTGCAAGTTTCAGATCTGAGATGCAACTAGAATCTAAATCTCTACCCAATAGGGCCTTAATTATCCTATGGATCGATCGATGGCAATTTCTCCAGCAAAAACAAGCTGCACCCATTGCGGAGCGCTTGCATGCTTTGGGTGGTCAGATGCAGCAATGTTTGTGGATGCTGCTATGCCTACGAGGAGCTCTGCCTTGCCTGCAATATTTGTTCTTCATCAATATTTGTTACCTGGCACAAAAAGTTTGTTGGGAGTTCAAAAAGGTGGGGGCAAAAAACAATTATTGCTCCTGCCCTTGGAGTCATAATGCAGCACACAATCCACTGAGGATTTTTTTTAAAAAATATATATATATATATTTAAAATAATTTTACAAAAATAATATACCAAAAAACTTAAAAAATACACATATGTCGCCATTTAATATGGTGATAGAGCTTCTATAGCCAATTGAAATGACGATAGAACATTTTATCGCAGAATGAAATGGCCGACGGATTATTTTGTTATAGATTCATTTGATCAACAAAACTAAACAAATGACGACAATGGTACATTTTTGTAATTTTTTGGTGTATTAATTTTGCAAAATTATTTAAAAATGTATTATTTTTTTTAAAAAAAAATCACCAACAGAGTATGACATGAATATACGATGTGTGGTAATCGAGCGGTAGCGATTAAAATATATTTTCATATCAGCAGTACAATAAACAGGATAAGCATACGGCAGCAAAAAAGAATAGAAAAGAAGCGCCCTTCTAATCACAAGTTCCGATCTGATGCATGAGAAATAGCAGGAAGAAACAGACAGCCCTATAATAAGAATTACTCCAGGTTACTCCTCAACCCTCGCAGTATGCTTGAGAGTAGTACATCTATGCTTCACAAAAGCATTACCCCGGCCCCCCTATCTATGATTCCGCTTAACTACTTATGCGTGTTTGAGTGTTGCCCTACCACCACTGGCTTCCCTGAACGAACGTAGCATCTGTATGCCAAATTGTACCATCATCAGCTGCTGAAATGGACATGAGGGTATCCTCCTCTTTCTAAACCTTTTCTTGCTTGTCGCCTACAAGGGGGAGCATCTCCATCCGACTTCCTGGCGAAGTCGTCGTCTTGGGTGTCCTTGGGCTCCCTGGGGCAGTGGCCTGCTGTTGGGAGATCAGATGCCTCACATACCCATAGAAGGTACACCCAACAAGGGTGATCGAACATCCAATTGCATTCATAGCAGAGATTGGGTTACGGAAGATCAACCACGAGACCAACACTGCCACAGCAACCTGACGAAACGTAATGTTCAGTTGTAAAAACAGAGCAGAAACATCAGGGAAGAAAGCATAGTCCAAAGGGATCTTACCTTAAGGTTGCCGGCAACATTGAAGGTCACCGCCGTAGTTGAATGGATCACGTAGAAGATGGAGAAGTTAAGGCAAAACGCAAGCACCCCTGATCCTAGGATGATGATCAGCGCAGGAACGACTGCGTCATGTGTGTAGAACCAGTTGATTACGCCTCCTCCTTCAAGTAACATTGCTGGTAGAGCCAGTATCATGGTAGCAAAGGGTGCCATGTAGTACACTGTGTTAATGCTGCAGAAAACAGAAGACATCATCTTACTGAGAAGAAAACTTGCATAATTAACTTTGGTGGTAACACTATAATAAGCAGTTGTAATTTCTACATAGTAGAAAAAAGAGAGGTAATCTTTGCAAAAAGTAACTCATAACTTTGGAAAGAAGAGAATGTCTTAAACACTATGTTTGAAAGATCAACCAACAGCTAAAGCACCAGTAGTCACACCATAAGATCAGTATCTACCTGTCAAATTTGTATCCATGGAGTAGGGACTCTGCCAAGATGGTCTTGGTAGATGTCGCAAGGCAGCCAACCATGGCAGCACAGAAGCCAAAAATGTTGAAGCTAAGCTCTGTTACCGAAGTGAGGAGTATTCCCCCAACTATTGGAACAAGCGAAGCCCATACACGCCACTCAAAATACTTACTCCAAACTAACCACTGCAGAATAACTGCATTACAAGAAGCCAGCCTATCAGACGATGCTGTAGCAAAACCACAACTGCACTAACAAAGGGGAAATTGAACAGACCAATGAGGGTAGAAAGGGCACAGAATCATGGTACCTGTGGTTGCAGGAGTGAAAGATTTAATCGTCTGCATAAAGGAGACTGGAATGTACCGCAGGCTGACATTGCCCAGCACAATGTTCATGCAGAACACGAATGACATTGGAAATATCCTTTTCCAACGGTCCTCCGGGACAACTTCAATCAGTGGTTTTGCTTTAAGCACATGGATTGCAATATAAGCTCCAATTGAAGAGCATATGAAGTGAACACAAGACACTGTCAGAGGAAATTTGAAGTCCAGTCTCTGCACCAAAGGTCTTATACCATCAAACACATGGCTTTGCAGAAAGGAGGCTAATCATAATATGATAAGCAGTTACTTTCGAACTGTGTACGAATAAGACTGATGAGAACAATAAACAGAAACATAGGACTTGTTTATACAGGCAGAGATTCGTATTATCATCCCATATGGTCTATCTAGTGGTAAATGAATTATTTCTTGTTATTCTAGACAAGTTAACTCCAGTTTATGCCAAAGATATGTACAATGATGCATCTCTAGTCTGAGATTATAATTCAGGATCATCATGTAGTTCACTGCTTACAAGATTATTGATGAACAGTCTTCCAAATTCATGTATGGTCTCATATTTGACATTTTGACAATTGAATTAGTGCATGGAGTATGGACCAATTGGTGCACAAGCTATTACATTTTTAATAATCATCACTGCGATCCCCAGTACCCTTGCACATTCAAACATACTGAAAAACCACTAGATATGGACTAGCAGCAAGTTCACCAAACAACCGAATGAAGGTGAAACAAGATGTGACTGACCCAACCTCACCTCGACTATATGTTACCAGGTGCTTTAGTAAAACAATCAAACAAAAATATATCACACGTGTTGCAATACTAGAGTCAATGAATAGCACAGACATGGCTCTGTCAACATCCTCCATGATAGAACAGAAATATCCGTCATTAGTCATTCGCAGCAGGCAAAACTTGGCTGCTAGCACCAAGTAATTTTTGCGAGAAAACCACTAGAACTGGAGCTTGAGCATCCACCAAACTACCTGATTTATGGCAATTTTTCACATAAAAGTTGCAGTCAGTAGGGTTTGCAACACCACAAAAGCAGGCAGTCATGCAGTACTTGTCCCTCTAGTTCCTCTCATTTGTAATCTCCATTTCTTTTTCACTAATGACTGAGCATTCCTTGCCCATTCAGAAGACTTTTTTTTTCTTACAGCCTCTCCTCCCAATCTAGACGCCCAATGAATGTAATGTAATGTAATGTAATGTTCTTTGTGAATGGTAGGGTGCCGTAAATCTATCGGTTAATACAAAGCAAATCGTACAAAGACTGCTCCTTTTCTCCAGTCAGCAACGGCCCTACCCTTGCTCATCTTTCCTGCCGCTGTCATTGCTACCAAATCAGTTTTACTGCGCGCGTCACTCACTTGTTGCAACCTAACCCCCAAAAAACCCAAATCTTTCAAAGGAAAGCAGGCACCTGTTGCATCCTAACCCCAAAAAACCAAATCTTACAGAGGAAAGCAACCAAATCTTTGAGAGGTAAGTAGGAACCTGTTACATCCTAAACCACAGATCCGAACCCAATGAAGGCCGCCGGAAAGAATGAGAAACCGGGGAAATCAATCTGGAAAGTATAAGTAGGGGCTATGTTGGCTTTAACAACTCGGCGGACTTGGTGTTCAGGTTGAGAGACCGACGGGCAATGCGATCCGCACAGGATCTCGCGAACGGGGGACATCAACGCCAGCTCACGTCTGATGACTCGCCCCTGGCGGCGCTCTGTCCAGAGCGGTAGAGCCTCCGCAGGAGCCATGGTCGCGCCCGAAGTCGCCGCCGTCTCTCTGCCGAACCGGGAGTCGTCTCTGGTCTATCCATGTGCGTGGTTGGCCTCGGACGGCGCCGCGGTGTCCGCGGCAGATCTACTCGGCCTAAAGCTTGGGCCGAGCCTCGAGTCGCCCTACAGAAGGCCCGGCTGTGGGCGGTCAAACGAGCACGGCGGCTCCTCGAGCTGAGCCTCTCGGGCAACTACGGCATGGATGACAGCGTTCCCGGCCATCCGGACGAGGGTCGCGCAAGGGGATGGCGCGCCTGAGCCCGCGTGCCCGCCGCGGGAGCATGTCTCCTCGAAACCCTAGAAGGCCGACCTGCCTCCCACTGATCCGCGACGACTCGGTGCTGCTCCTCGGCTCGGGTGCAGCCTTCCCGTGGTGCTCTGCCTAACTGCGGACGAGTTCGCCAGGGCCATAGAAGTGGGGCACAACTGGAGTTCCTCCAAATTACAACGATGGTCAGCGTGGCGGATCTAAAGGCTGGCCACTACCTCCACGGCTTGCGATTCGCCTGCATGTGAATCTCCAGGCGTCAGTGGGGCGTTGTCGGACATTTTGCGTAATTTGAGCTCCTGCGCGGGTAAATTGACCTCACGGCTGGAAAATGTTAGTTCGGCTCATCCGTATTCCTCTTGCCGACCACCCTCCGAGGCCATCGGCGCCGCCACGGGGCGTTCGGCCAAAGACGGAAGATGGCCCGCGCATCGGCAACCCAAGCTTTTCCCGCACCGCGGAGCCTTGAGCGGTCGCCTTAGGCCAGGTGGCCAAAGCAGAGCGCCAAGCGAACGAAAGGCCGCCCTCGGGCGAACGCGCAGCTGGCGAGGTCCGCGGGCTTGGCGGCGGACACAGAGCCCGCGCCCGAGCGCGGCGCGCACGAGCTAAAGCCGGCATGTGCCGATCCGCGGCCGGTGCATCCGCCTCGGGAGCCGCCTTGACCAGTAAGGCGACCTTTGCGACAAGGAGGGCGAAGCCTCTGCGTACTAGACCATCGCGACAGCGCGGATGTGGGCGAGATGGGACGCGGCTCAGGGCCGAAACGTGATATCAATGAAGACCAGCCGGCTTTTACGGCTGACGGATCCGAGGGTGGCATCAAGTGGTTCACCACATTCTACCGCTCATCGTGAAAAGGAGGTTCCCGCTCGAGTCGATGGGCGGATACTGAATGGTGGCAACCGAACTTGATCAGGACCACACGGGCACCCCTGGGGCATCTCCTGGGTCACCGCGGAAGCGGGCGGCTGATGCGGGCTCCATCAACCCTTGTTGCGTCGGCATTCATGGCTTTGTAGTCCGCCGAGGACTTCGCCGCCGCGTTCTTCGGGCCCCGATCTGGGCTTGTTCCCTTGGGTCAAGTTTGCCTCCCGTCTTGGGAGAAGGATAACTACCCTTGAGGATGGTGGATTCCGGTCGATTACGCTTCGCGCATTCTTGGATCGGCCGGTCCTATGGCGGCTACCTCCGACATGGGGTGAAACTGGGGCCATGCCCATGTTACATCGGGAGTGCACCTGCTGTCCACAGGGCTGGGATGGCCGTCCAGCTGGTAGTCGGCCACTTCGGGACTCCTCGGGCTGGGCCTCCGTGGCTCACCGGTGGAAGAGGTGGCGCCTTGCGATCGACTCCAAAACCGTCGCTGGGCACCCGGCGAACAGGAACGCGCCTGCGTCCTCGACAAGCGGCGTGTCCTGGACGTCAGAGGGCGGCCCTCGAAGCTGAGAGCATGGCTCCAGCTCCGCTCCCGTCGGCGAAGGTCGGGGCGGTAGCGGGGAGCTGCCATTCGAGGGGAGAAAGGTGCCGCCGGAAATCGGGGTTCCACCGGGGCTTCAACCCGGTGTCGCAGTCACGGGATGGCGGATTCGATTCACGGCCTCACAAACGCGAAGCCTCTCCCTCAACGACTCATGTAGACTCCACGGAGGTGATTCGTGCTTTGGATGACCCCGTCCACAAGTAGCATGGCTTGCAGGCAAAAAACGCTTTTGAACCCCGGTGATCTGTATGAAGGATGGCTTTTGGTTTAAGAATGCGGTCTACTGAGCTGCAAGATTACTCCCCGGTGGGTCGGAACCTAGTTATGTTATGCTTGGTGTGGAAATCAAAAAGGAGAAATGACCAAGCCAGGGGACCTTGCTACCTCGGAGATCACAAGCTCAACGGGAAAATCGTGTTAGGTTGCCACAAGTTGTTGGTTTTACGGTACCGCGGAAGAGGCCATCGACAGATATCGGCCGACAGGCGCCGGTGGCTCAAGCAAGTCAAGTTTGGTCGCTGCCTCGAGCGGTTCATTGCCGATTGGAAAAAAGCTTCCTCGTCAAGCTTTGAAAAAGACAATTCTAGAGGAGGACGTACGAAGGCATTGAAGATTTGAGCGGTACCTTCCCCCGTCTTGGCTTCCACGGGTGCCTATGCTCGACTCCTTGCCACCGGTGGGTGGCGCCGATTTGCCGGAAGGTGGCGTTAGGATTCATCGCAAATATTGCATGAAGCGGACCCGTCCGAGCTCAACATGTTGTATCGGCTGGGCGTCGAGTGGGCATATTTCCAAGGTGGCAAACTCATGGGTGACCTCCCAGTCCGATTCGTCTAGGTGGTTGGAGGGTTACTATCGTTCCTATATTATTAATCAAGTTGTCCTTGGCATCAAGTGAATTGGTGGCGATCCAACGGAAGGCCTAGCCTTGGTTAACCCGGTGCTTCCCGCGAACTTTCTTATGGTGTTGATTGAGCCTTGGGTTCTGGTCTCGCCGTGACCCCTCGATTGGTCCCTCATTCAGGCCCAAAAATCATTAGGTCCTTGGGATTCTCGTTGCGGATTAGGTCTCAAGCAAGAATCCTGCTTATACCATCAAACACATGGCTTTGCAGAAAGGAGGCTAATCATAATATGATAAGCAGTTACTTTCGAACTGTGTCTGAATAAGACTGATGAGAACAATAAACAGAAACATAGGACTTGTTTATACAGGCAGAGATTCAGATTATCATCCCATATGGTCTATCTAGTGGTAAATGAATTATTTCTTGTTATTCTAGACAAGTTAACTCCAGTTTATGCCAAAGATATGTACAATGATGCATCTCTAGTCTGAGATTATAATTCAGGATCATCATGTAGTTCACTGCTTACAAGATTATTGATGAACAGTCTTCCAAATTCATGTATGGTCTCATATTTGACATTTTGACAATTGAATTAGTGCATGGAGTATGGACCAATTGGTGCACAAGCTATTACATTTTTAATAATCATCACTGCGATCCCCAGTACCCTTGCACATTCAAACATACTGAAAAACCACTAGATATGGACTAGCAGCAAGTTCACCAAACAACCGAATGAAGGTGAAACAAGATGTGACTGACCCAACCTCACCTCGACTATATGTTACCAGGTGCTTTAGTAAAACAATCAAACAAAAATATATCACACGTGTTGCAATACTAGAGTCAATGAATAGCACAGACATGGCTCTGTCAACATCCTCCATGATAGAACAGAAATATCCGTCATTAGTCATTCGCAGCAGGCAAAACTTGGCTGCTAGCACCAAGTAATTTTGCGAAAACCACTAGAACTGGAGCTTGAGCATCCACCAAACTACCTGATTTATGGCAATTTTTCACATAAAAGTTGCAGTCAGTAGGGTTTGCAACACCACAAAAGCAGGCAGTCATGCAGTACTTGTCCCTCTAGTTCCTCTCATTTGTAATCTCCATTTCTTTTTCACTAATGACTGAGCATTCCTTGCCCATTCAGAAGACTTTTTTTTTCTTACAGCCTCTCCTCCCAATCTAGACGCCCAATGAATGTAATGTAATGTAATGTAATGTTCTTTGTGAATGGTAGGTGCCGTAAATCTATCGGTTAATACAAAGCAAATCGTACAAAGACTGCTCCTTTTCTCCAGTCAGCAACGGCCCTACCCTTGCTCATCTTTCCTGCCGCTGTCATTGCTACCAAATCAGTTTTACTGCGCGCGTCACTCACTTGTTGCAACCTAACCCCCAAAAAACCCAAATCTTTCAAAGGAAAGCAGGCACCTGTTGCATCCTAACCCCAAAAAACCAAATCTTACAGAGGAAAGCAACCAAATCTTTGAGAGGTAAGTAGGAACCTGTTACATCCTAAACCACAGATCCGAACCCAATGAAGGCCGCCGGAAAGAATGAGAAACCGGGGAAATCAGATGAAATAAAAGCAAATGGGTTTTGGGGACTGGACCTGGAAGATCCACTTGTTCACGATGATGACGGTGACGTTGAAGCCCCACCACTGCAGGATGGCGAGCACCGCGCGCAGGGTGCCCAGGCCGCCGCCCGCCTTCCCCTCCTCCATCTCAAGAATGAAATTCACCGGCCGGCCGTCGTCAACGTCTCCTCCCCCGCACACTGACACTACCTCACCCTCGCTGACTCCTGAGAGAGAGAGAGAGAGAGAGAGAGAGAGAGGAACAGAAGGGGATCGGCTCGTGTTCCGCTCAGTTGGTAGGCAGGAAGGAAGGACCCTCCCAACCCAAGGAGTAAGTCGTTCTTCGTCTGCGGTAGCTGGTGCAGGGCTTTTCTCCTATCTTTTCTTGTCTTTTTTCACATTGACGAATGAGTTGTATAAATTTTATATCCTATTTGTACTCGTCGGTTTTTGTAGCATTTTGCAAGTACAAAAATAAGCTAAGAAGCTTGCAAACTATTTTTACCCTACTGGCGTACATAAATATCGTGTGGTGCTAAAAACATGCTACTCTGGTCTTTTAGGACGTTTACCTATTCGTACTTGTGGAGAAGAAAATAATTAACCAATGCAAATGAAGATCAAAATCTAAGTGCTCCAATCCAACCAAGAAGAACGGTGGAGTAGATCGATCGAGGAAAAAGGAAGAGTGGACTAGTCTTCTTGGTTGACGTACCGCATCACATGCGCCTGCCTTCCTTAGTCTTCACTAAGCCAGCCAGCTGCCAGCCAGCCACTCGCTCGCTTTGTCCCTTCCTCACTTCCGATGGATCCTCTTCGTCTTCACTTCGCGTTGCTTGCTGCACGTAAAACTCAGGATAAAAAGGATTCCCCGAAAAAAGTTTACATACCACTTGTGATGCGATGATGATCACACACGCGCGCATTAGTTAGATCATGTTTAGATTGGCTAAAACTAATTGTTAGCTGCTGATAGCTAGGGCTAATAATTAGCAAGGTGATTTGTTTGGATCATACTGGCTAATGGTTGGGTAATTTCTTAGAACGCGTCGCCTCGCCTCATAATGTTAGGTGATTCACATCTTTTCGTGCGAGGGTATTTCAGACTTTTCGGCGTGTTACTGCTATTAGCCCAATTTAGCTCCACCCACCACCACTAATGGACTAATTGTTAGTCGAGGTTGGCTAAAAATTAGCCCACCTTTTAGTCTTCCCTGTTTGGATAGTGTCAACAGTATTATCGCTAGGGTACCCTCTCCGCATAAAGTCACGGTCCACGTGTGGCGGGAACCATCGGGCGGCGATCACGCACGGCCGCGGCGTCGGTCCACCGTGGCGCCCGGCGGCGGGGCAGACACGCCACTGCTGCTTGGCGCCCGCCCAGCGTGGCGGCGGGAACCATCGGCGGCGATCGCGGCCCCGCCCGACGAGCGTCGGTCACGTGGCGCCCGGCGGCGAGTAAAGCGGCTACGCCACGCTTCGCGGCGCCAGCCAGCGTGGTTTACTGGCGTCGGCGGCGATCCGCAACCCGGCCAGCGCCGGTTCGCGTGGCGCCGGCGAAGCAGTGGCGAAACACGCTCGCCGCGGCGCCCGATCCACGTGGCGGATGGCGGCGATTGGCGGGCGCCTGCTACGCCCGCCGCAAAACAAGAAAAGTGGGCGCGGTATGCCGCCTCGGCTCTTCCGCCGTCTGTGTCGAAGCAGCGAGCTCGCCATAGCGAGCTTATCGATTGAAGGGTTTACGCAACAAGCCCATTCCTCGACGCCTCACCTACTGCAAGAGGGTCCTATCCGTGACCGGGCAAACGCAGCGTGAGGCATTTAACGAGGCGGAGGAGCAGGACAACACGAGAGAAGCATTAAATGTATTTAGATCGAAGATGATGACCCTCCTTGTACCTACCCGGTAGCTTTGGCCTATATAAGGGCCCTCGGTGCATAGGGAAGGGGATCGGATCTAGATCGGTCGACCAAGCAATACTAGAAAGCTAGCGGATGCGCTTGTAACTCGAGAACTCAGTCTTGGTTCGATACACCCCTATAAGAAATTTAGCGGATCGTAAGGTTATTACCCTTCTCACAAGGGGCACGAACACGGGTAAAAATCACTTGTTCTTCCTAGTTAAGTGGCGCGAAAACCCTCAGTGCACGGAGTCCTCTAGGTTTTCGCCCTCGATTAGCCGACCACGAAGACGCCTCTCCACCAACAAAACCCGGTGCAGTAGATCACGGGCTGTCTGTGGAATACTGGCAACAGATAGATTAGGACTAATTTTAGAGCATCTCCAACAGCTTCCTAATATTTAGACTCCCAATATTCTTAGATTGGGACCTTCCCAAAAATTTTGGGTCTACAAAATACCTTGTTCTCCAACAGCTTCCTATATTTTCTCCCAAAAACACCTTTGAATTGGTCCTGGGCCATCTGGTGCCAAATAATGTTGATTGGGGCCTTGACGAAATGCACAAAAATGAGGAGTCGGGTCTTGTTTTTGGGCGTGCAAAATTGAGGAGCTAGAAAGAGGAACTGCTGGAGTACTTTTTTGCAATCAAACCCAAAATCGGGTTTTGGGAATGGATTTTAGGCACTGTTGGAGATGCTCTTAGCAAGCTAACAATTAGCCCAAAGATCCAAACGTGACCTTAGTAAACTGGTAAAACTCAGCACAAAATTTTACATAAAAATAAATAAAGAAATTATCTTTTTTAGATCATAATGCCTAGGCTCTATGGTGCTCTAGGTGTGTATAATATATGTATATGTACAGTATAATTACTTAGGACACTATGGTACCTGAGCATCATAATTTAAAAAAAAATATTTTCACTATGTATTTTCTGTGAAATTTTTAGAATGCTGAGTTTAACCAGTTTACTAGCTAGTTAAAAAAAAGCTTGAACTGAAATTCAAACTAGAGTTTCCCTTTTTGACGATAGTTTCAAACTAGAGTTTCCCTTTTTTACGATAGTTTGGTTGTTCAAAATCTTTGAATTCAAGTATATTTTATCAAAAGTATCTGTTTCATTTGAATTGTTATAGATGGGTATATATATCCTAAAACTAGAATTTTTGAAAAATATACTCGAATATGGTTTAAATTCGCACATTTGAAATCATGGTGCCCAAGCACCATGATACCCCTTTCGGCTTCCTATATGTATATGTGTGTGTATATGTATGTGTATATATGTATAGTTGATAGTTTGTGTACTAGCTTGGTACTAGTATATTCGATGGCACATTAGCTAGGAACGATTCCTTAAATTACTTAGGCCACTTCGCGTTGATTTGATGCATGCCTAAATAACACTAGGACACATTTAGGTTCTTCAGTCGTTTTTTTAATAAAATAGACCTGAGTTTGCATATTTTTTAAAAAAATTCTAGAAAAAAACGAATTCGCATTTGCATCCTCACACTTTTTTTTTTGAAATAAACGCAACGTCGCGCAACCAAATTTCGCACGGCGCAGCGTGGCGCGCAAACTCTTGCTAGTTCTTTTTATGCATAGAAAAGCTAGCGGTAGTAATTTTCTGCCCAAAGAAAAAAGAAATTTTGCAGACGAAAGAAGAAAAAAGAGCCCATAAGCTCGCCAGGGCCAGGGCCAGGGCCAGGCCCAGGCCATAATAGTCTGTCTGGTTCTACTCGGTCCGTTCCGTAGTGAATCAGTAAACCCAATCCAATCCATCCTCATCTCAGGGATGCGCCTCCCGGCGGCGGTCCTCCGCCCCACGGCCACCCTCCTCTTCCGCCCGCCGCAGCCGCACGGCCGCCTCTTGTCTTTACGCCGCTCCTCCGTCCAACACCTTCCCTTCGCCCGCCCACGCCGCCACTCCACCTCTTCCACAGCCGCCTCCTCGCCTCCTACAATGCCACCATCTACTGGAGGCGGAGGCAAGGCCTCCCTCCGCCGACGCCGCCGCGACTCCCCCGAGCGCCTCCTCAAGCTCCAGCTCGACATGTGCTCCCGCAACGACGACCTCCCCACCGCCCTCAGCCTCTACGACGCCGCGCTCTCCCCCGCCGCCTCCATCCCTCTCTCCCTCCCCCACTACAATTGCCTCCTCTACCTCTGCTCCAACGCCGCCGCCTCCTCCCCCGAGGCCGCCCAGCGAGGCTTCGAGATCTTCTCCAGGATGGAGGCCGACCACGTCGAGCCCAACGAGGCCACCCTCACCAGCGTCGCCCGCCTCGCCGCCGCGCGCCGCGACCCATCCATGGCCTTCTCGCTCGTTCAACGCATGGCCGCCGCTGGCATCCCGCCGCGCCTCCGCACCTACGGCCCCGCCCTCTTCGCCTACTGCGACGCAGGCGATGCCGACGGGGCAAGCCAGGTCGAGGCCCACATGCACGCCTCCGGCGTCGTGCCCGAGGAGCCCGAGCTTGCCGCGCTGCTCCGTGTCAATGCTGACAGGGGGAGAGCCGACGAGGTGTACAGGGTCCTGCACAGGACGCGCGTGCTTGTCAGGCAGGTGTGCGAGGCAACCGCCCAAGTAGTTGAGGCCTGGTTTGGCTCGGACGCGGCGTCATCGGCGGGGGTGGACAACTGGGACGCCAACAAGGTCAAGGAAGGGGTTGTGAAGGGCGGTGGCGGCTGGCATGGGCAGGGCTGGCTTGGCAACGGGCAATGGAGCGTTGGCCGAAGCGAGATGGACAAGAATGGGACATGCCAACGCTGCGGGGAGAGGCTTGCGTGCATAGACATCGATCCATCGGAAACAGAGAACTTTGCCAAATCGCTCACTGAACTGGCGTGCAAGCGGGAGGTCAAGGAGGATTTTGTGCTGTTTCAGGTTCAGTATCACTTCTTTCGCCCCCACAAGTTACGAGTTGAATGAAAGAATCTTATACGTGATGTAGCTTTCCTTTAGCCAATCACCTTTCTATGATATGTGCCAAGAATCAATACAGTAACTGTTCTTTTAGGGTGCACCATTTAAGGAGTTCAGTCGGAGCAAGAATGAGGATTCCGAGGCTCTGTCGTATCATTTTGGCTGATAAAGAGGTTTAGAGTGGCTTAGAGCTGATTTTATAATTTGAAGCTCTATTCTCTTAAGAGGGAACGCAAGCCATGTTGTTTGTGTCATTGCACCTCTTTATCGGATTTAAATTTGGGGGCACCATGAGAAACCTCATGGAGTCGCAAAATGTAACAACCAGCCTTACCAAATTTTATCATGTAATATGCTCTTCTATGAAATCCCAGCACTAAGGACCAAGGTTGATAAAGAGATTGTTTGGCCTGATTGGGGCTTCTCCAGTAAGCCATTTTGTCACGATAGAAGTCCAAATTCCACTAACTTCAGCTTTATATGGGGGCTTACACAGTTGGATGAGGGTTTATTGGTTCCAAATTAAGCTGCTTGTTTGACCTCGTTTTCAACGTATATGCCGGTAGCTGAAGATGAACCAGGCCTAACAGTTACAAATACAAAGTAAGTGCTGTTGTTGGTCGTTACTCGACAAAACTTTGTGCAGCATCAGATGATACCTATAACTGGGGCAGCTTCAAACTGTTGCTACCATCATAAACCTATTTGGTAATATGCATGGTCAGCACTCAGTCAGCGTGTTATTGTTCACAATTTACCTCTGTTGTTTAAGGTTTTACCCATAGTAACCAAAATCTTTTATCATAGAGAGCCTGACCATACCTCGTAAATTTATATGTCCTATTGGGAAAGGATTGTTTCGCAATCTTTCATTCTGTTACTTGTGATTTAACTGCATATCTTCTGCATTGTAAGCTGTCTAATTGAGAACCTGATCTCTCCAGGACTGGCTCCGTCGCCATGGACCATTTGATGCTGTTATTGATGCCGCTAATGTTGGCCTTTACAATAGTAAAGCTTTCAGTTTTTCTCAGGTAAGAAGGCACCTGTCCTGCAAGGCTGCAAAGCAGTAAAGCTATGATCCGATTGTTCATGCTACACAGGCAGACAGACACAGCTAATACTGTCAATTATGGACCATGCTTTCCTTGTAGGTGAACTCTGTTGTAAACGGCATACGAAGAATAACAAGGTCAAAGAAGCTGCCACTGATCATTTTGCATATGAGCCGAGTAAATGGTGGTCCTGCAAAAGTTCCATACAATCGGAAGCTTCTAGAGAGTTGGCGGAGTGCTGGAGCACTATATGCTACTCCTCCAGGTTCCAATGATGATTGGTGAGGCCATATTTCCTGCTTAACATAACTACAGTAAATTCATCTGAAGAAAAAGCATTATTAGCTGTTTTGCCTACCAAAGGCTGGTTGGTACTAGGCTCTCAATGAAGTAAGCAGTGTGCTGTTTACAGTAATATGTAAATTTAACTAGATGAGGATGAGCCCCTAATTGATGGATTAATTTTTTAGCCTTGAATTGTTCTCTAGTTTTTCCATCTCTGCAAATCGTTTATTTCCTATTCTGCTGCAGGTATTGGCTGTATGCAGCTGTTAGTTGCCGGTCATTGCTTGTTACAAATGATGAAATGCGGGACCACTTGTTTCAACTGCTTGGCACTAGTTTTTTTCCCAGATGGAAAGAAAAGCATCAGGTTTGTAAGGTTTCTTGCTCCGAGGTTTGTTTCTTAACTGCTGCTCCATTTTAATGAGATGATGCAAAGCTTGCTCACAAGTTGAGGCTCAGTGGTGAGGCCTGAGGGCTACTGTCCCTGTGTAGGACGTGTCATATGAGTAGCTTTGATGACATGCCCAATAGCTTCCTCTGAATTAATTTTGCTCTTGTTTCTTTCAAAATCAATGTAAAAAATCCTAGGCAACTCTATGCAGGTTAGGCTAACATTCTCACGGTGTGGTCCTTCTTTTCACTTGCCGCCTCCATATTCAGTTGTTATTCAGGTGATTAATTGAAATCTGAACCAAATCTATTCCCTCTCGGTATCACTAATGCCTGAATAAATTCTGAACGACCCAACAAATGGTGTTATCGTTCTTTGGTGTAGGAATCTGAAGATGGGAGCTGGCATGTGCCAACAACAACCGGTGATGATATTGAAAAACCACGGCAGTGGATTTGTGCTACGAGGAAAACTTCAGAGGAATCATCTGAACCATGTGCAAGGCTAGGTTAGATGGGTTGGGGTAGGCTTTGCTAGATGGGGTTCCGTTATTTATTTGGGTATGACCTCATGGAGCCGTGAGTATGCCAGAAGTAGAAAAAAATAGTGAAATTTCGGTCTGAGGTCTCTGTCCTGATCCTAGTTGAGTTGTGAACAGTATGTGGTATTGAGGTTCAGGGAGCAGTTGAGCTGAGTAACGTGTGAAGCAACGTGATAAAGTGATACCGAGGGATGTTGCCCATGAAATTTTTGCTGTAAAGGTGACTGGGGTGATTATTTAGCTGAATTGTTGTACATGTATGATACCATGCGTGGTGATATAAGCCGCTAATAATAATAATAGCGGGTGTTGCTCCTTCCTTTGTCTTTGCCCGCCCGCCCGCCCGCCCTATCATACAATACAACCGAGAGATGCGAGAACCTGGCTACTACACTTGGACTTGGGTGGTGGCTTTTGCGTGATTACAGGACAGGACAGGACAGGACAGGAGTGTCTTGGGAATTGGTGGTGTGGAGCTAATCTGCTGCTGCTGCTGTATATGCATGCGCTTTTGCTTTTGCCTGCCTGCCATACCGTTCATCACGTTATCCTCCTGGTGGGGAGAGCAGCGAATAGGAGCAGGCCATGTGGCAGCAAACCTTGGATCATTGGAGCCCGCGGCTGATCGAAGCATCCTCAACCACAACACGTGACTACTATCTATCTATCTTACTTCTTCCCTGCTGCCGTGCCGTCTCTCTCTCAAGCGGCCACGTCTCTCCCTCCTCTCCGACGCCGACCACCTCCACAGGTCCCAACCTCACAGGCAGGGAAGCCCGATGCCACCACGAGACCTCCGCCTCCTGCACTGTCATGTCCTAGCTAGCACCTAGCTGCCTTCCTTCTACTTGCATTGCTTCCCCTGATGCGAGATTTCGTCAATGGCGTCGCGCAGCGCCGCGCTCTGCTTCTCCGGCGCCGTCGCCACCCGGAGGAGGAGGAGGCAAGCGTCGCGGCGTTCCTTGGTCGTCAGCTGTGACGGCAGGAGATCAGACCTACCCTATTCCTCCCTGGTAAATTAATCAACTAATACCAACCTTGCTTCTCGCATTCTTGTCTGAAGAATTACTACATACATATATATATTCTGAATAGAGAGAGCCTCCATC
The DNA here is from genome assembly GCA_036346375.1 of Guadua angustifolia. NCBI lineage: Eukaryota > Viridiplantae > Streptophyta > Magnoliopsida > Poales > Poaceae > Guadua > Guadua angustifolia. Next base: position 292,846 of record CM070507.1, on the reverse strand, counting down.
GATCAATCTCATTGTAACATGCATGGGGTGAGTGACCCAGAAAATAAATGAATGGGCAGGCAGCCAAGATACTGGGCCCTCCGACGAGCTTCGACGCGGCGAAGCTCAAGGTTGAGTTCGTCGGCGGCGAGGAGAAGCAGCAGCAGAGGGTGTTCCCCAGGGCCTACACCCTGACCCACTGCGACTTCACCGCCAACCTGACGCTGACGGTGTCCGACAGCATCACCAGCGTGCCGACGCTGCAGAGGGACGACGTGTTCGCCGAGTGGAAGGAGATGATGAGCGGGGAGAGGACCCTGCACGTGCATTGCTACGTCAGCGGAGCCAACCTCCTGCAGGAGCTCGCCGCCGGCTTCAGATACTACGTCTTCTCCAAAGAGCTGCCGCTGGTAAATCCCATCTATATATAGCTCCAATTCTTCATTTCAGACACGTACCTGGCTGCATAGCATAGCATAGCATAGCATACCCTCCCCGAACAAGCCGGGTGACGTCGTGCAAACCAAAACCAAAATGAAGGTTCTCAAGGCTGTCGTCTATGGCGACGCGGCGCTGTTTGCGGAGCAGCCGGAGCTGATGGAGGCGAAGGTGTGGGTGCACTTCCACTCCAGCTCCAGAAAGTACAACAGGATCGAATGCTGGGGACCTCTCAAGGAGGCTTCCAAGGTCCTCCTATAAATTAATTCATTCCCATACTAATCTGCATTGCATTCGTTTGTCTTGTCTGAGATACCAACTCCATATTCTCCATCGCATACACATGTGTTCAATCGCAGAGGAATCTACTGCTGGATGGTCGGCTCGACGAGCTGCAGAGCGCACTCGCCAAAAGACGAAGGAAGTGGGCTAGCCCAGAGACCATATTCAACGCACTGCTCGCCCTGCTCCTTTGATTCCATCTTCACCGAGCGACTACTCCCATCTCCCTGGGGCCATGAACAAATAAAGCATGTCGAAATTGGAATTCCTCATTCTTTGCTCTGGCTATGCCGCGCACGTACTCAATTCATAAACTGCAGACAACACGCATTCTTCAGATGTAATGTGCCCTGAGCATTTCGATCTCCTGATTCAAAGTAAACCTTACATACTAATCATGTAGTCCCTGCAGGTTTCTAGTGCTACTAGAGTAGCATTTGCGCATATATCTGCCTTTTAATCTCAGCATCGATCACCACGGCAACAATAGACAGCTTGCTACTACTTGGTGCGCATTTCTCAACAGACTTGCAGAGAAAACTGCCTGCTCTGCTCTGCTCTGCTCTGCTCTGCTCTGCAGGGTTCAGACTTGTTTTGCCTTGTGATACGTATTTCAACTCAAACTGCAACTAAGTTGGCCTTTTAGGACCGATTACTTCAAGATTCAATTTTCTTGCAGGGCTCAGATTTTGTTTGCCAATTTTGATGATTATTGCTTGAGACTGCATTCCTTCCGTTGCAAATTTTGAACCTTTTGCGCTCGCTCGCTCTCTGAGTCTCATCTTTCGTGCCATGCCTTGCGTCCAGTCTGCAAATAGCTAGATAGACTTTCTTTCAATTTTGATCATTTTCTTAATGATGAACTTACGGTTACGGGCTGGGAGCCTCAAATCAGACTGACTTTCTAATTTGCATGGCATTGACACAATTCGTTAATAAGCTGGTAAGGTATGAAATGGGAGGGGGGAGAGAGGCGATCGAGAGTGTTACCTGCAGTCTGAACTAGACTCCATTGGAAGCGAGACGGAGGAGCAAGAATTGGAAAGCACACCGATCGTGTAGATCGAATTATAAACTAGTTACCTGGTTGTTTGATCAGTGGGCACTTGCGTTAGCAGATGCAGATGCTAGCCCTCCTCTCCCACTGTGCTAATCCACCGGCGACTCATTGGTGGATGGATCTATGGACTGTTTCATCCTCCTCTCATCTCATCCCCAACCACAGTACTACACATGCATGCATTTTTATATATACATATATATGCCTTAATTCTCTTGTTTGGAATTGACAGCAGGTACCATGCATCAAGTATTGTTGCCATCAAACTCAGTATTGACATGCATCTCAAAGCTCGAATGCCTCGCCCTCCCCTCCACCCGCTCCTCCCTCTTCCTCCGCGTCTCTCCACTTCCCCTTCGCTCAGGTCTCGCCCTCGCTCGGCTCCCTGTGGTCCCCTTAATCGCGTCTTCCCCGCTGGGCAGGGGGTCTCTCTCCTTAATGACTCCCGGTTTGATTGCTTCCTTAAGCGCAGCCCGTCCCAGCCGGTTAGGTGGTTTCCTGAGCTGGGCTCCATCTTTCGTTCTTGGGTCCTCCTTTCGGCTGGTGCGGTGGTTCATCATGCCTCCGCCACGCCCCATGGATCTTTCCTTCTCCTGGTGGTCTTCAAGAGATTTTCTTTCCGGCTTGACTCTCGTTCGGTCGCCCTCACTCTTCACTCCATTCTGGGGGGTGCTCCGGCTGGTTTCCATGTCTCCCAGGCTTCTCCAACTCATTTTCGTTTCTCTGTGGCCTCCAAGCTAGTTGCCCAGTTCGTCCTCTGCATCTCCAGGGTTTTAGCTAAGGATTTTGATCTCTCCTTTTTCCTGTGGCGGGATGGAGGCCCAAACTGGGAGAGGGATCTTCAATTCTGGCTTTCTGAGGAGCAGGCGGGGTGGGCACCCGCCAAGTGCCGCAAGGATCGCTCTTCCCGATCTCTGGAGGGGGCTCTGATGGTTGGGGATCCAATTCCTCCACCTCCTCTGCCTCCGATGCCTTCTCGGCTGTTTGTGATCTTCGGCCTCCTGTGGGAGATGTCAAGCTGGATTTCAAAGCGGGGGTATCCTTTGAACAGTCAATTCTCAGAAAATTCAACTCGGTTGTCCACCATGATGCTCCTTCCCCAAGGGGGTCGTTCTTCTTGTTGGCTTGTTTCCGGCAGCACTCCTTCAAGTTAAATTGCGCATCAGCGGCAGTGGCCTTATGCTCTATTCTTGGGGGGTACCCAGAAGGATTTCATGTGTTTCCGGTCTCCGGTCGCCACTTTCGGGTTTCAGTTGCCAATGGCGTGGTTGGCCGCTTTCTCTGTTCCATTAAAACGTTCATTTCCCAGCATGTGGATGTTTATTTCTATCCGTGGAGGGATCATGATCCGTTCTGGCGGGCTGACAAGGAGAGGTTCCTCCAAGACTCGAAGTGCTATTCTTCCTTAATTTCTCGCCGGGTCTCTCCGGGGAAAGTCCATTCTGGCCTAATCAAGAAACAAGTCTCCTTCTTGTCCGATTTGGCCCCGTCCAAGGTACTCCCTGATTCCTGTTCTGAGAGGTTTATTGTGGTGGGGAGGTTTTCCTGCCCCATTCCCAATTCTAATCGGTGCTCTTTCCAAATTGGCCACCGGTTCAGTCCCGCCGATCTCTACAGTAATTCCCCAAACGTTCGGCACCCGGGGGCTTCCTGCTTAAACCCTGATTTGAATTCAAACGGGCCTTCTCTTGGCAATCTCTCGGCTTTCTCGGCTCCAGGGTTTTTGAAGCTTCCCGATGACCTCTCTGACAGAGCCTTAATTGTTCGGCAGGGGGCTGACAGGGGTTTCGGGGAGGGGGATTGCCTTAGTGCGCCTGTCTACATCCGTTTGCTTGAGTTTTCCAGCATTATCCCTGATGGTTCCCGCCACTGGTGCCCAGGGGCTGTTGTCCCCATTCATCTTGGTCCGTCCAGTCGCATGCGAGGATTAAATCCTGCCCCTCTGCTTTCGAGCGTTTTTACATCAGCTTTCTCTCAACGGCAGAGATGGAGGGCAATCCGGTCCCTTGGGGTCCCCATGTTTTCTCCGTCCCCCCTGTTCCCCAGGACCCACGCCCTCAAAGCCTCTTCGTCTTCCCGGCTAAGTTTGCAGTCTTCTTCCCTTCATCTACCGGCTACGTCCTCTCCCACAGCTTTCTTGGCCGAACCCGCCATTGCCAATCTCATGGCCAATTTCCAGTTTGATCAAGGCCGGTTTATTCCGCATCATGTTCAGATTGACGAGGGAGGCCCTCTCCGGATTGACAGGGCCGTCATTCATGTCAGTGGCTTCCCTCCCAGGCTTCATGAGGACTGGGTTCTCGCTGTGGATCAGGACGGGGAAGTTCCTCCAGAAGACTATGACGATCTCCTGCCCCAGGTCAAGGAATACATTGAAGAGGAATTTCAATTTCCTGTTTTTCAGTCCTGCCGTAGTGTTCTCGGGCTGGGTCTCATTCAACTCAGCAGCTCCTTTAATCGGGATTTACTCATCAGTATTGGACATCACTTTGTTGGGGGTGTCAGGATTCGGTTTCTCCAGCATGATAGGGGGGTGAATGCTAGGAATGCTCCTTATGCTAGGGTGGGTTGGCTGATGTTTCTGGGCCTGCCTTTGGACCTAAGGTCTCACTCCTATCTGGAGCAGGCTTGCGCTCCCTTTGGCCGTCTGCTGCGTTGGCGTATTGACAACCGGACAATGTCGCATGTTTTAGTTCAATGCCAGTTTGACAGCCCGGCAGACATTCCCAGAAGACTTGTTATGAGGGTCGGCTCTGGTGCCAACGGAGCAGCTTGCTCTTGGACGGTTCCGGTGATCATCCTCTTCCATGAATTTGCGGATGCTAACCTGCTGCCTGATGAGGACCCTCCTGAAGATCAGAATTTCCATCAAGACCACCCACCCGTCCCTCTGGTTCCAAATCTCCCTGAACTAGCCCTTGGGGATCCAATTTGGGATCAGGCGGCCCAAAACCTGAATTTCAAAAGAAGGGTCCCTTCTTTCGGGTCAATGAATGATGCTACTGACTAATCAGGACTCTTTGTTGGCGCCTCAAAGTCCGCATCAACAAGAGGAGTGGCAGAACCTTGTCTTCTCTGATGAAGAGTCTTCGGACAGGGACTCCTCGTCTACCTCCACTGAATTGCCTCATGGGCAGGAGAGTGCTTTGGGTCCTGCTTCTGTCATTCAGCCCATTGTTACCCCGAGCTCATATGAACTATCAGTCTGCAGGGTTTCTAGTTCAAGCTTCTTGCTCAACGTTCTCAATGAAGCGGGGGGGATTGGGACCCGCTACAGAGTTTCTGTCCCTTCTAGCTCTTCCCTTCATCATCTCATTAGGAGCTTTGACCTGGATAGGCTCTTTAAGGTTAGCTTGGTTTCTCCAAGTTGCTTGATCCCCAGTCTGCCGAATAGGTCTTAGATTTTACTTCAGGCACCACCGACTTTAATCGATAGCCAGCTTGCTGCTGCCACTTCTAGCTCTTCAACTGCTATCCTACTGCCTGAATGCCACAACAGAATATCGATTGTCTATGAAAGAAAGAGGAAATTGGCGCCACCCATCACCTATGATCAGCCGCTGCCCAATTGGCTTGATGTCCCAGTGCAGCAATGTCTGGCTTCCTGCAATCGGAGGAGCAAGAGGCTGCAGGATAAATATAAAGGGCTGAGGCAGCCCAGCGTGTCTTCCCTGTTCAAACGAAGCAAGTCTTCAAACACCGGGGGCAATTCCTCTACAGCAAGTGTGCATGGTAATTCTCAAACTCCTGAGGAACCACATTACTTCCCTTCCACCAAGGACATTGAGTTGCTTAGGCATCTAACTCCGTTGATTCCTGTTCCGGTCTTACAGAAGGTTGGGATGGAGCAGTGCGGCCTTCTTCCTGAGGAAGTGGCTAAGGAGGTTCTTCTCGAAATCGGCCCGAATGAAGTGCGATGTGCGAGCTTGGCCGGGGATCACTTCTTTGTCGACTTTTGGTGTCTCGCTTTTGTATTTGGGTTTTAGCTGGTGTGTTGAACAATGAACTCTTCTTTGTTGTTCCGCTCAAGGGCCTCAATGCTAGGCATGCTACTGTTTATAATTTTCTCGTCGATGCTAATTTTCTGTGGCAGTGGGTCTTGTTTTGCTGGTTCATTGTCGGGTTGTTGGCTGGCCTCTTCCTTTCGTTGGGAGGGTTCCTCTCTGAATCCCAGGCCCTGGGCGACGCTGTGGCCGTTCGCGTCTTCACCCGTCTCTTCTTTCCTTCGGTTTGGTCATGGGTTGTTCTTGTTGGCCTATCGTTGGTGTATGCTTGTTCTCCTGCCTAGTTTTCTTAATGCCCATCGCCAATTCTTTTCGCTCCTGGGCCATTCTCAACTGGAATATCCGAGGCCTTAATGATCCTAACAAATGCAACCTCCTTCGCCGTAAGATTATGGATTCCGGCTGCTCGGTTTTATCCATTCAAGAAACTAAAATGGCCTCGATTAATCACTCGACCCTCAAAACTTTTGCGCCCAAGAGATTTAATCAATTCGCTTTCATTCCGTCTCAAGGGGCATCTGGAGGTATCCTGGTGGCTTGGGTGGGTTTGACTCTGTTGGGCCAGGTTATTTTTTCGGCTTCTTTTGCCATCTCTGTCAGATTTACCTCTCTTCACAATCATCAGGTTTGGACCTTAATTTCGGTTTATGGGCCTTGTACTGCTGCTGGTAAAGTGGATTTCCTGAATTGGCTGTCGGGTCTCTCGATCCCGGAGGGGGAGGATTTAATCCTCATGGGGGATTTCAATTTGTACCAGTCCCCGGCTGACAGAAACAAGCCGGGTGGGAGGCCTCAGGATGCTCAAGTCTTCAATTAGATTATTTCCTCCCTTGACCTCATTGAGATCCCTCTCAAAGGTCTGAAATTCACCTGGAGCAACATGCAAAGTGATCCTTTGCTGGAGCAGTTGGACTGGTGCTTCACCTCGCCTCACTGGACTCAATCCTTCCCTGCTACCTGGTGGCTCCCGTTATCAAGAACTACCTCTGACCATATTCCCTGTATTGCTCAGATTAAGACCCATATTCCAAAGTCTCCGGTTTTCAGATTCGAAAACTACTGGTGGGATAGGAATGGCATAATGCAAATCATCAATCAGTCCTGGAATCATCATCACGATCAGGCTTATTGTGCGGTTACTAAGATCAGAGCTCAACTCACCTATCTTCAACACAACCTTTTAAAATGGAAAAAGAGCATGTCCCTCATCCAAAGGTACATGTCCAATTGCTCCTTCCATATTGGTATCCTAGACAGGATTGAGCAATTCAGGCCTTTGTCCATCCCTGAGAGGAATTTCAGGACCATCCTTAAATCCCACCTGGCCAGCCTCCTGATTTCTCAAAATATCTATTGGAGAAACCGCTGCTCCATCCGTTGGATGCAATTCGGGGACGAAAACACCAAATTCTTTCACAGCAAGGCTACTGAGAGGTACCGTCACAACCTCATCACTTCCCTCACTAATGACCAGGGAGACATTCTGTATGACCACCAAGCCAAAGCCAATCTTCTTTTCACTATATTCAATGACAGAATGGGGAAATCATCTAACCCCGCCTTGCTGTTCGATCTTCAAGGCCTCATCCCTTGTAGGAATGATCTCCAATGGTCTGTTGATCCCTTTTCCTTACAAGAGATTGATGATGTGGTTGCGCACTTCCATTCTGACAGTGCCCCGGGCCCTGATGGTTTCAATGGGAAATTTTACAAAAAATACTGGCACATTGTTAAACAGGATTTTTACAATCTTTGCCAGGAGTTTTACAATGGTTCCATTTCTCTGGAGCCCATCAACCGGTCATTCATCATCCTCATACCCAAGTGCAATAACCCGGAATCTCCTAACGACTTCAGACCTATCTCCCTCATCAACCTGTCGATCAAATTGATTACTAAACTGCTAGCGAACAGGCTTAACTCCATCATGGGCTCTCTCGTTCACAAGAATCAATATGGCTTCATTAGGGGGAGGTCCATCCAAGACTGTCTGGCCTGGACTTACGAATACCTCAATCTCTGTCATCGCTCCAGGCAAAAAGTGGTGCTTTTAAAATTGGACTTTGCCAAGGCGTTCGATACCATTGAGCACAGTCTTATCTTTGCCATGCTCTCGGCGTTGGGTTTTCCTGATAAATGGGTTGCCTGGGTTTTTGAAATCATTGGCTCAGCTTCTTCCTCGGTTTTGCTTAATGGGGTGCCTGGTCCCTCCTTCGCCTGTAAAAGGGGAGTGAGACAGGGTGATCCCATCTCCCCTCTCCTTTTTGCTCTTGCTGTTGACTTGGTTCAATACATCCTCAATAGGGCTTCACAGTCCGGGATTCTGTCGCTTCCCATTAGCTTGGAGCAACAGGTTGATTTTCCCATTGTTCAATATGTCGATGACACGATCATTTTTGTCAAAGGAGAGCAGAATGAAGTATTCACTCTCAAATGCTTGCTGCAATCCTTCTCGGCTGCCTCGGGCCTCAACATCAACTTCGCCAAATCTGCCATGTACCCTATAAACATGCTGGACACTGAGACCGAGCTTTTGGCTGGCATTATTGGATGTAAGGTTGACAAATTCCCTTTCCATTACCTGGGCCTCCCCATGGGGGTTTCTAGACCCCGTATCAAGGACTTCGACAACCTTGTCAGTAGAATTCACAGAAGGGTCTCTTCGTTTTCTTCTCTTCTTTCTCACGGGGGCCGGCTGCAGCTTGTCAACTCGGTTATCTCCTCAATGGCTACCTTTGCTATGTGCACGCTGAGACTACCTGTGGCGGTTGTTCACAGCATAGATAAGGCTAGAAGAATTTGTCTTTGGGGCAAAAATGAGATTAACGGCCGATGCAAATCCCTCGTTAACTGGAACAAGATATGTAAGCCTAAGGCAAAAGGGGGCCTGGGGGTCATCAATTTGAGGATCCAAAATAATGCTCTTCTCCTCAAATTTTTGCATAAATTCTTTAACAAGATTGACGTCCCCTGGGTTAACTTGATCTGGTCTTCCCACTACCAGTCCATTCTCCCTCAAGCTGCTCCGGCCAAAGGATCTTTCTAGTGGAAAGATGTCTCCAGTCTTCTTGATCAGTTCAGAGGAATCGCTCGGTGCACCGTCGGCCGAGGTGACACTGCCCTTTTCTGGGATGATATTTGGAATAACATGCACCTGAAATCGGAATTTCCTCAGCTTTTTTCCTTTGCCCGGAACGTGAATTTGGAAGTGGCTGCCTTCTTCCATAATCCGACTGTCTCCAGCAACTTACATCTGCCTCTTTCAGACCAAGCTTTCCAACAGCTTACTCTTCTTCATGCAAAGATCAATGATCCCAACATTTTGAACAACAACTTGGACGAATGGTCCTACATTTGGAACTCCAAAGAATTTATTCCCAGTTTGTGCTACAAGAGGGTTTTCACTCATTTGTCTATTCCCTGTCCGATTAAATGGATTTGGAAAGCTAAATGCTCTACCAAAATCAAAATTTTCTTTTGGCTGCTCTGTTGGGATCGCCTAAATACTAAGAATCTCCTCAGGAGGAAGAACTGCCATACCATCGACTTACATTGTGTTTTATGTAATCTCCCGGTTGAAGAAACTAGAGATCACCTTTTTTTCTATTGCTCCTTTGCCACGAGATGTTGGAATGCCCTTCAATTGGTCTGGAACCCGGACAGGTGTAAGATCGAGGATGAGCCTAGAGGGGGGGGTGAATAGGCTTTTCTAAAATTTTTACCACTAAATTCAAGTTTAATGATTACTAAGAACAAGTGATAGTTTTACCTAATTTAATTCTTAACAATTTTAGTGATCAAGATAATACCGCTATGCAAGAATATTGGTTTGCTAAGCAAGTAACACACAAGCATCAATGAGCTAGAATATCACGAGAATGAAAACAAGCAAACCACAATTAGATGCGCAAGAGAATTTTTCCGTGGTCTCGGAGACTTGCTCTGCCCCCTACTCCACGTTGAGGTAGCTTGAATTCCTTCAAGCCGGCTCCACTCGCTTGAGCCTTCCCGATCACTAGTGATAGCTCTTCCCCGCTCTGTAGGCGAGCCGTGCCTTCACAATCGCCTGGTCTTCACACAACCTCCTTTGTGAAGATCACCGAGCCTCACGCCTCAAGCCGCCTAGGGCGGCAACCTCCAAGAGTAACAAACTTGACGGGCTTGAATCTCAAGAGTGCAATCAATATGGCTCACTAATGCAATGCACTCAATTTTAGCTCTCCAACACTTTAAAATCAAGAATTCAATGCTCTAAAGGATGGAGAGAGTTGCTAGGGCTTAGAATGTATTCAATGAAGTGTCCAACTCTGTCCTAGCACAGGTGGGGGGGTATTTATAACCCCCACCCACTCAAACTAGCCGTTTTCTGCTTTTTCTGTCGATTTTCACACGGTACAGACTCCGCCTCTAGGGCGGAGTACCGCTTTGATAACGCTATACTGGCAATAATCAGACCGACACGTAGCCGTTCTGACATTTTTTATGCATGGTAGGATTACTCACTCATAGGGCGGTAGTACCGCACTTGACCGATCAAAGAGCATACGCTCGGAATAATGCTACCATTAACTAAGGTGCGGTAGTATCATAAATGCGATACTACCGCCTATCCACGTGATAGTCTTACCGAGAAGACCAAGGTACACCTTTACGAATATAGCTACATGAGTTGAAATGCGGTGAGTACCAAGACTTACGATACTACCCCCAACCCTTGATAGTGCCGGCGACAATCCAAAAAGAAACAAAAAATCAGCTCATCGAATTTAGCTACCGCTAACTATCTTCCTAGAGTATCAAGACTTATGCGATACTACATTGGATGGTTATGAGTGCCTTACTTCGTGAATTTTTCAAGAATCGATTTTTCTCTAAAACCACCAATGCACAAATGAACTAATGAGCCATATTTTTATGCACTTTCAAAATTCAAAGACCCATATCAAGTCCTCTTAATAGTACGGCTACTATTCTAAAAATCCGATCTTTTTCCAACTCCAAGATCGGTGAAAATACTAGAAAATACTTCTAAACTTTATACCTTCACTTCTTTAGCTTCTTTTATGCGCAAGACTCCTTCTATTTTTGCACTTGAAGCCATCCAACATCTTTCGAGGAATACTTTTGTCCTGTTTCCAACTTACTTGCACAAACATCATTAGTCTTTTTCGTGATTGTCATTAATTATCAAAACCACAACCATACGGGGGCCTAGATGCTTTCAATCTCCCCCTTTTTGGTAATTGATGACAATCCACATAATCGAATTGAAGTAAAAAGATTGTTTAGTGTGAGTGACCAATGGAACTCAATTACTCACACCACAGGGTTCTTATTTAGCAATATTTTGTCTTTGGAGAACAAAAGATATTTGAATGAAAATATTGCTGAATGAGAATAGCTCCCCCTACAAATGTGCCATGAATAAACAATAGATTTTGCACATTTGTATATGAGTTATATATGGCAATGAAAATGATATAATTTGGAATGAACTATTATAAAGCACACCTCCATAAGAGAAGATTTATATTTAAGCGCAAAAGAATCATAAAACGAGTCCAAGACGAGAACATATATATATTGTAAATTTAACAGGACGAGATACGCAAGATAAGCAACCATAAAATCCATAAAAGGTTCAAACAAAACCACAAATATAAAACAGATAATTATAACTAGGATGATAGGCTTCAATTCTTCATTCTTCTCCCCCTTTGTCATCAAGGACCAAAAGGGGAATGCCAACGAGTCGTCTACTCTTCACCATCTCCAGGAGCTGTCTTTGGAGGAGGATGAGAGACCATGGATCCCAAATGGATGACGAAGGAGGAAGATGGGAAGGGAACCACCATCGCCATCCGGACGCATTTACTACCGGTAGGATCGATGATATGAGCGATAGTCGTCAAACGAAGTGCTAAGCTTAACTCGACGCTCTTGAACATCCCGAACCATCTCGCGATTCGATATTGAAGCTCCATAACAAGAGCAAACCGACCACGATATAAGATTCTTGTCGCGCAAAGCCGCCATCATATCCGTCTGAAGTGTCTCAAGACCGGCAAGGTAGGCATCGGACGCGGCGCGGCTTGAGCGGCTTGAGCTTGGGCTTGGGTCGCTTGCTTCGGCTTGTGCTCTTGCTTGAGCAAATTGCTCGGCGATGTGATGCAGACTTGAGGAGGAGCAACACGAGGCTTGTACGGCTTATGAGGAGTAGGGTGGCACCATTGTACTCGGCAACTCTCCGGATTAGTGCCATGATGTAAGGAGCAAAATATATGGTCTTCCCCCTATCCCTAGCCGATTGAGACATCTCCTTATTATGAAGTCCACCACATCAAACTTCTCCTAGCCATGACCTTTGCAATGACATTCCAAGCATGACCTCTTTACGATCGAAATTGCCACTCTTCTGATGAATAGTGACGCGAATGATCTTGTTCACCATGCTTGGTTGAAGTTGCGCATCAGTGAGTTTCCAATCTTGTAGCTATGAGATTGATCATAGAACTCGATGCTTGCTCCAAGGTCAGAGTAGGCTCGTCATGGATTTTTGGATATCGGCTATGAAAGATGCCCATGCATGCTCAAAGTCATCCTTGGAAGCAGAGTAACGAGTAGTGTCAGTCATCCAAGTGATTTGCTCGAGATTTTCGACACATAGAGCGTCGCATAGAATTGCTTGATGACTTTTTCATTATAATCGTCCTTGTACCAAGGAAATTGTATAGCCAAATACCACCAAACAATTCAGAATACCAACAAACTCAGTCGCTCACGAATGTGCTTCCAACGACCTTATTTGGTTGGCGAAGTCCTTCTCCGCATATATTTGCTCAAACACCCTCTCGCTGAAATAAGGAATGGAATTTTGGATTTGGGGCGAGCGAGGTTGGAGATACTGAGTTTTGACTTCGCGAGCATAGTAATCATCGCCCTTAATTTGAGAAGGATCGTTCGACCAATCGGAGGCACCACTTCTTCTTCCTCCGAGCTTTCCTCATTTTCACTCTCGGTCTCATCGTCATTGCCGCTTATTTGCGGTGCAAAAAGGGGACCTTCCTCTTCTTAGCTCGGAAGGCTCGGTAGGACCCTTCCTTTGGCCCTAGTGGTCCTCATGGCGGCGGTGAAAGAATTGTCGCTATCTCCGCTATCCGAGTTCGAGGTGGGAACGCCACGGCCCTTGGTCGCCTTCCTTGTACCCTTGCCCTCCGTATGACCTGTTCGGCGACTTTAGTGCGAGGCATGATCTAGAGAGGAATTTTAAGGAGTTTGAGATGTGAGAATTGAATATGAATCGGGTTTGACACGGTGAAAGGACATAAGAGAAAGTCGTAAGAAACGTTGCTTCAAAATGCGAAAATCCAAGAGTTTCAACAACTCGCCGGTATTACTCACATCGGAGGCCGGTAGTACCGCAAAGTCGGTACTATCTGCTCCCGATGGCTTGAGTGCCGCCAAGCGACCACGCCGAATTTTGGGCAAAATCGAAGCAATGTTTAGCCAAAGATGATTTAAATTAGGATTGGGGTAATGGAGACAGTTAAGGACATCAATTTTATACCTAATCCTCAAGGTTTTTGTCACAATACAAGATTACACAATAAAATTCCATTTAAACCCTAGATTGCTCAAAAGGGATGAATCAAGAGAGAATGAGAGGAATTGATACCTTTCGGAGGAGGAAGACTCAAAGATCGAAATCAATGGAAGAAATCCCCGCAAACAAGAAGATTATGAGGAGAAGAAAATTAGGGTTTGAGGGGAGGAGAGAGAGGCCGCACGAAAATGGAGAGGAGAGGAGGTTACGGGTGAGAGATAATGAAGAAGAGAGAGAAGGCAGGAGAAACGGCAGAAATGAAGTGGCCCCACAATTTGCGACTGAGCGGTACTACAGCTCTCGAACCCGAGTAGATATCAAGATTTATGATTACTCTACATGATGCTGCCGAGAGTGCCGGAGAGGCCGAGAGACGTAAATATGAGCTAAATTGATTGCTAGGAATTTTTAGGAGAGGATATATCAAGAGATTGAAGATAAATAGGAGCAAATCAATCAAGATAGGCACAAAGTAAAAACTTTAAACACATCTAAAAGGAGAAATAATGAATTGACTTGTTCGAGTTGAAATACCACAAAAGAAACTAGCAATATGACAATTCTAGTTCTTTGGGCAAAACTCAAGATGTGCCTTTATTAGATCATTATAGATCAAGTTTTTGAATATTATTAAGCTTTTGAAAAGCAAAAGATTTGTTTCATAATAACCATAAAGAAGGTTATAATTATGATATAAGATCCAAAAGATAAGATTTATGTAATAATAAGTTTTAAATGAAGATTTGTGAATCCTTTGTATTTTGTAAATCCAAAATAGATTATTTTTCAAGTAACTTTGACTTATAAAGTCTAGTTTTAAGTTTTTTTTTTTAAAATATTTATCGCACAAACTTCAATTTTCCACATTTTAGGGGATGTGATATATACATAAATTGCATATTACTCCCCCTTGATGTGAGACTTATCTAAAGAACATATACCAAATAAAAACCAATTTAAGCAATCAAAAGAATTTCACTTAGGCCACATTTGAGATATCAATAACATTTAATTCATTCCTCAGTTTGCAAAATCTAGACTCATCTAAGGGTTTAGTGAGTATATCCGCTAATTGATTTTCCGTTCTAATGTGACTAATCTCAATATCCCCTTTACATACATGATCTCTTAAGAAATGATGTCGGATATCAATGTGTTTTGTTCTTGAGTGTTGGACGGGATTATTTGCAATTTTAACTGCGCTTTCATTATCACATAAGAGAGGCACCTTCTTAAAATTTATTCCATAATCCATTAGAGTTTGCCTCATCCATAACAATTGAGCGCAACAACTACCGGCGGATATATATTCGGCTTCGGCGGTGGATAAAGCTACGGAGTTTTGTTTCTTTGAGAACCATGAAACTAGGGATCTACCTAGCAATTGACAACTCCCGGAGGTGCTCTTTCTATCCACTTTGCAACCCGCATAATCCGAATCCGAATATCCAATTAAATCAAATTTTGCACCTTTAGGATACCATAATCCTATGTTTGAGGAATGTTTTAAATATCTTAGAATTCTCTTTACGGCAACTAAATGACATTCTTTGGGAGAAGCTTGAAAGCGAGCACACATGCAAACACTAAACATAATATCAGGCCTAGATGCGGTAAGATAAAGCAAACTACCAATCATAGACCTATAAAGCTTTAAATCTACCGGTTTACCTCCCTCGCTTAAGTCGAGATGCCCGCTTGATGCCATTGGAGTCTTGATCGGCTTGGCGCCCTCCATGCCAAATCTTTTAAGAAGATCCTTTGTGTACTTGATTTGGCTTACGAACGTCCCATCCTTGAGTTGCTTGATTTGAAGTCCAAGAAAAAAGCTCAATTCACCGATCATCGACATTTCAAACTCCCTAGACATCATATCACCAAATTCTTTGCAAAAATCTTCGTTAGTAGAACCGAAAATGATATCATCAACATATATTTGACATACAAAGAATTCATCATCAATTATTTTTGTAAAGAGCGTTGTATCAACCTTCCCAATTTTGAAACCTTTAGAGAGTAGAAAATCTCTAAGTCGCTCATACCATGCTCTAGGAGCTTGTTTGAGTCCATATAGCGCCTTAGAGAGTTTGTAAACATGATCGGGATATTTAGAATTTTCAAAACCGGGAGGTTGTTCGACAAATACCAATTCGGATATTTGTCCATTTAAGAACGCACTCTTTACATCCATTTGATATAACTTGATGTCAAAGCTTGAAGCAAATGCAAGCAAAATTCTAATGGCTTCTAATCTAGCTACAAAGTAAAGTTTCACCGAAATCTAATCCTTCAATTTGAGTAAAACCTTGCGCTACCAATCTAGCTTTATTTCTTACTACAATACCATTTTCATCTTGTTTATTACTGAAAGACCCATTTTGTGCCAATTACATTATGTTCTTTAGGTCTCTACTAAGGTCCATACATCATTACGAGCAAAGTTATTCAATTAGTCATGCATAGCATTTACCCAATCCGGATCAACTAATGCTTCATCTATGTGAGTTGGTTCAAATGAAGATACAAATGAGTAATGCTCACAGAAAGAAGCAACACGGATCGAGTTTGAACACCCTTACTCACGCCACCCAATATTTGATCTATTGGATGATCTTTGGAGAGACCATGATGGATCCTTTGAGGCAATGGTTGAATTTGTTGCTCGTCATTCTTGTCATCCTCATCATTTGTTCGAACTTGACTTGGTGTAGCGGAAGTTGAAGGTTCAACTTGAGTAGATGAAGGTTGATCTTGCTTGTCCACTTCCCGCTTCACATCTCCAATTGCCATATTTTTCATTGCTTCTCTTAGGCCTTCCTCACCTACATCATCCAAATTTTCTTGCTCTTCTTGAGAGCCGTTAGTTTCATCAAATTCAACATCACACGCTTCCTCTACAAATCCTTTGTTTTTATTAAAAACTCGATAAGCTTTGCTATTTGAAGAATATCCTAATAAAACCCTTCATCACAACGACTTTGAAACTTGGAAAGCCGAACACCCTTTTTCAAGATGTAGCATTTGCAACCAAATACTCGAAAGTAAGAAATGTTCGGCCTTCTTCCAACAAGAAGCTCATAAGAGGTCTTTTTCAATAGTCGATGCAAATAGAGTCTATTTGTAGCATGGCAAGCGGTATTAATGGCTTCTGCCCAAAAACTATCGGACGTACCATACTCATCCAACATTGTTCTTGCCATTTCAATTAATGTACGATTTTTCCGTTCCACAACTCCATTTTGTTCCGGAGTATAGGTTGCGGAAAGTTCGTGCTTTATTCCGATTTCATCACAATAATCTTCAATTCTTGTATTTCTGAACTCGGAACCATTATCACTACGAATTTTCTTTATTATAAAGTCAAATTCGTTTTGAGCCCTTTTTGCAAATCTTTTGAAAATACTTGAGGTTTCGGATTTATCGTCTAAAAAGAAAACCCAAGTATATCTAGAATAATCATCAACAACAACTAAACAATAAGAATTACCTCCAATGCTCTTATAGGTTGTCGGGCCAAACAAATCCATATGTAAGAGCTCTAATGGTCTAGATGTGGACATGATACTTTTTGACGGATGAGAACTAGCAACTTGTTTACCGGCTTGACAAGCACTACAAAGTCGATTTTTCTCAAACTTCACATCTTTCAAGCCCACAACTAAATCATTCTTAAATAGTTTTTTAAGTTGAATCATACCAACATGAGCTAGTCTTCTATGCCATAACCATCCTAAAGATGTTTTTGCCATTAAGCAAGTTTGAAGACATGAGTCATTTGAAGTGAAATCAACTAAATACAAATTTCCAAATCTAAATCCTTTAAATGCTAGCGAATTATCATTTTCTTTTGTAATGACTACATCATTTTTAGAGAATGTGCAAATAAGATCAAGATCACAAATTTGAGCAACGGATAGCAAATTGAAATTTAATGTTTCAACTAATGATACATTTGAAATAGAAAGGTCATTTGATATAGCAATTTTACCTAATCCCAATACCTTTCCTTTGCTATTATCACCAAATGTGATCTTGTCATTTTGTCCATTTCCCGAATCAAAGGTGGTGAACATCTTTCGGTCACCGGTCATGTGTTGGGTGCATCCACTATCCAACACCCAATGCCGTCCACCGGTTTTGTAGTTCACCTACAAAAGAAAATCAAACCCTTTTAGGTACCCAAATTTGTTTGGGTCCTTGGAGGTTAGTGACCAAGGTTTTGGGAACCCAAACGGCTTTCTTTCTTTGGCCAATTATCGGGGTCCCAACAAACTTAGCAAAAACATTACCATTTCTATCCCTTTTTAGAACATAGCAAGAATCATGAACATTTTCATTAGAAGATTTACTCAAATTACAATCATTAAGCTAGATGTCCTATTTCATGGCATTTATAGCAAAATTTACCATTTGATTTCACAAAACGTGGAGCCTTGTTATTTACTTTCTTGTTCTTTTTAGGATATAACCTAAGCCTTCTTTATTATAGGAACATCTTTGACTACCTAAAATTTTATTTAAGGTGTCCTTACCCTTAAAGCATCTATCTAGACTTTGACTTAATTTGTTCACTTGCTTCTTAAGTTCATCATTTTCAACAATTAAATTTTCATGACATGAACTAGCACTAGAGCATGACAAATCAACTAAATCACAACATGATGTAGATATGCTTGATTTTTCAACATGAGATGAGGCGTTTGCTAGTCTAGGCAAGTCATTTATAATATCACACTCGATCTGATATCATTTGTTAATTTTGAATTGTTCTTGACAAGTAGAATTTCATGTTCTTCCTTTAGCTCATCATATGAATTTTTGAGAGTTAGAAATTCTTTCTTTAAAACCTTAAATTTTGATTTTTCTTTGCCAAGATATTCATTTAATTCTTCTAGCATGTCCATTAACTCATCATATGATGGTTCATTATCTTCATTAGAGTTTACCTTGGTTTCTCCTCTAGCCATGAGGCATAAAGGAGTGACAAAAGGCGACGAAGCCTCCTTGATGGCAACACCGGCAAAACCCTTCTTCTTTGAAGGTGCTTCGTCTTCGGACGAATCGAATCCGAGTATTCCTCCTCGAATCCCACTCACCAATATGGGCTTCACCCTTGCCATCCTTTTGGAATTTCTTGAATAGCTTCTTCTTGCCTTGAAAAACTTCTTCTTCTTGGGTGATTTGTCTTTGTCATCCTTCTTCTTAGGGCAATGCGAGGCTATGTGTCCCTTTTCATCACATTCATAACATCGAATATTAGCATATCGGTTAGTATTAGAATTTTGTCCTTTCTTATACCTTTGCGGACCGCTAAAGCTCGATCGCCTCTTCATAAATTTCTTCATTCTTCTCACGAGGAGAGCCATTTCCTCCTCGGTGTCCTCATCGTCGGAGTCCTCATCACTTGATTCCGCCTTAGCCTTGAAGGCGATGTTTTTCTTCTTTGATGAGCTTTGTTCTAACAATTCTTCCTTGTCTTTCTTGTATAGCTCATTTGTGATGAGATTGCCGAGAAGCCGGTTGGTGTCATCCTTGGTAGTTCCATGAATTGAGAAACAAGGTCACCAATGTCTCGTACTTTTCCTAAGAGCCCTAAGCATTTTCTCGACAATATCAACATCACTCAAGGTCGTACCAAGACCTTTGAGCTCGTTAACAATATTATTTAATCTAGAATACATTTCATTTATATTCTCATGAGGCAACATAATGAAACTTTCATATTTAACTCTAAGCATATGTAATTTTGCTTCCTTGACATGGATGTTCCTTCATGAATTTCCGACAAGGTATTCCAAATTTCATGTGCGGTTTCTAAATTACTTACGATTAAATTCATCCGCATTTAAGGCACCAAATATAGCATTCATAGCTTGAGCATTTAAATGAATAGATCTTTCATTTTGTTCCTCATTTATAGTAGCAAATTGGTCACAACATATCCTTCATTGACAATTCTCCATATATTGGGACTCATAGCCTTAAGATAAACCGTCATCTGAATTTTCCAATACTGAATAGTTTGTACCATCAAAGAAAGGAGCCTTTCCAATAGACATACCCTCGTTGGCCATCCTTACTCTCTAGGCGGTAAAAGTAAAAGAGAGACCAGAACTCGATACCACTTGTAAGATCGAGGATGAGCCTAGAGGGGGGTGAATAGGCTTTTCTAAAATTTTACCACTAAATTCAAGTTTAATGATTACTAAGAACAAGTGATAGTTTTACCTAATTTAATTCTTAACAATTTTAGTGATCAAGATAATACCGCTATGCAAGAATATTGGTTTGCTAAGCAAGTAACACACAAGCATCAATGAGCTAGAATATCACGAGAATGAAAACAAGCAAACCACAATTAGATGCTAAGAGAATTTTTCCGTGGTCTCGAGACTTGCTTGTCTCCCCTACTCCACGTTGAGGTAGCTTGAATTCCTTCAAGCGGCTCCACTCGCTTGAGCCTTCCCGATCACTAGTGATAGCTCTTCCCGCTTGGTGGCGAGCCGTGCCTTCACAATCGCCTGGGTCTTCACACAACCTCCTTTGTGAAGATCACCGAGCCTCACGCCTCAAGCCGTCTAGGAGGCGGCAACCTCCAAGAGTAACAAACTTGACGCTGGCTTGAATCTCAAGAGTGCAATCAATATGGCTCACTAATGCAATGCACTCAATTTTAGCTCTCCAACACTTTAAAATCAAGAATTCAATGCTCTAAAGGATGGAGAGAGTTGCTAGGGCTTAGAATGTATTCAATGAAGTGTCCAACTCGTCCTAGCACAGTGGGGGTATTTATAACCCCACCCACCAAACTAACCGTTTTACTGCTTTTTACATCGATTTTCGCCAGTGGTACTACCGCCCTCTAGGGCCGATGAGTACCGCACCAAGCAGTGTAACGGCTATACTGGCTATAATAATCGACCGACACGTGGCCGTTCTGACATTTTTTATGCATGGTTTAGGATTACAGCTCATAGGAAGCGGTAGTATCTGACTGCCGACCGAAAAGAGCATACGCTCGGAATAATGCTACCGCCAACTAAGGTGCGGTAGTATCAAGAATGCGTGACTACCGCCGACCCTGTGATAGTGCTTACCGAGAAGACCCGGTACACCTTTACGAATATAGCTATCATAGTTGAAATGCGGTAGTATCAAGACTTATGTACTACTACCAACCCATCTTGTAGTGCTACCGGGACAATCCAAAAGAAACAAAAAATCAGCTCATTTGGAATTTAGCTACCGCTAACTATCTTCCTAGAGTATCAAGCTAAGCAGTACTACATTGGATGGTTCTTGAGTGCTTACCACAGAATTTTTCAAGAATCGATTTTTCTCTCAAACCACCAATGCACAAATGAACTAATGAGCCATATTTTTATGCACTTTCAAAATTCAAAGACCCATATCAAGTCCTCTTAATAGTACGGCTACTATTCTAAAAATCCGATCTTTTTCCAACTCCAAGATCGGTGAAAATACTAGAAAATACTTCTAAACTTTATACCTTCACTTCTTTAGCTTCTTTTATGCGCCTCCTTCTATTTTTGCACTTGAAGCCATCCAACATCTTTCGAGGAATACTTTTGTCCTGTTTCCAACTTACTTGCACAAACATCATTAGTCTTTTTCGCGTGATTGTCATTAATTATCAAAACCACAACCATACGGGGGCCTAGATGCTTTCAACAGGTCCATCTTCCAAAACATTTCTGATGTCGTCACTTCGGAGCAAGTGTCCCTTTGCATGGACGTTATCATGATTGCGGCTTGGGGAATTTGGAAGCAGCGAAATGACAAAATCTTCCGCTCAGTGCCTGCGAGCTTCTTAGCTTGGAAGGATTGGCTTCTCTCTGAAATTCGGCTGCAGTCCTTCAGATTGAATGATACCTTAAAGGAGGTTCTTTCAGCGTGGGGTTTAAGACTTGTTTAATTCTCTTTTCCTTTTCTTTTCTTTCTTTCCTTTTGCTTGTCCTCTCCCTTCTCCGGTTTTCTGTTTGTTTTGTGTTGGCTTGTTCTTTCCCCCGTTGCCGGTTCCTCACCGGCTTGGATGTTGTTTCTGTTCCTTTCTCGTTTGCAATATATTCTCCTGGCAGGGGTCTCCCCTGTTCCTCTTGCGATAAAAAAAAGTATTGTTGTCATTTAATTGTCTCTGCGTACGTACGTGTCTAGCTCGTACGAAATGTGCGTGCTCCCTTCTTTCCCCCCCTCTGTTCTTCTCTCTCTCTCTCTCTGTGTGTGTGTGTGTGTGTGTGTGTGTGTTTTGATACATTTTTAGAAAATGAAAGCTTTTATTAATTTCAAGAAAATTGCATCGAGAAGATACAATTCCTTGAAATAACTTCCGGCCTCTGCTTAAAAAAGCACACAGCCAAACTAGAAAAAAGAAAAAAGCAAAACGCACACACTAATAGCTAGCAATCCAAGACTAGACCGCCACCCATGCGCACGAGTAGAAATCCATGACCACCAACCAAGCGTTGAGAAGCCTCCATCAAAGTACTCCGCACCTCCTCATACGCAATACATTACGTCGACGTAGCTGGGGGTAATATTGAAAATAACTCAGAAGGAGAAAGGTTGGTTTTCTTTTGAAAACACAATCATTCCTACATAACCAGATAGACCAAAGACGTAGTCAGCGGACCAAGAAGAGCGAGGTTTCTAACATTTGTACCAAAACCCCCTAACCAACTTCCAAACATATTATCAATGCTTACAGGACTAGATATTTCGGAGGCCAAATATATAAAAGTCCAGACTGTGTGTGCAAAACGACAATCAAAAAACAGATGCCTAATTGTCTCAGGTTCTTGACAAAAGCAACATGTCCTGCATCCTTGCCAATTTCGCTTCGCTAAATTGTCTTTAGTTAGAATCACTCCCCTTCTAAGGTACCACATAAAAACTTTGATTTTTAGTGGAACTTTAAGTTTCCATAGCCGTTTATATGAAATTGGGGTAGCACGTTTAATCAATGCGAGGTAAAAGGATTTCACAGAATATAGACCATTGTGGCACAAATTCCAATAAAACTCATCATCAGACTGCGTTAAATTAATGTTAACGATACATGAAAATAAATCATTCCACGCCACTAACTTTGGTCCAATCAATGCCCTTCTCCATGAAATGTTTGGTTGTGGTGTTGCTAAAACTTCAGCAATGGTCATAAACTTCCTTCTAACAATACTATATAAACCAGGATATTGATCTTTAAGTGGGGAACTACCTAGCCAGATATCCTCCTAGAACCTCACCTGTGATCCATTGTTAATCTTGAAGGTGCCAAAACAAAGAAATTCTTGTTTTACCTTCATTAAACTGGACCAAAAATGTGAATCTCCTGGTTTCCACTCAACTTGCCCTATCGACTTGGAACCAATGTATTTGTTCCTAAGCAGCTGTTGCCAGGTTCCGTCTGATGTTAAAAGTTTAAACAACCATTTGCTCAATAAAGCAATATTCTTAAAGCGTAGATCATGTATGCCCAAACCTCCTTGATCTTTTGGTTGACATACAATGTGCCACTTAGCAAGTCGATATTTCCTCTTGTGCTCGTCTCCTTGCCAAAAAAATCGAGAACGAAAATAATCAAGCTTCTTAAGGACCCCTCTTGGAATCTCAAAAAAGGACATCATATACATAGGTAGGCTACTCAATACTAAATTTATCAAGGTCAGTCTGCCTCCCACCGACAGATTTTTGCCCTTCCAGCCACTAAGCCTCTTTTCGAAACGTTCCTCTACCGTTTTCCAGTCGGAATTCCGCAATTTTCTGTAATGAATCGGAATACCTAAATATTTCAAAGGCAATTCCCCATGCTTACAACCAAACAATTCCATGTATTGTTGCAAAGAATTTTGAGCCTCACCAAAGCAGAATAACTCACTTTTATGGAAGTTAATTCTGAGCCCTGATATTTGCTCAAAAGCACACAGTAATAACTTCATGTTATGTGCTTTTTCCAAATCATCCTCCATAAAAAGTATAGTATCATCGGCATATTGAAGAATAGACAAACCGTCGTCAACCAAGTGGGGTACTACTCCACCAACGTACCCATGTTCCTTAGCCCTTTTAATCAAGATTGACAACATATCCGCAACAATATTAAACAGTAGAGGAGATAAAGGATCCCCCTGCCGGAGTCCCTTCTTTGTTTGAAAATAACTTCCAATTTCCCCATTAACATTCACAGCAACACTGCCACCCGAAATGAAAGACTGAACCCAAGAAATCCACTTGGGAGAGAAACCCTTCATTCGTAACACTTGCAACAGGAATGGCCATTTAACTTTATTATATGCTTTTTCAAAATCGATTTTGAAAATTACTCCACTAAGTCGTTTCCTATGCAATTCATGTAAGGTTTCATGCAGTACGACGACTCCCTCTAGGATATTTCGTCCACGCATGAAAGCTGTTTGAGTGGGGCTGACAACTTTATCGGCAACCATATTTAGTCTATTGGTGACCACTTTCGTGAAGATTTTAAAACTCACGTTCAGAAGGCATATAGGCCTATATTGCTGTATTATATTAGCCTCTTGAACCTTTGGAACAAGTGTGATGACCCCAAAGTTTAGACTAAACAGAAGTAAATCCCCAGCATAGAACTCCCGGAACATTAAGAGAAAGTCCACTTTAATAACTTCCCAGAATCTTTGATAGAATTCTACTGGAAATCCATCGGGACCAGGTGCCTTATTATGCTCCATCTGGAAGATAGCATCTTTAACTTCGCTCTCAGTGAACTGAGCCGTTAAAAGATCATTTTCAATTTCAGATACTCTCATAATATCCTGATATTGTTCCTCCTCTAAATAAATCATACTCCTCTCGGACTCCCCAAAAAGTTCTTTATAGAACTTGGTGATAAAATGCTTGAGATTAGTCTGTCCTTCAATTTTTCCGTCTTCATAATTTAATGAGCAAATCCTTTTCTTCCTATGTTTACCATTGGCAATCATCTGAAAGTATCTAGTATTATTATCTCCTAAGAGGACGTTCATCACTTTAGCCTGCTGATAATATTTGACTTCTTCTTCCTTAAGAAGCCTATGTAGTTTTTCCCGAGTCCGAGCAAGATAATCTTGCTCCACATCAGACAAAACCCTACCCTCAGCAGCTATGTCCAACTCACAGATAATTGCCTGTAATTCGGATTTCTTTTGTTTATAAGCTCCATTAGTATGCGAAGACCACCCACGCAGAAACCTACGAAGAGCTCCCATTTTGTGATTCCACCGTTGGACAGGATTATTTCCGCTAACTGGCCTATTCCAGACTTCAATCACTTTATCACCGAAGTCCTCCCGGTCAAGCCAACACAACTCAAATCTGAATGGTCGATGCTTTCCCGAGCAAATCGATGATCCAGTATCAAGAAAGAGTGGTGTATGGTCTAAAATACTCCTGTCCAATGCTTGGACCGAAACTAACGGAAATTTGGACTCCCATTCGGTACACATGAGAACTCTATCTAACTTCTCATAGGTCGGATTAGCTAGAGAATTTGCCCATGTGAATTGACGTCCAGTGAGCTCAATCTCCCTTAACTCAATGCTGTCTATAACAGCATTAAATAAGAATGGCCAACGCTCACAGAAACGGTCATTATTCTTTTCCTTACTACTTCACATAATGTTAAAATCCCCACCAATCAGAATTGGTAAACAACTTTGCTGACATGATCTAACCAATTCAGCCAGAAAAGTTGATTTAAACTCATCCTGGGCTGGACCATACACCGCCATAAGAATCCACTTGAATTTATCCAACTTATTAATCAAATGGAACTTGATACTGAATTCTCCTTCTATAATCAAAGATAACTCAAAAGATTGAGCATTGATTCCTAGAAGAATACCCCCTGACCTCCCTCTAGGCGGTAAACAATGCCAAACGAAATCGACACCTCCAGATAGACGTGACAGATTCGATTTTGACATATCATGTTTGCCAGTTTCCATGATAGCTATAAAATCTAACTTGTACTCTTTAACCATATCTGAGATATATCGAAACTTGGCCAAGTCTGAAAGACCTCTGCTATTCCAAAATAAACCTTTCATAATGAACTATAGATTAAATTTGTTGGTCTTATGATGTTTTTTACGGGACTTCCGAGAGGAGGTCAATAGATCACATATGCGTGTATCCAGATCCTCAGTCTCCAAGTCTTCGTCCGAATCATCATTAATCAAGTGTGCGAGTAAGTCACCACCAACATCAGTGACTTCGTCATCACCTGACTCACAGAGATCGGGTATATGTCCCTCATTCTCAATTTTTTTGGATTCCTTTTGTCTACATTGAGTTGATTTACCTCTGTCCAGCTCAGCCTTGTCTAGAACGTTAAGCAAATCTTTTTCGGTACTGTTCCCTTTCAATCTAAATCCTAAGTTAAAAAGATTAAAGGATCTACTACCTTCCGGCCTTACAGACATAGCATGAGAAGGCGCCCCAGAATCCATACCTGTCTCCGCAGAAAATGTAGGTGAAGGCAGATGTGGCGCCCCATGTGAGAGAGGCATCATCCTGGAATCTGCTGCAGACTCCTTATAACTCTCAGGCTTGACATATATTCTATTCGAAGACGATTTAGACTCCCCATTAAAGATAGCCTTAGTCATCCAAATTGCGTGAATGCCATTGCCTTGGACAACATGCTAACATCTGACAAATAAGTTCCATCCGCCGCTAAGATATTAAATCTTTTACTACGGCGAAGACCAAAATCAGAAGGAGGCTGGGAAAGAGACATACCATTAGATTGGAGATCCGAACAATGCATTCCAGCTGACTGTGAAGTCGGCAACACATTCGGCCCAACCAGGTTCTGGGAAGCATCCTCCTGGAACTGTTCATGAACCGGCAACACAGCAACATTCTGAGATAGCGGCTCCAGTTCCTTGCTCTCAACATTAACCAACCCACACTCTGATTCACTAGCAAGAACCATTGTCTCAGTCTGTTTGTCTCCTGCAACAGCCTTACTTGCAGTCTGTTTATCACCTTCAACAGCATGACAAACAAAATCTTTTATAGGATTGCTGTCGCCTTGCTCCTCCACCTGCTGATCTTCAGGTTTACATGCATAACAGCCATCCGAACTCACTTCGACTTGACAGGGCGAGAGCAAGCTAGCTGATTCGTTCTGACCACTCAAAGATGACAGCTCCAAAAACTCAGAAAGGTTCCCAGATGCATGAACTTGCGGAGAAGTCACTTCATTATGTGTGCACTCAGCCTGAGCTTGATGAAGCACAGTCAGACTCTCCCTTCCATCCTGACAAAACGCCAAAGCATCCCCTAAGGAATCGACTGACTTCCCGAAGAGCTCAGCAGCACACTTGGACTGAGATAGCAAACGCCCTGACAATACATCAGCAGACTTAGAATGCCTGCTCAAATTGAGATATCTTTTTTTCCTTTTACTTAAGATATCTTTTTTTCCTTTTACTTACTTTTGTCACCCAGATATTCTCAGTAGATTTATCACAATCAAATAACCGAGAACCAGCCGAGCTGACCATTGGCTTCTTTCCAAAAGGTGTAACTGCAATCACCCCTGAGAACAAAGTGCTCAACTGATTATTAGCCACAGAACCATCCACCTGCATAGGAGCAGCCTCTTGTCTGTCACTAGAACCATTTGAATTGGAATCAACAGTCACATTTTTTAGCTTCTTTATTGTTTGTTTAGCATCATTTTTATTCAGAGCCTCCTCCTCTTTATTGTCCCCAACCTCTCCCCCATTTTCAACCAAAAGGGCTTGAGGGAGAACAGCCGGCTCAAAATCCGAGTCTTCTGGAGTAAACGTGATATCATAACCAACTTTATGGAATACAATACAACAGGTTTAATTTGTTGTGGTTTGTACCTGCTTGTGATTAATTGTATGCGATGTTGTTTAATTTGAGCAATTAATTTCTTCTTTGACGGAGCCTTTTCTGTATCGCAAACTGCATGCTCTCTTCAACTATGACAAGAATTCTTGTTTTTAACCATGAGCAATTAATAAATAAAGAGGCTGACACATGGCAAAGTCGATATTAAGAACAAACCTACAGAGTATGACTCACATAGCAACGTCATACAACATTTCCTTGTTCTTTAATTAAGTCGATATTAGACGTTCTAACGAACCAAAGAATTAAGAACAAACCTACAGAAGATGGAATAGATGCCATCTCAGAACTACAGCGCGGCAGCAAAACATTTTTGCGGCCACTGAAATTCATTCTACTACTTTCCAGGGCCGTCAGCTTTCGAATCCTTTGCGTCAGAAACATGCCTCCGAGCATTCCCGTGCTGCTTCAGGATCAAATGCTCGTATCTACGCATCCCTTGCTTGGTCCTTTCTACACGGCATGAGATACAGTGCCACTGGCCTTTAGGTATGGAAGAGCGTGGTGGTTTCATGCAGTACGTGTGATAAGCTTCATCGCAACCATCGCACAGAACAATCTGGTTATCATCCCTGTCGACGGAACAACCTCGGCAGAGGCAAGATGGGCAGTACCAGCAAGTCCGGTTCTTTTGCCGCGCACTTGCAATCTGGCTAGCTTTCAGGCACCGGATGTGATAAAACTTGTAAGGGCAGTACATGTGACCGCATATCAAGAACTTCTTGTCTTCGTCTTCGCATGTACCACAATGCTTGCACAAGCGTGATAGGGCAGTTGTCGACAGGTCCGGCTTCTTTTCATCTTCCACCATGCTTGAAACAGAGCTCCCCTGCGTGTCATCTACTAACTCTGCTATGCTACCAGGATCAGGACGTTCTGTTGGCTTGATGATATCAAGTTGGACACACACTGCACAACTATTATGCAAGCTGTCATGGAGAACATGGTTCAAGGTACCCCCATCCGATTCCTTTCCCTTCGTACTGCAGGTAGAACAATACCACCTTTGAGTAGGAGTTTTGACAGCAGGCCTAATGCACTTAAAGTGAAACTTGGTTTCACATCCAGTGCAGTTGAGGATTCCTTGGCCATCTGCCCTTTCCCCACAATGCTTGCAAATGCTAATTTTGCACAATCCATCCGCCTCAGTTGGATTTGGTTTTGTAGAATCACCAGAAACGCATGGGGTCGATTGCATGATGGTGATCGAGTCCTTCTTTGGGACTTTACCATCAACATCAACTAAACTCATCTCCTGCAACAAAGCCTAATATAATAAGAAAAATTATTATGGCTACTTAAATTACTGACCCAGCAGTCAGCATATACACCACCACACGAATAACTTACCTCTGTCTTGAGTTCAGTCATCTCAACTTCAGAAATGCCACAAGCCTATTATTAAGAACTTGTTATTAGCAGCAAGTAGCACAAGAGGAATGCATTCAAACATTTGAAACCACAGCAGCATATACAAGATAATTAGCAAACGCACCATGTCAATGCGAGATTCACTTATGTGTCACCAACAAAAAAGTGGAAGGTTTACTGTGATAACTAGGCAAGATAATTAAAGTATAGGGTTTAGAGAAGTGCCCTCAGTCCCACAGTAATGGTATCGACTTGTCCAGAACCCAGACAGACACCCCTTGCTAGTTCCGGGTTCATCATTCAGCGCTTCATAGCTTACTTGGTACGGTTGCGGTACCGTTAGTGCTTTGAGCGAGAAATGACCTTTTTACCCTTAAGGGCCATTAGCACCAATAAAAGCTCAAGGGCAATGAGGTAAAAGGGGCATCAGTAAGGTGAATAAAGCCCAGCTCACTCACAGCCGAGAGAGCCACAGCAAGCAAAGCCAGCTCATTTCATCCTGCCTCACACTCACACACAAACCAAGAGCACAGCCAAGAGCCAGCATTTCCCTATTTTCACCAAGCACAGAGAGCAGCCAAAAGGAAGCAAGAGGAGACCACCAGAAGAGGAGACAAGCAAGAAGTCTAGAAGCCAAGGGGAAAGGAGGTCCAGAAGGTAGCTCGGCCAAAAGGGAGACAAGCACAACATCTGCAACCTCTTCCTCCCCAACGTCAGCTTCATCAACCTCAGTGCTGAGCCCCCAACCGATCATCAAGTGCACAATGTCAGTAGCTTTGGTAGTAGCTACAGTGCGGGATAGCATGTGCAGAGGATAGATCGGGTAGCTAGCTAGGCAATGGGGCAGGGTAGATGATAGATCAGGTGTTACCCGTGCGGTCTCAGTAGTCGGGATGGCCATTAGAGCAGTGAGGGGGTAATAGATTCTTCTTTCTTGTGTAAGAGCCACCCCACCGTCATCATAGATCCCTCATTTTAAAGCAAAAAAAAAAAAAATAGTAAGCATCAAGCGACACTCTGCAAAATGATGAAATGGGGGTAGAAACCCTAGCTTGGTAGAGTTAGTAGAGAGGGAGATGGCTGCGGGTTGGAGTCGGGCCGCATAAAGAAGAAGTGGCGCAGAGGAAGTAGAGCAAAGGAACCACGGCCATGGCCGTGTGCGCCAAGACCAATCGGAGCCAGGCCCAGCCATTGGCCGGGAAGCAGGGGCGGCAGGAAGAGCCGGCTGATGGAGAGGAGCTGTCAGGTAGGAGTAGAGGCGCACAAGGGAGGAGCTTAGCCGAGTGGAGTAAGGGAGTAGCCATGCGGGGAAGGCGCGGGAGAAGTGGCAGTCGGTCGAGAGGAAGAAAAGGTAGGGGGAGAGGCAGCCAAGCTGCTCGGTTCAGAGAGAAAAGGAGAGGGCGATGAGGTCGAGAGGCTGTCAGCCAGAGCAGCCAAGAAAAAGAGAAAGGCAGGGGGGAGAAAGAAAGAAAAAGAAAAGAAAAGAAAATGGGAAAAAGAGAAAAAGAAAGGTTAGAAAAACAATCCATGCCGTGGACTGCGTTGATTCTGTAATCAAATTACAGATCGCGTAAAAATAAATAACTTGTATTAATTAATTTGTGCCCAAATAAAATTGTACGACAGATCAGAGATTGGTTGGATGCCAAAGTAAGTTAATTAACCCTAAATGCCCTAGTTGATATCTTATGCTTTCAGGGCTCGATTTGAACCGTCCTGCCAACCAGAACCAACTTTGGGGCGAGGCCGAACCTCTAGGTTTTATTCCAGACAAGATTCATTGATCATCTTTGAATTAAATGCTTTTCACTGCTTTTGTACAGTTAAGTACATCATTGTTGCATTAAAATCCATATTTTGCAAGTTGAAATATTAAATTGGAATTGGATGAAAGAGGTGTGGCGAATGAGGTGATGAAATGGTGATGTAGTTTGGAAATGGTGAAGTTGTTTAGATCGTCCACGAATGGAGTCGTGGATATGTTATTAGTGATAATTATGGTGGGTAGAGGGTGACAAGAAAAGAGACAGGAGAGTACCCCATGCCGGTGGGGCCTTCTACATAGGCTATAATATAAGGTCAAACACCTACACTCGGGCAATAAGCCGTATTTCAGTACCAACCATAGTGAGATAAATCGCTGTCAAAAAAGATTATTCTATGAAAGTATTATGATCTCCATAATGGGTAAGCATAAAGGGCGTCGAGCTAAGAAATGCCGGTATGACCCAGGTGGATTGTGCCAAAGATGTGGGCGGTATATTTGAAGCTCCAAAAGTGTACTGTTGGAGGTACCAGAGTATAACTGTAACTACAGGTTGCAGGATGGCCTAGTTAAGGCTTCCCGTCCGATTACAGGGTTGGAGATCTAATACCAGATTAGTGATAAACATTATAGAGCCTTACAGGATGGGGCCGTTATGGGTAAAGTTGTACGAACCTGTGTAGAGTCAAATCTTGAATTCAAGCTTGTCTTCTAGATTGGAGGCTACAGAAGCTAAGTCTGTCTCATATACAAGTGTTAGTAGTTGCTTTCATAAATTAAAATATTCAACCTTTAAAGAAAACAAAAACCTAATTTCGGTATAAATGGATTTGGAGGGAAGGAATTGATTGGTTGAAGAGAAAAACTACATCTTTTTGTTATCTAATGATTGTTGGGTACTCTATACTCACCCTTGTATTTTCCCTTTTCTAAAAGGCGAATCTGATGGATCGACGTATGAGGCCTATTCCCGGGACCAATACCAGGGTTATTAGGAGGATCCCTCCGAGGGCTATTACTACTCCGACTACCAGGAGGGATATGAGTTGGTATAGACCTTATTATCAGTCTAGGAGGTAATTAGGGTAATATAGATAGTAGTGTTATCTTTTGCTATACATGGCGAATGTAATCTTATGTAATGGACATATAGCCATGCGTGGCTTCAATTGAATATATTTTCATTCAGTTTCTAATTATTGTTCTGCTGTAATACTCTGAACATAGCATAGTAGCTTATAAGGCATCGGATCTTCCGATGTTTTGCCGGCGGCTATGCCGAGATTCGTGTAATTATCTTAGGGTGATAACAGTGTTACTGTCACTACTCTGAGCTAATTATACGGGTCGCCACATTTACCTTCTTTTGATAGGAAGTCCGTGGCATGACAGAGAGACTACTTGCGAGAGCCATCATTTCCCGCCCAACTTCTTTAAATTTCTCCCATAACTACAGAACAAAGAATATATATCAAAACATTAGCACTTGCCGCAAAATATGCAAAACCCATTGTTACAGCATGCAGGGATGAAAACTGCTTGCTTCTTGTCATACTATTTGGAGCTTATCGTGATGCCAACAATGACAAGTGAAAGAAAAAGTTGCAGAAACCAAGGGCAAAATACTGATAAGTAGTGAGAGAAAAACAAATAAATAAATAGAAAGCAGAGGCCCTCACTTGGTTCACATAGTCTGATAACCAGAAGAGGTATAGCTCTCAATCCTATAGTGTATATCAATGGGTTCAACTGTTGATGGCTATCAAACAATGATTCTATCTACCTGTTGTTCTAACAAATAAGGCAATAAGCATGGAGTGATTGATAACATTGTTTCCAATAGCACTCTGTTGCGGCACCATAGAGATAGAAAATGCAAGCAAGCTGCATTTGGATTCTAGTCGTGAACAGAAGAAGAAAGACTAAAGATGTTTGTTCATTGGATGGTGTAGTTATACTGCATTTCAATACTTTAGTTCTTTTACTTAGCCAAGCATGTGGTGTCCGCTACATGCTATCCGCTACCAAAAAGAAGAAGAAGTTGCCCTCTATGCTTCCAAGACAGTATAATTAAAGCACTGATTAATAAACAGCTACCTGCTGGATATCACGATCAAATGACTGAGGGCTGCTCCCATACTCTCCATCTTTCATCTTTGCATCAATTTTGTGAAAATCAAATATAGTATCGGATTTATTTCCATGGAAATTTCTGTGCACCAAATCACACAAAAAGGCAAACTTCTCTGAAACTAAAATGTCACGGAGAACATTGTTGCAGATGGCTTTATTGGCATCTAAAGATGTTGAGGTCCCGTTTATTGATGCAATGGATGGATTGGTTAAATGAGCTAGTAGCACCCGAGGCTGGTTTCCTGCTTCTGCCCGTCTGTCATCTGTGTTATCCTGGCAGCGAACAGGAGATAACAGTCAGTTACACAATTTGAGAAGCGTGTGGTTTACATAACTAAGTCTATAGTGCAGCAGCAGCAGCAGCAGCTTCCTCACACCTGTAGGTTAGAAGAGCTGCTTGGAACAAATCGATTCGTTATTCCTCCCATGGATTGGAAAGAGTTATGTTTAAGTGCATCACGGATGCAGGCATGGATGCCACCAGCTTCATCTATATGTGGTGACCGCAACATATGCTCCAGTGTGTCCTTCCAGCTACTCCAGTGACGAGCTGTCCTCCTCGTATCATGTTCGTCTTGACGGAAGCTGGGCTTGTATGCGACCATGCCCAAAGAGGGCTGCCCAAAAATAAAGAAAAGGAGTAAGTACATTACACACTAGTGCAAAAGAGGAGATGTTGAGAAGTCCAGCTGTCGGATTTAGAGAATGGATGGATCCTTGGGACTTTGGAGGAAGTCCAAGCAAACGGTGGTAGGATCGTATTAAGCAAAAAGCAAGCAAATGGTAGAGTACCTTGGGGGGATTGGCGAGGCGGCGGCGCTTGTAGGTGATGATGAGCTTGTCGGGGTTGGACTTGGTTGTGGCGTTGCGGCGGTGGTCTTGTTGTTCAGAGGCACGGGAACAGGAGGCCATCGCCACAGCAATAGGGCATGGCAATTGCAGGAGGCGGAGGCGGGGTTGCTTTGTTTGCTTGCTAGGGTTTTCGGCCGGGGGATCTGCAATTTTTCTAGGGCTGGGCTCGGAGAATTTGGCACGCAGCAGCGGAAGATGAGACGAGGCGAGGGCACTCCCACTCCCAGGCCAGACAGAGACAGACAGAGCTACTGCCGCTGCTCAGCTCGCCACTCCACTCCACTCCACTGGACTGGAGGGACCGGAGTGGAGAAGAACGACGAGACTTAAGACGAGACGAAGGGGATCCGAATGAATCGCAAACCAAATGCTTCGCTCATGTCAGTCAGATGCTCCTATCCTATGCCACTCCAGTTTAGTACAACTGGTTTAAACATAATTACTGTTAAATACGGTCACTCGTATATAAACTTTTATGATTTTGAAAAAGTACACTATGTAAATTCTAACAAAAAAAGCCATAGCTAACTCATTCAAAGTAAGAATTGTATAAAAAAAATTAGAGGCTAAATTATTTTTTAGCATTATATTCTTATATAGAACAAATATTCTAAAAGATTTGAGATGTTGTAAAAAAACAACAACAACAATCCCTTATACTATTTTGAAATTGTGGTTAAAGGATTTACAATCATCTTTGCCAAATCCTTCTCTCATCGTGATTATTTCAACATCATTATTTTAATCATCTCTATAAAATTCAACTTTGTCATTTTTAAGACTGTACACGTTCATACCTTATCTTATAAAACTCCTATCAATCCGAAGGCTACTGTGCATAAAAAAGAATAACATATGATATACATACATGATGCAACCATATACACATCACCAAAGGAAAGCGATCCATCCACCTCAAGATAGTCTTAGGCCTGTTTGGGAGGGCTTAAAACCAACTTTAACTTAAAAGAAACCAGTAAACCTCAAAACAGCTTTAACTTTTAACATAAAATAGAAGTCATATATAATTAGCAAAAGCTAAAAACTGATTTGAGCTTACTTCTCTAGCTTATTACTGAGATAAATTAGCTATTTATCAAACGATCTCTTATAACAAGTTACGGCTGCTTTTCAAACGAGAAAAGCAAAAAACAACTTAAAAAAAAGTTACAGCACCCTCAAACGGGCTCTCAAACTCATCATCAGCTCTTGATCCAGCTCGATTCTCTGCCTCATCCTCTCCGCCATTTCATCAAACTCGGTTATTATAAACCCCTCATCATCCAACTCCATTGTCATCTCCATCCTCATCTTTTCGACCATTTCATCAAACGCGACAGTATGCTCTCGATGCAGATCGTCGATGTGCAACCTCATCTTCTCCAGACGTCTTGTCTCCCAATTACGGCTTGTCCTGTCCACCATTTCAACAAACTCGCTTACAAACTCTTGCTCCAAATCTGTAATCCGCCTCCTTATGTCTTCCAAATCCTCCATCTTCTTCCTCATCTCCTTCACGTCAGCGGCCCTCTCCGTCTTTATCTTGACGAGCATCTCGTCATCTCTTGTCCCCATCAAACTCTCTCTCTCAGCATTCCTGTGGCCACTAGAGTATGCCAGGGCAGCGAACCGCTCCTCTCTCTCTTTCAAAGCACGAGCCGCCCTGAAGAAAGTTAACGGACAGGCAGGCAATCTCTTTAATCAATCAAACACTGAAAATGAATAAACGAAGTGTGCAATTAACCCGCTAAACATAGAGACAGATAGATGGCTGTTACCCCTTGTCAGCGTAGCAGCGCCTGACCATGATGTCTTTAGGCTTCCTGCACATAAACAGTTAAACACTTCATTTAGTTTTAGTTCAAAACTTGCAGTGGAATGTGACTTGCTCACAAAAGGATCATGCCTACCTAGGGCAACAGATGAAGAACTAAAACATGACGGCAAGAAAAATATTCTGTAAGCAAATCCAGACACAAGAAGTATAAATTTGTTGAAACGAGTAGGACATGACAAACCTGTCCAGGCCATCGTTGTCCGTTTTGGAAAAAAGGAGGCTATGATAGCTCACACCAGCTATGCCTTGCTGTTCCAAGAACTGTCTATGCTTCCTCAAGGACTCATCCCTGGAAGATACGTAAGACATGGAATAATAAACTTGTACTCGGAAATAAACATACAGCTATCAAAGCTAGCCAGCGCATTCATTTTTTCTTAGTTAAGAAAATTCATTTTCATACTAGCTCTTAGGTTTAGATGAAGGCCAGAAGAACACCACACGGGCTTTGGTACCAACACGCCTAGAGCTAGAGGAAATCCATGGAGAAAGCTTAACAATTTGGTTTGCAATTTCTGACGGAGTAAAACCAGAGTATTAATCCGCTTCCTCTTCTTTTGAAATTTAAGTCCAAGAAATTGTTCGTTCAACCCATTAAATGTTGAAAGTTGTTCGTTCTCCACAACAGGCATTGGAAGGGATCTTGGTCACCAGGAACAAGGTTACTGACAGAACAACTTTAAATCTCATACAAATGACAAATTTCCAGTCAACAAATCAAGATTAGAGTAAATTGCAAGTGTGTCATAATAAAGAACCGAAGTGGGCTTCTTACATGACAGGCTGCCGACCATGCTCCTCTTGCAATTGATGTTGGGTAAGAGAAACATCAAACCCCTGTGGTGGCAAACTAAAAAGCTCGTGTATATCCTGAAGGTACAAAGAATTATAACGCAAGGAACCAACCACAACTACCAATATGATACTATGATATAACGCAAAATATGTCAAGATCTGAAGTTTGCAGTTGTGATCTACAACAGAAGCTATAGCGTACCTCCTGGCTGAAGTATTGTGTTTGTTCTTTGTGTTCCATTGCTGTCCTAAAAAGACTTCCCTTGAAGACCTGAAATAGCAAAAATAGAAATTACACTTGTAACTTAACATTTTGTTGATCTTGTTGATCCCTAGAATAACTTGTTGCGTTTGATGTACAAATCGACTAAAAGAAAAGATTGAGCTGTTAGGAAAAGTTGGGTTTCCGGAGAGATGAGAGCTGAAGACTACTAATTTTTCTTATAAGCCCTTACATAGTGTAGTATTACATTTAACACTTTTAAATACCTGCAGTTTGTATATCTTTTCCTCAATGGTCCCACAAGTCATCAAGCGATATACAATCACATCTTTAGTCTGTCCAATTCGATAAGCACGATCAACGCTTTGGTCATCTGTACTGTAAAACGAAAACCACGATTATTTTAAGGAATTACATATGCAACATTCACACTACAAACTTGATGGATACCTTGGATTCCAAGCAGGATCAACTACTATAACACGATCTGCCTTGGTGAGTGTATTACCCAGTCCACCAACTTGTGAGGTCAACAACAATATTGGAGCTCCAGGACCCTCTTGAAAGTCCTAGAGAGTGCAGAGGTATATTATAAAATTAGCAATGAAGCAATGTTAATGAAATGGAATCCATGGCTCAGACAGAAAAACAAGGAGGTACCTTCAAAATCTTCATCCTCTCAGATACCTTGATGGTACCATCAATGCGCAGGAACTTATGGCCCGCTAGCAAGATAGCTTCCTGCTTTGTTTAATGGGTAAGATAATAATGCAAAGATGAAAGAGAGACTACACATGCTCATGAAACTATATTATGCTTGCTACTAAATTTTATAGATATCGGTACACCTCTTTCAGAAAAGTTTATGGATCTTAAAGTGAATGAGTTAATATTAGGTGATTGCAAATTGTTGAAATATAAGTGAATTGCCCATCTTTCTTCATCAGTTTAAGCTTTTGGGTGAACTGACTGGTGCATGTAACTCAATATAGTACCAGAGCTAAGAGATCTCGAGTTCAAGACCCGGTTGGCACAATTTAAAAAAATAATTGCAGCCCACTTCTATTCCACGTCCTAGGCCTGAGGGAACCTGCACGTGAGGGGAAGTGTTGAAGTATAAGTGAATTGTCCACCTTTCCTCATCAGTTTAAGTTTTTGGGTGAACTGACTAGTGCATGCAACTCAATACAAACCATATATTTGCAATCACCTAGTATTAAGTACTTTGGTTTAAGATTCATAAAACTTTTTAAAAAGAGGTGTACTGAAACATACCCCGTTTTGTGGTATCATGAAAACATAAATAATACAGGTAGGCATGGGCACAGATGTAATGCCTTTTCTAGTGGACAAGTGTCCCAGTCACACCAATGTGCAGTTCAGTTTTTCTCTATGTTATTGAAAGGAATTAACTGTCTACATTATTTTTCCAGTTACAAAGCTTAGCTTTAAAGCGGAACCTTTTCCCAATTGAATTGAAGCATTTATAAGGGTAATTATATCATAAGCACACTTACATGCATAGCCAAGCAAATAAAGATTACATACGAAGAGGTCGTACCTGAATAAGGCTAAGCATTTTACGAGTCTGTGAAAAGATCAAAACATTGTGGCCTTCCTCAACAAGGTTCTTCTGGAACATGAAACAATAACAGTGTGATTTTTCCACTGGAACTGACACATTACTCCCTTTAGTCCAGAAGCATAGCATTTTCCCTGTTTGCATGGTCTCCAAGATACACCTTTGACTATTAAACTTTACCCAGATACATTAAAATTATATAGAAATGTGATATTATTATGGTACTAGTTTTGACAGCAAACAAATCTAGGTCAACTTTTAGTGACCAAGCTAGATACTTGTAAATATACTAGAGAGCAGAATTTAACAAGTTTAATTTGTGCACAAAAGTGACAATTTTTTTGGACTGGAGGGAGTATAAAATAGACATGCATTAAAAAAACACTGACCAATAAGGGCAGGATAAAAGCTATCTTGCAGGAGACATCTTGAGCAACTTGTCGTGGGTTGTCAGCATGAACCTTATCTTCAAGAATCCTTTCCACGACGCACATGTCTTGATTATTCAACATTGTACCTATTTCTTCCAGGACATCCTCAGCAGCTCTTTTAGTCAAAAGCAGCGGGTGATCACATATTTTCTTCAAAATCTATTTGAGTTGAATCGAAACAAGTGAACAAACATAGGTGTACCAAAGGATCAAGAAGTCATATACACATGACAACGCTCGCTGAATTTTCACACAAAAAATTCAATAAACCCTAAGGAATGACCACTCAAGTTCAAGAGAAGCAGACAGCATGACAAAAAAATAAATAAAGGTAAGCACCATTGTTACATCAGTACCGTGATAGCTTCCAAGGATGAACCCTTCAGTGCTTCAGTTCGTGAATGAACTATCTCACTGTTCCGGAAGGCTTCATATAATTTCCTCTGCACCCAAAAGAAAAACGCAAATGGCCTGGAGAGTTTCCTTTTGTCTCAAACACAAACGACTAGTGCTTCGCTCTCCGAAAAAACAATTGCACAAATCCTACAGCGGTATTGTTAGTGGTGGAGTAGTGGGTGGTCACAAATCAGGCCCTTATTGTGCTTTAAAATTTATGCTTTTCACTCTTTGGGAGAGCATATAGCTATATAAGCACTACTCCACACACAAATACTTTAATGAAGTTCAATATATAGAACAGAGCTTTGCATCAGAACAGCTACCTGGCAAGGTGTTAATTTTAACCAGATAATTAGTTCAATCTTCTGAGGTGGCTTTTGATCTTCCTCGGCACCACTATTGATGAATACTTCGCTTTTCAAACGTCGAAGAAAGTATGGCTTAATCCGTTCTCTTAATTCCTGTGCATAATAGTTGAGAACCAACCAAAACACATGACGCAACAAGATTAGTACAACAGGCACAATGTTATGGTTCAGAAGCACGAGGTAATTAAATTAAGATGCACCAAATTGAATGTTTCATATCACTAGTTTTCCCTTCTCATGCCTCCATCCAAGTGTGGATCTTAAATTCTTAATAGTCAAAATCAAGCCTATATTAGTTGCTTGCAAAATTTTAAATTCAAAGACTAGCCAGAAAAGCCATACTTTTTTGAAAGAACACCAGAAAAGCAGTTACTCCAAAAACATTTCACATGTTTTGTGCTCTAATTCAAATATTAAGCCAATAATACCCAAAAAGAAAATGTAAAAAGATCCAAACCTTTGCTGCATTTGAACCCATCGTCTTCTCTTGATCAGTAGCATTCTTGTCATTTCCGCGAAGTATTGCCTTCTCATACTTTACTTTGAACCTGTGGTGATAGGGAGAAACTAATAACACTAGAATTTGCAAAACCATGCCATACAGGTAATGCAGAAAAAACGAGGGCAATAAGTGAATTACTCATCCTTATCACCCAAGACATCTGGGCAACAGAAATAGAACAAAGCCCACATCTCCTGCCAGAATAGCGATGTTCAGTTAAAAACTTCAAAAAAAGGGACAAAGCTGTATATATAAGCTACCAAGTTTCAGTAATGGGGTTACCTCTAAGTTATTTTGAATAGGTGTTCCACTGATGACAATGCGATGAGCAGAAGGTATTTCAAACAAACTTTGGGCCCTTTGTGTCTTGGGATTCTTGATAATATGGCCCTCATCAAGAATAACGTAGTCCCACAGTATCTCTTCTTCATCATTAGCATTACTGCCTCTTATTAA
The DNA here is from genome assembly GCA_036346375.1 of Guadua angustifolia. Classification (NCBI taxonomy): domain Eukaryota; kingdom Viridiplantae; phylum Streptophyta; class Magnoliopsida; order Poales; family Poaceae; genus Guadua; species Guadua angustifolia. The sequence continues at coordinate 252,846 of CM070507.1, read as the reverse complement.
CATGTAATCGTTCCGGACAATGTCATATGTTGTTAGAAGAACACCACCCTCCTGAAGAAAGACTACAAGGTGATACATAGCCGCTAGCATTCAACTCAACACCTAGATTGGAATTTGGAAGGTACTAGGTATTCTTTTAAATAATGTAATATACATATGATTCTCCTAAGGAAATTTTAACCAATTGAGACTTGAAGGTATTAAAGATTCCAAACTTGTGGCATGCTCTAAATAGTAAGCTATAGGTTTTTCGGACTCTAAACGCTAAGCCACGAAAATAGTTAAATAGCTAGCTGTAGCTTTTTTGGGACCTTTCAGCGAAAATGGCGAATTAAAACCTTACATAACATGTCATGATGAATTGGAAGACAAATATTTGAGTTAGGAAGGAGGTTAAAGCGAACCTTGAAGGTGTACTGAAGTTGATAACTGCGATTGTTTAGGCTAGTACTGGAGTAGCTGTTGGAACAAGCAATTACAATCATCTAATTAACAGGGCAGGCAGGAGTTGGGCCGTATCAATTTGAGATAGAAAAAAAAAGACGCGAGATTATGTAACTATATAGCATGTCTATCTTACTCTCTGATCTTGTCTTTGAGGCCGACAGCTGAAAGCTCATTGATCCAATGAGTTAAAACCGTCTTTGGGGCAACAATCAGCGCTCTCTTGATTAAGGTAGAATGACATAATCCGGCCAAGAAAGCAGAGACCTGGGACCTCAATGCAAGCAGTCCAGTGAGTCATTAAGTAGTGAATTGCAGAGGAGTAGTTAAGAAGAATTAAGTTGGCATCAGGGTTCCAAAAATCACTCGATCTTCGCCCTTATTGACACGGTATGATTTCCAGAACCGCTCGATAAATCGGTCCAATTTTTTTAAAAAAATAAAAAAATCGAGAATTTTTATGTGACGTAAACCGGTAGAAAATCAGTGAATATCGTCAGATTTCAATGAAAATCTCTAGAAAATCGTTCAAAAATCACTCACTAGAAAATTTCGATTGCTTGTTTCGCGATTTTCACTCGATTATCGACAAAATCGGTTTTTTTTCTAATTTTTTTGACCATCGAGTTCAAAATGTTTGACTTCAGCATTCATGCGATTTCTAGCGATTTTCGACGATTTTCGGTACTGAGCTAGTAGCGATTTTTGAATTGAAATGGATTTTGTAAACCCTGGTTGGCTTGCATCAACGTGGATGATGAATCGAAGTCATTAAAATTTACCTGCATTGTCTTGCCGAGGCCCATGTCATCCCCGAGGATCCCTCCGGTGGCAGTGCAGTGCAGCGCCCAAAGCCAGCTGAGGCCCTCGCGCTGGTGCGGGTAAAGCATCTCGGATACTCCCTCGGGTAGGGGGAGCTCCTTGTTGGCCATGGAGCTGGGCCCGGTGTTGCTCAAGTTGTCGTCTTCCCGCTCAGTCATGGGTGGTCCTGAGGCCCCGGTGGGCAATGGAGTCAGGCGGCGGGGGCTGAATCGAATCGACGGAGGAAGACTTGTTCTTCTTGGTAAGGATTGATTGATTGAGAGCTGGAGCTGGAGCTGGAGCTGGGGGTGGATTAGGAGGCGGCGGCGGCGGCGAGGGAGGGCGGAGGGTGTCGGAGTTGGATGTGTTGAAAAGAAAACATTATTATTATTATTAGTAGTATCTAGGAATGGCCAGTGGGTACTGGTAGCTCCTTCCCGCTTGAAAATTAATTGCCGCCATTCCTTTCAAATTTCTAATCTCATGGTCCCATCCCCTCCCCATACTAGTCGGAGTCGGGGGATAACATTAACACTACCGTTCGAACTCTTTTTTTTTTTAGCGTGCGGTATTGTGATTCGTGAAAAACCGATTGAAAATCATGAAAAAACAAAAGGTGTTCGAAAGTCAAATGAGTTTGAAAGCTGGTCAAATAGAGAACCAAAATTCAAACAAAAAACTCGAAAATAGCTTGAAAAGAGGCGAATTTCGAGAGGTTTTCTCAAAAATCAGCGATTGGTTGAAATTTTGAGAAAAAAGAAAAATTGAAAAAAAATATACTATAAAATTTGTAAAAACCTATTAAAGGCAAAAAAAGGGAAAATGTTAGAAATATTTAAAAAATGGAAAAACCGGAAAAAAATTCGGCACGATCTATTATAAATATGGAAAAAAATTGGCATGACCTTTACTATATTTTAGACAATTGCAAATTATAAAGTAGGCATTTAACAATGGGGGCATATCCAGTGCAATCAGGCTTTTGGTGCAATCACCGTGCAATCCAACTAAGAAAAGTTCCAAAAAAATCTGAAAAAAATCATGGATGTACATCTCATCTTACCCCATCTACATATAAAATTTCATGATCAAATTCATCATGAGCTAGAAGTTACAAAAAAGACAAATTTAGGGTGCATTTGAACTATTCAAGTTTGTCAGAAATTTGTCTTTTTATTACTTTTAACATAGGATGAATTTGATCATGAAATTATATATATGATAGATGAGATGTACATCATTAGTTGAACATTCTTAGTTGGATTGCACCTGATATGATCCTTTAATAATAGGGACATATCCAGGTCAATCGAACTTTTGTGTAATCACCGTACAATCCAACTAACAAAAGTTTCAAAAAATTCTGAAAAAAATCATGGATGTACATCTCATCTTACCCTATCTACATATAAAATTTCATGATCAAATTTATCCTATGTTAAGAGTAATAAAATAGACAAATTTCTGACAACCTTGAATAGTTCAAATGCACCCTAAATTTGTCTTTTACTATATAAAGTAAGAGTTTCTTCCCGCATCACTTCATCAAAATTACCCACTTTTGCCACTGCTATTTAATTACCCACCTTTGCTATTTAATTACCCACCTTTGTCACTGTTAGTGCTCTTTGCAAATAAAATTTTTTTTTTTGCAAATTGAGTTTCAACCATTGTACATTCAGATTGAACAGTATTATTCAGACAAGATTAGTACTTTTTACAAATAAATTTTTATCACAAATTAAATTTTCGGCACATACTAGCCTTCTTTAAAAGAAAATGTTGAAGCCGCCAGTCCCCTCCCCTCCTAATCCAATCTTGGTGTGGAAGCAATCTCTTCTCTGCCTCCGCCTACGGTCCAAACCAAACTCTTTATTTATTTTTAGTCGTCTTCTTCCTTCCTCCGCACTACAACTGATAGAGAGAGAGAGAGAGAGAGAGAGGGAGGGAGAAGATCGAGAAGAAGATCATAGCCAGCCAGGTAGGTAGGGCGCGGGGATGGGGCCTCCGCGTCTTGTGCGGGGCCTCATTGCGCCGCTGCTCTCCGTCTCCCCGGCCGACTGGCTGCCCTGCCACAACCTGCTCGCCTCCACCTCCCACTGGCTCCCCTCTCTCTCCCTGCCGTCGCGCCTGCGCCTCCCTTATTGTGCCGACGGCTTCAAGATGCTCCTCGTCCTGCTCCTCGTCTCCGTAGCCCTCGCCGAGGTCCGCTTCATCGCCTCCTCTTCCATGGCCCCAACCATCCCACCAGCCGACCGCGCCGTCGCGGAAAAGGTAACGCAAAATTAGCTCTCCCGAGCGCCGACTCGGCTTGCACCTTGCGCCCCTATTTTACTTACACGATACACATCACTCCATAGACTCGCTCCCTATGCTAATCTCTTAATTGCCTGCCTGCCTGCCTTAATTCCTTCATGCCTTGGATCCCATCCACCACGAATGAATGATATGCGGCCTACTCCACTCCACTTGGAGTACATGGGCACTCCCAATGGTACATCTAAGCGGTGTCTATATACAATAAATAATATGCCATGTTATATTTTGGATGAGTTTGAAGGGGTAGTAAAGGAAGTGAGAGAAGAAAGTAGTGTCTTGCATGAGACACCACTTAAACTCGTAGACCAATACATTGGAAACAACTAAAAACAGGTAGAAATACCGCTGGGATAAAAGGTAGTGTCTAACAACTACTTTATGCTTGGTGCTGAGAGAGAGTGTATGTATTAGGAGGATATTCGTATTGGGAGTATCAAATACACATTTGATAGAAACTTGTTATTAGGAAACCACTATTTCTATATGGTAATCTCTATCTGAGGTGGCGGGTCATAGACACCACTATAGACATCATCCATTGGAAGTGCCCTAACAAAACATAGTATGGGCAATTCATTCAAGGGAGGTGCTTCTATGCATCACTTCTCGATAGTTGCACAAATATTAAAGCATGAATGAAGGGAAGTTGTTGATTGATTAGGGCTGTGTCGTGCCAACCAAATCTTATACTACTATAGTATAGACTCACTCCATCTGTTACTATGCTATGCTACCCATGATCGATTTAAACTATCTAATCTAACGCATCACAAGATTATCTATCAGGTTACATACTTATTTCGGAGGCCATCTATTGGTGACATAGTGTTTTTCAAAGTGCCCACGGCCTTACAAGTTTGGTTTTCTTTCAATCCTTCTGTTCAGTTTTCTTTATATCCTTCTGCCCAGTCCCTCCTTTCTAGTCTGATACTATGCCACTTCGCGTTTCAGAATTATGGTGTAAATAAGGATGTCGTGTTTATCAAGAGGATATTGGCATCATCTGGAGATTTCATCGAGGTAAACTACATCAGCATCATTTGCTCTGCTGATATGCTTGAGCAAAGCCATCCAAGATGCGTATATTCTCCAAATGTATTGCTGGTGCCTGTTCCAACATTGTCTTACACCGACCATTTCATAGGTTCGACAAGGGCAGCTTATTGTGAACGGTGTTGCACAAACGGAACATTACACAGCAAGCCATGCATCATACACAATGGAAGCAATGGTTTGTGCACCTCTTTTCTCTGTGAGCATCGTCTCCTTGAACAACATTGAGGAGTTGCTATTGCCTGGTCCAGAGATACGAAAGTGCTGTTAACACAACGGGTTAACAGAAATGACAAAGGGAGTTCTCACTCACTAGGAGGAGATGATCAAAAGTGGCCTGGCTGCTCCATGTTGTTGACTTCTTGAGTGCCGCGTTGTAATGAACAGGCCTCAGATGGTGGATGATCTCTTCCTTCCATTTTTGTTATCTGCTGTGCTGTCTACCAGGGTCCTGTACTAAAAGTATGTATGATCCTGCAGCGCCTTCCTGAAGGCCATGTATTCGTCATGGGTGATAACCGTAATAACAGCTGTGATTCTCGTGCCTGGTAAGAGAACACATCCACTCTCACACTAGCTCAATCTTCACATAGATAGATGTAGCTGGTTGTTCAACTCAAGATTAACCTGTCCTAGAATACTTCAATTGTTGAGGATTTCTCTTGCTAGTCATTGCTGTGTGCTCTTGCTCTTATCTGTCTGTGGACCAGATCTAATTTGATTATAGATTGGATGCCATGTATATGAGAATTTTCCTGACTGTTGAGGCTTCGAGTAGGATGAGCATATACGTGCAGTTGCCAGTATGCGCTCCAAGGATTTAGGCCCAGTTTGGTGTGTGTGTGTTGTGGGGGGGGCGTTTAAAGCCAGATTCAACTCCTGAAAAGCCAGTAAGCCTCCCCAAACAGCTTAGCTTTTAAGCGGCTTTTGACATAAGCCAAAAGCTATATATAACTAACAAAAGCTGAAAGCTGGGCTGGATTTGTTTTTGCAGCTTAATTAGCTATTTATTAAATGGTCTCTTATAAAAAGTTACAGCCTCTTTTCAGCTCACAAAGCAAAAAAAAAAAAAAACAGCTTTTTAAAAAAGCTACAGCTCCTCCAAACATGCTCTTACTTATTTACAGTTGGCTTATTGTGCCTGTACGACTGACTTGCATTCAGTTTTTGCAACCATCTTTTGGGAGCTGCTACTAATCTTTGTGGTGCTTGTGGTAACTAACAGGGGTCCTCTTCCTGTCGGCAACATCGTTGGAAGATACATGATGTCCTTTACAAGATCCTCCTTCCAGTAACTAAGGAGAAGAGGTTTGATGACCTCCAGCCATTATTGCCCAAACTCCTTATGCCGTTTGATGAAATGATATCGAGCTTAGTTGGGGCCTTGAGCCCGCTATATGTTGTGGACTTGTGTGAGACCTTGCTTTTCAGCGTGCTGTTAGAGTTGTTGTATGTGTACGTTGCCTTACTCCTGGGGGAAACTAAATGGTTACTTCTGTAGCTGGTGTCAACTGTTCCTTTCAGGCTCAGGTGTTGTGGAGGTTAACTGTTGGTAGAACCTACAAAAAAATGTATCCAAAGGTTGGGGAAAATTTGCAACAGCTAAGGTTATCGTAGGTGATGACCAGTAATGTTTATCCAATGCTTGAGAATGCAGTATCTATCTATCTATCTATCTATCTGTCAGAACTTTGCAAATCATTTCGGTGGCTCCTTGTCGCCTATAAGCAAATCATTTGCTCTATATGTATAGAGTTAGCGGGTCTTGTACTATGCATTTGTTCGAGTAATTGGTCTTGTACTATGCATTTGTTGGAGTAATTTATAGAGTGAGTTGGTCTTGTACTATGCATTTGTTGGAGTAATTTTTGGACGGTGCGATCGAAGTTTTGTTGGCGTATCGAAACTAGTGTGTATTGAAATTAGCGGACCAAGGGAGGGAGTGGAGCTGGATGATGGTGGTGTATTACGAGTGAGTGAGTGTAGTTGAGTGGGGGATATTATGTGCCTCCTCGCGACGGGAGGACTGGAGTAGGAGTAGGTAGCTGGCAACGCATTGCTTAGCGTTGTTATCACTACATTAGGAGGGCATGGAGACTTGAGTCTTCGTTGCCTTCCCTTCCCCATCCATTATTTCTACTAGAACAAGCATAGCGAGGCACATCCGCCCAATGCCCAGCCCAGCATAGCATAGCGCAGCAAACAACAAATATAGACCAACATTTTCACTCCAGCACCGACAAGATATACCTTGGACTATGCTGAGAAAACCGCCACACGACACGAGTCAGCCAAAGAGCAAATCAGAGGCTCAACTCTACATTACATTATACCCAATACAGTCTAAAAGAAAGCATTTCTGAGTACAAGCTCCTCCTGTAATGTATATATGCAAGCAAACTCGTGTAGACTAATGATCAGCAAACGGACATCAGTGTGCTGACCGAAATGATTCTCACGATCTAAGAGGAATTCCTTCACCATCTTCGCCTGTTTGCTTGGAGAACCGAAATGATGACGATCTAAGAGAAATTCCTTCACCATCTTCGCCTGTTTGCTTGGAGAACCGAAATGATGAAGACGTTGGAAGGCGGAATGAAGTTGAAAGCCCTAAAAGGACGAATAAAAAACAAATGTGGTTTCAGAACATGCGACCGACAAAACGAAGAATAAAATGACAGTCCGGTGAGAAACTCAGCACCGTCGGCCATGTCCTTTGTTTTGTGAAGAAGAAAAGTTCCAGAAAGGATTGTGACAAAGCCAGACATCTCTGTCACAATTTGTGTCGGATTTTGCCTGTCCCAGTCCTGCACATAGATATAAAACGGAATGACTTGCAAAGCAACAACTATCAGGTTCTGACTCAAGCATTTGCAGAGAACGCCTGAAAGCACATGCTATTTCATATTTGTGTAACCAACCGCTTGATTCACACTAACTAAACAAAATCCCATCGATTTTCATTTGAAAAAAGATAGGAAACCTAGCCGAATCATTCTTATGGATCCTAGCTGAATCATTCTTATGAACTATTCCCAACAAAAAAAATTAGAACAAAAGCAGAAAAGACACAAAATATCATCCAAATTAGTTGAAACATCATACCTTGAACATGATGACACTAGCTAAGATGGTTAAAGACGTGAACATGGTATAGTAGATGGGGGATACAACTGCTGTATTAAATGTGTCAAGGGCCTGCATTCAAGGGGGGAAAAATCATTGTCATCATTTGTTTAAAATATGCTGTCTTGGTCTAAGTTCGATGTTATTCTGAAGCTATGATTTGCCCAGTTGAGACAAGAATAAAGCAGCATTCAGGAAGTTACTTTTGGCTTATACAATGGTTAAGCTTCATCGTAAATGAATTGAATTTCAGATATCATACCCTCAATAACACGGCATTCACACTAATTTCCCCAAGGCATGAAATCTGTTGGAAATTTTTGACATTTGAGGCACTACTAATCCTTGTGGATTACCAGCGGGGCGGGGCGGGGGGTGTGAGAGACTGTATTGGTTCAGACTGAGGAAATCAGAGTACCTTGTTCAAGTAATTCATTTGGGTAATGATGCATGTGATGACAACCAGAGTAAACGCCCATGTCTGTGGATATATGAGTTGGTTCATTCCAGAAAAGGTCAGCTTCAAAGCTATACCAAGAGCTTTCACACTCATGACCTGCATAGTTCAACCAAAACCTTGCAAAAAAGTACATGGCTAGAGAACAATAAATACAGGAAGATAAAATTAGAGAGAACGTACCGAGATGGAACCTACAAGAGAGCAAACACCAATATACACCATGACATGTGTTTGTCCATAAAGTGGGACAAACCGGTAAACAAGTATGACAACTATAGCAAGTACTACTGCTGCATAACACATGAAGGCTGAAAAAAACATCATCAGTTGGTTAGGACTCAGTTAAGCCACAATGAAGTTGATAAAGCAGAATAAGTGCCACCTCAAGCAATATTACGAAATTGGCCAAGAGACAAAACCATGTAATAGCAAATACCTGGTTCAGTAGCAAGATCCCATACTTCTGTCACCGACTCAATCCCACGTTCTGCTGGGGCATGGAGGACAATTGTGGTGGATCCCACAACACATAAGACACATCCAAGAACACCAAATATGTGCAGCTTCTCACGCAGCATCACATGTGCAAGTACAGCACTGCAGAACAGAAGGTAGCTCCATATTAATGATGAAATCAGTAAAGGTTTCATAAGCCGAAAACCGTAATATTGTAAATCAAAAGTCATGCCTGGTAATGATGCTAAGAGCACCAAGAGGAGTGACCAAAATAGCTGGAGCAAATGCATAAGCTGCAAAATTTGCAACTTCCCCAACAATCACTGCAAAAGAATTTAACAAATACACAGTATGATTACAAGCTATCATCCATAGAGATAAACAAAATAAAAAAGAGTAAAACTGGTAGAACAGGGCTTACTTGTTATCATGCCAACCCACCAAAGAGGCTCGCATAAATAAGAATAACCACCAAACCCTGTCATAACATGGAGCATTAATACACATGTAGCATACAACTACACACTGATACAGTAGTTCAGAAAAGGTCATATAAATAAACACAACAGTAGTTTAGGATAACAGTATAACAGAAGGCTGAGAATTGTGGCATCATTTAAAAATTTGGGGCGTTACCTAGTTTGTTCAAAGAACATCACCACGTTGACAATAAAAGACGGATAGATTGCGGTAGGGAGATCACAAATCCTTTTTCGAACATTTCGCATATGGACTATGTTTACGAAGAGAAGGCAATATCTAAGATGGTTAACAATGAAAAGATACAGCATGGCACTGAGGCTATATGCCTGTGTCACATTCAGATTCAGTGCACGTAAGCAGTAAACCAAACCAAATTCGAGCCTTAGTCACTGCCACAGTTCAACTCCAACTTGTGACATAAACAACAAGCACAGGAAAAGTGAAATCTGCCTATGTTAACATTAAAAATGGCACTTATGTGCATAGTCCAGAGATAATCCAAGATAGTAGTACATATAAAATGGATACCCTCCTAACTAGAGTGCGGACGGTGAACCGAAGATTTCAATTTGAAGGTAGTCGCTTCGAAATCACTCAGGAACCCCCAACTCTCACATCTTAGACAGGCCAGGCAGCACAGGAAAAGAATTCCGTTTCCGGATGATGGCGCTAGCAGCCCAGAAATCGACACGGGGCAGGAATGGGAAGGGAGAGTTACCGGCCCTGACACCGGAGGAGGCGGCCTTCTTGAGGCCCTTCTTCTTGATGATGAAGCTGGCGCCGATGAAGAGGCTGGAGGAGAGCGCGAGCACCAGCCCCTTGATGTTGTCCGCGGACATGCCCGCGTACCACCTCCCCCCTCCCGAGGAGGCGGCGGCGGCCGTCGAGGCTTCATCCATCGATCCTATCACCACGAGGAGGGGGAGGAGCGAGTTCGCAGTGCCCTAGGTCGCGTCATGCGTCGCGTGAGCGAGATCTGTCCCTCCCTCTTCTCCGGGGGAGGTGGAGCGGCGGCGGCGGCCAACTGGCCAAGGAGGAGGTGGTGGCGCGGCGAGATGGAGAGCCGACCCGACTTTTTTCTGTTTTATTTTCGTTTTCTTTGACGCTTCTCTTTTTACTTCCTCTTCCGTAATTTGAAGTAATTGTAAGTATGCTCTAAAGTTGAGGTGGCTTTGTAAATATGCCTCTCTCTAGACCCATATGTCATAGACACATATAGAACATATTTACGAAGGGCTTCTCAACTTGGGAGGTTATCCTCAAATCTCCCCCGTAATTTGGATCGCTTTTCTTCTACTTCCTCTTCCTCCTCCCCCTCTTCTTCTTGTTTTGAAATTCTACTTTAGAGCACCAACTAAATAGCTGTGCGGTACAGCAGAATGCAAATAAACCATACATATTATTATTGTAAAACGTAATCGTTCATCCACAACCAATCAATAGCACGCTAACAGAAACACACGAATCAAGAACAAGAGCATATATAAAGTAGGGGACAAAGTTCTCTCGTTTTTTATTAGATTGATTTTTTATACAATAGGATGTCCAATATATAAAGAAAACCACAAGAGAAGAGTTCGGATTCGCCAACACATAAGAGATAGGGTCTAACCGAATATGGTTAGAATATCTTATCTCATAACACTCCCTCTTAGGCGAATATCGCGTAATGCACATGCCTCATCAAAAACTCCACTAAAAAATCCAATGGGAAAAATGAGATGGAGAAAAGAGTATATTGCACCTTCACTCTATGTTGCACTAGTTGCCTCGTTAAAAGCCTTTATGTGAGAAAATTTCAGGAAAACTCACAAAGAGAAAAAGAGTGTAATTTTATAATCTTCTGGATTTATATTAGAATTTTCAGAATCATAATCAGGGTTATGGTTTAAGGATTTACTCTCCCTAAACTTTGCATATCTCTAAGTCTTCTCATTCCAATACCATTAACACATCTTTGGAATAAAGATTTAGGCAAGAACTTAGTGAATAAATATACAAATTTTTCACACGACTTAATTTGCAAAATCTTTATCTCATAATTCTTCTGGAGTTCGTGAGGATAGAATAGTTTAAGAGCAATATGCTTCGTGATATCGCTCTTTACATAACCCATTTGCATTTGTGCAACACAAGTAGTATTATCTTCATAGATAATCGTAGGGGTATTGACATTGTTAAGGCTACATGACTTCTAGATGTGATTAATTACACATCGCAGCCAAACACATTCATATGAGGCTTCATACAAAGCTATGATCTCTGAGTGGTTGGTAGAAATAGCTATCAAGGTCTGTTTACAAGACCACCAAGAAACGGCTGCATCACTGTAGAGAAATGCAAAACCAGTATGTGATTTGGTATTATAGGGATCAGATAGATAGCCAGCATTCATATATCTTACCATGGTCAAGTCTTAGTTCTTCTGAAAAAATAATCCAAGATCTTGAGTACTTTGGAGGTATCTGAGTAAAGTCTTGACACCAGCCCAATGTCTTTTGGTTGGGGCTGCACAGTGTCTTGCTAGCAAATTCACTGTGAATGCAATATCAGGCCTTGCGCAATTCACAAGATACATCAGTATGGGACTTCAGGTCCTAAGACTTTCTTATATTCCTCCTTGGTCCGAAAGAGTCTTTATCCACTTCAAGGGACCTTACGACTATGGGGGTTTTCAAATGATGCGATTTATCTATATTAAACCTCTCTAATACCTTCTGGGTATAGGGAGACTAATGTACAAGAATTCCTTTTGGGAATACTCTAGTTGCAAGCCTAAACAAAATTTGGTTTTACCCAAATCTTTCATCTCAAAACTCCGTCATGAGGTAAGGACTTGCTTCCTCTATCTCTTTTATGGTTCTGATGGTATCGACATAAAACTGAGATGATATAAAATCCATTATGGGATTTCTTTATGAACACACAAGGATAATATTCCTTCTTGAGAAGGAACTCTCTAAGTCGGTTATACCACATTCTCTATGGCTGTTTTAATCCGTATAGCGATCTCTTCAGTTTAATCATACTATACATGTTGCGATTATTAGGATTTGGAATTGTAACTCCTTTAGGGATTCTCGTATAAATATCCGTATCCAGTGACCCATATAAGGGTGTGTTTAGTAGAGCTCCAGCTCCACCAAATCCGTGAAACTGGTGGAGCTAGTATTCCTAACTCCACTAGATCTGTAGAGCTGGAGCTGTGAGTACATTAAGATTGTTTAGATGGATCATTTTGTTTACATTTTAGACCAAAAATATAAACTTAATTCACTTTATTTTAATCTACAAGTTTCAGATTTCAGTTGAAGCTGGAATCTAGAGCTCTACCAAACAGACCCTAAATATGCGGTCACTACATCCATCAACTGCATTTGATAAGATTAAGCTTGCTGCCATTAATATTAAAATTTGAAACGTTATTCTACTCTTTACAGGAGAATAGGTTTCACTGTACTCAATGTCGGATCTCTGCGTGAACCCTTGTGCTACAAGCCTCGCTTTTATATCTCACCACCTGGGTATTTTCATTTTCTCTTTCGGATGAAAAACCCATTTGATCTTACAGGGAACAATTTAGGGGATGTTCGGTTAATAGGACCAAAAAATTTTCTCTTATTAAGCGAGCGCTGCTTCAATTGCTTTTTTTTTGTTTAACTCTATTTGAGCGCTTCTGGCACTCTACCATAGACTTTGGTTTTTTTTTGCAATTTTAGAGGCAAATATATGTCGACAATTGTAGTCTTTCTTTTATTCATTTCTCCTGCATCACTTCACGGATATGTCTATATTAATTTCTTCCAGTTCCTCGTGATTTCTCACAACGATGGAGTCTGGGTGTTCTGACTTCCCAGTGTTAAATTGTGCGCACAAATATACGCTAGGGTTATCATCTTCAAGATGAATCACTTCACCATCTCCTGGATGGATCACTTCAGGAATTTTCTCAACATCAGCTTGAGCTTCTTCTACTGTCTCAGGTAGTGTTCTTATTTGTTCGGTTCTCTACTTTTGTGGACGTCTCCGCGGAATTGAGTCCCGTGCACCTGGAGGCCTCCCCCTCTTCTTATCAAGAGGGTCAAGAGTGGGTTCAATATTCTTCTAGGGTATTTTCACTCTTTCAGATGCATATACTGTAGGTATATAAGATATTTCACTCTCTTATGACCAGTGAAGGCATTTGGCAGATTATTAGCTAATTTGTTGCAGGTTTATTATCCTTCGAACTTCAAGTTCGGTCTCTTTAGTGTGTCGATCTAAGGACTCGGCATTCTCTAATGTGGTATTTATCTCCCCTTAATGTCGAAAAAATATCCTTAGTACAATCAGTGTACTGAGTTGTGTATAGATCCCCTATCATAGGCTCTAAGTATTTTAATGCATAACGAAGATTCATAACCTACATAGATCCTCAACTTCTGGTGAGGTTCTATGGTTGTACGCTGTGGTAGAGAGATTAACATGTATACTGCACAACCGGATTTTCATAAATGGAAAATACTTAATTCTTTTCCACGCACTATCTGCAACAGAGAAATTTCATAATGTGCAGTTGGTCTGAGTTGAATTATTACTGCAATATGCAGCACTGCGGGGCCCCAACAATTGGTGGGAAGTCAACTATTCTACAAGAGCGGTCAAGCAATATAATAAATTTTGTTCTTTTAATATAATGGCTCTGAAGGTTATTTTAAGTGTGGACATTAGGTACGAGATACTCTACATTAATTCTCAGAACCATATAATAATCATTAAATGCTTTGAGATAAACTCGCCAGTATTGCCTATTCAAATAGACTTGATCCTTTCTTCTGGAAAGTAGGCTCTTAACTTAATAATTTGGACAATTAATTTTGGTAGAAACATGGTTCCTAGTAGATAAAAGATCTACATAGGACAATCTAGTAGAAGCATCTATCAGTATCATAAAATTTCTTAGAAGGGGCACGACAGGGGCTAAACAGGTCCACAGATATCACTTTAAATTTTCTCTAAGAAATTCAGTGATTCTTCCCTAATTTTTTTAGGTAAGAAGATATAAGTATGAGCTTTCCTATGGCGCAACCAGGGCATGAGAAAACTTCAGGTCTAGAAAAGTCTTTATGCTATGGCCAACAGAATTATAATTATTCTTCTCATAATATTCAATTCAAGATAACCCAGCCGATCTACTAGATTTTAAATATTTCTAGGTTTTTATCGCAACATAAACTTCAGATTTTATATGTGCATAGTATAACCCGAAGGAGAATGAATGAAGTTTTTCAACCACACGTTAATTACACCCATTAAACTTAGTCATGAGTCGGTATTCTGTACCATCCTCATTCTTTGTCTCTATATGAAAATGATTCAGACCAATGTCTTTAAAACTTAAGGGAGTACGACTGGACTCAGGGTATAATATAGCATTCTTCTAGTGCCAACTGTGAGAGTATCGCTTCTAACGATAGTCATAATATTTTAAGTTCACTTAGCGTGGTATAATTGTCTTCTAGACAGATTTTCTCCTTTACTATCGGATTATACTTTGTTCTATATTGTAAGTATGATTTATTAAACAAACAATTGTTGCATCAGGAACAAATTGTAAAATATGGAAAAACATAGCACAATTAAACACATATTTGAACATAGCACAATTAAACATAGCACAGTGGTAGGCGACCAAAGCGGACGGCGGAAGGAGAAGGAGAGGGGTCGGGAGGGCGCAAGTGCAACGATGTTAAGACACCCTAACCCTAAGACTCTGTCTATGGTGTCATGTTATGAATAACACTTATATTCGATATAAAGGGGTCGGGAGGGCGCAAGTGCAACAATGTTAAGACACCCTAACCCTAAGATTCTGTCTATGGTGTCATGTTATGAATAACACTTATATTCGATATGAGACTGATAGATAATATATATATATACCTAATGCATTCCCAGCATGAGGCAGAGCAGGGCCAGGGAACTAAGCTGGGAAGAGTGACTTGGGAGCTCCGCCTCCGGGGGTTTTCCCTTCCCTGCTGCAGGAGTCCAAACAACTCCTACCTCAGCTCAGCTGTCTATGAATTGACTGTCATTCTCCTCCTTGGAGCAATTTATTTCAATCAGGGGACCCTGAGATTACGGCTCTCCTATTTCTTGTTTCAGTCTGTCTGAGTGGTCCTTTTGCTCTGTGATTGTACTACAGAAGATCGAAGAACCATCTCATCAACTCCATTAATTCTACAGTTTAATTACCGGCACTCTGAATTTCTTAAGAGCACGCACAGACAACAAGGTCCATTCCCGTTAAGTGAATCCGTCAACCATCTTGTTCTTGTTTGCACACAATCAGAATGAACTGCATGCAAGACAGCGAGCGGTGCTCCATGACCATCAAGTTGTTACCCTTCTTACAATTAACAATCACTTAACGGGACTTCTTCCAGTACTCATTAACATAATCGCCTCCAGTCCAGTATTATACACCATATCATCCGTTTTCCACGAAAGAAACGAAACGAAGATCACATCGCAAACACCAACATGAGGAATTGAACATGAACACGCGGCACGGCACGGCTCGGCTCGGCTTAGGTGAGAATCGGAGTCGGCGTGGAGTCGGTCGACGACGACGACGAGGAGGAGATGGCCATCGTCGTGAGGCCCCCTCGGCCTCGGGCCTTGAGCGCGAGGCTGCACCTGAGCCTGAGCACGGCGTACCCGAGCACCCTGTAGGCCGCCACGAACCCCACCATGACGCCCACGTTGCGCCACCTGCACTCCTCCCCGAGCCCCTCCCGCCGCAGCACCTCGTCGCCGGTCGCCACGCACACGCCCAGGGCACGCACGACGCACCTCCCCCCGCCGGCGAACTCGTTCACCAGCAGCGCCTCGAACGGCCACTTGAAGAGCGAGAGGTAGTGCATGAATACCCAGCACCCCGGCATCGCCGACCGCGCGATGAAGTAGCCCGAGAAGAGGAAGAACGACCCCATCACCCCCTGGATCGCCGCGTTCCCTACCACGAAGTCCGGCGCCGCCGCTGCGAAGCACACCACCACCGAGTTCGCCGTGTACAGGATCAGCCATATCACCAGCAAAAAGTACCCGAACGCCGCCGCCGTCCGCCGGAGCCCCGTCAGCCAGTACACCGGCGCCGCGAACACAACGGCCAGCGCCAGCTGGAACGGCAGGAACACCACGGCGTTCGCGATTGCGTACGACGACACGCGGTACGCCCCCGATGACGTCTCCTTGGCCAGGATCTCCCGCTCCTGCAGGAAAACGGGGAGCGCCTCCGTCGTCGATGACAGCAGGAAGGTCAGCAGGAAAGCGAAGAGGCCCACGCGCTCCGCCTCCTTGTCGTCGCCGAGGTCGTAGAAGATGGAACCCAGCGCCAGCCCCGCCACCAGCATGCACACCGTGCGGCACGCGAACAGCTGCCGCGTCCGCGCCACGTTCTTGAAGAAGCGATGCGACAGCACAGCCACCTCGCGCGCCCTCGAGTTGGCGAAGCGGCTGCTCGCCGCGGGGACGGCGACGCTGCCGCAGACTAGCATGTCCTCGTCGGCCACCTTGTGCAGCTGGAACAGCTGCTGCAGCGTGCACCGGTCGCGGGCCGGCGGGAGCTGGGGAGTCGGCTGCAGCGGGTGCTCGCCGGCGCTCCGGCGCCGGTGGTGGAGGCGTAGCTCGTCCACGGAGTCGATGGAGAACTCGACGGCGTCCACGTGCGCGGGCAGGTCGAGGCCGGCGTCGGCGAGCAGGGAGCGGAGGGCGTCGACGGTGCCGTGGTGGAGGACGGAACCGCCGGCGAGCAGGAGAACGGAGTCGAACATCTTGACGATGCGCGCGCCCGGCTGGTGGATGCTGAGCACCACCGTGCGGCCGCGCGACTCGGCCATGGCGCGGAGAGCGCCGACGATCTGGAGCGCAGAGGCGCTGTCGAGGCCGGAGGTAGGCTCATCGAGGATGATCACGGCAGGGTCGTGCACGGCCTCCACGCCGATGGACACGCGGCGGCGCTCGCCGCCGGAGAGGTCCTTGACCCTGGTGGCGGCGACGCGGGCGAGGGTGAGATCGTCGATGAGCGCGTCCACCCGGGCGTGGATGTCCTTGGGCGGGACGCGCGCGCCGAGGCGGAGGCGCGCGCTGAAGTGCAGAGTCTCGCGCACGGTGAGCAGCGGGAAGAGGACGTCCCGCTGGGTGACAAAGCCGGAGACGCGGCGGAGCTCGGCGCTGTCGGCGGCGGCGCCGTTGACGAGGAGGTCCGGAGGCGGGGAGGGCTGGAGGCGGCCGGCGAGGATCTCGAGCAGAGTGGACTTGCCGGCGCCGCTGGGGCCGACGATGGCGAGGAGCTCGCCGGGGCGAGCGCGGCAGCTGACGTTGCGGAGCACCTGGCGGACGCATGGGCCTGTTGCTGTTGGCGGCCTCGGCCGCTGCTGCTTGTGTTGGGTGGTGGAGTCCCCTTGGCCTTGCTCTTGTTCCTCCTCCAACTCGTCTGGTCTGCTCCATATCTTGAGGGGGTGAGCTCGCTTGGAGACGGTGATGTGGTAATTGATGCCCCTCGCCTCAATCGCGCACCCTCCTCCTCCTCCTCCTTTCTTCATGGCCGCTAGTTGCTCCTGCTGATCCTGTCGATCTGCAGCTGGCTGATGGCCGTGGAATCTTGAGCTTGCTTCTTCTTCTCTAAAGCTCCTACTTATCTCGTGTGTCGGCGTCGTCAGCTCAGCCTTGGGCTTGGAGCTTGGACATTGTTGCCAAGCTAGCTTTGGCCTTCGCTTCCTAGTGGGACTGTGGTGGGAGTGAGAGCGTGGCAAACGAACTCAGTGGAGCACTGGCAGGGCAGCAGCGCTTGTTCTTTTTTGCTGCTCACAGACATGATACGATCAGGCTTTACCATTTTTGCCCCTGAATGATTTTGGCGAGGCCAGCCAAATCCAGAGCTGCTTCGCTAGCAACTTGCTTGTCTATTCGAATCATTTCCTAAGCCCTAAATTTATCTGAGCTCTGATTGGGGTGAACACGGATTGGATATGGACTTTTAATGTATCATAATCTATTTTTTTTTCTCAAATTCGAAACCAAATGCAGACTAGTTGGATATAACTACGGATCTGGGTTATTCGAGATACGGATATATAATGGATTCAGGTCAGAAATGGATAAAGATATATGCACGTATATATAGAGCAATATATAGGTCTAGGCAAATTAACCGAAAACCGAAACCGTTAAAACCGGAACCGAAGCCGAAAAAACCGAAACTAAATTGTTCGGTTGTTGATTCGGTTAGCTGTATGGAATAACCAAACTTTTTCCGGTTAATTCGGTTTTAACTCTCGGTTAACCGAACTAACCGAACTTTGAAGAGAAAGCAAAGCTCAAAACCTTTTTTAAGCAATCATGCGAAAGTATTTGTCTTACAACTGATACTTGGACTTCACAACAACAAGATAATTACATGGCTGTCACAGCACATTTTATTGACCATGAATGGAAATTGCATAAGATCATTAGTTTTTTCAAGGTAAAGGGCCATAAGGGATATGATATTGGAAAAAATATACAGAGATGCTTGGTGTACTAGTGAATTAATAAAGTCATGACAATTACAGTTATCTATTTTGAAATTTAGATATTCAGTTATTTGATTGTAATATATTTATTATGTTGTAGTGTTGTTATATGTTGGCTGCTTGGAAAACGACACGCATGTTGGATTTGGATCTTTGTTCATTCAGTTATACATTTTGCTGTTTATTTTGTGTGCTGGCCAAGTTCGGTTAATTCGGTTAAAACTGAAACCGAAACCCAACTATTGGTTAACCGTAGTGTCGGTTACTGAACTTTCAAACACAGTTCGGTTTCAGTTTTGAAATGACCGAATTTCCAAATAAAACCAAAAACTGAAACCGAATTTTTCGGTTAAACCGAACGCTCAGGCCTGGCAATATATATTGAATTACAACCATACGAGTACATGACTATAGTAACAAGTTATATATCAATCAAACTCAATACACGTCGTAGAAAGAATATGCTACTTGAGGATCTATAGAACCAACTAATTGTTAATATAAATGGATTATCATAGAAAAAATATGATGAAAATAGGCTGAGCCTTGCTGATATCCGAATAGAAAAAAATCCGAATATCCAGATCCTATCCCATATTTACCAGATATTGGATGCTCCGGATCTGATTCTGAATCCGGATTCAAGTATCCGATTCCGATTCCGAATTCAACAGGATAGTCAAATTCGGTTCCGGATCAGACGGGAGATATCCGACCCGTTTTTACCCTTAGCTATGATTCATTCTATCACAACCTATGTATATATGAACTGCACAGAGATCAGGACCGTAAGCAGTCACACATGGGCATTTGGATAAAAAATGATGGCTCAGATCTTTTTGAAGCACTGCAGCAAAAAGTATTGTGCCGATTTTGTACTGTGACAAACACTGTACCATCGCCATCGCACTGTTGAAAAACCTAGACCGCTGACTGCC
Source organism: Guadua angustifolia (assembly GCA_036346375.1). Classification (NCBI taxonomy): domain Eukaryota; kingdom Viridiplantae; phylum Streptophyta; class Magnoliopsida; order Poales; family Poaceae; genus Guadua; species Guadua angustifolia. The sequence goes on along the minus strand of CM070507.1, from coordinate 233,212 downwards.
TCGATCGGACGACTGCGAGGCATGGGGACTACTTAAGTTACGGTCTCCATACCTAGTGTATGAGATCCTTAATGGTATAAACTAATTGAGGGGGCATTTAGCTGAGCTCATTTGCCTAACATAAATTTGGCATCCACTTAGGGTCAGGTTGCTCTGCTTTATGCGCTGCTGCTGCTGCTTCTTTTCAATTTTGTTGTGCAACGGCAGCTATAAAAAATCCAGTACCTTGTTTAGCAAATCAAACTACTTCTCCTACAGTCTTGTTCCAATGGTTGTGCGTTTGGTAGGAGGCTATGAGTATAAAAAATATATAAAAGAAGAAGCGGGAATACGGAAGCGGGAGAGGGAGAGAGGTGTCTTTTGGCGAGGTCGGTCTGTCTGTTCTGTCACATGACGTCCTCTCGTCTCGTGAGGCCAAAGCCAGCGAGTCTCGAGTCGTCTTGCAGTCCACTACTGCAGACCTTGTTCCACCAACAAACCGCTAACAAATCCCAACCAGCAATAGCAATAGCGGCAATCCCTAGCAGTAGCAGGCAGCTTAACTATGCAAAACTAAAGCAGCCTTTTTCAAATGAATTCTCCAAACGAAATACTAGCCACCTGCCTGCCTGCTTGATTGTGAAAGTTTTGGTAACCACTTCGCGGCAGCCACGAATTAATCCTGGATCGATGCCCACCTTTCAATTCACCTGGGACCTACTAATAATATGACTCGAGTGGCCTTCATTCATTTAGCTAGCCTCACTTGCACTAAATTAATCCCTCCCTTCCCTTTTACGACCTTTATTTTCTCTTAATATTCTTCTTCACAAATATAAACCTTCTATATAGATTTAACGAGGTATTTCCTTCTATACTCCTATCTATTCTCTCTCAACCATATACTCTTATTTATTACCACCCACATAAATTATATCTTTCATCTTGCAACACAATTAAGTGAAGGCATCTAAGTCATATTCTCTCCTACATTTCTCAATTTCAATACAACCTTAATCCTCATACAAAATCAAAATATGTCTTATAAAAATAAACGGAGGACGTAGTATACAATCACCGTACCGGTTTCCCTTTTGTTTTGTTTGTCGGCCACACATAAACCTTACAGCCATAAAACCTAAGGTTTAAGTCATCTTCTACCATGGACAAGATTTTGGAAATCTCGATCCAAATTTTAGATTTCGGAGGGGCGAGAATCTAAATCTCGGTAGGATAATTTTTTTTTCAAATTGCTATAGCGATTTTGATGAATTTCATTGAGATTATGCCTTCTTGACTGAGATAATCATAAATTCGACAGGTTTTCATATTTTTTGGACCAGATTTTGTGCCAATTTTTTTATGTGAATTGTAATACCTTTTATGAGGAATATATGTACAAATTTTGCAAAAAAAAACATATACAAATTATGTAAACCTAGAAAGCAAGTACTTTGTTCACCGTAGTTCACGTTTACCATAGTTAAAATTAGTTATGAAAGCAGTAATATTGTATAGACGAAAAAGTAAACGCAGAAAAGATTGTGAAGATAGGTGTTAGTAAAATGTAGTTAACATAAGTTATTCAAATAGTAATATGGTATGCACGTCATTGTAAAACATGACGAATGATTTCGTCGAGGGTACATCGACCCAAGATATGGATGTTATGTTAGTAAATGACCCTAAAACATAATACATTGCAAAAGTAATGTTGCATGAATTACATAGTAAAATATGAGAAGCGGTATTATACTTAATATTTTGCATTCAAATATATAGAAAATGTAGATAAATGATTGCATAATTTTTTAAATATTTTTTTCCAATTTTTCTAGCCTCGGGAGACCATTTCCCAAGGGGTTGAAAAGGGCCAAAATTTCAATGATTTCAACCGAAATTTTGGTTTTATCAGCCTAAAAAAAATAACGAATTTGAAATTTGGTTTTCGAATTTCAAGCGGACTTTGGCTGAAATTCTGAAAAATTTTCAACCATGTTACATTGGAGTATCTTAGAATTATTATTGGAGTATACTGAAAGTGATAAAAGAGTATAAAGCGTATAAAGCGTTCATTTAAGTGGTATATTAGAGAAGGGAGTGTGTACTCCTTAGAGTACGGAAAAGGCTTCCTATATAAATGTGTGTGTGCGCTGTCTACCCCTGCATGCATGTAATTGTGGAGTACCAGTTTCTTTGGGAAGGAATGGAATTGCATGATTAGTTAGAGCAAGGACAATAACAAAGCATACCATTTACTTTGTCTCTTATCTATATTATCTAGAGTAATAGAAAAAGCTAGCTCGTACAATAACAATCTCTAAAGATTGACTCTAGGTGTTGCACAGTAACTATCTCTTCTTTCTTCTTGTACATAACTAATCTATCTTGTGCCTATATCATGCTAACTCTTGCATAAGAGCCAGCTATTTTTCTCTCATCTTTTCTCGCTCTTTCATATAAAATAAAGCTGATGTGTACAAACTAAGTGTAAGGTGATGTGACATATAATTTGATACATGATGACAAGGTGAGATCCAAATATGTACTGTAGTATGTAAAAATATACAGATCTAGATCTAGCGCATATATTGCTGGGCCTGGATCTCGATCATCATCTCATGCTTGCATCTACGCATGTTGGCATGTCCTGCCACGTCAAGGACATGTTATACATTTATTTATGTACTGTAGTATATTCTAGCCGTATTACGGATGGACTGTGTGTCTATATATATATATATATATATATATATATATATATATATATATATATATATATATAGAAATATTCAGTGAAAACCACCTGTTCTATGAAAATTTCGTGCAAACCACTCGTAGAAGTTTTGAAAAATTTTCAAAAAATTACCATATATAGGAGAGGTGAACTTCTACAATCTTGCAAAATTTGAAGATAAAACTCAATCGCATTTGAAAGACATGAAAAAGATTTTGCTGTTTGTCTTTTTCATATGTTTCAAATGTGATTGAGTTTCATCTTAAAATTTTGCAGGATTGTAGAAGTTCATCTCCCCTATATATGGTAATTTTTTGAGAATTTTTCAAAACTTTTACGGGTGGTTTTCACGGAGTTTTCATGAAATAGGTGGTTTTCACCAAATATTTCGCCATATATATATATAGGAAGCCTTTTTTGTATTCCCACCTCTAATATACCACTTAAATAAACGCTTTATACTATTTTATCACTTTCGGTATGCTCCAATAATAATTCTAAGATACTCCAATACAACATGATTAAAAAAATTTCATCTGACACTTTGTTTTTTTGCTACATACCTTTTTCCATATGTATAAGGAATATGTAAACAAATTATGCTATAAAGGGTGGATTTTAATGAAATTTTTCATAAAACTCACTTTGAAATATCTTATAATCAGTATTAGAGTATACTCAAGAGGATAAAGGGGTATAACAACATCATTTAAACGGTATATTAGAGGTGGGAGTACAAACACCCAGGAGTATGAAATCATTTTCTTGTATATATATGTATATGTATGTATATACGCGTTTAACTTAATTTATTAGGTATATATGGTCAGAAATGTGAGTGATTTGGTTAAAAAAAGCATTAAGTTGAGAAATATCTAAAAAAACCTTCTACTTACTTACTTACTTACTGGTGTACTTACTCTCACCTCTTATATAACACTTAAATAAACTTGAAATACTATTTTATTACTGTAGGTACACTTATATACTAATTATAAAATACTTCAATTTAAATTACACGGAAAAATTGTAAAGGAGTCTATAGTTTTAGTGTACTGTACAGAGAACTTCATTTACGAATAATTAAGCTAGCGGTTGATAGGTCATGCAGTCAGACCTTCGATCACCTATTATTCCATCCAAGTTTATAAGTTTATAAATAAATACGTGTTATAAACTTAGAACAGAGTATTTCTAGCTTTAGAAATTTATAGAGTATCTTATTTATATTTTAAATTAAAAATATAAATTTAATTCACTTTATTTTAACTTATATAGGGAAGCCGTATCCTTAAAACTGTGGCGAGGAGAATGGTAGGAAGGGACAAATTAAATTAGTACGGAGGCGTCCTAGAAACTTGGGTGCGAAGCGACATCACATGATGGGTGTGCAGTAAGTATAATTGGGAGATGGATCAAATTCGTGGCCAGGAAGAGTTGCGGGCCCAACGAAATACTATCAATATCTCTTGGCTTGGTGATCCTACAAACTGACAAACATTTGGACGGACGGACGGACAGGGACGATTGGATCGCGGATCGATCGGACACGCAGGGGAGGGACCTAAGCTCAAGCTCAAGCTGTAAGATGGATGCATGGATGGTAAGAGGATAAGTTGGTTGCGGACTAGTTTCGTTGCAGTGGACAAATATACATCCCTCCCTCCCTCTGTATGTATCGGGCCGGCCACATTTTCTCTAGGGAGCACCTTCAATACAAAACACTACACCGTTACTTTCAACGACTTTTAAGACCACGCTCGAAAGGTTTAACGTTTCAATGAGTTTTTTTGCGTATTTCTAGAAGATTCTAAACCAAATTATCAATCAGTTTCAGATTTTCAAACTCAAGTTTTATCCAATAAGTTTCAATCAAATGTTTCAGCCAAACGTTACGATACATTTCAAACAAGTTTTTAAAAAATTTCTGAGGGCCGTCCAGCACCATCTGCTGTCGATGCACCCCGCTCTCCACCTTCAACCCCGACTACCGTTACCGCCATAGAATCAACCGACATCGTCCGACCGCCACTTTTGTGCTTGAGCTCCGCATTGAGCCTCTGTCTCTCTTCCCTACCTCGACCTGAGCTTGACCTACGCCGCCGTCGAATCCGTGTGTCCCAAACCGCACTGTCGTCAGATCCAAAGCTGGTAGTGAAGCACTGCATTATCACCGGAATCAAATCTGGAACCGGAGGCGAAGGAGGAGGGGAGGGCGATCCAGGAGTAAGGTTCAAAATCTTGCCAAATTTTCATAAATTTCAGCCAGTCTGAATAAAAATTGGAAAAAAAAATCAAACTGCTATAGTAACTTTAGAAGCGGCGCGTGGCTGGCTCCCAAAACAATTAAGCTCGGAGGAATTACAGACATAGCAGTCTAATTTGGGCGGAAGGAAGGAATTACGTTGCGTTGCATTGCATTGCTGTAATTGTTGTAAGATAGATGGAAGAAATTAAAAGTTGGGCAAGGCAGCAGGCAGCTCACTGTCGTCTTCCCAGGGTGCCTTTTGTTTTTGGCTGTTAGAAGGCTCTCGTGACCTCCTCCTCCGGTCGATCCGTCGTCGGCTACTTCACTCCCGTGACCAGCCGGCCACCCGCATCCGTCTCTGTCTCTCTCATTAGCTTAGCTGTTGCCTCCTTTCCTAATTTCAACGCACAGCTAAGATAATTTATTAGGCTCTGATCTGATCTGATTTGATCTGAGTCCATCCATCATCCAAATGCGATTTCGCTCGCCAACATAGACATCTTTCGCGCTCCTAGCCTGCAACTGCAAATTGTAAAATACAACATGATTTGGGTGGTTCACCGTCTTGTTTCCAAAACTAGGCATGCTTCTTCTTATTCTCCCTATGGGTCGTACTACCGCTGAGATTCCGGCTCCTACTAATGCCTTGGCATCTTTTTCAAAACCTTCTTAACCATGAGCCCAACATATGAGTCAGATTTCGAGGTATGACAGGTTACACAATAATCAAGAATTAGCAATATCTGCTTTATAAATCATTAAATGATTCCAATCTTCTCCAAAATCATACTTCAATCATCAACTTCAAGTAGGATGCCATTTTAGTATAACGGGTACTAGGGCAGTCCCAACCCTCCACCTCAGCTGGTGTCTATAGAATTAATTACGCTGCCAACTAAGCAAAAATCTGATGTGGCATAGGAATTAAGGAAGGGAGAGAAGGAAAAAACAAACAAATTGTGTCTCATGCAAGAAACTGGGTCAGCATGGGTATCAAGACGCAAGAAACGAGCAAAATCGAGGTTGGATGTTTCTGCGCGCTGATCAAGGTGTGTTTGTGGTACATGCATTAGTTTATTGCTCTCTCTCTCCTCTAAACACTGCTCATGGAAACCATGGGTTAGAAAACTATGCATTGGTTTATTACTCTCTCTCTCTCTCTTTTAGACACCACTCATGAAAACCATGGGTTAGGACTGCCCTTAGTAAAACATGCAAAGAAGAATAAGTCACGAGTCCGAAAATTAGTCTCCACAAATTTAACTCATGGAACACTTCCATGCAATGTATTTTCTTATTCTACAATAATGATCCATGCAATATATTTTCTTCTTCTACAATAGTGAGACATCCACAAACGAATAACAAAACCAGGATACAATCCACAGATGGATTTTACTCAGAACTCATGGTAAAATACTTTTCCTTTGCAATGAAGATATCTGATTCGACATGAATTGGCACTATTTACTCCAATAATGCCCAAAGAAAATGGCAAAAAGGAAAAAAAATAAACAGCAATTAAATAAAGAGTCCCGAAAAATTGATTTAGTACCTTCACTTTTTTTAGTTACAATTTTAAGCTTCATAGCTCACAGTACCATCCACACTCAGGGATGATATATAAGATTTATCATAACAAAGTATATTTACAAAAAATGAATACACATAAATATACAAGATAGGGGTCAAATTGCAATAAGATTTTTACTGTGCAGCGCAAGCTAGCCACACTACCATCCATCATCAGGGATGACATTGAGGGGGAGTGTTGGAGACAAATCATATTAGAGATAGAATCTGGGATTGAGTCCGGTTAAATTATAGATAAATTAAGAAGCTAGAGATAGAGTTTGGATATAATTCGGTTATGCTTGATGCTATAAATAAAAAATGTGGAGGTCCTATGGGACACATACAAACATAATATTCCTCAAATTCCTACATGGTATCAGAGCCAAAACCTAACTTGTACCATTGAGCCAGCAGGTTGTGGCCATGTTGCACAGGAGCAGGCCGTGACCAGTCGGGTTGTGTGGGGTCACCGCTGGATCACTGTTGCGCCCCTATTGCTCAGGCCACCGCCGTCGCTTGGGATCTACTTGGGCCGCGGCCACTTAGGTTTGGGGGCGACCGTGTCTTTGTCTCTCAAAACACGGCGCCAAGTCTTTTGCCGATCGGAAATCGACCATCGATCTTTGCTAGCTCTGACAGTGGTCCGCTACTAGTCTAAGGCAGTCGGGTCGTCACCGCCGTTCAGGGCATTGGGCTGCCGCCATTCAGGGGAGGGCTACTTCCACTTGGGATCCACTTAGGGGTATCGCCGCTTGGACCGTCATCACTTCCCCTTGACCCCGCCCGCATCACCTCGGTGCATCGGGAGTCAGGCCACCCACTGCCAGGGCCGCTAGTTCACCACTAGGGTACCGAGTTGCTGCATAGGGGAGCCGAGCCGCCACATGAGGAGGTGGGCGGAAGAGGAAGAGAGGAGGACGTGGAGGTGCCGGAGCTATGACCAGAGGGAAGGGCCTTGATCGCGTGGAGTGAGGAGAAGAAAAGTGGCCAGTGGAGGAAGAAAAGACAAAGGGAAAAGGGAAAAAAAGAGATAATGAAGAAAAAGAAGAGGAAAAAAGAAAAGGAAAAATAAAAAGGAGAAAAAAAGAAGAAAAAATGAGAAAAAAGAAGAAAAGAGAGATTTGTTGGTTTGTGTTGACATTGATGCTTGAAGGGCTGCCAAGTTGTTGCTTGAGAGTTCAATCTGAACAAGGAGAGATAGAAAGAGCGAGATTTCTTGCTGCTTGTGAGTAATTGGATGGTTGGAAGATCTATTCGAAGGTTCGATAATGTGTATCTAATCTGCAAGTAGAGAAGGTGAGAAGTTCGGGGAAGAAGGACATTTGGTGTGGCTAATGTTGTGGTGGATGTTGCTTTGGGGAAGAGTTTGTAGAAAGAAGAAGGTAGAAGTTTTTGGATTGATTGATGTAACTGTGAGGTTACATGTGCCCTGCAGAGGAAGAAAGAATGGAAAGTGTTTTTGGCTTGAAATAAGGGGAGATGATTACTCAGGATGTGACTTTGGTGGAGTTAGTCGCAGAAGAGGTGCTGGGTGGCAAGCCCAAAGGTGATGTTGGGTGTGTGTTGGTGCTAGATTTGGTAGCGATAGTAGGAGCTGATGGTAGCTCTAGTGGAGGCTATGGTTAGGTGTTGGCGCTGGTTGAGGTGGTTGGGCTATGTTAAGAGAGAGATGGTGAAAGCCAAGGTGGTCGGAATATGTTGGGAGAGGTGGTGAAGGCCGGGGTGACCAAGGGTCTAGAGGAGGAGACGGTGGAGATCAAGGCTTGAAACAAGTATGCAGAGATGGTGGTAGCCTCCAAACCAAACCAGACCACATTTACTGAAAACGTAACCTACCTCCAACCCATTCATAGCCTCAAAGGCAACCTGAATTAAAAACCAACTCATTTAATCCATTCCAATCCAAACCATTAGCACCTTTAGCTACAAACAATAGTAGCAGTTACCACCTACCAAACATATTAAGCAGTGGGACATTTAAACAAGAGATGGTCTATATCCTCACTTGCACCACAGACAACACAAAATTTATTGGTTTTGGATGATATATAAGATTTATCATAACAAAGTATCCAAAATTTATCCCCTTGCCACTCTCTTCTAGTATGATTATCTTTAGTAGGAATGTATCCTCTTTCCCTTTACACCCTCTTTAGTGGTGGTAACGATCCAAGATCCTAGCCTTTGCTAGATGTTGATTGCAAATGATTTAAGAGTGGAGGATAGTAGGGGCTTTTGCGTGTCACGTTCTAAATCTACTAGGGAGGATTGGTTAATAGTTTTGTTCCTTGGCGGTATGGGATTATTCTATAAAACTGAACCACTTGGAAGTTGCAGATAATTATACTACCTTTTTCGAAGTGTGTATGAATATTTGGTTGCGTTAGATGTAAGTAATGTTATGGCCATCTGAAGTGGAATGTTCTGTCGCGGATGTTTATCTTGAATAATTGTCTCTTGTGTGTAGGGGACCTGGTAGATGATATATTTAAATTTATGTTGTTCACATTAATGTAGAAAAAAGTTTGTTGTAGTAATGTAGGAGCGGTGAGAAGTGTTGAGAACCGCCAAGGGGGTGGTAAGAGGCCATCATATAGTCCACAGTTTGTCTTGCAGTTGCCTCTACCATAACCTACCACTTGGTCATGTCCATCGCTTTAGGGATGACAGTTGACTCCAGGGGTCCCAACCCTCACTAGCAAGAGTACCATGGGCCTCCTTCCCTTGGCCCGTGACAACTAGTGTGAGGAAGGAGGGCATGTCTTAGGGCCCCAGAACATGTAGGACATGGATAGCTTCGATCTCCGAGAGAGGCGCACGCCTGGGGTTTCACTGGGGAGGATGATCGTCCACGTGTTCCTTGCGCTTCAGGGCTAGAGGAGTCTTGAAGTGTTTCTTGGTAGGAGTCATAGCCTTCTACAAGTTAGCTACGTTTCCCATAGATGGCGCCAATGTTAATGGTGTGGAAACCAAACACAAGTGAGTGGGTAGATGTTAGTTGTTTGACGGGCTCTTGTCCACGAGAGTAGAAATGACATGAGGGTTTATACAGGTTCGGGTGTTCAAGAGGACCGCTCTACTCCTGTTAGTGAGTCTATAGAGGGTTGTCCTCAGGGGTAGGTCCTCGAGGGCTCGCCAGTTTGAATGTGTTTTCATATTTGCTCAAGAGAGCTCAAGTTACAAATGAGAGGGATATAGGGTATTTATAGACTTTTGGACTGTACAAATTACCAAAATACCCCTATAAGGATAACTAGTCTATGGGTATAAATGAAGGGTAGTATTGTTTTTCCGAGCATAACTATAATTCTTTGATCTGTATACTTTACAACCGGTAGCCTGTTAAGTGTTTTTCAACACTAAACTTGAACGGAGTATTGATTAATTGTCCTCAATCAATCTAATTTCATGGTCAAAATTAAAGATCATAGTTTTATTATGGATGGGCTAATTCGTTTATTTGATCTTACATTTGTTGATTAGATTGAGCTACCAGTAGTAGGTGGTATGACAAATCCACGCTAAGATAAAGGTGCAACAGTAAAATAATATGGTACACACGTCTAAACCTACACCCTGGCAAATTGGGAGACCAACAAAAAACCAGCAATGCTGACTCAACTCATAATGAGGATGCATGATAGAGAGTAGCATAGCACGGCCCACAATGCAGTGTGATGTACTCCTCCGGTACCGATAAATGTCCTTTTGATCGTAGGTGTGGTCAAATTTTTGGAACTTCGAATTTGACACTTTGAATATTAATATTGTCGACGATTCGGGAACGGATCTTCTGTCGAACTTACTTGTTGAATGAGGGATCAACTATGGTCCTTTTCTCGCAAAGGGTTTAGCGTCCGAAGGTCTGCCGAGCTAGGAGGATGGTCGGAGGTTTAAATAAGACAACAGACAAGAACTTTTTATCCTGGTTCGAGCCTCTCGCGAAGGAGATAACACCCTACGTCCAGTGGTTCCACTACTACCGAGGAATGATTTACAGAATGCTTGCTCGGGAGTGCCGAGTTTTTCTCTCTTTCCTCTCCTTCTTACATACACACTAGGGTGTTTTTCTTATAGTTTCTCCCCAAGGAGATCATCCCACTCCTTTTTTCTCACTAATGCCCGAAAAGGAAGAAAAAAGGACAACCCGTGAATGTTTCTTGCAGCGGGTTATTTATAGGCGATTACAGACCTTACATTATTTATAACTGAATGACATGTCACTACTATGCCCGGACGTGGGCGTAATTGTTGGCGCTACTTTTTGTCATGCCGTGACGTGGGCGTAGTTGGCTTAGAACATGGCCGTAAGGTTCTTCGAGCCGCCATATGATTAATGCCATGTCGTCTTCGTGGGCGTGCCCGACCTGCCGATCATGCCCGAGTCTTCCTCCAGCCTTGATCGATCGTCGCATCCCTCCGGGCAGGCATGCTCGGAAAATAGAGGCACATGCTCGAGGATGAGCTTGGTTGTGGTCGGGGTAGACCTATCGGTCGGGCTGCCCGAAGATATTTCTTGGGAACGCCATCTAAGGGTAAGTATGGTCGGCCGAAGATTGGCTGCCGGGGTATGATGGTCTTTATGGGAATCACTCAATCCCCGACAAATATCTTTTAAAATATTTAAATTAGATACATAAAAATTATATGCGTATATTTGTCTCGAAAAATGCTTCCATAATATTATAATTTTATTGAGTTTTATAAATATATTATAACAGAAATTAGTGATTAAAATTATGTTTTAGACACCGTAGCATCTCTTTGTTTGCATCCAACAACTAATTAATCAAGAGATTAGGATATATAGTAGCACTAGCTAGTAGTAAGTAGTGGAACGACGAGCAAGCTAGGCATTGAAGGCCGACACTGCACGTACGTACGTGCGATGGCGAGCTTGAATTGGGTAAGCCTCGGGCGAAATCGCCGGGACCGGATTGCAAATCGAACCCTCTGTGTTTCAACCGCTAGTCCGAGAACAGCTAAGCGCACAAAGACATACGATGATGATAATACGACATATCATAAAGTTCATAACAGTATTAAGCAAAAGAGTGTAACAACATCATCACGTTATTACAAGTATGAAGCCTTACGGCTAAAGTGTAAAAGTAGCAGCGGAAATGTAGAACAAAAAGAGCCAATCAGTTAGCCCACAGGCAACCGACTGGGGTACGCTCCCTAGAAGATCGCGTCATCCTCCTCCTCAAAGTCTCCAGCACAAATGTCGAACGGTGGATCACAGGATCTTTGTTCACCTCTTCTCCCATCATCTTCTTTATGGAATAAGCAGCCCCCGCAATAAAAAGCGAGGGTGAGTACGCAACATACTCTCAAGTCTTGGAAACATAATGCAATTAACTAAATGCAAGGCTTAAACAAAGGAAGCATATAGGGTTCATTTGTATAAAGCGAAATTGAAATTTAAATACAAGTAATAATTTCATAAAGCAGCATTTAACAAAATGTAAATAGCATAAATAATTAAACTTGAAGTATAACAATTTTCCAGGTTCCAACTACCTGGTTGGCTCTAGCCGCCAAACTAAATCCGGGAGCTCCAGCCGCTTACGGATTCCCAACCACATTTTTCATTTTAAACCAAATCCATCATTTTCCATTTTAAAACCAAAACCGAAAATCTACTATGTGAAAGCGTTCCCACGCTTGCCTTGTCCGTAAACACGGCTACTCAAGTAGTTTTAAGACTCAGAAATGGTACACTTTACCCACACGACATGATCAACTTTGTTTTGCCGTGCCATAGAACACACTTCCTTTGGTGTGTCGGCAAGAGATCATGACAAGGCCTTTACAATGCATATATCGCTCTGACTTCACCGCTAAGGTTCCACCGTGGTAGGGCTACCTCCGCCTCCGAAGCCCCTCTTGCGCCTTGCAAGTGTCACCCTGACAAACTCGCCTGACCCTCTGGCGAAGTCAAATAACGATACATGCAAATTACTTAGCCAGTCGTACCCATATAGACATGTGGTTGTCTTGTATAGCATGGCCCATGGTGTCCACACGATCGGTCCTTAATTGACTAGGGCGACAATCACATTCCAAAATTTTGTGCATCCGCACTCCGCCATACAACCAATCCGCCTGGTCTAAATCATTTTTCACTTTTAATTTCAAATTAATAAAGCAACACCAATTGCCATAATTTCCACAATTCATTTTGAATCAAGAATGAAATCATTTTCATAATGGTAAGGTATCGACGTGATTAAGCATGGCTAAGCATTTTTCTACCGTTCCCATAATCAAAATGATTACCATTAGTTACAGTAATTAGTTTTCCTAAGGTGTCAAAGGTTGTCAAGTTGGATGTCAATGTGGTTATAACAATGTGGCATTTATCTAAGCATTTAAAATGACATTCAAGTACGATACGTAAATTAAATAGCATGCAATAATTTAAAAACAAAATAGCATTTCATAAACTTGGGTTCAACATGGTCAAGGAGACTTGCCTTCACCCTCTACCGCTGCTGCAACCTCCGCTGGATGCTCCTCTTGCTCAACCGGTGCGTTGTCTACGCGCGAAACACGCGAATCGAGGCAAAACAATAAATAAACAGAAATAAATAAAATTTAAAAATTCATAAAAATGACACCCACAGATAGATATTGATTTTATATGAATTTAGAACTTTGAATCGTTCAAATCGGAGATCGAACGGAGGAGAACGGGGCTTCGGAAGTTTAAATGGAAAAGAAAATCCAAAACAATTCCAGGGGGTGACGTGTCAGCTTCCTATTGGCTGGATTTCCTGATTTTCAGAAAATCGGAAAATGAAGAGAAAAAGTATGCGGCTGACAGGTGGGGACCACGAGTCATAGACTCGGCCCACCATGAACTGAGTTCACCGAGGGGCGCATGGGTGACCTGTCGAACACATGGCGCGACGTGGCATGCACGTGGCGCGGACGTGGCGGACACGTGGGCATTAGGGCACACGTGGCGGTGACGTGGCGCTGACATGGCTAGGCTTGTGTTTTCGGCTGACGTGGCAACGACGTATACCGACGCGCCTTGCACGTGGCGATTAAGGTCGATGGCGCACTTTGGCGCACCACGGCGCCGGTGGAGGCCGAAATGGCTCGGACGGGGATGTGGCGATGAGGTGGCGCTACATTGTATTACGGGGCAGTACGTGGCACAAACGTGTCGCAGATGTGGCTAACACAGTGCGATCGGGCTGACATGGCGCATATCTGGCGTGCACGTGGCCATGATGTGGCGGCTGGTGTTGATGTGTGTACTGACATATCAGATGTGGCGGTGAAGTGGCATACTTATGTGCACACATGGTGATGATGGGGCTACAACATGGCGCTGACTCAGTAAGTGAAGAGGAAAAGGGTTTGGAGTTTCTTTGTTGAACAGGCGCATGAGATCCAACCGGAAGAGGATCGAGACGGCGGGCCCTGGTGAAGCGATCATGGCGTGAGGCGGCGCTTCATTGTCGGAGTTGGAGAAGATGAGAAGCAAATGGCGGCGCCACGGAAAAAGAAGAAACAGAGGAGCTCTGCGTGAGCCAGACAGAGCAACATCGAAGCTCCAATTGGCACAAGAGCTCCGGGTTCAAAACTGCTGCTCTGGGAGGAGGAGACTCCCAGGGTGGCCAACCACATGGCGTAACATCAAAGGGATTCTGGGGATCGTGACAATCAGCGGCGACGGCCTCCTGGCGTAGTCAATGATGGCAACCGTGAGAGGTTCTTGCAAGTGTACCACCGTCTCACGGATGTTGAGGAGATGTGTTCTCCGTCCGTGTTGAATAAGTGGCAATGAATGTTGAGACCGATTATCTAATGAGAGAAGTCAGTATGTCAAGATTAGGAAAAATGTTAGATATAATCTTAACATGAGTTCCAATTTTAGAATGTTCAAACTCTATAAGTTTTGATTAAGCATTACGATGAGGGTCCGGATAAGAAAGTAAAATCCTAGTTCATTTCTTAAAGCTATAGTTTTAAAAAGTATTTTTTTTTTTTTTTTTTTTTTTTTTTTTTTTTTTTTTTTTTTTTTTTTTTTTTTTTTTTTTTTTTTTTTTTTTTTTTTTTTTTTTTTTTTTTTTTTTTTTTTTTTTTTTTTTTTTTTTTTTTTTTTTTTTTTTTTTTTTTTTTTTTTTTTTTTTTTTTTTTTTTTTTTTTTTTTTTTTTTTTTTTTTTTTTTTTTTTTTTTTTTTTTTTTTTTTTTTTTTTTTTTTTTTTTTTTTTTTTTTTTTTTTTTTTTTTTTTTTTTTTTTTTTTTTTTTTTTTTTTTTTTTTTTTTTTTTTTTTTAAAAAAAAAAAAAAAAAAAAAAAAAAAAAAAAAAAAAAAAAAAAAAAAAAAAAAAAAAAAAAAAAAAAAAAAAAAAAAAAAAAAAAAAAAAAAAAAAAAAAAAAAAAAAAAAAAAAAAAAAAAAAAAAAAAAAAAAAAAAAAAAAAAAAAAAAAAAAAAAAAAAAAAAAAAAAAAAAAAAAAAAAAAAAAAAAAAAAAAAAAAAAAAAAAAAAAAAAAAAAAAAAAAAAAAAAAAAAAAAAAAAAAAAAAAAAAAAAAAAAAAAAAAAAAAAAAAAAAAAAAAAAAAAAAAAAAAAAAAAAAAAAAAAAAAAAAAAAAAAAAAAAAAGTGTAACAACATCATCACGTTATTACAAGTATGAAGCCTTACGGCTAAAGTGTAAAAGTAGCATGAAATGTAGAACAAAAAGAGCCAATCGTTAGCCACAGCAATCGATCAGCTCCCTAGAAGATCGCGTCATCCTCCTCCTCAAAGTCTCCAAGACAAATGTCGAACGGTGGATCACGGATCTTTGTTCACCTCTTCTCCCATCATCTTCTTTATGGAATAAGCAATTGCAATAAAAAGCGAGGTGAGTACAACATACTCTCAAGTCTTGGAAACATAATGCAATTAACTAAATGCAAGGCTTAAACAAAGGAAGCATATAGGGTTCATTTGTATAAAGCTTAAATTGAAATTTAAATACAAGTAATAATTTCATAAAGCATTTAACAAAATGTAAATAGCATAAATAATTAAACTTGAAGTATAACAATTTTCGTGTTCCAACTACGGTTGGCTCTAGCCGCCAAACTAAACCGGGAGCTCCACCGCCACGGATTCCCAACCACATTTTTCATTTTAAACCAAATCCATCATTTTCCATTTTAAAACCAAAACCGAAAATCTACTATGTGAAAGCTGTCCACGCTGCTTGTCCGAAGGCACGGCTACTCAAGTAGTTTTAAGACTCGCAGAAGTGGTACACTTTACCCACACGACATGATCAACCTGTTTTGCCGTGCCAGAACACACTTCCTTTGGTGTGTCAAGCAAGGAGATCATGACAAGGCCTTTACAATGCATATATCGCTACCGACTTCACCGCTAAGGTTCCACAGGTAGGGCTACCTCGCCATGATCCGAAGCCCCTCTTGCGCTTTGCAAGTGTCACCACGACAAACTCTGACACTCGGCGAAGTCAAATAACGATACATGCAAATTACTTAGCCGGTCGTACCCATATAGACATGTGGTTGTCTAGATAGCATGGCCCATGGTGTCCACACGATCGGTCCTTAATTGACTAGGGCGACAATCACATTCCAAAATTTTGTGCATCCGACCGCCATACAACCAATCCCCTGGTCTAAATCATTTTTCACTTTTAATTTCAAATTAATACCGGCAACACCAATTGCCATAATTTCCACAATTCATTTTGAATCAAGAATGAAATCATTTTCATAATGGTAAGGTATCGACGTGATTAAGCATGGCTAAGCATTTTTCTACCGTTCCCATAATCAAAATGATTACCATTAGTTACGATAATTAGTTTTCCTAAGGTGTCAAAGGTTGTCAAGTTGGATGTCAATGTGGTTATAACAATGTGGCATTTATCTAAGCATTTAAAATGACATTCAAGTACGATACGTAAATTAAATAGCATGCAATAATTTAAAAACAAAATAGCATTTCATAAACTTGGGTTCAACATGGTCAAGGAGACTTGCCTTCACCCTCTACCGCTGCTGCAACCTCCGCTGGATGCTCCTCTTGCTCAACCAGGTCAGTTGTCTACTGCTTAAACACTGAATCGAGGCAAAACAATAAATAAACAGAAATAAATAAAATTTAAAAATTCATAAAAATGACACCCACAGATAGATATTGATTTTATATGAATTTAGAACTTTGAATCGTTCAAATCGGAGATCGAAGCGGAGGAGAACAGGCTTGGAAGTTTAAATGGAAAAGAAAATCCAAAACAATTCCAGGGGTGACGTGTCAGCTTCCTATTGGCTGGATTTCTGATTTTCAGAAAATCGGAAAATGAAGAGAAAAAGTATCGGTGACAGTGGGGACCACGAGTCATAGACTCGGCCCACCATGAACGAGTTCACCGAGGCATGGGTGACTGTCGAACACATGGCGCGACGTGGCATGCAGTGCGCGGGCGTGGCGGACACGTGGGCATTAGGGCACACGTGGCGGGCGTACGGACATGGCTAGGCTTGTGTTTTCTGGCGTGGCAGACGCGTAAGCGCGCGTGCCTTGCGTGGCGATTAGAGTGATGTGGCGCACTTGGAGCCACGACGCCGGTGGAGGTGAAATGGCTCGGCCGGGATGTGGCGATGAGGTGGCGCTACATTGTATTACGGGCAGCGTGGCACAAAGCGTGTCGCGAGATGTGGCTAACACAGTCGATCGGTGACATGAGCGATATCTGGCGTGCGCGTGGCCATGATGTGGCGTGGTGTTGATGTGTACTTGACATATCGGATGTGGCGGTGAAGTGGCATACTTATGTGCACACATGGTGATGATGGGGCTACAACATGGCGGACTTCGATGAAGTGAAGAGGAAAAGGGTTTGGAGTTCTTGTTGAACGGGCGCAGATCCGGTACTGGAAGAGGATCGGACGCGGGCCTGGTAAGCGATCATGCGTGGCGGCGGCGTTCATTGTCGGAGTTGGAGAAGATGAGAAGCAAATCGGCGATGGAGTGTCGGAGCGATCAAAAGAGTTAGTGCCTTCGGTAGAGGTTGACGAGATGAATTCGATGGCTTCGAAGATGGCGTAGGACTACCGTGGCGAAACCAATGGAAGTGCAGCTCAGGTGAAGAACTTCGGACGATGAGTGGCGATGAAGTGTGTCTCCGGCGATGAGTTAGGGAAAAATGGGCGGCAAGAGAGAACACGACACTGAACCGGAAGCGTTTTTATAGCCTAGGGTTGCGTGTAGGCGTGGAAGTAGAGGTTGGTCGGTAATTGCACATGTTTCGGTGGCGCATTTAGGGTTAGGGTTCGAGTTATTGGAGCGTGGCGCGACGGCCGTCCTAGAAGACATCCGGTGGTCTTCATCACTCGGAGGCATGAGGGAGATGGTAGTTGGATCGAGAATCAACGATCGAGTAAAAGGAAAAACTAGGGTTTTCACCGAATTGGCGGTTGGGCGATTGCGATAAGAACGCGCAATTGAACAGGATTTGCACCAAAAGTATTTAAAGGATTTAGGAGTTAAGAAAATCAAAAAATCGAATAGACTTCAATAAATCCAAATAAATAGCAAATAAATCGAAAAATCTCCAAAAATTCGAAAAATCAAATGAAACACAAGGAACCCAAATAAAATAATAAATAATTAATTTGAGATATAAATTATTCAAATTAAATTCTTGTTGACTTTAAAAATTCCATTTAAATTGTATTTACTTGAAAATTTTTAGGGTTAAGGTTTTGAAATTCAAGTTCGAAATCAAAAAGCAGAATATTACGAAACAAGCGATTATTACTAACGTAAAAAACTATGAACATTAAGGTATAACAAAAGTACAACACAAATACACAATCAAAAATAAATTTGAATAGTTGAAATGTTAAACATGGAATTCAAATTTAACAAAATCAATCTATTTTGCATACAGTTTGATACAAAAGCGCAAGCCATATTATTGTACTTTCTGAGCCTAAACAATATACTTAAGTGCATATCTACAAACATAAAGAATGGGTTACCTTCTTAACAGCAGAGTCAAAGCCTTTCAAGGCATGGAGTAGGGTCCAAATTAATCGGTTTGGAAGACATCGATGATGACAGACTCAAAGAATCGAAGTATGCAAGAGAAAAATAAAATCAAATCGGATGTTGAAAGTGATAGGTGGCATATAACCTTGTTTCATGGATACAACTTTCCTTTTTCGTATAGTAACAAATAGAAACCCAGTATCCCTCTTCATTTCTCTCCTCTACTCTCATAATTGACTCTCCATCAAAAGTTTTGAGAATTTAACACATTTCATTTGTTCAATGAAACAGACAAAATAATGGAATAGGTGCATTATGGCTTATGAGATACATTCCGAATGAAATAGCAATGCAACACCGCAATTTTGGTTACAAACTGGGGTTCAAATCGAGCCATATCATGGTAATTGCTCTCATTTTCTAATAAATTCTACACATAAAGCCACAAACTTTAATCACATTTCGATAAGCATGACAAGATTGAATCAGCACCGGCCACACGTACGACCGCCCCATCATCCAGCGCTGGCTCGCCGCCGGCCACCGCTCATGCCCCGTCATCATGCAGCGGCTGCAGCACGCCACGTCGTCCACGCTCGTGCCCAATCGCACGCTCAAGCAACTCATGGACCGCTGGCTCTCACCGGCAACGACGACCTCGCTGTCTCCTCCGAGTCCTTGGCTGCTGCTCCCTGCACCAGCACTACGGTCGTCGACACGCTCAGGATCGTCAGGTCGCTCTCCCCTGCCGGCTTCTGCCCCTTGCTGCTACGGATGCTGCTCGCTCACGCTCACAAAGAATAAGAGGCGGTGCAGGTCGTCGAGCTTGCGCTCGACTGCCTTGTTGGGTCGCCGTCCACTCATGAGCTGGCGAGAGCTCTGCACGATGCCCTGCAGCTGCAGGAGGAGGCGAGCTCCAACATGTCCGTCCTCACTTGTGCTCCTCCTCAGGCAGGGGAGTGCCAAGGTCAAAACACGCTTATGCCGCGTCATGGAGATGGTCGCCGCAGCAGCAGCCACGGAAAAAGAAGAAACAGAGGAGCTCTGCGTGAGCCAGACAGAGCAACATCGAAGCTCCAATTGGCACAAGAGCTCCGGGTTCAAAACTGCTGCTCTGGGAGGAGGAGACTCCCAGGGTGGCCAACCACATGGCGTAACATCAAAGGGATTCTGGGGATCGTGACAATCAGCGGCGACGGCCTCCTGGCGTAGTCAATGATGGCAACCGTGAGAGGTTCTTGCAAGTGTACCACCGTCTCACGGATGTTGAGGAGATGTGTTCTCCGTCCTGTGTTGAATATGAGTTAGGCAAATCGTAGTTGAGACCGATTGTCTTAATGAGTAAGAGTCAGTATGTCAAGATTAGAGGAAAAATGTTAGATATAATCTTAACATGAGTTCCAATTTTAGAATGTTCAAACTCTATAAGTTTTGATTAAGCCGATTACGATGAGGAGTCTGATCAGGATAAGAAAGTAAAATCCTAGTTCATTTCTTAAAGCTATAGTTTTTAGATATAAATTTAGAGGTAGTCCTGAGTTCTATAAGAAAGAAAGAAGTAATATAAGAGAAAATTACTCTCAAGCTTTTTTTGTGTTCTGTTCCAACGAGGTCGCGAGAGCGCTGGCCGATCTTGTGCGGGACGAGCAACGCCGCCGCGTCGGAAGCAGCGCTGAGGGCCATGTGAAGCCAATGCTCGTCGTATCAGGCGAGCCGGGCAACCGCAGTGGCGGCAGGCGCCGTCGACGCCCTCGTCTCGTTCATCTCCTCCTCCGCCTCCGGACCACCTGCCAAGCCTGCAGCTAGGAGACTGACTCTGCATGGCTCTGGAGTAAGCCTGGACGCTGGCAGGCAGGCCATGTACAACCACTCCACGGCGACGGCCGTCCTGCTCCGCGAGTCGGCGAGGGTGCGGGTCGACGCCATCAACGCCGGGGTGAGCCAGTGCTGCGGCCCCAAGGCCAAGGCCAGAGCGCTGCTCAGGGCCATGTGGGCTCCGGATGTCGCGTACCCCGGCTCGGCAGGAGCTTCCGCGGCCGGCATGTTCTGCAAGCTCCTGCAACTTCCCTGGTGATCACAAATCACAATCTTTTACAAGCTTTAACGCATTCCATCCAACAAAAGAAAAATAAGGGACACACTCGAAATTCTAACAAAAAGCAGACAGTTTAGATAGCGAGAATCACAGAAAACACCTGGGTTAAACATACTTTCAACGAAAGAGGAAACATTCATTCGTATTGTTCAGTAAATTTAACTTCAAACACACTATATAGCTGCTGCCAACATAAAGGAGACTGTTTTGTGTACGCGTGATTGAAGGGCGTAAATCCAACATGGCGATATACAGGAACAAAAGCAAAATAAATCGACACAAACAAGCTAATCGCTTTCATCAAAGAGAGCGTGGATTAGCGTGGCGAACATATTAACAGCAGCTGCTTGCGGCAGCATCAGCTTCCGGTGGCTTCTGCTTGAAGATGTTCTTCTTGGCCCCTGATGAAGCATCGGCCAGGAGGCTTGGCGTGTCCAATATCTGCATCATACACGAATATCATTTTAATAACTAAAACAGAGCTCTACAAGGAACTCATCACATATATAAATCATATCAATAACAAGAGAGCTCTATAAGGAACTTTTAGTTATATCTGCGCTAGGCACATTCCTCTGTCATACTACGATGCATAATTTTTATCTGTAAAAGTGCTCTACTTGTAAGAAGAAAGACCAGAGCTACTTCTTGTTCTATTGTTCAAAATAAATAGGCACGATAGACAAGCAACCAGCGCACTATCAAGTAGGAACAAACAAGCGCTGATGCTTCAATGCTTCGATCTATCATTTGAGGCACAACTATGACATAAAAATAGGTAGAAACAACTTTTTTTTTCTTTAACAATTTTCACAGTCCAACATATTGCGAAGAATAAATCAGGTACAGAGCAAATTGAAAGCTGAAGGTCATCACATACCTTCAGGACGAGTTCCTCAAAGCACTGTTCTACATTAACTTTGGTTTTTGCACTGCATTCCAGAAACAAACATCCGTATTCCCGAGCAAATTCGATGCCCTCCTTTTTTGTAACATCTCTCTCACTTTCCTGCCAAACCAAGCATCTAAGTTTAGCTATGATGAAGTAGCAAAATTATAAACATGAAAAACATAGAAGAAACCTATGCAGCAAACCTGCACAACTAGAAAGAAAATAGTACTTGTGTGAAGTACAGGGAGTTGATAAAATGTAAACCTGAAGCATAAAAGTATCATATACCTTGTCTACTTTGTTTCCAACAAGCATCTTTATACAATCCTGGTTAGTTGAATAGAGGTCAATTTCCTTCGCCCATATATCAGAAAGATTGGTGAATGTTTCTCGTCGAGTGACATCATACACTGAAAAAAAGGAGAGATATTAATCAAGATTCACTTTTCGAAATTAGGCAAGAATCTCAATAGAACCCAACAAGAAGCATGCAAATGAAGAAGAAAAAACATCAAAAGCTAATGGTACACCAGCTTAGATAACAACGTATAGGAATAAATACAAATAGCAAAGGCTTCGCCACTTCGTGTAATGACTCCAAAGTTATACAAAGCCGGATACAGTAGACTTGAAAGTTATACATTGCAGATAAGTGTGTTATATGTGGATACAGTAGTTTCCTTTCAGAAAAGACAAGTCCTATTTAATCATTTAAATTTCAAAAATACAACCAGTTTAAGCTAGAGTGTAGTTCGTTGAAAAAATCAAGGCAAAATTGACTGAAAATAGTCCCATGTGACGCTCAAGACTCGAATTTCATTTCAAGAAACTCAATACTTCCCCAGTTAATGTGTCAGTAAGTTCCTCCGATGTAAGACAAGGAGAAAAGAAACAGGTTAGGTGCAGTAAAGATCCCCTCAAAAAACAAAAGTATGCATCTGAAGAGCAGCGGTTGAAAAGAATTACCCATAATGATCCCCTGCGCCCCTCTGTAGTATGAGCTGGTCAAGGTCCTAAATCTTTCCTGTCCAGCTGCACAAAAGGTACACAATGTTAAATCAGAAATTCAAAGACACAGAACAATAAAACTATGCATGTTAGCAAACTCTCAAATGTCTTGCACATACAAGCTATAAGGAAAATGGAGAAATTCAGGGGGAAAAAACAGATAAGGACAGCACTGCATCGTGGCTTAATTCTTTGAAACCATGAGTCAAACTAATAACTGAACAGAATTAAATGATTGTTTTGTACTATTATCTAAATCAATTACCCAAGATCATATATTACACATTGATACACGACAAACAAGAGGTTCAACTAGAGACTAATTGGCTTCCATTTCAGATAATAACTGGATCACACTTTGCATCATCCCAAAACAACCAGTCATACTGTTAACAATTCAGCACGTGAAAACAAACGGACAGTAGAGCAGTATGTGAGGTCAAATAGAAAGAATGCTTACAGTATGCAACTTGTGCATGTTATACTCTGATGTACTAAAACAAAGTGGAGCCGGGTGCTCAATTGATGGCTATACTAAGCAAGTTAAATCAACATCTAAAATTGTGAAAAAGAGGGGGTTCTTATGTTGTCCTACTGCATTGAGCACACATATGGCTAGCATATGGCTGCATTGAGTAACGAGCATAATTAACCAACATGAAATCCTTTGGGGCCTGCAATTGTGTCGATAACCATTAAATAATGCGTAACAGATGCAGTTGATCAACTGGCCACCATAAAAAGGCGAGATCAAAACCAAGTGAAACTCCAATTTCAAAAGGTAGATGCCCAGCTGCTGAATATTTATAGGAATGAGGGTATTTTAAGCTGACACTTGGCTTGAGTCGTGTTTAGACGGGTCAACAGCATTTTTTATCTGAATAAATGCTCATTGGCTTCGCAGAAACAGTACACTTTGAATGAATAATGGTGGATGCATGATCAGGGGAAAAAAACCTTGTGGGAAGGGGGGAACGCCTAATCTTAGAACATGTTTTGCAACTGAAACACACGGAAGGAAAGTAGCGTGCGGTATTGTTAGTAGAATAGGGAGGATTTACCTGTGTCCCAGATGGCAAGCTTGAGTTTTTTGCCACCAATGTTAACCATCTTTACCTTGAAGTCAACACCTGAAGAGACCCCCACAAAACAAGAAACCTTAATTTTGACTTAGAGAAACGTAAGCGAAATCAAAGGCGTGAGAGACATTAGAGCAGCAGAAGGAAACAAGCAAATGGGGGAATCTATGGATCGGTCGACCGGAAAGAAATCCTATGATTTTAGGTTTAGGTACCTATGGTTGGCGAGAGGTCCTCGAAGGAGTCTGAGGTGAAGCGGAGGAGGAGGCTGCTCTTGCCGACGCCCGAGTCGCCGATGAGCAGGAGCTTGAAGAGGTAGTCGAACTCCGGCTGGGCGGACGAGGAAGAATCCATGATGATCTAGCTAGCCTCTGCGCGGGATCGCAGAGGAGATCTAGGGTTTGGCTGCCTGTGGGTGCGCAGAAGAAAGAGCGAGACGGAAAAGAAGAGAGAGAGAGACCGAGGAAGAGAGAGACAGCAATGCATTGTTTTCCCACTGTTAGTAGCGTAGGAAAGGATTCAAATTTCATTTTCCTATAAAATCTTATTTACGATTAAGATATAAAATTTCAGTATTTTGGATAAATCTTAGACGAAATTCAAAAACTAGAATTCAAATCCGGTCTGTTTGCAAACAAAAAAATCCGAAATTTGGCAAAAAAAACCGAAATTTCGGGCGAAATTATCGAAATTTTGGGGAAATTCAACTGAACAAAAAATGGTTCAAACTATGTCAAAAACTGTTAAAATTTTGTTTGGAGGCTCCTGACACATAAATGATATTCCCATAAAAATTTCAGATAATGATCAAGTCTGAAGAATTTTTAAAAATTCAAATATTGCTACTGTTCTAAAAAAACACTGACCAACAAGTTTGATCTAAATGAAAA
This sequence comes from Guadua angustifolia, assembly GCA_036346375.1. NCBI lineage: Eukaryota > Viridiplantae > Streptophyta > Magnoliopsida > Poales > Poaceae > Guadua > Guadua angustifolia. The sequence goes on along the minus strand of CM070507.1, from coordinate 208,681 downwards.
ATAGTTCAAACCTGGTTATAAAATTTTGAATTTTTTAATGGTTATGATGCATTACTAGTGTTCTCATAAAATTTTCAAATGATGATTAAGCTTCATGAATTTTTAAAAATTTGGAAAGTGCTTCTGTCATGTTAAAAGGCTTACCGGCAAAGTTAAACAAAATGAAAAATGGTTCAAAACATGTTAGAAAATTTTGAAAATTTTTGTGGATGGTACTAACGTAACATTAATATTTTTATAAAATTTATAGATGATGATCATATTTAAATAAATTTTAAAAATTCTGACAATACTACATCCTCATAAAAACCTAATGATGAATACATAGATATGCTTTAGAAATAAAAAAAAGTTTAAAATTTTTGAAAATTTTACAGAAGGGTGATAAGGAAATGCTTAAGATCTCATAAAAATTTTGAATCATGATCACACTCCAGTGAATTTATAAAATTCTTACAAGGCACAGTACCATTTATGTTTTTTCTCTTTTTGATTTTTGAAATATAATATAACAAATGAAGTTCAATGCTTACATAGATTTAATTGATCAAACAAAAAATTTAAATTTTTTTCAAAATTTTATAGAATGGTAGTAAGACAATTCTTAATATCTCATAAAAATTTTAGATCATGATCATACTAAAGAAAATTTATAAAATTACGACAAGGTTATTGTCCCAATTATGTTCATTCTGTTTTTTTTATTTTTAAAGATATCAAATGAAGTTCAATTATTTTGAAACTTTTTTGTATTATTGTACACTACTAAAGATAGTACCATAAATTTTTTAGATCATTATTAAGCTTTTACAATTTTATAAAATCTAACAGTGTTTCTGCCAAAATTTTAAAATATCTCAAAATTTTGGTTTTTTCAACAAATTTTCATAGAATATGACTTTCTTGAGGGTTATTGGACCAAATTTGGTCAAATCTAGCCAAAAATCATGAAATTTTGGTGACATTTGGCAAAATTTCATTTAATTTTTTATTTTTTTTATTCGGCCGGTAGTTTGGATTTCGTGGTCGTCCAAAGTGAAAATTCGACGAAATTTGTATCCATGGCGGAGGGAGGGAGGGGAGGGCAGTGTGATGGCCGAGCAGAAAGAACAGCATGCCAGCGTGGCATTGCTTAGGCCCTGATTGGTCATTTGTATATTCTAGTCTGGCTCATACGAGTCATGTAGACTAACGGGAGACAAGTTGAGTAGATACAAGAGAGGTTTGTTTGGTTGGCTGTATATGTTAAACCTAGTTGAGCTAAGAAATTGTTTGGTTGGCTGTCTGATTACCCGTATGCCCGCGAGTAAAAACCCTAATAGAGACGGGTATATTCTTTTTTGTTACTCGCGGGCATGTTTATGGGGCGAATTTACCCGATAAATACAAGCGTGTCAGATTATCGGTTGAATCGAGGATGCGCTTAGAGGGGGGTGAATAGGCGCTTTATGAAATTAATCGCTCACTAAAATCGATCGCTCTAATACACCCCTAAGTCATAACCTAATCAAATATATAAGCGGAAGTGATAAATAGGTTTTTGACAATTAAAGCCTAAATCAACTAGGCTCACTAGTGCACTTAACTAAATTATGTCTCTACACAAGAATTGCTAAATTTATCAACTAAATAATACTAAGCAATTCTAATTCAAGCAATCAATAATATTCAAAAGGTAAATACTTGAATGTAAAGAGACAAGAGACAAAGCGATGTTTTTCCGTGGTGTTCTAGGAGACTTGCTTGTCTCCCCTAGTCCACGTTGAGGCAAGCCCAAGACTTGGGCCAGGCCCGCTTCGAGCACCGCCTCTTTCTACTAGTCGTGGTTTTTCACGCTTGTGCCAGAGGCTCAACCCGAACCTTCACAAACTTGTTGGGCTTCACACCTTGAGAGCTCCTCAGCACGACGCCTCACATGCCAGCTCAGGAGTCGGCAACCTCCAAGAGTAACAAGCCGCTCTTCGCTTGAACCTCACCCGGGCACAACAAATGCGCTCTTGGTGATCACCAAGTGCAACACATGCACAAGGCCTCACTCAAGTGCAACACATGCACAAGAGGCTCTCAAATCACTTCCTAATTGCAACACATGCAATTAGTCTCACTCTTAAGCTCAAGAGGCAAATGGAGAAGAGCAACACATGCACACAACTCCCACACACAAAGAACAACAATGCCTTTCAAGCCCCCGAGGGGGTATATAGCCCCACCAAGAAAACTAGCCGTTTGGGGGCTTAAATGGGCAAACTTCGACAAATGCGGTACTACAGCCCTCTATGGGCTTAAGTAGTACCTGCCTCAGAGTCTCTAATCTGGGTCACTAATCGGACACTTTTCTAGTACTACTGGCCCTCGTGTAGTACCAACTCTCAAAGTACTACCTCCTCCTCAAATGAGTAAGTGCAGGCCTCACTCACCAAAAATCACCATGACTGGAAAATACCTCTAGGTGCCTTAGGCCCTATGATACCATTTGATAAGCGTACTACCGCTCCATTGACAATGATAGTGCCGCCAAAGACTCAACAAAGAAAACGCCAAGATCGCTAAAAAAGCTACCGCCAAACAAATGCTTAGGTAGTCTTGCCGCTTCGGTACTACACTTCCTGCATATCTTGATAGTGCGACCCTGAGAGAAAATCCAGATTTCAAACTCCAAATCCATTTCTTCAAAAACCAAACTTGTTCTTTGAGCCACAAAGATGATCAACACATGATCATACACACGCGCAAAACACATTTGCACCAACTTAGCTCATGCTCAAAGAATTTCAACCACAATTGCAAAACACATTTTGCAACCAACACAAAATCTATTTGCAAAACGATTAAGCAAATCAAAACTCGAGTTTATAAGATTAATCCCCCTAGCCATGTGAAGGTCAACACAAGACCGGTCAACTTGCCAACACCGTTGCAAGCCCCACTCACATGCTCCGAATTCGGACTCATAAACCTCGGTTTATTCGACAACGAACTTGCAAATAACGTAATAAACACATTTCATGCTTGAGCACTACTCTTTGCAACACATGCAAAAGTCTAGCTCAAGCAACATCAAATCAAGATGCATGAACTCTCTAATTGCAACACATGCAATTCTCTAGTTCCATGCAACACCAAAACCAAACTTCAACTAAAACCAAATCCTGCGTGATGAGCTCTTTACTCAAGCTTAACACATGCAAGCCTCTAGCTCCATACAAACACACAAATACCAAATCAATCATATGTGCTCTACTCACAACACATGCGAGCCTCTAGCACATACACAACCATAAACACCAAAACCAAGCTTGAGCTCTCACCTTTTGCAACATATGCAAAACTTAGCTCGAAGTAACCACACGGTTTTAAGAAAGATTGTTTTGCGAAACCAAAACATGAAGCTTCAACTAATGCAATACATGCAAAAGTGAACTTCACGCAAAAGCCAACGCATTAGCTTATCACTTCTTGCAACACATGCAAATCAAAGCATAATGCGAAAACCAAATGAAACCAAGCACAAGTTTAACCCATTCGCAACACATGCCAAATGGTTAACCCATATGCAAAAACCAAATCAAATAAGATTTGAGCTTGAGTGAACGCAGAATGAGATCACCAACACATGATGAAGCTCAAGCAAAGGGAACGACCCTCTTAATAGCATCGGCGATAAAACCTTAGACTCAAAGACTACAAAGTCCTTAGCCTATCTAGTTATACCTTCAGCGCCACAAGACAAGCAATCCCTTTGGGTCTTTATGATCATCGCTTGATACTCCCGGGATCATCACTCGACTCCTCTTTATCTTGGGATCCACTCTTGACGCCCATCAACTCATGATGCCGTCCTTGTCCCGTTCTCATCATCTCATCAATTTTTGGACCTAACTTAATCACAACTCATACAAATAGTTAGTCCAAGATGCATGGTTGTCTCAATTATCTCTTGCACTCCATTAACACATAATGGATGCCTTTAGATCAATTGAGCACAACCTAAATCAATTAAAATGATTTAATTGTGTCTTAAGTACAATAATGCAACTCATGCTTTATTATACTTAAGAACTATTCATTTGTCCTCAATTAATCACAAAACACCATCAACACATGATGAAGTGTTCTTTAATGATTAACAAGATAAATGAACTCAATTTAAATTATCATTTAAATTGATATGAGTATATATTAACTACACAAGTTTTCATATACTCATGTTGATGAAAAGTAATGATCCATTATATGTAAACTATATGGAAATGATCATTACTCTAAATCATCAACTATAGAATACACCCCACATGTATATGTGCATAAGTATGATTGACTTGGATATAATATGCATATATTCAATTTGATTGTATTGGAGCATATCCTATATTTCCACGAGTATACTTATAACTAGGCAATTCAAACATATACTCAAGGATTTAGTTTCTTTGTCTTGATCCTTATATGTGTCAATAACGAATTGATCAATACAAAGAGACTTTCAAGTTAAACTACAAACTCCCCCTAAATATGTGCATCCATATAATATATGGATTGGGAAACATGATGCACATTTTGTGGTAAATGTAATGGGGACATTCATACTTTAACTTGACTCCAAAGTATGTAATTAATACTATAATGAATATGCATACATACCTCGGGTTTTCCATTTTTCAATGCGATGAGACTAAACAAAGATATTCTAAACAAACATGTTAGTCTCGATATATAAGATTGTCATTAATAACACTATCGCATTAGGGGATAAACTCAATATTGGATTTGTCATTAACACAAGATTAGATTTGTCATTAACACCAAAACCATAACTAATGAAGGTTGAACTTACAATCGGGGAGCTCCACCCGTATCCATTCCGCCCGATTAACCGCCACCTTCTACTGGCATATGAGCTAGAAAAAGCGCCTAGTTGCCCTCTTAATCTCTAATTTTTGGTACCTCATATTAGTAATGGTTGAACTTGAGCATCTGTGTGTTATTTGTCTGCATGTGTTATTTTAATTCTTTTTTTCATGTATATTTGAAATTTTGAATTATTGATAATCATTCTTCAATCCATAAAAGGTAGCTGATTCCCATAATTTTATCAAAAAGATTGTATTAGTGCCATAGCTTATTTTCTTATAGTGCCATTTGGTTCGAAGCATTGTTGATGGTGGCAAGTAAACAAACATACCCACGGGCGACGGGTATGGACGAAATTCTTCACCCGTGACCCTTTGTGGGTATACCCGTGCGAAAGATTTTAGCTAACGGGTATGGGTATGGACGAGCATTGCCCGTGCCCACCGCACCCGATTGCCATCCTTATTATGTCTGAGGGAAGAGGAGGGATGACTTTGATGCAAGAGATATTGTTTGTTTAGTTACATCTAGCTAAGTATGGCGACTATATAGAATTCTATGACAAGAGTTTAATAATGCTACCTTGAGTGGAGCATGAAAACGTTGCTGGATCACTTTATCTTCTATATCATTTTTATTTCAAATACTAATATAAGGCAAGTACACCATTCAACAGTTCAAACTTCAAACAATAGATAGCAAATGCTCAAAAAGCAAAAAAGATCATCATTCCACAATCTACATCGTCAATCTAAGTGACTAGTACAACAGAAAGACCTCCTTCAGCTTAGTATGAACCGAGTGCACCTATCAATTTATGTCATAGCAGAATTATATATGACAATACATGCAAAGACTAGCATCTCAAATCCTGAATAGGAACACAATTGATTGGCATTTTCTCAGGACCCAAGCCATCCTTAGCTCCCTCTTTATACCCCCGTCCATCATGATACCTTTTTAGTCCTTCAGAGTTTAGCACCTTTGCCACCACTAGCAGCATCCTCAAATTCCCCCCTCTTCCAGCAAATTCCTCACACTTACTGGCCTAGCAAAATTTTTTAAAAAATGCAAGTATGGAACAGCATCATCCACCAATTACCTTGAACACAAAAATAGAATGATGGTACTTCATAACTTTGGTCACGTAAGAAAAAATATATGATTAGTAATCATATAAAGCCACTTTTCTGAGAAAACACAGAAATCTACAGAAAACTCAATCCAACTATCCAAGTGGAGCAAGAAAATAAAGGAAACATGGCATTGACAGAACAATAATAAATATATTGGTATCCAAAATACAGTGGAATCAATAAAGAACATCCTCTTTCATGCTTATATTACTGAAGAAAAAGTGAAAACTAGCTAAATGCAAAGACAAACCATAAAATAAATTGTACCCCAAAAGAAAGGACCATTAAGAAGACAGTGGCAATACTCACTGAATCTGGATACTGAATAGTGCGGTCATAGCGACCGCTCTTGGCTTCCCAAAATGTGATTATGTGATCATAACTTGCAGTTCAAAATAAAAATAGAGAGTATAGCAACAAGCAGTGGCGGTCCTAGGGCTAAATCTTAGGTATACGGAATCACCAGTGTGGACCAAAGAGAGAGTATTACTTACTCAAAAGCAAATGAAGCCATACACAAATTACCATGCAGCATACTAATAAGAGTAATGACACTAAATGGAATCAACTACTATTTGCAGTTGATGCAAAGCAACAGCTTGACCTGCTAGGCATTTCGCTGAGCATTTCGCCAGCTCGTCACTCCGGTCGTGGCAGCTCACTCTAGGGTTAGGTGGTCGAGTAGGAGACATGAGGGGATGTCTGTGTTTCCTCGAGCCCTCTGCACTGCATCGAAGAGAAGGTCGATGTCTGTGTTTCCTTGAGCCAGAGTCAGGACGAGCAATACAGATTGCAATATTGCATCGCATGCACTGGGCTAAGATTGACCGACCACACAGGAAGCCAAATAAAATAGGTGTCTGAAAGACACCTACATATTGCATTCACTCATACCATTCATTCATGCAACATAACATATCCTTAGCATCTGAAGACAGTAATGGTAGCGTCAGTTCGACTAACACGCTTAGGCAGATAAGGTAGACAGACACAAGCTCACATGACGATACGACTTAACTTCATACCGGCAGAAAAAGAGGTAGACCACTGCCAGGGACAATAATTTTTTTTTATGTTTCTAGGGTTTCTAAATGTATTGCTTGCGCTAAAATGTTCGTAGAAATTTAACGATGCAACGAAAAAATGTTGAGACGAGATGCAAAACGAGGTAGACCGCCGCGGCGCCGCCTACAGCATGTAATATTTCTTTAAATCCGTAGCAACACTCATCTAATTTTATTTAAGAGTGCGATTTGTGTCATTATGCAAACAAAAAGCAAACTAAAACAACGACGACAACACATAATATATATAATAAATTATAAAATATTTGAGTTGATGGTAGCTCCAAGTTGAGGATCTTCTATGCATGGATCTACATAACTACACGCATGTGACTTATTGGATATTTTACGAAGCATGAAATCATCTACTCTACGCATATGCTTATGCATATGACTTGTGGCAGGATTTTCTATGACTTGTTGAGAGATCTGCAATTTCAAAATTTACAGTTAATTATTTATACACGATGGATTTCATAAGGTTATTTTAGTAGATTGATTTAGTGAAAAACTAACTTCTTAGTTTCACAGACAACCTACCAATTTATGTACATAGGAAAACTCGTGTTATTTTAAGAGTTTAAACTTACTGTATAATTTATTTGACATCCATTGCAATTTATCTAGCTTTCCTCTACCTGCATGTATTAAATATAGTGTTTACACATAATAATTAGAGATAGTTTAGTCATATTCAATATCTCCTTGATCTACGTGCTAAGACGAATTATAGGTAAACTCATGTTATTTTGTTTTCTAGAGTTTAAATTTACTGATATTTGAGATCCATTGCGATACACGGACACCAAGCTAGTTAGGCATGTATAGGCAGCTCATTAGGCGCCATTTTTTAGATGTTCAAGCTCCAATTAAGTACATCGCTAAGACAACAGTTATCTCGGAAAGGTCATACATTACACAAAAGCGAGCTCGAGCTTCAACATACCAGTGCCATGAGAAGGCTGCATTCTTTTAAGAGATAAATAAATGAAGGCGCCAAAATTAAATAGCATCTAGCCAGACATGCTACTATCACGGTACTAGGGCAGATAATGCAAATCCGTTAAACCAGATACTGCCACAAGTTAGATACTAATCTTCCAAGATTACCAGTTGGATCAGGCCGCAAGTTCAACAACGAGAAGAAAAAACTGACTTCACAGTTCATTCCACTAGTGGAAACTTAAGCACCTCTTTCTGCGTCAAATTACATTTTAGACAACAGCCAAATTAGTCAGCTAATAATTGATATTGAGCCCATCACGGTGAAGACTAGGGAGCACAGCAGAATATCCGTGATTCAGGAATGTTCCTGAACTGACAAACTGAAGGCCACATGGCGGTTATTGAGATCTTTTCGTTTGATAACCGCGCCACAAAACTGATTTCGTGCGTAAAGTGACTAATCCCACAATCTGAGGACCTGCCTTACAATCTGACCTATCAAAAGCATAGTCCGCACTTGAGTAAACAGGAAACGGGAGCACTACGGAGCGCCTTGCAGATTCTTGAAGGTTTCAATAACACGTG